>CM034353.1:6662112-7394050 GCA_019925275.1 Mytilus edulis
TCGTTCCGCTGTTATGTTCATTCCCAATTATTCAACTGTTCTATAAGATATTGCTGATGTCAGGACAGCGTCAATAAAAACTCTAATTAACACAATAATTGTTTTCCAACAAGCAATCTATCCATTATTCGTTATTCTTCTGCGCAATGTATGTTTCAAGAGAGTAATATGTGTAACTTGTTCTTTTGTTGGCAATTTTTACTTCAAATCAAGTGTTATGTTTCACATTCTTATTCCAAATGAAGCTACCACTCTATAAAAATAGTATGTGGTTCAAATATTTTTGATTGATATCAGATAGGTATACTGTGGTAGTGTACCTTCCTCATTACTCTCCGTGAGCACGAACAAAAATGTATATTGTACTGGTCAGCACGACGTGGAAGAATAAAAATAAAGAATGTAAAGCTCATGATTAGAATGAAATGTTTTGTTGTAAGCTTGGTTTTTGTTTCATTTTGTACATTGAAAACATGGCGAACATGCATGTAGCATTTTAAACTGAACGTTAAGAGGCCATCTCCTAATAAATCGTTCAATAATAGCAGTTTTGGTTATTTTCTTGTAGGTGAGCAGTATGTAAATGTCGTTTTCAACAAAACAAATAGTTTACGCCATGGTTATCGTTATATTGTGTGTATTCATGCCAACAAGTCTGAAATTAAGTATGAAAAATGGACAGAAACACTCGAAGAGGTTTATGAATGTAGTGATGGAGTTACAGTTGACCTTACACCACCATCTTCCGGACAAGTATGGGTCGGAAACAATCCAAACTCAAATTACCAGGTACGTGTTATAACTACTGGTTCAAATTCTTACCGTGAGGTTGAATGCCGGACTACAAAACATTATCATAATCTGAAGGTCATATTCCTAAAATGCTACTATAATTCTGAAGGTTGAACTCTAATACACTATTTCCAAAAATTTACAATAATGTGAAACGTTGAAATTATAAACACGGCTAATCATATCTTTTATTATCCTAAACACTATTCTTATAAGGTCGGATTACAAATAACTGCTATTTATACCCCCGCTTTAAAAAAGGGGGGTATACTGTTTTACCTCTGTCTGTCAGTCCGTCCGTCCATCAGTCCGTCAGTCAGTCCGTCCCATGAAACTTTCGTCACATTTTTCTCAGGAACTACACATCCACCCTTTCTGTAATTTGGTATCAACATTTATATATGTCAGCCATACCGTGTGATGCGTTTTCAGATTAATCACTTGACAACTTCCTGTTTACCGAACACTTGTCTGATTTTACACATGATAGCCAAGTTGAAAATTTTCGTCACATTTTTCTCAGGAACTACAATACAAGGATTTCTGAAATTTGGTTTCAGGATTTATATAAGTCAGCTATACCGTGTGATGCGTTTTCTGATTCATCACTCGACAACTTCCTGTTTACCGAACACTTGTATGATTTTACACATAATAACCAAGTTAAAAATTTTCGTCACATTTTTCTCAGGAACTACAATACAAGGATTTCTGAAATTTGGTTTCAGGATTTTTATAAGTCAGCTATACCGTGTGATGCGTTTTCAGATTCATCACTTGACAACTTCCTGTTTACCGAACACTTGTATGATTTTACACATAATAACCAACTTAAAAATTTTCGTCACATTTTTCTCAGGAACTACAATACAAGGATTTCTGAAATTTGGTTTCAGGATTTTTATAAGTCAGCTATACCGTGTGATGCGTTTTCAGATTCATCACTCGACAACTTCCTGTTTACCGAACACTTGCATATTTTTACACTATTAATATTATCCACTTGCGGCGGGGGTATCATCAGTGAGCAGTAGCTCGCAGTTTCACTTGTTCATCCACGGTATGATATATGTTTGATTCGTCACATTGAGTTAAATAAGGTTAAGAAATCATATCGTCTTTGGACTACTACCGTCTATCTAGACCTTACATCAACTGCACCTGTTTGTTGTATCTGGTGTATCGTCTGATCATACTTGTGATCCCAATCTGCACGATAAAGAGCCGCTGCAATAAGTCATTAGAAAATCTCTATGTTAATTTTATTATTACAAATGTGTACCTTCAATCGAACATACCCTAATTTTCCGATTACTTGTGAAATAGTTGCCACTCGACGTTAAGCACATAACAATCAATCAATCAATGTTACACATAGATATTTTATTTACAGACATCATCGTCAGGCATATCTATCACTTGGGATTCTTTTATAGATGTTGAGGAACATGATAAAGCAATGCACTCAACCGGTATATCAAAATACGTTGTATCTGTTGGTAAGTTTAATTGTTCTTCAATTGCTAAATACTAAGGCGACATATGCATTCTTTTAATTGATGAAACCTCATTAGTTTATTGATTTAATATGATTTAAAAGGGGACATCGCTTTATTGATCCGTGTCATGGACAAATGTAGTCATTTATGTTTTTTTTTTTCTCTTGTGATACAAAGAGAGGCGACAAGGACACAACGCACGAACGTCACTGATGAGTCTTTTGTAGACGAAACGTGCATCTGGCGTATATACTAAATTTAGTCCTTGTATCTATGATGAGTTTATTTGTATGGTATTCTTGGGTAGCAAAATGTTCAGATTTTGATGAAAAAACCACTGCTTTTAATGTTGGTTTAAGATTAAAGTTTCATAAAAAAAAAAAAGGAACAGAAAACATATAAATAAGAACAAATAATTGAATTTGCTTCAAATTGGTATTCCTATGTCAAGAAACAATTGGTTTTGCTTACAGGTTCAACAGAAAATGGAAAAGATGTGATTGACAGTGTAAATGTAGGAATTACTAACCATGTTTCATTCCATGGACTTAACTTACAAAATGGACACCAATACTTTGTTAAACTAACGGGTAATTGTATTTAAATATCAAATTAACGTTATCTGCTAATAATTTCATGTCTAGGAACATACTTAAAATTTTGTTAAGGTATATTAAAAAAGGAAAATAAAGATTCTGATATAGAACAGAAATGACACTATATAATACATTGAAGTAACAAAGAGAAGTGTATGACATGGCACCCGTAGCCTAGAAGCTTTAAAATTTCGTCTTGATACAATACTTTAAAAATTATATTCTTACATATATTGATAATGTACAAAGTTTCATTATTTTTTCTTAGAAACTTAGAAACGCATTAGAGCATCCTGGAATTACGTGTCAGTATTTTTTGGGGTCATGCTATACCGTGTAATGCAGATAAACATCTATATCCATCAAAATAAAATCAATCCTAAAAACGAGAGTACTAAAAGAAACAAATAAAGATGCAGACAAAGCTGCCAATGAAATATATGTGTTATTTATCTTAATAAAAATCCATTTTATGGAGAGAGAGAAAAAACAACCGTCTACCTCAGTGTTTGCTATTTGAATCACAGTTTGATTATCTTTAATTTTGTAATGTTTAAAATGTTCCTGCTTCAAAGTTAAAAATCCACATTAAAATTAACTCAAATGTCTTTTTTTATTATGAGGTTTTGACTTATTGAATAGAAGTACATCAGTTTATGGAAGTCCTATAACAGTGGATATAACACCACCTGACACTACTGGTAAATCTATAACAGTTGACGGGAGACATATGACAAATGCAAGTGAGATAAATGCCTGGTAAGTCCTATAACAGTGGATATAAAAACCACCTTACACTACTGGTAAATCTATAACAGTTGACGGAAGACATATGACAAATGCAAGTGAGATAAATGCCTGGTAAGTCCTATAACAGTGGATATAACACCACCTGACACTACTGGTAAATCTATAACAGTTGACGGGAGACATATGACAAATGCAAGTGAGATAAATGCCTGGTAAGTCCTATAACAGTGGATATAACACCACCTGACACTACTGGTAAATCTATAACAGTTGACGGGAGACATATGACAAATGTAAGTGAGATAAATGCCTGGTAAGTCCTATAACAGTGGATATAACACCACCTGACACTACTGGTAAATCTATAACAGTTGACGGGAGACATATGACCAATGCAAGTGAGATAAATGCCTGGTAAGTCCTATAACAGTGGATATAACACCACCTGACACTACTGGTAAATCTATAACAGTTGACGGGAGACATATGACAAATGCAAGTGAGATAAATGCCTGGTAAGTCCTATAACAGTGGATATAACACCACCTGACACTACTGGTAAATCTATAACAGTTGACGGGAGACATATGACAAATGCAAGTGAGATAAATGCCTGGTAAGTCCTATAACAGTGGATAAAACACCACCTGACACTACTGGTAAATCTATAACAGTTGACGGGAGACATATGACAAATGCAAGTGAGATAAATGCCTGGTAAGTCCTATAACAGTGGATATAACACCACCTGACACTACTGGTAAATCTATAACAGTTGACGGGAGACATATGACAAATGCAAGTGAGATAAATGCCTGGTAAGTCCTATAACAGTGGATATAACACCACCTGACACTACTGGTAAAATAACAGTTAACGGGAGACATATGACAAATGCAAGTGAGATAAATGCCTGGTAAGTCCTATAACAGTGGATATAACACCACCTGACACTACTGGTAAAATAACAGTTGACGGGAGACATATGACAAATGCAAGTGAGATAAATGCCTGGTAAGTCCGATAAAAGTGGATATAACACCACCTGATACTACTGGTAAAATAACAGTTGACGGGAGACATATGACAAATGCAAGTGAGATAAATGCCTGTTAAGTTATCTTTTCCTCGAATGTGACCTACCATGTTATGATTTTTACAAGGTAACAAGGTTTGTAATTTCATTAGTATGACGACAAGTGCCACATTTGAAGCAGGAACTGCTTGCAATTCTGGAGCACATGTGATAACCCCCGGTATTTGGTGGGGGTCGTGTTGCTATCGTTAGTAGTCTATGTTGTTTAATTGTATTTTCGTTGTTTACTTTTTTTATCTTCAATAACGTTGTCAGCTTGTTTTCGACATAAAATACTTGGAACTTTTTGGGTTCGAATCTTTATGGTATATGGCACTTCTCTTTGTCATATTTCTTTTCTTATATTAACCAAAATCCTTTCATTAAATAATTCAAAATTTGGTGACTTTGTTAAACATATTTATAACATTGAACTTAAAATAAGTAATACAATGAATACAGCTATGAAATTGATAATTTGGGTCGGTTGAGAACAAAACTTTACGACAAAAGGGATAATATCAGCTTCTCAGTAGTGTCCTATAAATTTCTAAGTAGCAACATTTCATAAGTACTTGTATACAGAGTGTCTTATACGACATTTCAGAGCTTGCATTCCCTGTAATGATTTTTCTCGATAGAGGATTAAACCCTTTAATGAAGCTTCATGTATTGAGAGTTCCAAATGGTAAAAAACGGTAACCCACAATCCGTTATTTCCCCAAATTTTGACATCACTACATTATACGTGAGACTTATTTCTGAATATGTATTTATCATTGACAATGTAACTTATTAAGCAGGATTTCGTAACCCGACTGAAGTAACTGATATCGTCAAAAAATGTAGCTGGGGTACGTGTTGCTCAGTCTTGAGTTTTGTATGAAATATAAACTTGTCTATTATATTGTCTTTTTCAATTGTCAGTTTTCCCGACTCACAAGTTTTGAATGTCTCCTTAGTATATTCCGATTCTTTTTATGAAAATTATACTAGAACGAAATATTTTCACTGTAAAGACTTGACAGTTTTGTTTTTGGAAAATCATTGGTTAAATAACTTCTCCTTGTATAGTTGGACTGGTGTATTTGAGGATCCTGAAAGTGGAATAGATTACTTTGAATGGGGTGTTGGATCAAAAGCTGGACAGGATGATGTCATTTCATTTTACTTTTCTTCACAAGATTGCGCATCATCTGCAGAAGACAACACGCTTGAACTTGATAATGGTCATTCTTATTTTATATCTGTAAAGGTACGTGTTCATTATTTATAGGTTTCGTATGAAGTATTTCTAGTGGCACTATTATTCGCAAGAAAACATTCTTAAATTGGAGAATAGTGAGAACTATTACTTTGTGTATAAAAAAAAATAACAATATTTCGAAATCAGATTAGAACATATTTTAATATGGCACAAAAAATAACACAATATTTAAAAAAAAAACGACGTTACCAAGAGGACTCAAAACAGCTTACAAAAGAGTCACACTAATCTACTTTAAATTAAACATCATTATACTGTGACAAAGTGGTCTTAGTAGTTTGCCTTCTGTATCTCTAGCCTGCCAACACTGACGTTAGTAGTTCAAACCCCACACGTGGTATGTGCATTCGACTTCAAACTTAATTGACTAAAATTGCCAGTTTTTCTGTCAACATGTTGGTGATTCTCTCCGGGCAATCTAGCTTTCTCTACAAAAATAATGATCGCTGCAAAATAGTCAAAAATACCTACCAATCAACCAATCAATAAATCCGGTAATAACAATGGGACAAACTTAACGTACAGAAAAAGTTTAACAAGTTTTATATATGATAAGATATTTGCATTTGACGTGAACTTTAAGCCAAATTGGAAAGACAGTTGTTAAGATTTGAAGCAAAGAAATGATTTGAAAAGTCCGATTATTTCACGTTTGAAAGCGTCCACTTTTATATACGAAATTACCTTACTTTTAAAATATTGGCGATTTCATAATGGGCTACTTTTATCAAAAGTAACCAGGATCGTTCGAAAATAGCTTTTGTTGAAGACATATAAGAACCTTATTCTATGTTGGAATTATAACACCGCTATTATTGTTATTTATATAAAAGTTTGTTATATTTTAGAGTTTCAATAAAGCTGGTTTGCTGACTCTAGCGTCCTCTTGGGCGTACATATTTGATATGTCAGCTCCTGTATCTGGACACGTTTACGACGGCATTAAAGATACCAGTCCCTCAGATATTGATTATCAAACAGATATGTCTTCAATTAGCGTACACTGGGAAGGTTTTCATGATCCCCACACAGTCATCAAGAACTTCTTTGTACACATAGGAACGTGTTCTGGATGTAGCAATGTAATGGAGCAGCAGCATATTGGAGCTCATAGTGGTATACTATACAATATATTAATCTTATCATTTATAAAGCGTTTTATCAAAGATTCTGATATTTTGTTTTATGTTGGCATGATGTACAAGTTATAAAACCAGGTTTAATTCACCTTTTTTCTACATAAGAAAATGCCTGTACCAAATCAGGAACATTACAGTAGTTATCCTTTCGTTTGACGTGTCTGAGGTCTTGATTTTTTGCCATTGGATTATGGACTTTCCGTTTTAAATTGTCATCAGACGTCAGTATGTTTGTGATTTTCCTTTTTATATATTGATCCTATCAATTATAAGGAATTTTGATTAAGGTAGCACAATACAAAGATTTTATAACTCCAACTCCCAAGTTTTAAAATGCTGTAACTTTCTTAATAATGCTTGAAAATTTATAAAAGTGGTAGTTTTGAATAGCTAACAGATTACTCTTTCAAATTAATGCAATGTTAGCATTATGCAAAATTATGTAACCAATTATAATGTTAACTGTGTCTAAAATATTTTTCACCAAATTTCCACTTTCAAATGAAATTAGCTTCTGCATAGGTAGCCCTAGAGAGTTGATTTTATTATATGTTGTTCCTATGGCCATCATCTACAAAAGGGTGTCTCAGATTTCAGATAGAATGTATAGAACAAATTTTACACCTAATCAAACATTATCTTCTTTTATGTGGTTAGGATGTTTACACTAATTAGAGATTTATGAGAGAATGGAATACCATAAGAACAATTTGAGACACCCTTTTGAAGCCCATGATGTGTTGATTAAGATTTTGTTAAAATTTTCTGTATAGTTAAAGAGATGATAGAGCTAAATTCATTCAAGTGAACTGACCCAGATTTTGCCACTAATTACATAAATATTGATTACATAATGATTGCATAATAAAAATATTGCAACCATTTAAAGATTAATCTTTTATCTTTCTATATATGCCTCTTTTATTATTTTCTATGCATTCATAAGAAAGTTACAGCATTTTAAATGATAGTGATTGGAGTAAAAAAATCTTTGTATTGTGCTACCTTAAGCCATGATATAAATCACCACTAACAATAGACTAGTTCGTCAAGTTCTTAATCCTTCTAAGTGTAGAACAATTTTCAAGAAATTTTAGAGAACTAATTACAGATGTGCCATCCCCGTCTGTCTGCTGTTAAGAAAACGATGAAACGAATGTGTCTTTGTCACACAATACAAGACAATGTCACAATATTTACTGACATTTTTCAGTTATTGGAATTTAAGCTTTATAGGAACTTAAGATTTAAAAACATAAACAATAACGTATACTAAATAAATCTTATCATTCCTAGTCTATTGTATGTTTATTCTGTTTCCTAATGGACATTGTTTTGTTTTACTTGTAGAGTTCACGTTATCACATATCCATCTTATATCCGGGGAAACATATTTTTCAACTGTAACTGCATGTAATACAGCTAATTTATGCTCATCTGTGACGTCTGATGGTGTCGTTATTGACAATAGTCCCCCTACAGTTGGAATAGTACAGGATGGAACAACAGACGATGATATAGAATATCAATCAGTCCGGTTGGTAACGCTACTTCTATTAAGATTAGGGTCTGAATTTGGTTTAAAGAGCAGTTATGCTCAATAGGCATCTACAGAAAAGAAACAAGAACGAATACATCATTTGTTATTTCAATTTACGACGAAAGTTTTGAAAACATTTTTTTAAATATTACAAGTTTCCTAAATACACGAATGCTGTCTTCCAATAGCATTTTATTATAATGATATGTTATTCATCTTCGTATGTATTCTTAGAATGAAAAACAGTTTTTGTAAATACGAAAACATATATTACCGTTCAATTATGTAGCATGAAAACGAGGTTTCATTCTGAAATATAGAGGCACTGATGGCTTGTCTTGAGTTTTTGAAATTGAAAATTTAAGATTTCATTTTCAGTCAGTTCCGATTCGCCATTTCAATGAGTAAACAACACTTTCAAATCTTAAACATAATATGTTAACGTGTGTTTCAGTTTGTCAAACCTGGTAACGATTGAGAGAGCTTTATAAATCAATTATCTAAACAGAATGCATTTAAACACAATGTTATCTCAATGTATTTTTTACAGAAATGTTATAAGTGCAAAATGGTTTGGCTTCACAGATGCTCAATCTGGTATAGATCATTTCGTGGTCAGAGCTGGGTCAAGTCCTGGTACAAGCGATATCATCACACCAACAAAGTTACCACTTACAGACATATTTCTTATGACGGACATTCAATTGCCCTTGGAAAAAAGAATTTATATAACTATCAGAGCATATAACAAAGTCGGTAAGAAATAGTATGTGTACATTGTTGTAATTTATGATAGAGAGTTTCTCTCCTTGTTCGGAATTAAAAATCTTGCTGATGAATTCAGAATATATAAAACCTGACCAGTGTCTGAATAGAAAGTTGATAAACAAGGGTTACATAGTTTATGGTGGAGAGTAGTCTCATTGGCAATCATACATCTTCTTATTTTATATATTATGTCAAAAACAGTCCCGTCCTTTTCTTAAAAAGTTCATTTGAAGATACCAAGAACACAAATACAACATGATGGTCTTGAAGTAAAGATGCCAGTTTTTGTTTGGGTTTCAATAGTAAGTGCCTCTTTTTCATAAAGTTGTCGTTGCTTATCTGCAGGACTGTTTTCCGAAGCAACTTCAAATGGTTTCCAGATAGACTTGTCAGGTCCAGTGATTATACAACGTCCGTCTCTGTCACACGATCTAGGATCAGCAATAGATGGTTCTGTACACGTTCGGTCAACATTGAGAATAAAATGGAACGTAGAAGATGATCAATCATTTATTGAACGACAGTATTTGTCAATGGGTACCCATATTGGTGGGGAATTCAACATGACATCAACTCAGGTAAACAACTTTGTTAAACTTTCACTTTGAATTGAAAAAAAGAACTAGTAAATCCCAATGTTGCCTTAAATATAAATGACACATTGGATAGTAACTTTTCTAATCTGAAGACAAAACACCAATAGTAAACACAAAAATGAAAACAATGTAACGTTTTATATACAACTATGTGAATTTATACAAAACAATTGCAAAATTGGAAACTTTGATATGATTATCTTATGACCATGCATATTTATATATACAGATTCAATGAAAAATAAAAGGAATGTGCTCCTAATGCAAACGCTCCTCATACATGATAATAATATAACAAACGAAAGAAATCAAGAATATAAGATTTTCACTGTCATAACTGTTTGAACAGTAACATGTTCCTATACACCCAATCGCAAGAGACATGTTTCTGTAACTTGAAGACACAAGAAGAACTGTGTGAGCTGCGATTTAACAAATGTTTTACCCTTCCTTATGATGATAATATTTACCAAGACATGGCGAGTTATGTATGCATATTACTTTTTATGTTAGTGAAATATATTTTTAATTGATAGATATGTATACCAATACAATTGGAGAATTAATGAACCAGTTGTATGGCTAAATGACAGTCAGTCATACTGATTAAGCAATGAACTCAAAACGCATTGTGTATTCTTAATCTTATTTCAGTTGAATGGTATTACAACTGAATATACATTGACTGGTTTAGAATTGCATGATGGTGGCATATATATTATTAAACTCATTGTATGCAATGGTGCAAAAATATGTGTTGAAACAGATTCGGACAATATATTGGTAGATACATCGCCACCAGTAACTGGTATGTAAAAGAGAGCTATGTGTTTAAATGATTCTATTATGTGTCTTGTTATAACTATTGTCATTTTATATTAATTATATGATGCATTGTATTGCTTAGTAGATCAACCACTGCATCATTTGATTAAACATTTCACTTTCTTCGTTTTGCTTTTGAGACCGAGTACAAGTTAAATGTATTCTAGTCGATTTTTGTAACTACAAAAGAAGATTCACAGAGTTTTTAAGTTGTTTTAATTTCTATTCGATAAAAGAAATATTTTCTCTGACAGTTTATGACGTCCTTAAAACAAATTCATTATATTTGAATTGATATGTATTTTAGTCCTTGAAACAAGAATTTTTTTATATATATTATCAGGTGTGTACTAGCTTTCAGTGAATGTTAGTATTTGTAGATCGGTCTTTTGTGTAATTAGTTGTGTTTTTGTTTGTGTCGATCTAGATAGTCAAGTCCTTTTTCAACTGATCTTTACAGTTTCTGCTTATGTTGAACTGTTAGCCATTGTTCTATGTGAAGTGGGATCGATCGCCTTCAAACGTGTTTTACGTGTCAGCATTTGCATGTACCTGTATATGATATTCCCCTTTCAGCATTTCAGTGACAATAATACAACTAATATATAATCAAAATTGCACAAAAGAAGATATATACATGTTCATTGATTGTCAAAATGTGATTTATGCAGTTAAACTGGTACTATTAGTTTTATCATTTATTTATTGATTTTAATGTTTGTTATAAACTGTCTTTGAAAATTTGAAATAGTAAGATACCGTTTGTAGGCATGTTTGCTATAAGTACCTATCATGCAGCTGAATTAGAGCGACAAACGGCTGACTGGATGACTTGGTCTGAATACAGACTTAATATGTCGTGGCTAGGATTTTCTGATATCCACTCAGAAATAGGTAGTTACCATGTTTCTGTGGGCAGTGAATTTATGGCCAATGATTTAAACAAGGTATGCAATATGACAATGTTTTATATTTCAATCATGACAAAATTAAAATATCCCTTTTAACAAGGGATCATCATAAATGTTTAATACAATTTGTATAAAATAAAATATATAAAGTGTAAAACAGACTGCAAGTGGATATCAAAATAATGCCAAACGACTCTTATGTTTACAAACGATGCAGGAAAAATCAGAAAACAATTTGCCCACTAAAAAAACAATAAACAGTAGATGTGTACTTTAATATAAGTAGAAAATTATTTCAGGTACCAGGAATTCCGATGATGTTTACACATAATGAATCTGGTATACAGTATAAAGATGAAGGTCCACTACAGTACTATACGGTTCCAACGCAAAAACTTACAAACTTTGCGGATATTTTTGTTAGCGTTTGGGCTGTAAACAAGGTACAAGAAATTTAGTTTATATAAGCTAATTAGATAAAAGAAGATGTGGTATGAGTGCTAATAAGACAACTCTCAATCCAAGTCACAATTAGTAAACGTAAATCATTTAAGGTCAAAGTACGGTCTTCAACACTGAGCTTTGGCTCTAATCAAACGTTTTACTTATCGAAGGCAATTTAGGTTTCGTTTATGTGAACTGTTAACTTGTGGAATTATGCGTAATTGTTATAGCTTCTTGTGAAATACGACTTTTTTTAGAAACGCACAAGCAATGCTAATAAAAGAAAGAATGTATACTTCCTGCACCATAAACCAAAAGAGTACTAAAAGAAATACGTTATGTTATTGTAAGGGTGGCATTAAAGTCGATGAGTTTTTACAGAAACAAATTAGGAATGCACTTTTTACTTTAAAAGTTATAATGACAATACAAATACATTACATACATATCTGAGATGAAGTTAAGAAAAAAGTATTCAAAATAGTTTGTATTGATTAAAGTATTTAAACGATTGTATAAGTATTTTCTTATGTTTATTTACTCCACTTTTTGCATCATTCTTAAAATACAAAAAAAAATCAATCTTTTACCTCCATTGGGTCGATACCAAAAAACGGTGAACGTTTTGTTTCTGGGGTTATACCAGTCAAATTCTAAACAGGCCTGTGTTGACAAGCAATTTCATCGATACGCCATTTTGTAATTTAATTGAACATAAATGAAAAATCATCTCAATTTTTACAGTTTTTTCTTTTACTTTTTGTGCTTTTTACTTCCAAAATTGTATGACCTTTGACTTATTTTGATTCGAGTTTAACTGATTTGTCTTGTGCAGAGAATGCGAACATTTAGCGTACACACTTGGTATTTATTATGCGTTTTTACATCGTCTCATTCTGAGGTCATCGTTTAAGACTTGTCTAAATGTTGACCAATAAAAACTTATTGATTCCTTTTAAAATGTATTGCATAGGTTGGTTTATGGAGTAGAATGATTCACAGTCAGTTCCAGTTAATACCAGGCGGGTTTTTAGATCTCATTAGGCGATGTTCGGCACATACATGCATTGGACATTGTGTCTGTTCCCAAGAAACTCCCACTGTGCATTAAAAGGAGACGCATGTAATGATATATCAAAAGGTAAACATATTCTGTTACTTCATCCGCAATCTGATATATAAATATAGACAAAATATATAGCATAACATAGACCATTTAACTTCTTAATCTCTACATTGTTTAGTTAAATTGGAAAAGATTACCAGTTGAGCCATCAGATCAGTTGTATTTTTTTCTTTCAAACAATTGAAACAAAATCTTACTTTGCACATTCACTTATTTTTTGTATGATATTGTATGTAATAGTATTCTTATATGTACTGTTTAAATTCATATTTGTTTTAATTTTAAGCCGTGGGTCACACATTCACGATTTTTACTGCCGTCCTTGACAGGACAATTCCCGATTAAAATTTGTCAAAAGTCTGATCAAGATCCTGTGAATCTTGGATGGAAACTCAACAATTTGTAAAAAAAATATTTAATCACGACAACAATCGGATATTGTTCAGGAAACGTCGATATTCAACCGTTTCCAAGCGAATCTGTCCCGATAATGCCGTTCTCAATCCGATTCTAATCCGATTTGTATCTTTCGCATGGTAAAATTCGACCAAGTCTGTCACGACTATGTCCTGATTCTACCGAATGTAATCCGACAGAGATCAGACAGTGACCAGACAGTGAACCGACGCTGAAGGAAGCTATCCGTTTGAAAATTATTGGGATATTCGGGTTGATCAGGTACTGTCGGAACGCAATTCTATCACGGTCCGCTCTATCGCATTGCAAACGGCTTTGTCTGGTCTTAGTCGTATTGTATTCTGTAATTGTCGGGACTCTGACGTGGGTATCATTGACGAATTTCGTATTAATAACGGGACTGTTCCGAAACGGTTTCGGCAAAAACGGTTCGCAATCGACAAGATCTGAATGCAATCTGGACTCAATCGGCAGAAAAACAGCAATGGAAAACTTCTCCAGATCATTCCCGTTCCACAGGACAACGTCCAGAATATACAGAACATTGTTAGGATTTTGATCCGATACAGCAGAATCTGTCACGACATAGTCACGCTTGTAATCCGACTAGACAAAATCGGTTATCGGATTCGAGTTTCCCCGAATGTTACGGAACGCACCTAACTGTCGGGGTGCTTCGCCGAACTATCCGGACAATTCCCGACCCGTAGGAATCTGTTAAGAACTTAAACGACTGCGTTCAGACAATGATAGGACATTCAAGATAATTGAGGATAGTAATCCGACTTTTTCACCTTTCGTGTCTTATCACTGTCTGATCTCAAACGGGAGCAATAATCGGCAATGTGTGAACCCCGTATTAAACACGAAAAAGGTATCCAAAACCACAACAAATATTGAGATATAAAAACCTTGTGAAGATAATTAACTCTTCAATGCTTATAAAAAAAGAAGATGTGGTATGATTGCCAATGAGACATCTGTCCACAAGAGACCGAAATGACACAGAAACTAACAACTATAGGTCCCCGTACGGCCGTCAACATTCAGCAAAGCCCATAACGCATAGTCAGTTAAATGACAATGTTAAACAATTCAAACGAGAGAACTAACGGCCTTATTTATATAAAAAAAAATGAACGAAAAACAAACATGTAACACATTAAACATGTTAGTGGGATTGCTTATTATAAGTGATTACATTTGATATTTTGTTTTGCCTTATGCTATACATTTGATGTTCAATACATAATGTAAATAAAGGCGACAGTAGTATACCGCTGTTCATATATGCATCGGAAATTTT
The DNA here is from genome assembly GCA_019925275.1 of Mytilus edulis. Taxonomy (NCBI): domain Eukaryota; kingdom Metazoa; phylum Mollusca; class Bivalvia; order Mytilida; family Mytilidae; genus Mytilus; species Mytilus edulis. The sequence continues at coordinate 6,677,164 of CM034353.1, forward strand.
GTAGACTTTTTTGTATAAATCTGAACAACGAAAAAATATTTTCTGATTGTTTGTGTTGAGCTTTATGTTATATACTTTCTTATCAGTTAACACTAACACTCTGCTGGAGGTGGTTGATATAACTGATTTAACATCGACTACACAGACCAAGTTTACACCAAGTAATACCAATCTAGCTGCTAAATGGAAAATATCTAAAAATCAAGGATTACAACCACAGTGGTAAGATTGATATACAAGCCACTTTAGTAAATAAGATGCGGATTAAAGTTAAAAAAGAAATAATATAAATTCTTGATAATTTGTGTGGTTTTAAATCTAATTTCAGGGTACAAGTTGATGTATACTTATGAATATTAAATTTTTTATCAACATGTAGTTAACCATGATAAAATGATATAATCAAAATATAATTCTGGAAACGTATAAACACTTATAGAGATCAAAATATAGCCTTTTAATATAGTCGATGCTATTTTGAAATGAAGATATATTTCGTCTCCGAATGTATCACCAGTATTGTAGTCAGAACTTCGGTGTTGACATGAATATCAATGATATGGTATTTTTTTTTAAATTAAATGTTTGCAAAATTATGAAATTATTCGAAATGCTAAGGATTTTTGTATCGTAGGCTTATATCACCTTAGATCACCTTAGCCGTATTTGGCACAACTTTTTGGGGTCCTCAAAGCTCTTAAGCTTTATACTTTATGTAGACGAAACGCGCGTATCAAATTATAAGCCTGGTACCTTTGAGAACTATATATGACATACTTGTAAAACATCAGATTAGCAACTTAAAGAAAATCCCATGAATATTTAGGTATGAATGGAGTGTTGGTTTAGCTTCAATGGAAATGCCAGAAGGTGTTATCAATAGCTTCACTGATCCCGTATGGCATCATGTTGGACGTAGTATGGAAGCTGTTTACTCTCTACCAAGAGGTATAATCAAATATATTTAACTACAACGTTAAGATAAATAAAACATAAAAGGAACTATCGCAAAGAGTGTGTTCATCCTTTATTCGGTTGGTTATTGAACAAACTTCTGTACAAATTATCAAATAAACAAGAATCATTTGAAAATAGATGTTTCTGTTCCTTAAATACAGCAACATTTAGAGAGAATGTGACATTGCAATAGAATGGCTTTTAACGCGGCTTCTGAGTCAAGGATCTATTGAAATATACAAATACTGTCTTCTTTTTTATGTTGTTTGAGTCTTAAATTGAAAAGTCTCTGTTAAATGCTTTAATTGGCAATTGACTGCATGTATTAAAAATCTACGTTTTCTTATGCCCTATTTAATAGAAATAAAACATTTATTTATACTTAATTCTTTCTAAAACTACCAAAAGTTTGATGGCATGATTTTATGCAAGAAGGTTCGGGACATTTTGACTGATTCCACTATTAGTAAACATTCTTTGATATTGTATTATATTGTTTATCAATTGTTTGTAATTGTTTTCATGTCCCTTTTATGGGCATTATGTTTTCTGGTCTGTGCGTCCGTCTGTCCATCCGTTCGTTCGTTCGTCTGTTCGTCCGTTTGTCAGTAGTCCCGCTCAAGGTTAAAGTTTTTAATCGAAGTAGTTTTTGATGAAGTTGAGGTCCAATCAACTTGAGAAACTTATTACACATGTTCCCTATGACATGATATTTCTAATTTTTATTAGAGATTTTACCCATTTTCAGGGTCCACTGAACATAGAAAATGTAGTGCGGACGGGGCATCCGTGTACTGTGGCACACTCTTGTTTTCAATTGATAACAATATGGTGTATGGTTTGAATTATTATTATCATAAAAGATATTGTAGGGACTCAAAGCTGTCAGTCTTGTTTAAAGATATAAGAATTTAAGCGTTATTGCAGGCAAAAATCTAAAAGAAACAGTATCCTACTCAGTATTTGTTCGGGTCTGGTATGATAAAAACACATATGCAATATTCAAGTCTCCAGGAATTACTGTGTTATCAAAACAAGTTCCAGTAAATGACCTCCAAGGAGCAGCAGTAAGTGATTATTTGCTTATTTATTGTCAAAAAGGTTAAACAGAAATTTTAACGAATATTGATTAATTTGTAATGATCTAAAAATTGATCATTCCTTACTCTTTTTCTGAAAAGACATTAAATTTATTATTACATGAATGCAATACAGTTTGATTAGGTCGTCGAATGATAACACGTTAAGTTATTTAATTTCATATTACCTATGTACATTGTATGGACATTTCTTTTATTAAGAAATCATAGTTTTATGTAATAATGATAAAAAAAAAAATAATAATGAGATAGAATTAATTATTCAAGACAGTTTAAATAAGCAACACATAATGGAAAATTTAGATAAGACATTTATCTTTTAGGTTGTGGAGAAAGTATCAGGATTTTGGAAGAATGATGTAGATTTTATCAAAGCAGGGACACTATTTACGGTTTCCTGGGAAAACGTATTTCTCTCCATTCCGAATAGCATTGAACAGTTTAAACTTTATCTCAGCAGTTTTCCCGGAGGTAATTTTATATATGAAATGTTATTTTGAATTCAATGGTACCTTTATACATTTAATTTATTTTGACTCTCGAAACAGTGCATTCCATTCGCGTTCAGTTAGGATGGAAGTATGTACCTTTTGCAAATTACATGTTGTTTTAGTCAGCAATGAAGTAAACCCCTTGTAAAAACTTTATTCATTACTATTTCTCTTAACATTTCGATGCTAACTATGTTTATACGACCAACGTACACCATATACAGAAAATTGATAATGATTTCATGGTATACTGCAGGAAAATATTTTTTATTTTTTATTTGTAATTCATTTCTACAGGAAGTGACCTGCATATTGTGGATGTAAATATACCATGTCTTCATTTGGCTTCAATATAAGTCGATTAATGATGAAACCGGGAGTACGTTACTACAGCAATATTGTTGTGTCTACTTTGTCTGGCCTTAAAACTACAGTATCATCTGATGGGATAACAGTAGACATGGCTGCACCTGTAACCGGTCTAGTGTATGATGGGATAGGTATGATATATATTGGGGTTAATACAAAGTAATAATTTAATTTATCATCTACATCCTTACTGAAAAGTCTGCAAGAGGATATTGGTGCTAATTTTAATCTATGTTTACTGAACTCTTCATTCTCCTTGGTTCCTATTTTTTGTCATTGAAATCCAATGCGTGGCAATATCGATGTTAAAGATCAGATAAGCTGCATTTGATATGTTGGATCTATAACACGAAAATCTTATAACTTTTGACTTTAAGAACTGTAACACAATCATAATTTGTGACAGCAGAAATGTTTCTAGTCCTTGGCTAAAAAAAAACATAGTGGTAAAATGTAGATTTTGGCTTTTATCTCTGAAACAAAAGCATTTAGAGCAAATATGACACGATGTATCAGGTGAAGATCTATCTGCCCTGAAATTTTTAGACGAAACGAACAACCTGTTGTTGGGTTGTGCCCCTGAATTGGTAATTTTAAGGATTTTTTGTTGTTTTTGGTTATAATCTTGAATATTATTATAGATAGAGATATACTGTAGTTTAAACATATTTATTTATAGTGGATTGGGAAACAAGTTTTACAACTTATATTAATCCCTTTCCACTTTTCGGGTGCGAGTGCTGCCTTGTTGCGGCATTAGACTACTCTTTTTCGAAATCTACAAGGGTGTCTTTAACGTAAAAGAGATATGGCTCTCTCTTAACACGGGTCAGCCATTTATCGTGTCTTTCCGACGGACTATCATCGTTTCCTCAAGACCATACTCGCAAATTGTGTCAAGGGAGAGCCGAAAATTGAGTTCCTGAAATTTTCATCCCGAACGGGAATCGAACCAGAAACCTTTGTGTTAGTAGTCCGATATACTGTAAACAGCAATAATGTTCAGCAAAGTAAAATCTACAAATAAGTCCTTTGACCCAAATGGTCAGATGACCCCTTAAGGAGTTATTGCCCTTTATACTCAATTTTTAAAACAAAATCGTAAGTTTTTGTAATCTTTTACAAAATCTTTTCCTCTGAAACTGCTAGGACAAATCTATCCAAACTTGTCCGCAATCGTCATTAGGGTATCATGTTTAAAAAGTTTGTCCGATGACCCCGCCCGCGAACAAAGATGGCCGACATTGCAAAAAATAGTACAAATTGTAAAATGCAGTTTTTGGCTCATATCTCTGAAACCATAGCATTTAGAGAAAATATGACGAGGATAATATTGTTCATTAGGTCAAGATGTATCTGAAATTTTCAGACCAATCAGGCAGCCCGTTGTTGGGTTGCTACCCCTGAATTTTAAGAATTTTTTTTTGGCAGCTTTTGTCTTCAATATTATTTTAGATAGAAATAAACTGTAAACAATCAAAGTAAGACCTACAAATAAGTCAACATGACCAAAATTGTCAATTGATCCCTTAAGAAATTATTACCCTTTATAGTCAACTTTTAACAACTTTCATAAACTGTAAATTTTTGTAAATTTTTACAAAATATTTTCCTCTGTAACTGGCCAAGTTCATTATAGATAGAGATAATTGTAAGCAGAAAGAATTTTCAGTAAAATAAGATCTACAAACACATCACCGTCACGAAAACAAACTTTTGTCATGAATCCATCTATGTCCTTTGTTTAATAAGCAAATTTACCAAGGTGAGTGACACAGGGTCTTTAGAGCCTCTAGTTATTATCGTTTTGACAATTATATTTTTTAAGCTGTGATGAAATCTTTGTCATTAGTTTATTATTTACGATTCATTATACAAATGAGTATTATGGAATTAAAGACAACTCATTTAAATATGTTCACTTGGCCTATAAGTAACTATATTATTTGTTGACAGGTCTACATGACAACGCTTACCAAAACAAGTCTGAAATTGTGTCTGGTAACTGGCATGGCTTCCTTGATACAGAAAGTGGATTAAGCAAATACCATTGGTGTGTTGGAACAAAACAATCAGATGATCATTGCAACGTACTATCATGGAAAAATGTTGGAATGCATACATATGTGTCTAAACAACTGACAACTGAAATTGAAAATGGTAGATACATATATTTGTTTTTAAACTTATTATTGTTAACAATCTAATGTGTCCAGTACATAAGTAATTGGTACCACTCAATTGTTGTATTGTTGTTGAATTTTGAAAAAGTAACATCACAAAAATACTGAACTCCGAGGAAAATTCAATCGGAAAGTCCCTAATCACATGGCAAATTCAAATGACAAAAAAAAAATCAAATGAATGGACAACAACTGACATATGTCTGACTTGGTACAGGCATTTTCAAATGTAGAGAATGGTAGATTGAACCTGGTTTTATAGCGCTAAATCTCTCACCTTTACGACAGTCGCATCAATTTTAATAACATTGACAATGATGCGTGAACAATACAAACAGACACAATAGGTAAAAATGTCACAAATAAAGGTAAAAAGTCTAATTCGGTAGGTTACATTCATGAAAAGGGAACGGGATTGTAGTTACGACATATTGAACATATCCGATATCATCTCTATCGGAGATATTCCATAACGGTCAACCAACTCGTGATGGCGTCCGTAAAATTTACGAAATTACTAATACAAAGCATTTCAAGAAAGGGAATTATTTTTCTTTTTGTTTTATTCTTAACATTACTAAAAAATAAATAAAGAAAAAATGAAAAAATCTTACCAAAGAAATGGACAGCAATATTCCATACATTGGTTAAAATCGGCTAATTTTAAGTGCCGTTTATTTAGTAAAGCATTATTCCCTACTAATTGATAATACACTGTCAAATATTAACTTATTTAGGTCATACTGTGTACAGTAAAGTATATGCAGTCGACAGTGTTGGTCACATGTCACCCATCATAGTATCAAGTGGAGTTACCATAGATACATCACCTCCTGTACCTATTTCATTCAACCATTCATCGAACAATCTAGTACAAAATCCATCCTTTGAAGAGACAAATGGGTGTTTTCTTGATTTTTCAAACATTTCATCCAAGCTGCTTTGTACAACTGATGCTTGTTTAAAACCTACATCATGGCATGTTAACAAAGAAGACTGTACAGTAGTTATCCGATCGGATGTAGACACAGCTTATGATGGAAGATCATTTTGCTTTGTGCATGGAACTATAAAACAGAACATATCCGGTTTGATACCAGGGGAAGTATATAGATTAACATTTGTGGCTGGTCATTCTCCAATATCAGATTCTGCAGTTCAAAACATAGAGGGAGTAGTCAATTTCGGAGATAATCAACATATATTTCTTATCTTCACTAAAGACCAAACACATGGCGTTATATCTCCAGGAGTGATTTGGCACAAACATTCATTTTATTTCAAAGCCAAAGCAGAGATTGTTGAAGCTGTCTTAGGGAGTTTAGATAAAAACACTGGTCTCCTTATAGATGATGTAGTTATAGAACACGTTCTTCCTCTGGATAGTGGTAGTAAGGTTCATGTTACTACGGTTGTATTACATCAGTGGTCATCTATCCATGCGTCTTGGTTATTTGAAGATACAGAGAGTCCAATAGTGCAATATTTATGGGCAGTTGGTAAGTATTTAACATGTGTGTACCATATTTTAAATATACTTTGGACGACTAATATCCACCAATAGTACTGTGACAAATCAGGTAAATTTGAAAATTTATAGGACCGAAATACCTCACGGCTAATTTTGGTCTTATTTTGTAGAAAAAATATAATATCCTTTGATTAAGGCATGTCGTAGAGTGTCAAAGTGGTGCAGATTTTTGAAAACTGCAGTCAAAGGTCAAAAGGGGTGGATTTTAAAAAATCCAAAATTTTAGACATTTTGGACAATTTCTCGATAGTCTCTCATGTTAGATGAGATTTTTTTTTTGGAAGCATGCGCTAGGAATGCTCCACAAATATAGCTAGTCATATTTATGTCTGAATACCAGACATTAGTGATCATGTAAGAAAATGAAACAAATATCATTATCTACGGAAGTTATCGACAAAAAATATTCATAATTAAGATTTAGCTATGCAATAGTATATGGCCACCTATAAAGATATTTTTGGGAAAGTTTTTTTAAAATGCCATAAAGAACAGAGGAGAAATAAGAACTGTAAAGGTAACACCCGGTCCATGATGTTATGAAAAAAATGATGAAAATTCTTGGCTGATAATTTTAACTTAAAACGATGTTAGAACTATAAAAATTAGTCTTCATGTTCATGACACAATAGTACAAAAGTTTGTTTTTATATTAATAAATAAATCAGTACTAGACCAATATCACAATTAAAAGATGTGTCCCCCTTTTTTATAAAACAACGACAGACATGGTTGTCATTTGTTCACGTGGTTCATAAATGTTTCTCGTTTCTCGTTTTTTATATTGATTAGACCGTTGCAATGCTTTTATACTGATAATTTTTTGAATCCCTTACTGTTCGGTGTGAGCCAATGCTCCGTTTTGACGACCGTACTGTGACCTATAATGGTTAACTTTTACAAATTAAAAATTAAAATTAAAAAATCTATGAACAATAAAATAAAAAGCAGAATTGAAAGCCCAATATATATATGTGAACTACAAACAAAGATTCACAGGGATATACCACTTCAAAGGTTGCTGTCTATGTATAATTTTAATACACTAACACTATATATCAATATGCACATCAATATAAAAAGGTAACGGAATACTAGAAAAGAACAAGAATGTGTCCCAAGTACACCGATGCCCATCCGCACTATCATTTTCTATGTTCAGTGTACTGATTGGCCATTGCTTCTGGGGTCATTTTTATCAGCGGTGAACTGATTTTCACTGCAACATATGTGTGAATATAATAAATAGCTAGAATGATATATTTTGATGCACGCATGTTTTTCCTGACCCATTGTAAGTGTTATCCTTTGCCAATTTCGATTAGAGAAGACTTGTCGCATCATGTAAGAGCGCGAGCTTCTGTTGATGTGCCAGAAATCAGGGGTAACTAAAAAGTTGCATATGTTGTGAATAGGTCACGAAAAACTGTCTTGTGGCTTTTGTTGAAGAAACGCCTCAAGTCTAAAATCACAATTCATCGTGTTTGACATCTGAGGAAAATAACTTATTAGAAATAAAACATAACTGTCATGATTTTAATATGCTGCAACCCCTGGAATAACTTTTCAATATCTGCTCATTGGCAAATAGAGGCGGCAGAATAATTCTTATATCTGTCTCTTAAGTAATTTACAGATCCTGCAGAAAATTACTTCTATAGATTTTGAAAAAATCCCGCTAGAAATATTTCGTCATGTTCTTGCAAATCAGAATCATTGTAGTGCGATAGTGCATAGTTACAATGTACCTACAAATCTTATCAACCCATATTTATTTTCAGGTGCACAAATACATTTCTTATAATCTCTAATTGATCTGCATTCAATGACTTGAAGAACAATTTGGATCTACCACCATTTGAAATAAACCTTATTGTCCCTCTGACCCCTTTAACAGCTGACTATACGGTATGGGATTTGATTATTGTTGAAGGTCGTGCGATAACTTATAGTTGTAAATATCTGTGTCATTGTGGTCTCTTGTGAAGAGTTGTTCCATTGGCAATCATACCACATTTTTATATACACCAATGTCCGATGTAAGGGGAGGGTTGGGCGCTTACTGACTTCTTTAACCTCACCACAGTCTGTATGCGGCTGTCCCAATTCAGGAGCCTGTTTTTCAGTTGTTGTAATTTGTTGCTGTTACATTTTTGTTGTTCGTTTATTATTTTGTACATTGATTATGCCGTTGTTTTTCTCGTTTGAATTGTTTTACCTTTGTCAATTCGGGCCCTTTATTGCTGACTATGCGGTAAGGGCTTTGCTTAATGTTGAAGGCCGCACGGTGACTTTTAGTTTTAAATTTATGTGTAATATTTGGTCTTTTGTAGAGATTTGTGTAATTGGCAATCATACCACATACTTTTTTATTATGGTTTTAAAGCAGTCATTGGCCAAATCTCAATAACTGTTGTACCATTTTACATAAAGACTTTGGACACTACCAATACCATCTACTAGTATCTGATCAGGGGTGTGCTGGTTTTGCATTAAGGAATATTGAACACTCAGCTAAAGTATACATTTCCGTTCAGTATCAAATGAGAGTGCATTGTAATCTTTATCCATTGGAAAAAAATTGTCATCTACTAACCAGGCAAAATATTTATCAGAGAATTTGGAATACATTGTAAAGATAGAAATAATTTGAAATTTTGAACGATCGTAAAAAGATTTTCACTATTTCTGTTTTCGCAAAATGCAATATATGTAAACAAATGTAACAAGCAAACTATACGACAACGAAAATGTTGTTTTCTTTCTTTTGCAAACATAACATCATGTAGACACTCTATTAGTATTTGAAAAGCAACATCATGCCTCTAATAATTTGAAGCATGTATGCTGAATGTTGAAGCGGCTTGTTCTTGAAGTTATTTATGAAGAATAAACTCACCACCTGCCTGATAATTTGCGTCATTTAAAACAATATCGGCACGCTCAAATGACTCGACATGCCTTAATTGCTTAGCTTGTATGACGTTTGCCTCCAGAAAAGACATTTTTTTTATTTTTTATTAGTCATGGTAATCATGGTAATATTTGTCATGAAGCATGTTTTAACGAAAGTTGATTCATCGTTACAAGCATGTTTTGTTTTCCTCACTAATCCAAATATATGAAAATGTGTTTTTCTTTGACATGTAAAGGCTTAATAACACGATCTAAGCTGCTTTACTCGTTTTTATTAAATGGAATTACAACTGACAATAACTTTCCGGAATTTTTTTGGAGTTGTTCCAATGTGGTTCAAAATTAGTCTTTTCGAAAATCAAGAATAAAAGCACCTCAAAAGTTATTAAACCTTTTCATCTGTACTTATTCAAGCACATAGACACAACCATTGATACAAAATATATTCTTTTTTATAAAACTAATGAAAATGCATGTTAAATGCATTGCATTTCATATGACAGGGTAAAATAGGAAAGGGGAACGTTATATGATTTATTGGGGTGAAAATTGAGTAGTAATACTGCTATGTGATGAGTTTTATAAAAATGCTTTTAAAAGTCGATTTGTATGTTCTGTCAAACTTTTATATATCAAAACTTCTTAAGTATTGGTTGTTCCACATTTTTGTGTGAAAATTTACTATTGGTGATCTATATAAGAAATGTAATATACTTTGACAGACGGTAAGATTGAAAAAAATGTTACATTCATTTGAAAATCGTCCAATTCACTCAATGTATGTGTTTATATGATATTAAAATTTTATGTCAACTAAAAGCTGATACATCACTCTTTCATCTGATACCAAATTTTTTAATGATATCTTCATTCGGGAATTTATTATAAGCGTTCACGTATTTGGAAATGAAAAAGAAAAAAGTCCGAAAATCACACTTTAACTCGATTTTACAAAAAACTGCACCGTGGAAAAACTCTACGACAGGGCTAAAATGAAAGTATAATGTTTACTCTATCTTCATGCAAATTTTCAGCCGTGAGGTATTTCGGTCCATTAAACTCTTTAAATAAGCGACTTTTTCCGATTTGTCATGATGGGAGAAAACATGAAATTACAGATATATGTAACACTGTATTTTTATATCAGATCAACTGTACGTCAGACTTCGGTCGAACATAGTTATAAGCTCTCATGTTTCAATTAAAATGTTATTATTACTATTGTAAAGCTGACACCACATAAAGATATGCAATGATTCGAACTTGAATATTTCGCCAAAGATGAAATAGTTATAACACGATAATTTATTGTACAAATCAATTTTTGCCAATTTTTATTGCATTTGTCCTGCTTAATTTTATTTGTTATTTTTATTTTGATCGGCTCTCAAAACGTAACATTAAATAAAAGATAAGGGCATGTTTTGTGATTGCGTATGAGTAAAGTGTAATTATTTCTTACTAGGTTATACAGAGGGGAGTACAGAAATTCAGGGTTTTACTAGCGTTGGCGTCAACACTTTTGGGTTTAACTACAACGTTACTCTCGTACACTCCACAACGATATACGTAACCGTGATTGCAGTTAATGCTGCGGGACTCTCAACAAAACTACACTCCATTGATGTCCTAGTTGATCTTACCCCACCAGACATAGCTTACGTTAATGATGGCACAGGTATTTAAAACACAATTCACTAGTAATTCTGATCTGATGATTTTTCGTTTTATATTAGTAAAGCAATATTTGGATTCAAACGAAAGACGGGAAATCATGTCACAATCAAATTCATTTTGAGAGTTGTATTTTGAAGAACGCATGAGAACACAAGAAATTGATAACGTAAATTTTGTCAGATAAAATCAATACATTCTGAAGTAAATCTGTATTTCTTCATTATTTGAGGACACTATTAAAGATTGCTGTTTTTCATCGATTTGTCCTTTATATAAAGATTTAGGTTTTTTTTTTCATTTCTTTCTTTCTAAGCTTTCAAATAATGAAACGTTGCTGGAGACGTTTCATTTCAAAATACGTGTCTTTTTAGTTCGCTTTAATTGAAAAAGTGTGCTTAGTCCGTTCAGAATAGAAATAATTCATAAAACTAAAGATTATCCGAGATTGTAACCCTTATTATATTTGTTATTGCAATACTACAAACTGTTATGTTTGGAAATAAAAAGATGTGATATTGCTGAAAAATATAAGAGAAGAATTTATTATTCATTTTTTTTGTGAGTTCGGTTTAAAATAATTTCTGTTAACTTTTTTTTATTTTTCACAACTTTCCTTAACTATTACTTTGTATAAATATCAACGATCTTCTATTTGAATAGGGTCCGATATTGATGGACAGGTTTCACATACGATATCTGCTAATTGGAATGTTGTTGATGAGGAATCCGGCATTGAATATTGTGAATGGGCTGCTGGTACGTACATTAAATACTAATGCAATATCCTATAATTATCAATCGCTAGATATTGCTTGCCTAGTGATTACAGATATTCCCGATTGCAGCAAACTCATAGAGGTAAATTTCACAACCCAAATTCAAATTGAACACCTGTTTTTCATCGCACTGTAACATCATGTCAAACGTTTCCATTATCATAAAACTAAAACATCAAGTATACTCCGCTTAGACAAGACTCATCAGTGACGCCCGAATTAAACAAGTTTAGACGCAAAAAAGTACAAAGTTAAAGAGCATTGTGGTCCAAAGGTTGAAAGTTATTGCCAATTTCACCTTTGGTTATCTTTTGCCGGGTAGACAAATCCTGATTTTTTCGACCAATTTGAAATTCAATGAACAGTTTGACAACAGTTTGATTAATACAGAAGCGGACTACTGGTCTGGTGATATCGTTGGTGGGGAAGGGGTGTGTGGGTAGGTGGTGATCCATCAGTAATGACATCGACCCGGTGGTTGTAATTATAAGTTAAAACAGATACCAAGCTTAACATTTGAAGAACTGAAGTACTCTAATATCATATATATTTTTTTTACAGTTGACCTCACACTATGCACCATTTGTCGATTCCCACTTCTTTCTGTCCACCCTTCAGTCTCTGTTTTTAAATAAGGTAACCTTATATCTTCTATGTTTTTTTTATGATTCTGGTGGGAATCGTAGAATTCGGATATAAAATGTTTTATTTTTTTTACTCTTTTCTGTAAATTTTAGTTTTTCACAGCACACTAGGTCTTCAATTCCAATTGAGAATAAATAATATATTGCTATTACTTTTTCCAGGTTTGCAACAATTTGGAAATGAGGTGTTCGAATTTACAAAGACTGCTGATGTGTTGAAAGCAACATCAACGATGGACAGAGACAAAGTTTTTAATAAAAAGATCTACCTTACCATTCGCTGTCGAAATATGGCAGGATTATATACTACAGCTTGTTCTGATGGAATTGTTATATCTGATCAATCTCCGTCGGCTCTCAATGCTGAGCTGAGATTCTGCCTCAGTCTCTTACTGAATACCAACCTAGCAATTTTCATCAAGACAGTAAAACATCTGTTAAAATGAAATGGTCGGGATTTTCTGATCCGTTTGGAATTATGTCGTTTATTGTAAGTATATTGTTCTAAACAGTTATTGATGATCGTATTTGATTACATCTCTAAATCCCCTTATTTGGAAAGTCAAGTACAAAGCTGTAATAAAAATTCGTTCATTAAACTAATAATGAAAGAGATGTGCATTTAAGTCAGTTAGACATCATACAAAATATACTTAGTTAGCTATGTTTAGGTAACAATATTGTTCTGTTGCAGGTGAAATTTGACGGAATGGATACCGATATAACGACCACTATTATAAACGTTAACAAAGGTATATCATATCTTTCACTATTTGGACTAAAACTATCAAATGATAGGTACACGACAACTGTAAACGCTGTTAACGCTATGTACCTGCGCAGTACAGATGTCACAACGAACCTGACCATTCAGAACTCTGCTCCAGGACTCACTGGTAAGGTGTTTAATTTTGTAAATAAGTAATGTGTTTTCCTTTTTAACCCAGTTATTTTTCTATGAGTAAAAGTATAAATTATTCCAATAATAAGGATGTTCTTATCCCAGGCAGAAAACGCAAGCCGTATTAGGCACAACGTTTGGGAACTTTTGGTCCTCATTGCTCTTCAACTTTGTACTTGTTTTGGCTTTCGAACTTTTTTCATCTGAGCGTCACTTGTTAGTCTTGTGAAGACGAAACCCACATCTGGCGTATTAAATTTTAAACCTGGTACCTTCTGTTAGCTATTATTCGTGTGTTTCTTTGTCTTTTATGTTCTCCAATTTATTTTTATTGTAGTCCAGTCGTGCAATGTTGTCATTTTAATGTTATATTTAACATTAAAATGCGGGATGATTGGCATGCCACAAAACTAGGTTCAACCTACCATTGTTTTCTTGAAATGTCCTGTTCCAAGTCAGGAAAATGACCATTGTTATATTATAGTTCGTTTTTGCGCGTGTTACATTTTCATGTTGTGTTTCAGTTGTGTCGTTGTTCTGCTCTTATATTTGATGCGTTTTCCTACGTTTTAGTTTGTAACCCGGATATTTTTTTTTCAATCGATTTATGAGTTTCGAACAGCGGTATACTACTGTTGCCTTTATTTATTTTATGGAATTTTTTATAGCACGCTTGTTTGAAATTATATATATAAATAACAGAAGTTGTTGGGTGGACGTTTATGAGGGCGAAAATAATAAATAACTTAAAGACATATCTTGTCAACATATAGTTGTCCCTTTAAAAAGATATCTACTAGCATACAAAAGTGGGACAACAGATACCAGAGGGACAGTCAAACTCATAAATCGAAAATAAACTGTCAACGCCATGGCTAAAAATTAAAAAGACAAACACAAACAATAGTACACATGACACAACATAGAAAACTAAAGAATAAGCAACACGAACCCCGCTAAAAACTGGGGGTGATCGCAGGTGCTAAAATGTTTGATGACTATATGGTTTAAGCTAAACTGTGTTCGTCTTTTAGGTGCTGACGCTTCCGTAACAAGAAAAGAGAACAAAATTACGGTTAACTGGAAGGATTGCTTTTCATATCAAGGACGTATGGTTTTTGAAATTTCAATAGGAACAACTATAGGAGGAGCTGATATTATCCAATGGCAAGAAACTTTGAATGATTTTATAGAAGTGGAAGTTCCAGAAAAATTTAAAGATGACAGTGATGTCAAATTATTCTTTTACATCCGGGCAATTGGAGAGGGTGGAGAAAACACTTCACTTAATGCAAACACTGTATTATAAAATGGTTCATAAGTTTTACATTATGATACAAAAAAGTACAAATCCTCAAAATCAATATTTCTTTAAAATACTTTAATGCGCATATCTGAAACTAAATATTTATTTTGTGGTGAATTTTACGCTTTGATGATACGTGAAGTTCATCTGTTTATTTTTTATTTTTTAAAACTAAATTATATAGAATATGGACCTAATGTATATCTTGAATAAATTCTTTACTTTACTTATTTTGCAAATCACTAGTTTTCGCTGAGAATTTCAAAGAAAGTTACATAGTAAACAAGACAACTTCAATTTGATCTATCTTATGTACATACATTTTCATTCACACAAATATCAAAAGGAATCTGACAAAAATTTCAGCTGTATGTCCGTTGTTTCGTCTGTTTGTTCTCTCGTATTTCCGTCCGCTCTTGTGGGTTCTGTTTCGTTACCACAAAACTAGATGACTCTAAAAGGTCTTTAAAAACCGAATATTGAAAAGAAATTGCATATCCTTATTAGAAGAGTGTCAATATACTTGAGTCTGTTAAGGGCAAACGATACAGTTACAGGGGAAGTAATGACGTTGCTAACGAAAATTGTTATTTTCGCTACGTCAAACTATGACTTATCGGGAAAAGATTCAGTTTTCAAATGATTTTTATCATTCAAACTTATAGAACTTGAAAACGAATTCATGGGCCCCTCTGTTTTAAAATGCAATTTGGTTTGATTATGTAAGAAGATTATGTGTGCCAGTTATCATGAAAGAGTAAATAGTGCATTTTTTTAAAATTTGATAAATATGCAGCAAAAAATTACGTTTTTTTTTACAACATACGTGTAGGTTTCATAAATATGAGTTATTTGAAAAACAAATTGCACAAATTTAAAGGACATTTATATAGAACAGAATCTACAAATAATTTAACAAAAAACTACGGAAGCCGATAAGGGCCATTCAAAAAAAAATATGTCGTAATTTCGACATAACATGTCGTTATAACGACATTGCTATGTCGCAATTTCGACATAACATGTCGTAATAACGACATCACTATGTCGTTTTAACGACATAGCTCTGTCGTAATAACGACATCGCTATATGTATAAAAGAATATGTATTATGATTGCCAAGATACTAAATGACACAGAAATGAACAACTATAGGTCATCATAATGCCCCCCCCCCCATAATTAGAAAAAGACCCCGCATAGTCAGCTATAAAAGAGGGACGAAAGATACCGGAGGGAGAGTCCCCGAAATGCTCTGTGACAGACTGTGTTATTAATTAATTATGAGCTCTCTTGGTAAAACTCCAAATTTCATATTCAATGTATTTCATTGTTCAATAATTTACATGAAGCTTAATAAGTATATATATTTGTTAATTGCATAGCTTTTGCTATTTGAATTCATTGGTAAAAGATATTTATTTATATTGTAAAGTTTAATATTTGCATCGTCGCAAAATCTTTGATTACCTTCTTTGGTTATCTTCTGTGAGAAACTTATATATTTTAAAGATCCCATTTAAGGTTATTACCGATCGTGCAAGGGCTGGAGAGCCAGTTAAGATATTGAAATGTGATTGTTATTGTAAGGTTAATATGATAATAACGACAAGATGCTACAAGGTCGATATTAGCATGTCAATAATGGAAAAGTAATATGTGGAATTATATGAGGTCTGACATTCAGTCCTACCAAGGCTAGCCAAGCTTACTACCTCCCTGTAAATGAGCGCAAACTACATGCCTTTTTATACTAAGGGTGATTTGAAGTATTAATTGCTCTATTTTTACTTTCCAACGTTGGGCACGATGTTCCTACAACCCCTAGAATTTAAACAGAATCTTCGACATTTCATACGCAAAACAATATAAAAATGTTAGAAAATACGAACCAATATTAAAACAAATTCAACATATGTTTTAAATTATGTTTTACAGCCCTTGATCATATACTAAGTAATATCTAGTATATTTGAGGATTAAAATAACAAAGTTATGTGAAAAAAAACGGATGTCCAACGTTACATTTATGAAAAACTGTTTTAACTCTTATGTATAGTGATCCTATTTCTTATTCTCTGATCTTCTTAATTCTTGGCAGGAACAACGACATGTGTCGGTTCCTTGTGCCGTTAAAGCCGTTATTTTACCAAATTCCATTTGACTCGGTGGCTGCATATTAAGCTGGAATAAAAAAAAATGTCCAACGACTAAAAGTGAATTTTACAAGTAGATATAGCAGAAAATGAATAAAAAAAGTAAGACAATAATAATATCTAACAAAAGTACAAATATTTGCCTCATTGTTCGTGAGTTCAAATATTGCTGATTCAATAAAATCTTCTCTATACACAGTCGTTTTTTTCAAACGGTAGCCATTTTGTTCAAGTTGGTATTTCATTTTTCAAAGCAGTTGGTCCGAGTACACAGTTATTTCGTAGTGCATTTCTTTTAGACAATAAATGAAAATTAAAAAAATCCCACCTGCGCTTTCTCAATAATATTTTTACAGTGTGTTGTACTACTTTTGGGACAAATTATATCAAAATTATAGAAAACTTCATCAGCTCTAACTCAAAATATGGACAATTTTGTGTTAAGGGGGTCTTGAAATCTTTTGACAGCTTCCGAAGTGCTAATTTCTGACCTTTTTCAGCTGGACCTAATCACTACTTTACATTAATATTTATGACCCAAATTTTTTTACAGTGTCATTTCACCCCCCAACTTGCTATATGAGGCATAAAACATAGAGAAATAAATTTGGAAGGGGTATAACAAAAATTGGCAAGTAATACACTGTCCACACTAAGGACTATATTCGTGGACAACGAAAATCAAAGGACGATAACTGTGTACTCGGACCAGTTAACGCGTATTTTTTATAATTGATCAAAACAAAAGTTAGATACACGAAGAGTAAAAAATGTCAAGATTCTTTTCTTATTAGCTACATATTTGGGTCTTAAAGGAATAAAATGCTTCCACACATTACAAAACGGTAGCCAATTTGTCCAAACGTCTGAAAACGTCTAAAATCCGAAAGACGCTAATTTCTGACGTTACATGTGCTAAAGTTTCAATTAAATGTTCATGACAAATCGTGTGGTGAAATTTGGAAAAGGAGGTTGATGGTTGCTGTCGAAAAAAAAAGGAATAGTGCATGTTGCTATAGACTCCGCCCGGGGACATTATCATAGGTTCGGCACAGGTTTTTTTTTGCAATTTTTATCAATCGTTTATAGCTTTTAACGATTTATTTAAAAGAATGGTGAAATGGGGAAAATCTCATTACATGAACTTCGTCCAACTTTTGCAAAGACAAATTGGAGACACCAAGACAGTCCTCTAAATGTAAAATGCGAATTGAAATTGCGGAAGTACTCCGAAATAGATCACTTAAAGTCGTCACTTCAGTAAAGTGCAATCACCAATATTAAAAGACTTAATACCAGTTCACGGAATGTTTTACTTCGCGATTTATCCTGCTGTTCATGCTATAACTGTCGTGATGAAAGTAATTCTTGTACTAGCGAAGCCGGAACTTTTCGTTAATATAGACTTGTGCATGAAATGGAGGTAATTGAAAGACGAATCCCAAACAGCGACGAAAACCGTTTCATCGAATTGATAAAAAGCCGGGATTATATTAGCCGTTTTCGCGGACGATCCAGGAGTAGATTACTATATTTTAAAATGTATATCAGAAGTAAAACACTATAGATGACTTTGGAAATAATTCTCTAGCCAAGGTTCAAGTAATTGAATGGTTGTATTTCGACAACTTACAATGTATGCGCAGGGAAAATACAATTCTATTCAAATTTAACCAAGAGTAAAAATGTTGGATTTACTTGCAGAGTATCAGAAATATTTGTATTGGGGTTGAATTAAGATATAGAAATTTTACAATGACAGATGATATGCACCTTGAAAGTTAAACATCCTATGATAAAAGTTTTGTACAATTTTTATGGAAAACCGTATACATGTACTTCCGTTCCATTTTTCCTTCCTACATTACTTGCGACAGTACTGCATTTTTAGTTGAAATAACTAAAAGGGTAAATATTATTAAATGGATTTCCACAACTTGAGGTAATTTATGATAAAATGACATCACAAAACGAACACAATCAACTAATATCTGAAAAAAAAACTAATAAAACTTGCAAATATTAATCGTCATTATATATTATAATCATATTATTCTTCCACCTATTAGAAGTTTATATATCGACCTTGACTGGCTCTGCAACCCTTCTACGGTCGGCAACTCATTAACCTTAAGTGAGATCTATAAAATATATAAGTTTCTCACAGAAGGTAACCAAAAGATGTAACCAAACATTTTACGACGATGCAAATATTAAACTTTACAATATAAATAAATATCTTTAACCAATGAATTCAAATAGTAAAAACTATGCAACTAACAAATATATACTTATTAAGCTTCATGTAAATTATTTTAACAATGAAATACATTAAATATGAAATTTGGAGTTTTCCCAAGGGAGCTAATAATTAATTAATAATACTGTCTGTCACACAGCATTTCGGGACTCTCCCTCTGGTATCTTTCGTCCCTCTGTTAAAGCTGACTATGCGGGGGCTTTTTTAATTATTGGGGACATTATGATGACCTATAGTTGTTAGTCTCTTGGCAATCATAATACATATTCTATTATATATATATATATAGCGATGTCGTTGTAACGACATGGTGATGTCGTTATTACGACATGTTATGTCGAAATTACGACATAGCGATGTCGTTACAACGACTTGTTATGTCGAATTTACGACATGCTATGTCGTAATTACGACATAAAAATTTTTTTTTGAATAGCCCTTATTCGCTACCGTAAAAAACAGCTTGTTTATCTTTTAAATAAAAAAGTTATGTGTTTCTGTCGAAAGCAAAAATACGTCAACAAATGCGAATTTTGAGCAAACATATAAAATTTGGACCTCATTTTACTCTAAAACGTAGCACATGCAGTTATATTTTTTTATTACATATATGATTTAATCAGACAAAAAATAGCCTACATGCAAATAGTCAGCAAAATTTCAATTCAATATGATAATCAAAGTAAATCGACTGTATTCCCTTTGAAATGTTATAACATAGACAATTATGTTTCAAGCGCTCGAACGAAAAATAAAAAAAACCGCGAATAAACATTATGATAGTTGATATAGTTGTGATAGTCTCGACACAGGTCATAGTTATAATAGTCTCGACACAGAGAACCAAGTTTATGATAAACAGAAAAAAATATGTCCATGAAAAAATGAAAACTTTGACGTTCATGGTCAAGTACGTTTCGTAGTACATCAAGTCTCTATGTATTAAAAGGCAAGATATATATCCCCATGCAAGAAAAAAGGAAAAAAAGAAAATAGTAAGCTGATGACAAAATATGAAGTCATCATGTTCATTAAGACCTGGAAAAAATGTGACGATTTGTTTTATGTTCATTAAAAATATCGAAGATATTCAAAGTATCATAAACATGAAGTACGTATCTGATTTATCTAAAAGGTGCTCACATCTTATAACTTATAACTGCCAATGTGTAAACTAAAGGCGGTTACTACCTACAATGTTGACTGCTGTTCGCCTGTTTTTGACATTTTTACCTGATGTGTCTGTTTGTTTTGTTCACGCATCGTTGTCAATATAATGAAACATGATGCGGTTGTCATACTAATGAGCGGTTTAGCTAACTATAAAACCATGTTCAATCCACTATTTTCTTCATAAGACAATGCTTGTACCGAGTCAGGAATATAGTCAATAGATGTATCACGCGTATGGCGTATAAAAAATATTTTTTAACCTGTTACCTTTTGATGGCTATTATTCGTTTGTTTCTCTGTCCTATATTTTCTCCCATTTATTTATTTATTGTAACCCTGTCGTGTAATGTTGTCATTGTAATGTTATGATTAACACTGTTATTAAAGCGGGATGTTTGGCATGCCAAAAAAACAGGTTCAACCCACCATTTGTTTCATAAAATGTCCTGTACCAACTCAGGAAAATGGCTATTGTTACATTATAATTCGTTTCTGTGTGTTTTACATTTCGGTGTTGTGTCTCTGTTGTGTCGTAGTTCTCTTATAATTGATACGTTTCTCTCAGTTTTAGTTTGTTACCCGGATTTGGTTTTTTCTCTATCGATATATGAATTTTAAACAGCAGTATACTACTGTTGCCTTTTTATACGAGTCTTATATTGGTATCACGTCGTCGTCGTCGTCGTCGTCAGCGTCGTCCGAAGACGGATGGTTTCCGGATAATAACTTTAGTATAAATAAATAGAAATCAATAAAATTCATAACTACAAAAACTAGCTTGGGATTGATTTTGGGGTTATGGTCTCTAAGGTTTAGGAATTATGGGCCCAAAGGGGCCCAAAACAAGCATTTATCTAGTGTCAGGACAAAATGTTGTGTATAAGTATTTCAATTGTTCTGAAATTGTACCACAATGTTTAATATCAATTGAAGGTTGGGATATATTTTAAGGGTTATGGAGCAAACAGTCTAGGAATAAAGGGCCAAAAAGGGGCAAAAAAACAAGCATTTTTTGTAGTTTCAAGACAATAAAATGGAGTTATCTTTCTTTGTACAGAATCGTTGTTGAATCACCTAAAACCAATGCTTTATGAAATATTCTTTGAAAATTGGAGTTATCTTTCTTTGTTCTGAATAGTAGTTGAATCAACTTAAATCAATGCTACATAGAATATACAATGCAATTTTTAATTTACTACCAACTGATTATTTTTAGCAATCTTTACCTTTCAGTGATTACAGGCACTTTGATTACAATTCTAGGGTTATGTCCTTTACAAGTGGAAAAATTGAAGATTTTTTTAGTTTCTGTTCTCTTAACTTAAGTTTGCCTTAACTAAATTTAATAAGATGTGTGTATAATGCTTTTTACCTCTAAACTCAGTTTAAGTTCAGTTTTTGGCATCTTCACTTTTATAGTTCTTGAGGTATGTATCTTCATAACGTTATATGCTAGCGGGGGCATAATCTGTGTCCTTTTGGACACATTCCCCATTCATTTTGTTAGAAGTTACTATTAATTTATATTAATTTCAACCATGACTGTATAACATTTTATGTTTTAATATATTATGATGTATTTAAATGAGTAGTTATTGTTGCAAACTCAATTAGAAATTTTAATTGAGAAAGTGGGAGATGAAAAAAAAGTTGGGGCGCGGGGTCAATTTTTCTCATTTCAGATTTCAGAAATTAAAAAGAAAATTTCTTCAAATATATATTTTTTAGAAGATTAATATTCAACAGCATAGTAATTGTTCAAAAGCAAAAAACAAATTTTTAGTTCAATAGACCACATTCATTCTGTGTCAGAAACCTATGCTGTGTCAACTATTTAATCACAATCCAAATGCAAAAGTGTATTCAGCTTGAATGTTGTCTCTATACTTGCCCCAACCGTTCGGGGTTCGACCTCTGCGGTCGTATAAAGCTGCGCCCTGCGAAGCATCTGGTTTTATATATGACAGTTGTTATCCATTCGTGAGATGTGTTTGAGATTTTAATTTTGACATTTGATTGGGGACTTTCCGTTTTAGAGTTTTCCTCAGAGTTCAGTTCTGTGATTTTACTTTTTACATTTGTTATTACTGCGTGTTCATTTTAAATCAGATAATTAAATAAACAAATTTTTGAGAAATTACGCCCTTAGATGTAAATTGGCTAAAAAAGCATTTGTTATGTTGTCGGGAAATGCAGAAAAAAAAACGAAAAAGTTTTCTCGCACTCACAGTTCTCGGAACATAAAATGCGTTGTTGCATCCTAACTAAATTATGTTCACTGGATACTTTCTCATGGTAAATTCTGTCAACGGACATAATGATATCATGAAATATAATTTAGACGATATTTACCTATGAAATCATGTCCTCAGATGTGGAAATGTGTCCTTCAAAGTAAAAGGCAATATTATATATGAGCAAGTGTCCTTCATAAAAAAGACAGTATATCAACTGAAAAATTGTACACTCTGTTAGTTGATTCATTTAACTTGACTGAGCGGAGTAAAATCCGTTCGCTCAATATAGACAAGTCCATCTATAGGCAGGTGTTTTGGGACAAATCCATTCATGAAGTGTCCGGTTATGGTCATTGATCCGGTAAAATATGTAAACATTAGATATGTATTCGCAAAATAAATAATGAGATACAAACGTTGATTTTTGTAAAGCGAGTTTGAATACATGTAAAAAAAAGTCACATACTGACTGGAATTGTTAATAATGTATGAAAGTAAAACAGTTGCAAAATCTGCATAGGTCGCTATTCAATAATGTTATTGTGACACTGATATGTGGTTATAAATCATTAATAATTAAAACGGCATTCATCCTTATCACAAACATCTACATATAAACTGTCCTTATGCAAATTGAAAAGTAAGCTCCGCCCGATCAGTTGAAAACACGTTGGTAATAAATAAATAAAGGCATCAATAGTATGCCGCTGTTCAAAACTCGTAAATCGATGGACAAAAAAAAAACAAATTCGGGGTAACCAACTAAAACGAGGAAAACGCATTAAATTTAAGAGGAGAACAACGACACATTAAAATGTTAAACACACAGAAACTGACATAGCATTAGACAAAATCCGATGAGAATAACAAATATAACATCAAAACCAAATACATGAATTTGGGAAAGAAAAGTACCGTGACACGTCTTATAGTAATGTGAATTCACACTCAAATATAAGAAAAACAAACGACACAACGTTAAAATGTAACACACACAGAAACGAACTATAATACAACAATGGTCATTTTCCTGACTTGGTACAGGACATTTTTTAAAGAAAAAAATGGTGGGTTGAACCTGGTTTTGTGGCATGCCAAACCTCCCGCTTTAATGGCAATGTTAGATATAACATTAAAATGACAACATAACATTACAGGACTACAATACAAAGAAATAGGAGAAAATATTAGACAAAGAAACACATGAATAATAGCTAACAAAAGGCACCAGGTTTAAAACTCAATACGACCGAAGCGCGCCTCGTCCACACAACTTAATACCTTTAAAATGGATACGCAGCTGTTTATCTACATTAAAGTGTTTAAATGAACACGAGGATTTTGTCGCTCATGTGTATTCGAACATAAAATATACGATAAAACCACAGGCTTTTGTCTAATATAAAGGTATATAGGAATTTTTTTCTGAGACAAGTGCCTGTGGATAAAACATGTATTAATATACAAACAAAACAGATATCAGTATAAACTAACTTGCCCCTTAGCCATGCATGCATATGTAGTTGTGTTAGTTTTCATCAAACATTTGTTATAAAAAAAGTAAAATTACAAAAATAAACTCTGAGAAAACAGGAAAGTCCCTAATCAAATGGCAAAATGAAAAACCCAAACACATTACCTTGGATCAAAATTGTGGTAAAAATATGGTTTTGTAAACAGGATCCGATCGATTTATGACCTGTGAACACCGGTATTCTTCTGTTGCCTTTATTTGCTAGGGTTACAAACACAAACTGATGTGAGATATAGTATGTTATTCTAAAATTATTCTGTTTCAAAAATTATTGCTAAATCACACTTTTAAATTCCCACCAAAATAGTATTTGGATTTTAACTACACGTAAACTTATCAACTAAAGAACATTTACTGAAATAATTGCTGATGTTAAAATTCGTAAAAACGGACACTTGCATTGCTTATTGTGCATAAGTCCTCATATGACAATGTATAAGCGGGGCCTTTGCTGACATGTCAATTTTATAGTTATTATTTGTATCTTATACAAAAACAATTCTTAGTTGTTCCCATATTTATAATTCCTGATTTCTGACATCACTTTCTTGATTGTACCACTTTATTTCTTACTGTATTCAAAGTGTTTGACATTTGGTATGACACCTTCAAAGAAAAATGAAGTAAATAACCCACATCGTGCATTGTTATATTGAGATATTTCACATCTACCAACGTTCAGTAAAGTGAACCTTGTCATGATACCACTGAACTCACAAGGATTAATGTACATTGGTTTTTTTTTATATAAATAAGGCCGTTAGTTTTCTCGTTTGAATTGATTTACATTGTCATTTAGGGCCTTTTATAGCTGACTATGCGGTATGGGCTTCGCTCATTGTTGAGGCCGTATGGTGACCTATAATTGTTAATTTCTGTGTGATTTTGGTCTCTTGTGGAGAGTTTGTCTCATTGGCAATCATACCACATCTTTTTTTTATATTGTACATGTTTTTCAAAAAATTATAGATTTTTCAATGATCTTACTTATTTTAGTTTACATGTATGCCTTGCCAATGTAGATGTATGATAAAAATATATAAAGTATACCATCCATCTAAATGCTTTCTTTACAATTTAAATGTGAAATTTCATAAAGGAATTGTTCTCTTTTTATATACTGTGTACTTACTAATCATTTGGAGTATCTATATCACGCATGTCTAAATGATAAGGAAGTATTGCAGGTAAAAAGTCTTCCCTTTTTTTTTTGCTGTTCATTAAAAGTGTAGACAGCAAACTATAAGACGTATTATCCCAGGAAAGAACACAAGATGGAGAAAAAATATCATTTCAGATTTATGTTCTTCTTTTCATTTTTGATGTGCACAATTGTGTCAATTTCAGCATGGGACGGGTAAGCATCTAAACATTCTTTCTTTTGTCTTATGATATTTACGATAAATTTGGCTGTTATTGTTAAGGCTTATAGATGATTTTAAGTTCTTCACATTTCTAGTTATTTGTTAATTAATATCTTGGATCAATGATGATCAAACTCTCTTTTAATAATTCCACCAAAGCTTGGAGCATAAAAAAGAGTAACTGAAATACTTTTCCAGGAATTTTTATTTTCACGATTTTCTATCGATTTTAAGTATGTCTACGTAATGACATAAACGATTTATATCAAATAATAGCAAAACTAGATTAATTGCGAAATTCTACTTGTTGTCATTTAGACCTTGTTCATTAGCAGTAATGAAATGTAGTTATTCAGACTTTGTCTTCTGGTATTTAAAAAAAATAAGTTGTTCTTTTTTTTTTGTTAGAATTTCAAAATTTAAGTCTGCCCTTCTTTGTCTAAGTATTAAGAAATTGTAGTACCCCATTATTTGTCTATTGGTATTTATAGATTAAAGACATTCCCTCTTTGTCTAAGTATTATAGTCGTTCTCTTATTGTCTTTCTATTATTAATTATAACAAATTTTCGAGAAATTTACGCCCTTAGATGTAAATAGACTGAAAAAGCATTTGTAATGTTGTCTGGAAAATGCAGAAAAAAAAACCAAAATTTTTTCTCGCACTCGCAGATAAGTTCTCGGAACAAAAAAATGCTTTGTTGCATCCTTTATTATAGCAGAATTGACCCAAAATGAAATTTATACTTCTAATGTTTCCTTTAGAAGCATATAAAGACATTCTGTTCAGTAGGACTTAAACCATGAAGGTTTTGATATTTCCGCAATTAAATTATGTTTTTTGGTATAAACTCATTAATGTAGTGTCAAGTTATGGTCATTCATCCGGTTAAATATGTAAACATTATATATGTATTCGCAAAATAAATAATGAGACACAAACGTTGTTTTTTCTTGTAAAGAGTTTAAAGGTTGCATTTCTGTAAATATTGACAATGCAATTTCCCATAGGAACTCCTTTTACGGCTAAAACTGTACCACTTTTACTATGAAGTTTTGAATACAATCTTATTCTAGAATTGAAAGTTCATATGCACTACAATTTTTTTCAAAGGTCAAAATATAGGGCTGTGCGGCATATTTTCAACGTGTAGATGCCTGAAATTCTCACAGTTTATACTAACACTAACTTTCTTAACTACCCCTACCTCGAATCAAAGGTTACCACATATTTCAATATAAACAAATTGCACATGTATACTTACTGGTAACATTCCCAAGTTATGTCTCTATGAGATCATAACTGGGAACCAGTATGTAAACAAAATTAATTTTCTATGAATATTCTATTCTGGTTTGAGAAACAGCTGTATTTACAAAGTGCAACCTATAAACATGTAAAATTATCCCATACTGACTGGAATTAGTGGATATAAAACAGTTGCAAAATCTGCATGTGTCGCTATTCTATAATGTTATTGTGACACTGATAGGTGATTATAAATTAGTAATAATTATAACGGCAACCATCCTTATCACACACATCTTCAAACAGGCTGTCCTTATGAAAATGTGAAAAGTAAGCTCCGCTCGATCAGGTGAAAACACGTTGGTAATAAATACCTATAAAATGGATACACAGCTCTTATTCTACATTAAAGTTTTATAATGAACACGATGATTGTTTCGCTCATGTGTATTCAAACATAAATTATACGATAAAACATGTACTAATATACAAATAAAACCGATATCAGTATGAACTAACTTGCCCCCATAGCCATGAATGCATGGCTAATCCTATGTAGTTGTGTTAGTTTTCATCAATTATTTGTTTTCAAAAAGTAAAATAACAAATATACTAAACTCCGAGAAAACAGGAAAGTCCCTTATCAAATGGCAAAATGAAAAGCCCAAACACATCAAACGAATGGATAACAACTGTCATATTACTAACTTGAAACCGGGATTTTTTATGTAGAAAATGGTGGATTAAACCTGGTTTGAAGCTACCTAAACCTCTCACT
This sequence comes from Mytilus edulis, assembly GCA_019925275.1. Classification (NCBI taxonomy): domain Eukaryota; kingdom Metazoa; phylum Mollusca; class Bivalvia; order Mytilida; family Mytilidae; genus Mytilus; species Mytilus edulis. The sequence goes on from CM034353.1 coordinate 6,704,765, forward strand.
TTTATGACAGTTGCATCACATTTCATTATATTGAAATGGAAGGGTGAAAAAATTGAACTATGGAAAAGTGTCCTCTTATTGAAAATCAACCTTTACAGGATATAATTTAATACTAGTATTTCAACATAAAATTATGTCCGATTTGATAGATACTATTTTTCACAACTTCGAACACATCTAAACATATCTTAAATGTGAAAAAAAGACTCTTTTTTATAGAACACTACCGAATTAATATATTTACCGGATTTGTTATCATATAAGCAATACGACGGGTGCCACATGTGGAGCAGGATCTGTTTACCCTTCCGGATAACCTGAGATTACCCTACTTTTTAGTGGGGTTCGTGTTGTTTATTCTTTAGTTTTCTATGTTACGTCATGTGTACTATTGTTTGTCTGTTTGTCTTTTTCATTTTTAGCCATGTCGTTGTCAGTTATTTTCGATTTATGAGTATGACTATCCCCTGGTATCTTTCGTCCCTCTTTTAATGGATCATACTCCTTTGTTCAATCATGAAGGTTTTTTTTAGCAATCGCCGTGTTGTTCATATTTGGTATGATTCTGGAAAATGAGGATACATTGGGTAGTGACAGAAATTATGACTTGAAACTGGCCACCTACGGAACCTTTTAAAGATTTTGAACAGATTCTTAAGATGCTTGGAAGGTGGAACTCTCTCTACACGACGAATCGGATTTAACGTTCACATTTTTAGTAGACGTACATGTATTTGTTTAGATCCAACGGATGTCCCAATTTGGCAAGGACTTTACTGTTAGTTAGAGGTAGTCAAATGTGACCACTAATGATAGGATTTCAACAAAAATATTCGGGATATAATATTTTTTCAAATGTTTACCTTGGGTCAAAATTGTGGTAAAATATAGCTTGTGAAACAGGATCTGTTCAATTTATGACCTGTTAACACCGGTATTATTCTGTTGCTTTTATTTTCTAGGATTACAAATACAAATTGATGTGAGTTATAGTATGGTTTACTAAAATTATTCTGTTTCAAAAATTATTGCTAAATCACACTTTTAAAATCCAACTAAAATAGTATTTTATTTTAGTTAAACGTAAACTTAGCAACTGAAGAACATATACTGAAATAATTGCTGATGTTAAATTCGTAAAAATGGACACTTGAATTGCTTAGTGTGCATAAGTCCTCATATGACAATGTATAAGCGGGGCCCTTGCTGACATGTCAGTTTTATAGTTATTATTTGTATCTTAAACAATTCCCAGTTGTTTCCATATTTATAAATCCTGATTCCTGACATCACTTTCTTGATTGTTCCACTTTATTTCTTACTGTATTCAAAGTGTTTAACATTTGGGATGACACCTTTAAAGAAAAATAAAGTAAATAATCCATATCGTACATTGTTATATTGAGATATTTCACATCTACCAACGTTCAGTAAAGTGAACCTTGTCATGATACCACTGAACTCACAAGGATTAATGTACATTGTGTTTTTTATATAAATAAGGCCGTTAGTTTTCTCGTTTGAATTGATTTACATTGTCATTTAGGGCCTTTTATAGCTGACTATGCGGTATGGGCTTTGCTCATTGTTGAGGCCGTATGGTGACCTATAATTGTTAATTTCTGTGTGATTTTGGTCTCTTGTGGAGAGTTTGTCTCATTGGCAATCATACCACATCTTTTTTTTTTATATTGTACATTTTTTTAAAAAAATTATAGATTTTTCAATGATCTTACTTATTTTAGTTTACATGTATGCCTTGCCAATGTAGATGTATGATAAAAAATATATAAAGTATACCATCCATCTAAATGCTTTCTTTACAATTTAAATGTGAAATTTCAAAAAGGAATTGTTCTCTTTTTATATACTGTGTACTTACTAATCATCTGGGTATTTATACACGCATGTCTAAATGATAAGGAAGTATTGCAGGTAAAAAGTCTTCCCTTTTTTTGCTGTTCATTAAAAGTGTAGACAGCAAACTATAAGACGTATTATCCAGGAAAGAACACAAGATGGAGAAAAAATATCATTTCAGATTTATGTTCTTCTTTTCATTTTTGATGTGCACAATTGTGTCAATTTCAGCATGGGACGGGTAAGCATCTAAACATTTTTCTTTTGTCTTATGATATTTACGATAAATTTGGCTGTTATTGTTAAGGCTTATTTATAGATGATTTTAAGTTCTTCACATTTCTAGTTATTTGTTAATTAATATCTTGGATCAATGATGATTAAACTCTCTTTTAATTCCACCAAAGCTTGCAGCATAAAAAAGAGTAACTGAAATACTTTTCCAGGAATTTTTATTTTCACGATTTCTATCGATTTAAGTATGTCTACGTAATGACATAAACGATTTATATCAAATAATAGCAAAGTTTTGTTATTAATCGCGAAATTCTACTTGTTGTAATTTAGACCTTGTTCATTAGTAGTAATGAAATGTAGATATTCAGACTTTGTCTTCTGGTATTTAAAAAAAAATAAGTTGTTCTTTCTTTTTTTTGTTAGAATTTCGAAATTAAAGTCTGCCCTTCTTTGTCTAAGTATTAAGAAATTGTAGTACCCCATTATTTGTCTATTGGTATTTATAGATTAAAGACATTCCCGCTTTGTCTAAGTATTATAGTCGTTCTCTTATTGTCTTTCTATTATTAATTATAAATTATTGTCGTTTCCTCTTTGTCTATTATTTTTTTGAAATTGTAATTGTTTATCCTTCACCTACTACTACTTGAGAATTAACGATGATTTGTCATACACACCCTGTTATTGTATATTTTCTTCCTGTGTTTTGTGTACTCTTTTCTGACCTTTTTGTTTTCCTCTTGGTATCGGTGTTGTGTGTCAACGTCCTAATTATGATTTTAGACTCTCCTTAATGTTTCTTCTATTATAGATAAGATTTAGAGCAGGAAGGTCATATTTTGAACTATAGATTTCTTTTTGTTTAAGTCTATAAAAAAGAACATGACAAGTTCACAAAATGACGATAGATAATATGCTTATTCGATAAAACTTTGAATCAAAATATACCTTAGCTAAAGTTTAGCTGGATTATATAACTCATTCCATGGCCCCGTAAAATCGCAATTGTTTAAGTTTGTTATAAGGGTTAACATTAACACCAACCTAACTTAAAGGAGTATCTTGTATGATATAACTAGTGGCATATCCTATTTTGAGCTCGGTTGCTGCTTGTATTTAAGATTTTTGTATTTAGGTAAATACAATAAATTTCTATTAAAAAAATGTTTTTTGGCTGCCTACGCTGTTTCTTCCGCTGTTTCTTCAAAAGGAGGCCATACAGTGCCTTCTCATAATTACTTTTTTATTTGCCAAAAATGTGTGTGATGTTATGTTTATTTCAGTTCTCTGTTTTAAAAAAAGCCACCAAACCCCGCACTCTTCCCCCTCCCCCCCCCCACACTTTCGGTAATATTTCGTCATTTGTTTATGCATGTGTGGAACGCATATTTATTTCACAATAACGTGCTATTGCATATTCATAATAAACATATCATCCTGATACTTGTATGTTTTTTTATTTATGTATTATATTCGTATTAAGGTTACTATTTGAAAGGACATAAACATTTCAATACAAACGAGTTTTGTATTCAGCAATGATTCTTTATAAAACAAAATTATTATTTTTTTGTGTAATTGTCATCATTTCAATACTAACAATTAGTTTAAATGATTACATACATACATTACCTTATAAAATTGAAAAGTAACTACCAAATCATAGAACATTCACCTTTTTAAACTAATTACAATTTCTCCTGCAGTAAGTGTTGACATATTTATAAGAATTCCAAGATTAAAGTTCCAACTGAGATCAAATAGCAAACGTTGAAAAGGGGAAAAAATTGGCTAGAAAGGCAGTGGTTATGCGACGATTTAAGAGCGCTCGTCTTTGTGAACTCTTAAAGAATTTAGAGTTTCTTTTTGTAGAGTGGACCCTCAGACAAAAATAGTCTACTGATTTTTCCGAGTTTTGAATAATAGACTTATTTTATAGTCTGTATGATATATTATTGTCATATTTGTCATCGAGATTACAATCAGAAACAGATTGAGCCGCTCACAGTTATGATTTCTTTGTTGGTTTTATTTTCGGAGGGTAGAGGCGGATGAGGATAAAATGATTGAATAAGACTGATTGTGAGTGATCACTCTTGAGGTTGGTCACATAACGGTTCGCCATTCAATATACGACTGTTTCCACTTAATATTCCGTTTTAGTTTTGTATTTTGAATTTTTATTAATAGTAGTGAAATGACAATATGCCAATAATAAATTTCACATATCGATATTTTACAAACATTATTCGTTCAACGTTACGGCGGACTCTGATTATGGAAAAGACATGCAGTGTAGACATTTTTTATCGAGATTAACCATTTCTTATATATTTAGATTATCTAAATCAGAGAATACATTTAAAAGAATAACTTTGATCTCAGCGTTTATTTAATTTTATATGAAGATAAATACAAAAGAGGTATGAAAAATTATAAATATATCTTCAACTTGTCGGCGTTCCGCGTGAACAAAGAAGTACATTTTTGTGTAATACCGTTAAGTGAACCTTCCCGTATAATAAGTTATTCAATATCAAGAAATATTCTAGTACGTCTATTGTTGACCAAATTATCATTAAAAACATAGTTTTGAAACTATGGTGTATTTCCATACATTTAAATAGATCACGGGAGATAGATACAAGGTCATTTTATTTTTATTTTTGTATCGTAATTCTGTGTTTAAGTTACCTTTTTGGTATTGTAACGCTTTTTTCTATTATCCTTTTATGACAGTTTATCACCGTGAGACGTTTTACTAAATTAAATGATGATGATAACTCTGTGTACTAGGTAAAAGTAAAAAAAGTAATATATCACGAAATCGTGTCGAAACGAGCAAGTTACACAAACAAAATATGAAATGAAAAATGCACCTTATGTAAAAACTGCACAAACAGGGTTAGGTGGAGGAAGGATTACAAGTTACATGGATACTCTGTCAAATGTTTGTACACCATCACGAATTTGTTGATCCATACAATGTGTATGTGTCTTAACTAACTAACGTCTTAAATTGTGGTTTTCCCATCTACGTCGTCTGCACTACTAAGTACCAAAAAGAGACATATATTCCTGAATATGACTGTTTTGGTCAATGTGAATTCGTATTGCTAAATAACTTGTCTCTAGTAGTATATTAAACATTCATGTATTAAGCTATGATGGTTCTTTTGTAAGTCGGATTAGATATTGTGTAATGTTTAATCGTATGTGGTATAAATTATCTGATTTCGTTACATTTCAGTATTATTTGTCAGTTTAGTCGAGTGACTCAAGGTTCGTCTATGTTTTGATTCGTCTATATTTTGGTTTGGGTTGTTTGTTTCAAGTGTATAAAAAAGAAGATGTGGTATGATTGCCAATGAGACTATCCACAAAAGACCAAAATGACACAGACATTAACAACTATATTTATTGTTTATTGTTTGGTCTTATATCATATTGCGTTGTATATTGAAATTGTTGTATTTTTATTTTCGATATGTATGTACAAATTGACATCATAAATTAGCTATTTCGTTTTATGATATTAAGTTTCAAGCTTCTTTAAAATAAAAAGCTATTTTTATACGCTAAAAAAATCAAATAATAACACCATTACAAACAATTAGAAAATACATAAATTAACACCCTTAAAAATCAATTCCAATTTATATTCCTTTACGTGTCTACAATAAAACAAATCTATCCTTTTTTAGATATTTACCTGCGTTTAAAAATACGTCACTTTTTGAAGCGTTGCTAAATTTGTGTGACGTGCAGTTTTTTTCTATCGGTGTGCTGGTGTCAACCGATATTCATGGGAGGCGTCGTTGTTATAATGTGCTATTTTATATTTTCATTTATATTTTCCCCAGTCCTGAGTGTTATTCTGTTCTTTAGTACTGTAACGTAATGTTGTCATTTTAGCAATATTCTTAACATTAAAATTTCCGTAAAAGTAGGATGTCTGACTAGCCACAAAACCAGGTCCAACATACCGATTCTTCTTAAAATGTCTTGTACTAAGTTAGGAATATGGCAGTTGTTATCTTTTGATTTTGTGTCACTTCAGTGTTTCTGTTGTTCCGTTGATTTCATCTTATATTTTTATTAGTTTCCCTCCATTTTAGTTTGTTACCCGGATTTGTTTTCGCTCAGCGAATGTTTACTTTTAAACAGCAGTATAACTCTTTTGCCTTTATATCTATAATCACGATAGTCGCTGAAAAACTTTAAACAACTAAATCTTACTTTATAATTTCAAACCAAAGATTAAACTAAGGCGTTTATGATTTTCATCACCAGTAATTCAGGACACGTATCACAAATGTCTAAACAATTTGATTATTTGAATTTCCGAAATTTTTGTCTTTTTTTCTTGATTAAGTTTCTCTAGTGTATCATTCAGTTTTGTTTGTACTGGTTTTTTTCTGCTAAAATATATGTATACTGAGCGCATTTTTTTTTTAAGAACAACAAAGTATTTATTCATCTTGCTTGTTACTTTCACAACGACTCCAAGCTTTTCTTGATTTGCCCTGTTACATTTCACTGATATCCAGGGAAGTAAACAGCTGCTCCAACTAAATGAATTATAAAAAAATAGATAAAAATGCATAATTGTCCTATACAGAGACTAATTATTTTTAATTCACAAGAACATTGGATATCTCGATTTAAATCTAAACGTGTCTTCTCTATTATCAATTTCAATTTCAAAAATACTAAAGACATCAACAATTTATTTAAAGAGTTGCAAAGGAAGTCAAATTTTGGGAAATGAAAACTGGAAATATTAATTTACGGTTAATAATCCTGTTGAGAAAATTTTCAGTTTGGTTCTAAAAAAAACGAATCGTGCCTTTTAATACTATTGTACTTGGACAATGTGTCATAAATAGTTGTACTTACTTAAAACTTATTTGAGGAAGTATTCCTTTTCTTTTTAGTTTCAAACGAATCTATGAATAACGAGTGTTAAATCTTAGTCTAAGGTTACAAGTGGAAAATAACAATGAAATTGTATCATCGGAATTTGGATTATGACAAGAATACATTAATATAATAATTGAATTCATTACAGACCTAACCCAGATTTCGTAAACCTAGTAGATAAGGAAGTACATAAGAATGAATGTCTCATTCAGCTGTTTTTTAATTGATCTTTGATACCTAAATGCAAATACATAAAACTACAAAAGTTATTTTTTCATTTGCCTGTATATATTATAAAAAACGTTTTTTTTCAAAAGTGATTATTTTAGAAGGGTTGTTAAATATTTCGCGGTGGTGTCTTGAAATGGCTTTGTTTGCTTTTTGGCCTTGAATATTTGTCCCTAATATTTTATTAACTATGTTTTTGCATTGAGGTATCTCAGATCACATTTACTCGTTCATAGTGTGTTAAGGTCCTTTTTAGGCCTTATGTTTGTGCTATGTATAGAATATTACCATAAATATCAGATGTGATATACCTGAACGTATAAAATGTCTGCACGCTGATTTATACTAACAGTAATACATGTGTGATATATATGCAGTTCTCATATCGACTTTATTTTTTTATATATATAAGGCCGTTAGTTTTCTCGTTTGAATTGTTTTACATTGTCTTATCGGGGCCTTTTATAGCTGACTATGCGATATGGGCTTTGCTCATTGTTGAAGGCCGTTGTTAATGTCTGTGTCATTTTGGTATCTTGTGGACAGTATTTCATTGGCAATCGTACCACATCTTCTTTTTTATATTATATACATGTGTGATACAATTCTCATGTCATCTTATAAACAAGTACGTCTGAACCAGTGACGACTCTACAATATATTTATCTATCGGATCACCAGCAGTGATGCTGATACAAGACTGAAAATACATTCTGTATATATAAACCGTCTAAATGTCAGCCAATCTAACATTGTTTGGCTGAAGTTTAGACAAATTATATATATATATATATATATATATATATATATATATATATATATATATATATATATATATATATATATATATATATGTGTGTGTGTGTTACACATATCAAGTTGTCATATTGGCTTATGTTCATTTGTGACAAATATGTTGTTGTCTTTCCAGCCTATAAATATGAGTAATATATATTCAGTTGTCGTTTCAGTCAATATATATGTGTGGCACATATCCAATTCCCATAAACATGTGGAATACATGTCAAGTTGTCATATCGGCCTATGTACATGTGTGACACACATCATTTAGTCTTTGCAGCCTATATACATGTGTACCACATATCCAGGTGTCATCTTAGGCTGTTTATACGTGTGACAAATATCCAGTTGTAATATCAGCTTATATAGCTGTGTGACACATATCAAAGTTTCATACACACATGTATGCAAAATATCCAGTTGTGATATCAGCCTATAAAAATCTGTGACATATTGTGAAATACACCATCATCAGTAATACTATCTGATTTTCATTTCTTTTATAATCTCCTGTTATTTCTCCATTTCACATCGGTTTGATTCTCTCTATATTATATTACTTGTTCGTTTTAGACATGTCTGCACCAGGAAAAAACTACAATACAGAACAAGTTATTACTGTAGCTGTAAACGACTTTGGTGGTAAGAATAGTATGTCAATAAAATTCCGGGAATGAATTACAACATAAATTCAAAAAGCATTGTCGAAGATACAAATGTTAGATTATCTGAACTCAAACACACAAGATATTATTTAAATTTATGACACTTTATAATGTTTAAACCCCAGCAATATATATATATATCAGTCTAAAAATTTTGCACAACGGTACTGATATAAGATGTTTTATATATATATTTCTCTAATTCTTCGTCAATTTATCCATTTCTGCACCCATTGTATAAAAAAAATTTAATCAACGTGTGGTTCGTTTGATCTCAGTACTTCATTGGTTAAAATCCGATTATGACGTCGAATTTTCTTGCTTTCCTCTGAAATTCCTATTGTGACGGCATGAAAACAGGCGACCATGCCTGATGACGTCACATAGAAAGAACACATTTTTTTGCAGATCATTGGGAAAGAAGGAATAAGTTTGCCTGCATAATGTTAGAAAATCATTAGAGAAACAGATTCTACCACCAAATCTCGTGTAATACGATATTTTTCCACTCTCGACAGTTAAATTTTAAATATTTAAAACGCTCGGACAAGCCTCGCGTTTTAAGTTTGAAAATTTAACTGTCTCGAGTGGATAAATATCATATTACACTCGATGCAGTGGTAGAATCTATATGTACATGTACATAGGCCTATATATATATACGTGTATTCATTTTAATGTCATTCATTTACTCACATGTTCAACATTTTCGATATATGAGTTTGAATGAACCTCTTGTATCTTTTGCATCTCTTTTACAAGTAGGGTAAGCATAATTAATCTTAGTCATTAGTCATCACTCGGATTTACATAGAGTAATAAATGACTATTTGATCTTTTCTATTGTTCTAATGATTTGATATTACAAAAAGAGTGCAGTTATTTCAAATTTAATAGATGCAGTAACACTTTCAGAAGATTTTTGAGATTGTGAATGAATTCTTAATTGCATTTACCTATCTGTCATCAAAATGATACCTTATCACTGCTTTTGTATGGCAATAGTTATCTCTGACTATCTTTTACTTTTCTGGTTTTATTGACAAAATTCGAACTTTGTACTGTGATAACACTTCTAGGTGAATAGTACCATATCAGTCAAATTGGTTTTATGTGAACTATTTTGTTACTTGACATAAGTGAGAAAATTATCAAAGCTGATTAACAGATGGTTTGTATTTTCATGTTTCACAAACTAACATTTTAGTTAACTGTGTATATGCGATTGTTTTAAAATATATACAGGTGTTGTGGCCGAGCAGCTAAACACACTCCATATTATACATCAGAACAAATTTGTTGTCCAGGATGGGAACATAACGGTGATAAGAACTGCAATATTCGTAAGTTTGAGAACGTATTTCGGTAATATTGGTAGGTTTGATATCTTTCTTCGGCAATATCTGTAAGTAAAGATCCGTTAGTTCAAACAGATCTTTGGTAGCATCCGCAGGTTTGAGACAGATCTTCAATTATATCCGTTAGTTTGAAATAGATCTGCGGAAACATTTACACATTAAGATGTATCTTCTGAAACATTCGTAAGTTTGAGACGGTTCTAAGGTAATACCCATAAGTTTGAGACAGTTCTTCTGTAACACCCATAAGTTTGAGATAGATCCTTGGTAATATGTGTAAGTTTGAGATATATCTTTGGTAATACATGTAAGTTTGAGATAAATCGTTGGTAAAATCTGTTAGTTTGAGATAGATCCTTGGTAATATCTGTAATTTTGAAATAGAACGTCGGTAACATTTGTCAGTGTGAGAGAGATTTTCGATAACATTCGTAAAATGGAGACAGATCTCCGGTAACGTCCGTAAGTAATGTATCCATTTTTCTAGATGATTGAAGTTTTATGTAAAGTTCTTTGTTATTTTGTAAAATGAATCAATTGAGTTGTTGGATATACAGTAAAATATGCAATCGATTATAACAAGTTATATATTATGACGATGAAAATAATAACAAAAAGTAAAATCTCAAAAATACTGAACGAGGAAAATTCAAACCGTAAAGTCCCTAATCAAAATCTCATCAAATCAATCGAATGGATAACAACTGTCATAGTAATGACCCGGGACAGGCGTTTTCTTATGTAGAAAATGTTAGATAGACCTGATTTTATAGCTAGCCGAACCACTCACTTATATGACAGTCGAAAATGACAAGTTTACAAAATAAAACATAATATTTGTAACTGCTCAAGTACTTACATTGTGCTCTTCTTATAGTCTACATAGATATAGGCAGATGTGCTATGTCAATAAGACAACTCTCCATCAAAGTAACAATTTTTAAAAGTAAACCATTTTAAGTCAAGATACGGCCTTCAACACGGAGCCTTGGCTCACACCGAACAGCAAGCTGTACAAGGCCACAAAAATTACTAGTGTAAAACCATTAAAACGGGAAAACCAACGGTCTTATCTATATAAAAACGAAAAATGAGAAACAAGAAAAACGTATGAACTACATAAGAGACGACAACCACTGTACATCATATTCCAGACTTAGGACATGTGTTAACATTTGCAGCGGAATTAAATATTTTTATGGTACCAAACCTTCTCCCTTTTCTGAAACAATAGTTTAACATCCCAACATAGAAAGACACACTATAAAATATCAATTGGAAAGCTTAATTCTATCAAAAACATGTATATTAAATATTATATTAATACTATATTATGATGTATGTTTATTAAATATCCCATTTTAGCAATCTGTATCCCACCTTGTCAAAACGGAGGAACATGTGTGAATCCTAATGAATGCGAGTGTGCTGCTGGTTTTGAGGGTGACTTTTGTGATGGAAGTAAGTAAACATCAAATATATTAACCCTGTTTCTCTATAGACAATCTTCTGTTCTATCATAAAACATATTCATCCTTTTTCTCCTTACTCACTCTACTGGTATGTCTTAACTGTCCATGAATAAGTAAACATGAAATACTTAAATAAAATTGAGAATGGAAATGGGGAATGTGTCAAGGAGACAACAACCCGACCATAGAAAAACAACAGCAGAAGGTCACCAACAGGTCTTCAATGTAGCGTGAAATTCCCGCACCCGGAGGCGTCCTTCAGCTGGCCCCTAAACAAATTTATACTAGTTCAGTGTTTAACCCTGTTTCTCTATACACACTCTCCAACATAAAATATATTAACCCTGTTTCTCTATATACAATCTACTGTTCTATCATAAAATATATTAACCCTTTTTTTCCTTAGACACTACTGTTTTATCATAGCTGTCAGTAAGTAAGTAGATATGAAATATATTAACCCTGTTTCTCTATACACACTGTACTGTTCTATTATAATTGTTGTTAGAAATGTGCTCGGTGTATTTTTTTCATATTTCTTGTTTCAATGATTCAAACTGTAAATTCATGTTCACTGATATAAATGTTTTTATTATCTTCCAAAAATTATCAAAATAGTAAGGAAGCAATCGGAAACTATTAATGACAAAAAGATATCGTATATGGCTATGTAAAATACACAAAATACAAAGGAAAGTTAAACAAAAAAAAACAGTCAGAGCATAAACAACACATGAAAGGTAAACAATCGTCCTTACTCTTAAAAATATAAAGAGATTTGATTTAATAGGTCTTTTACATGAAATCTATTTTTTTTCTAATGACACACTGTATTCATAATACTGGATCGGTGCCACTGCTGGTGGACGTTTAGTCCCCGAGGGGATCACCAGCCCAGTAGTCAGCACTGCGGTGTTGACATGAATATCAATGATATGGTCATTTTTATAAATATCCTGTTCCAAACTTTGAACTTTTATAAAAACTAAGGATTTTCTTATCCTGGTAATATATATTACCGTAGCCATATTTGGCACAACCTTTTCGGAATTTTGGGTTCTCAATATTCTTCAACGTTTTATTTTTTTGGCTTTATAACTATTTTGATTTGAGCGTCACTAATAAGTCTTATGTAGAGGAAACGCGTGTCTGGCGTATTGAATTTTAATCCTGATACCTTTGATAACTATTCCCTTAATTTCAGCTCCACTTTATGCTTTAAAAAATATAGTGAATGTTATACACATTATAATCCATATTTATATTTACTTATCCTAAATGAAAAATCATGAAGTGCTTTGTTAACGTTATGCTGATGCTGCTAAATCATTGTCAATGATAGGATCAAATAATGTTGAATAGTTCAAATAATACATCATTTTACCATCACTACATTCCTTCGACACTAGTAATAGAAGCGGTTTGGAAAATTTTATATACAATTAATATACCAGAAACAGACTTTACTTGTCGAATTGAAATAAATGTTGTGAATAAGGCCTCCTATTTTTTTATTTTAATCAATTCCTATATGCAGAGTCGAATGTTTTCTAAATTCCTGTTATATTACAGCTGCATCATGTTCCCATCTGGATCCCTGTTACCCTGGAAGATGTGTTGGCTCCAGTATTAATAATATGACTGATACGACGACTGTTCCCACTGTTATCACCACAACTGATGGCTCTATGAATAGAACTAACAGAACAGAACCAGATAATTGCCACTGTTCTGATGGGTTTGGTGGAGAAACATGCTTATTATGTATGATTTTGTTAAGTGTTTCTGTAATATGCAAAACATCAAGTCCTTGTTTTTATTGTCATGTAATGAATATTTTTACGATACAGTTTTGTACCGATGCCAATGATAATAGTTGCCATTTAACAGTTTTTACTCTTGATATTCATTTGGTTTTATTGTTCATATAAACTTTTGTTTTCCAAATTTTTTTTATCGTTTCTAATCAAATAAAGTTGAGAATGAAAATTGGGAATGTGTCAAAGAGACAATCCGAACAAAGAGTAGAAAATAGCAGAAGGCCACCAGTGGGTCTTCAACATAGCGAGAAAATCCCGCACCTGGAGGCGTTCTTCAACTGGGCCCTTAACAAACCTTTGTACTAGTTCAGAGCTAATGGACGTCATACTAAACTCCGAAATATATAAATGAACTAAAAATAAATGATACAAGACGAACAACGGCCAGAGGCTCAAAGTTTGTCAAGAATTCACAGCAACTTAGATCCGGTACACAATTTAAATCCAGTTGACGCACATTCAAAATGTATTGAGGAAGATTTTCTGATTATTCAAATATATTACTGTGTACGATCATTTGCAGAGACACGTCTGATTCAATTTATTGTCTTCTGTGATCTGTGAAATCAAAATTGAAATATGTGAAAAGGGAAAAAAATGGATATTTGTTTATTCAACTTATGCAATCAAGAAATGTTTCATTCTTAATTTTAATATTGCAGAGATATTTTGTAGGTTTAAAAATCAACTTTAATAACAAAAATGAATTTATAGTTTCAGCAAACTTCACATCTATGATCGAACAGAGTAATGCAACATTCACAAGTAGAAAGGCAACTACACAACAACTTATTTTTGAGTATAAAATTGACGCTACTGACAAGACAGGAATTGATATCACATGGACAAATAATCCTCAATTTAATCTTCTACAATGTAATATAATAGCAACATTTGATGCTGATGAATTATTTGGATATATGCCAAACATCCCAGATTATATCCGAAATACAAGTTATGGGATAGTCAATGCTCATTTTGAGATCAAGCACACAAAAATTTATCTAAATGGTATGTAACATTTTTTACAATATATTAATTCATAATGAAACTATTTATAAATGATGGGATATCGAATATTTAATGAATATTACCATTTTAAGAACAGACATGCGATGCATAAATGACAGTTTTTTCTAAAAATTCTTGCTTTTTTCTCATAAAGGCAAGAAGATACCGGCAAACAACTGACATTATCCCCTTTTTTGTTTTATCTATTCTGTTAGATTTTTCAGTGATGATTTAAGCAATGGTCCTGTTTTTTAATGTATTTCCTGTGTGCTTATTCTAATTTTCTGATTTGCTTTTCATTTGAGTAGGTAATATCCATCGTACTGATAATATATCATTGATACAGACTTTTGTTTTGTAACTCATATTGTTTTTGGTGAAAAATATGTTTTTTAAGGTATTTTCAGTAAGTTTCCGATCACCAAATTAAATAAACAGCTGCGCCATGAGCGCATGATACGCCATTCGTCTTGTGTGAGAAGTTTTATGCAATAATCATAAATAGTTTCTGAGATACCGCACGACATGTGAAAAAAACAACATTTTTTTACAAAAAACTCAATAACTCTAAAATAGAATTTTTAATCATCAACAAAAACGATACAGATCTTTAGATAAATATAACTAAGGAGTGTGTAAAGTTTTAAGCAATAGTCATAAATCGTTTATGAGATATGGCGCGACATGTGAAAACCCATCCCCCTTTTTTACAAAAAACTCAATAATTCTAAAATAAAATTTTGAATCATCACCAAAAAGAAACAGATCTGTGTATTAATATAATTAAGAAGTGTATAAAGTTTGAAGTAATAATCATAAATCGTTTATGAGATATGGCGCGACATATGAAAACCCATCCCCCTTTTTTTACAAAAAACTCAATAATTCTAAAATAAAATTTCGTATCATCACCAAAAAGTAAACAGATCTTTGGATTAATATAATTAAGAAGTGTGTGAGGTTTAAAGCCATTATCAGAAATCGCTTTTGAGATCCAGCGCGACATGTGAAAAATACACACCTCTGTTTTAGTTATAAAGTCCCGTAACTCAAAAAGTTTAAATCCTATTTTCACCAAAAAGTATACAGAGAATGATAATCATTAAGCGAACAAAACCTAAAGGTGATCTCAGGTGCTTCTGGAAGGTAAGCAAATCAAGCTACAAACATTCGTAAATTTATTTGTTGTTCGGTTAATCGTTGAATAGTTGTCAGTCTTTGCATCCTTTGATTAAATATGCATTAATTGGCAGTTGGATAGGTGTAATCAATTTATAATCATTAGTTTCTATTTGAAATATCATAGCATGACATTCTGCTCTCGGTTATAATTAAACCCATGTTCTATTTCTAATAAAGCATGAAATGAACTTGCTTGAAGTCGAAACGAAAGGTGTATTTCAACAACTCTGGAATATAAATGGACATTTGAACCCTTTTAATCCTTGTTCTTTATATCTCTTATTTTTTTCTTCAAATGGTATTGCATACTTTAAAGAGTTTCTTGCTAACAAATGTATTGCTGACACATTTTAAAATGAGCGCAGACTGGTCATACATAGACTGATTAGATCATTTTTTAATCAATAATCATAAAGATTTTGTTTTATATTTTAGGTAGTACATATGTAGCAAACAGTAACAATTTAACATGTATAGAACCAACTCATGATAATCCTGTAGAAGATTTAAAGTGTTTTAAAGAAACGAAGAACGACTTTTCTCTGTCATCTGGCGACGTGTGAGATTCTTTTTTTTATATGGTTGTGTTTTACATGTAAAGTCAGATGAAACGACTTGCTTAAAATAATAATGTTATCGAAATTTTTGAACCAAAGCATGCACATGCACTAAAACACGTCCTGTATGCACAATTGTTTTATATTTATTACTCATCTATAACGTATAACAAAAGACATGCACACCTCAAAATTTGAAACTATGGAACGTTAGGAAACAAAAATATCATGGCTCTATCAACTCACTTAGTTTTTACATGCTCTATATGTGCTATGTGTTGATGTCATGGTCCGTACACTTCGGCAACACTAAACAAATAATTAGCTTTCGATCAACAATCACTTAATGAATTCGATGTGTCATGTACTGTAAACGTTGTTTGTCTTTCTGTCTTTTTTTTCTTCTTTTTTTTAACTATGCCGTAGTTAGTTAATTTTCGAATTATGGGTTTGAGAGCCCCTTTGTACCTTTAAAGATAATGACATATGAACACTAAAATGAGCATTCCATGGCGGAAGACGAGAACTGTCATTTCATATATATCTATGTCATCCAAACATATTTTGCGAGTATTATCTCACACACTTATTTCGAATCAGTTGTTTTCTTTTAACTTTTCCTTGTTGAAATTGTTTTTTGTTTATTTTTTGCCGGGAAAGGGGGATTTGACACAATGTTATTGTTCTGTGCTGACGATGTAGATCTTTAAAATCCTGTAGATCCGTTATCCATTCAGATATCAGGTTTTTGTTAAACTTACTTTGATCAGACAATCAGACTTTTTTTAAAGATGACAAACAAAAACTCCATTAGTTAATAGCACCATCGCTTATGTGGCAAATTCATCAATTTAAAGCATTCACAGCTCTTTTGACTTGTGTGGAAAAAGAGGTATTGTACTGAAAAAAGCAACTTAGCTTTAATTGCATTTACAGGACGATTGGTTCCGGGAATTCGGAAAGTACCAAAACACGCACTTCAGGTCTGCGATTGAGGGAGAAAAAACGTTCTTTTTTTAAATTTCATACATATTTTTTGGTCAAAATTATGAAGTCAAAAAGGATTCTTTAATATTCACCAGTCATCTAGCTTTTATTTGATAACAATACTTTAAATATATCATAAATATTTTTGAAAGAGAAACCTATGCATTAAAACTTTGTTGTTTTAAATATGTTCTACTTTTCTGTATGTTCTTTCAAACTAATCTCGAATCAGCGTATTAAAACCAATGTACATGAAATATTGGGAAAAGTACATAACAACAAATATCGAACTCCAAGGAAGATTCAAAACGAAAAGTTCGGGATCGAAAGACAAAATAAAAAGCTTAAACATATCAAACGAATAGATGGTAACTGTAATTTTCCTGACTTTTACTGGCATTTTCTAATGTAGAAAATGATGGCTTAAACATTGTTTTACATGTGTTTGTATTGTCTTTCATTTTTTGCTGGTGTGTTTTGCATATGCGACTTTTTGTATTTCTATGGTTCTTATAACGTGACTCTGTACATTAGAAAGATCCCGTCAGTATGATATTGTTTTATTTTATGTAATTATGATATGAATTACAAAATACGTTGAACCACAAACGTCAAAAGTATTCAATCGCGTAGTGGAATTAACAATTTGTTGATTCTTATAAATTCTATATAACTTTTGGACTATTTTAAATCTTGGTCTTTTCTGAAATTGATTCTTAAATTCTTTTCATTTTTTAACCCTGTATGCTAACATTGCCTATGTGAAATTTTAAAATTGTTTGTATATACATTGAACGACAAATATATGTGACGTATAAAATGTTCTGACGTCAGACACGCGAATCAATGAATGTGTTTGTAGATAGATGTTTTTGTGTTCTGTTAAATTGTTCCTTTTAAAATTGTTACACGATGATGACTGCTGTACCCATATTTTGACTATTTTATTTATTTTGTCTGTTAAGTTCACGCATCATTGTAAATATAACGGAATTTGGTGAGACTGTCATCAAAGTGAGAGGGTTAGCGCTATAAAACCAGGTTTAATCCACCATTTTCTACATTATACCAAGTCAGGAATATGACAGTTCTTGTCCATTCGTTTTTTATGTGTTTTGTTATTTGAATTTCCCATGCGATTATGGACTTTCCGATTAGATTTTCCTCTAAGTTCAGTAATTTTGTGATTTTACTTTTTTCAATAGCTAGCTAAACCTCTCACTTGCATGACAGTCTAATAAAAATCAATCAATCGAAGCTATAGAAAGATGAAAGCATCAGAACACAATCGCCTAGCTGGGGTCAATATCCTATTGTAGTTGCAACCTTGACACGCACTTCTTGGGTATCAAATTTTATACCTGGTGCCTTTTGTTGCAATGTAGCTATTATTCGTTTGTTTCTTTGTCTAATATGTTCTATTTATTTATAATGTAGTCTTGTAATGTTGTGTTGTCATTTTAATGTTATATTTAACATTGCCATTAAAGCGGGAGGTTGGCATGCCACAAAACCAGGTTCAATCCACTATTTTTTCATAAAATGCCCTGTATCAAGTCAGGAAAATGGCCATTGTTACATTATAGTTCGTTTTTATGTGTTACATTTCGGTGTTGTGTATCTGATGTGTCGTAGTTCTCTTATATTTGATACGTTTTCCTCAGTTTTAGTTTGTAAACCGGATTTGTTTTTTCTCTATCGATTTATGAATTTTGAACAGTGGTATACTACTGTTGCCTTTATTTGAAGCAATTACAAAATCTTCTAATTAATCGAAACCTAAGAAAGAAACAAACTGCATGTAGCAAATTCTCTTTACCAGTTTTTTTTAATTTATCATGTAAAAGTGGATGGATTTCCGGACGACGCCACGTCAGGAACCAGTTTCTGTCATTTTTCGTCGCATTATTGCGAAAATACATCAAACTGATAGTAACAATCGAACATATGATAATCTTATTACCATTTCAAAATGCACCTATCTTGAGCCTTTATACTATGATTTTGGTATAAATACGTTTATAAATGCAAAAAAAACGAAAGTACTTTTGTTATATTCAACTGGATTTCAGCCTAATACATGTTAACAATTACGATGCAGTCAGTACAATACTTATTAAAGAAGTTATGGTTAAAGGAATTTAAGATTATCATTTGTCTGCTAAACACGTCCAAACAGTTCTTTCAAGGAGTATGTGTTATCTGTTCTTAACGGCATATAGTACGTGATCGGTTCATGATAAATTGTAAATATTGGAATGATGTAACAATATCCTCTATTAGATTATATTGCTAATTATGTTTTGTTCTAACTGCTTCTTGAGAGGCAGGTATGTGAGTGTGTGAATGATTATTTTAATTAATGAATCGATATAACATTTAATCAATTTTTATTTTTTTTAACTAGGTATTCTCTTAGATTTATTGTTATATTTATGTTTCTAGGTATTCCCTTAGATTTATTGTGATATCCGGAGGATACAGAGTTTTGATAAACACAGACTACGGTAACGTGACAGATACTCAATATTACATTGGTCCAATGTCCCAAAATGTCATCGAGTTTCGTTTTGATTATGATGTACCAATTCATTGTTCCAAAAATAAAACAACTGGTGATTCAGCATGCAATGTTGATTCTGCAATGACATTAAACAAAGATATAACTCAGGTTTGTGTTTGTATCTTTGGTTTTTTAAAAGAAATATTGACCAGACACTGTTTTCAATTGAATTTTTAACATCCGATATGAAAAGAGAATAGCATTTGTAAAATAAAGATTAAAAAAGCAGCTCATGTTATTTTAAAATTATTAGAACTATCTGTGTTGCTTTAATTAAGAATCCTAGTTTTATTTGTCTGATTTGATTTGTGAATTTTTTTTTTAATCTGGTTTCAATGTTTTGATTTTGAGTTTCGTTTTGTCCAATTGACGTTAATTGTCTTTTATTGTGCTTGAAGAGCATTTTTTCTGGATTTGTCTTCATCAGAAATGCTTAAACATAACAAAATGAGGAGTTATAAGAACAAACGGGTCCCAAGAAAGAATAGCCGAATTCATTTGAGTTAAAGATTGGCTGAGGAAGTTTGACATTTAGATTCTTTAGAATTTCTTAATTACCAAAACAGAATTTTAGAAAATATATTACAGGTCTTGTTTATACCGAAACATTGGCTACTGCCAGATTCTCTATATCTTTTTTATTGTGAATATTGAAATAAGTAATGTCTTGTACTACTGTTTTAGGATATAATAACAGGAACTTGGAGTGGATGGATAGATACCCTATCTGGTGTTCTAAGATATGTTTTTGAAGTGTGGAAACTGGAATTTAGTATAGACGAAAATGGACTTTTAGAACCAAAAATAAAATCTGAATATAATCCAAAGCCATTGTATATAACTGAAATAATGGCCGATAACATATCAGTTCCAATGTACGAGCCTAATGGTCCCGGTGTATATTCAGTCATTCTCGAAATCAACGATAGGGCTAACAACTCTGAATACGTGAGACGTATAGCTATATATGACAAAACTTCGGAAATAAATACAAGTTCAACAGACCAGTTGCTTGTATCATCAGCTCTAAGTGCTACCGATTACATATGGCAGATACTATATGCCAAAGATAATATTACGCAGATAAAGGTTAACTGGACAGGCCATTTTTTCAATGAAATACACGAGAAGGGACATTTTTTAGATAAAGTTCTTAAGTATGAAGCCAGACTAAGCGATCCAGAAAACCCACATCGGCACGAATACAAAAGAATCCTCGCTGAATTTGATGACAATGAGGGTGCTAGAACAAAGTCTGCAATACCGAACGTCCATGCTATTGTCAAATTTGAAATAATACACGAAAAAATTACAAGACAAAAATCCGAACCCTCGGAATCAAACTGGAGAATTGTTAGTCCTCTGCAAGAACATGATACGATTGACATATCACCTCATACAATAGACGATGGATACGCAGTACAGGTCTGGGTGAAAGCCTTTGACATCATGAACCATACAAAGGTAGACACTACTGTTGTTCGCTTTGATCAATCACCACCAGATCTCTATCAGCCTGATATCACTTTCAACATAGAAATGTTAACCTCAAGGTATATTACCCTATTATAAGTAGTTACTGATATCAATTTTCACATAAAAGCGATTATTTCAGGGCAATGATTCTGATTAGTTGATTTTTATTGATTAGATAAGTTGTAGTTTTGTATAGATCTTTTTACAAGTTTTCAGAATTTTGATAATCACTTCTTGTACTTGGCAATACAAGTCACTCTTTAAAAAGTCAAAAGCGTTATGGGTTGTATTGACAAATCATATACGTCAACCTTACATTTAGCACAGTCCTCTTTGTCATCTAACAGAAAATTAGGTCACCAGATTGTAATTTGTTGGTATATTTTCGATGTAATGCGTATATCTGTTATAGTGAATATATAAAATCTGTTATTTGGTTAAGGAGTTTTCTAAAATCACATATTTCCTGATTTTGGCAATTAACGGAGACTTTTGTAAAATCTACGAGTTTGTATAGTTCTGTGTCCCTGTATTTCTATTTATGAAAAAAAATAAAACAACGTTTTCGTCTTTTTGTTTATAATGATAGCCCATATTGGATAGTAATATTATTTTCTTTTAAGATTAACCATCACATCAAAGGATGCCCATAGTGGACTTAAATCATTGTCAATGAAGTTCGTTCTAAACAGTACTGGCGAGGTTAAGACACCAATACAAGATATACTTGTCCCATTACAGGTAATGATCTTAATGCTTTAAGTAAAAATTACACGCTTTTAGACCAGCGTGTAGATGAAAATCACTCTTTATCAATGTAAATGAGAAGTAAGGACGTAAAACAATCAAGCATTTTTTAAATATTAAGCATTGTCGCTATTTTACGAAATTTTCTTTTGATCTTACTGGCTGATAATTTCCTTTCTCAGCGGAGTCGAGTGGTATGAAAATGATCACTAGAAACTAAGGGAGCACGTTGCGTTGCTAATGAAATTAACATGAAATTTACAACGTCGTCATAGGTAAAATAGTGATAAACAGATTATCCTTGGTCATCTCAACTAGTTTGCTTTTCTCACTTTCGCCGTACCGGATCAAGCGAGAAAATCAATCTCGTTGAGATGATCAACGATAATCTATAATTATATATTTATTCAAAGGCAAGACTAGAAGTTAAGAAAAAATGATGACGAAAAGCCATAGGTATCATACAAAACATTTGACTACTTTTCATTCATTGTTCAAATCCAAATGAAAGGTTATCGTCAAGAGAGTCTGTAAGAAGGTTGATAAATCCTACTTTGTAAAGAATCACTCTAACTCAAACTTAAAATTCTCTGAAACTGACATTTTTAAAATGCTTGATTTCTTGATTGACAACATATTTGTTACGTTTGGAGGACGTGCTTTTCAGCAGACTGTCGAAATTTCAATGTGAACCAATTGTGTCCCTCTTCTTACCGACTTGTTTCTTTATCATTATGAGGCTGACTTCCTACAGGAACTTCTTAGGAATAAAGATAAGAAGTTAGCAATATCCTATAACTTTACGTCCCGCTATATATGGGCTGTTCTGTCACTAAATAATACAACATTTGGTGACTATAATGAACGAATCTATCCCATCGAACTAGAGATAAAGCATTCTACAGATACAGTTATGTCTGCTCCATATTTGAATTTTTGCTACTCTTGAAAATAACATCTTGTACAATATCACCCCACACACAAATCCGTTTTTCTTCGAAATTGACAATGAGGGTCGGTTGAAAACAAAACTTTACGACAAAAGAGATGATTTCAGCTTCCCAATTTTGAACTTTCCATTTCTATGTAGCAACATTCCAGCAGCGCCTGCATACGGAGTGTATTTCTCCCAATTGATACGATATTCCCGGGCTTGTAATTCCTAACATGATTTCCTTGATAGAGGATTGCTACTTACAAGGAAGCTATTCAACCCAGAGTTCCAAATGGTGAAGTTGAAATCATCCGTACGTAAATTTTATGGACGCCATCACGAGTTGGTTGACCGTTATGGAATAACCGTTTCACAAATGATAGTGGATATGTTCCTTGTTTCGTAACTATAATACCCTTCCGTTTTCACAAATGTGACCTATTTGACTATTTAGATTATTTACCGGATTTGTAATAACATAGGCAACACGACGGGTGCCACATGTCGGGAAGGATCTGCTTACCCTTCCGGAGCACCTGCGATCACCTCAGTTTTTTGTGGGCTTTGTGTTGCTTAGTCTTTAGTTGTCTATGTTGTGTGTTCTGTTTTGTTTGTCTGTTTGTCTTTTTATTTTTAACCATGGCGTTGTCAGTTTATTTTCTATCTATAATTTGACACCCCCTCTTGTATCTTTCGTCACTCGTTTGAGGGTGTCAGTTTATTGTTTGTCCGACTTCTCATTTGCATAACTTTGCGTGTATTGGATTGATATTTTAGCAGACTGTTGGTATTATAATGTAACACATTGTCAAAAAGTATAACAAAAATAACGAACTCCAAGGAAATTTCAAAAAAGGGAATTCCATAAAAACTGAATAAATTAAACGCTCTCAATTATTTGATCAAGTAAAAAACTAGTACCATATTCCTTTCTTGGTACAGGCATCACTTCTACCCGACTTTATTTTGTACTCAACAGAATTCATACAGAACGTCCTCAAAGACAAAAATAAAACGCATCATTCAAAGTTCTTCTTTCAGATTAACTGATGATGTTCTGTCACCCAAAAACCAACATGAGTGCTGACATCTTACATATCTCAGTGATCTTGAAATTAGGAATACTACCGAAAATAAAATGTCTGCTTTATATTTTTAACTTTTTTCTCAATATTGACACAGAACAACGACTTCTTAAAATAAAACCCAATGGAAGGTTTCAATTTTCCAATTGTCAACTTCCAATTTCTCAACCGTAGCATACCTTCTGCTCCATAGTGTGGCGTGAACATATTGAGTTAAAGCGTTTTGCTCCTACATAATCACACAATTGCTATACATACGTCACCTAGATTTTAACTTTACTAAATATTCATAATAATATTGAGGCTCCTTTGTTTTTTAGGGTATGAACTTATTAAATAGCAAATGTGTTCTAACAACTTTGTAATACATTTGCTGTATGTATTTATTACCGCAGATACAGAGTGAATGTCCGGTGAATGTCGATCCTGATTGTTACTGTATACAAGATGACTGTTTTAATCAGAAGTTTGAAATAGATTTTGACAACTGTAAATTGACTATTCCTGTAGACACCATTGAATATGAAACATACTCTCTACATATTACCACTGTTAACCGTGCTATGTTAACTACTTCTATTGTTAAAGAGGTAAGTCGAAAATGAAAATCTGAAACAATCAAGTCTGTTGTGTCTTCTAAATGAATGTCAATCAAATATAACTCAGCTACGTACGTTTTCTTAGACAAATAAACATAGATTCTTCAAAAATTATGGCAAAGATAGATAAAAAGATACAAAATGTACATTGAAGTTAAAACGTTAAAGCTGTAATGATAAAAGATAAAAATATGCTGATATAAAGGTCTTTTCCAACGTTAATTTAACTGAGAATCTGGTGTTAAGTGTTTTTTACTTATTGTTTTTGATTTATGAATTAGTCGTTTTTGTCATGATAATATCCGTGTTTCTTTGATTTATTATTGTTTTAGTTTCAATGTCTGTTTGATTCTTATAACAACTAACTACTAACCAGGAAGGTATTTTGTTTTAGCAATAATATATAATACAAAAAAAAAGAAAAACATCTAATGGCAAAGAAATGAATCACGATACGACAAAGTTATATTAGCATCACCTTAATAAATAATGAAAAAAACGAATAATACTTAATAATAGTTTTAAGATTTGATCCAGGAAAACATACGTGCTAATAAGTTACAAATCTACACCAGATCCATCACAAGTGAATTATTCTTAATATTAGAACAACAATGCTAAATCTGAACATTTGCAGATGCAAAGTTTTATTCTTTCCTCGCCGGGATTCGGACCAATGCTATTTGGATATCACCGCCTGTACTGTGTCCAGCGCTCTAGACCACTGTAGCCCTCTTGTTAATTCAAATCGTAAACTCTTGTAGAGTGCATTTATTGAAAACTTTTTCGCTCAATTTGTATAACACTTTAATTTCAGATAGGAAGAGTGACTCAGTTTACTGGGATACAACAATGTAAGTATCAATAGTTATCAAATGTACCAGGCTTATAATTTACCACACCATACGCGCGTTTTATTTTCATAAGACTCATCAGTGACGCTCGGATCAAAATTGTATAAAGCTAAACAAATTGAAGAGCTTTGAGAACCCAGAATTCCAGAAAGTTGTGTCAAATACGGTTACGGTACTTTATGCTAGCTAGCTTAACCTCTCACTTGTACGACAGTTGCATGAAATTATTAAAAGTTTTTAAACTAATGATTCAACACAACCATTTCTCTCTCTCTCTCTCTTTCTCATTTGGGCATGCGTGTGAATCTGGTAATAAATTCATTTAGATATAACACAACTTGCATTGTTTATTAATCTTTAGAATTGCAAGAAATAGAGAGAACATTGCGTTGGAGTAATCAGAAAATGTATCAGTAGACCAGACAACGCCATGTCATCAATAAAAGCGAAAAAACAAATAACATTCCATTTGACGATTTTAACTTTTGTTGGCATATTTTATTTGAAACAACTTCAATGTACTAAATAATCAAACGACACCATCATAGCGTTTGTTAACAAAAAATACAGAACAGCAAAACCCTTATGTAATTCCACACTAAATGAAAAAAAAACCTAAAAATATGATAATGAATCAGAAAAAACTTAACAACTCTCAAGAATTCTGACTTGAAACAATTAAATGACCAAGTGTTTTAGTGCAATGAAAAAGAGAGGTTTTTTTTAATGAGTCACATTACCTCAATGGTTTATTTATCAGTTAAGTCATATTTATCGGCATGACAAACATGGACAAATATGTTCCAATCCCTGCTGACATTCTTTGAGGCACGGCTTTAATGATACCGAGCTTTGTGTAAAAATTATTTGAAATAACAGATATCTTAACGCATCTTGTATTTGTTGTTTGCCCTAATAGTCAACTTATTTCTTGGATTTAGATTCGAGTCCATTTAATATTTCTGTTGTAAAAACGACTGATAGGACTATAACAATTCAATGGAAGCTATTACCCACCTGCTACGATAGAGTTCGAAATGTTGTTGTGGTCAAATCAGATAATACAACAAAGGAGTTCAAAGTTGACAAGGATGCCACGGAGTTTACTATACCAGATCTTCAAGCATCATCTAGTCATGACATAAAAATGTACTCAGACTATGGGAACGTGTCTTCCTATATACAAAGCTTTGCAACACCACTATCATCTGCTGCCTTTACAGCTGATAAACGTATTGTATAATTACTGTGTTTAATTATAATTACGGTGTTTATTTTTATCATTCTATTTTAAAGTCATATGAAACGAGTGAGTGGTGAAAATTAATGTTTGTCCAATTCTTGAACCAATGCATGAATACATCATAAACTTAGTCCTCTGAGCACGATTTTATCATTATTTTCGCAAATATATCATATAATCGTCAATTTTTTTTCTCTCTGTTTGTTATGATTTAACAAATATGGCTGCTCATTAAATGCCGTGTTTTGAAGCCGAGTTTTACCGATTGTCACCTTATAGTAAACAAATCACAAAAAGCATGGATATTAAGCACGTGTTTAAATGTATAATCAGATATTTGTTTATTTCAATGACAGATCCATGTGTATTGTGGTCACCGGATTTTTGCGAGGAGGGTTACGCTCGGGTCACTATGCATACGGAAAATATGTCGGCGAATTGCTTGCTTCCAGCAAGCAATTCAAAATAAGTAAACTTCTTCTAAATGTGGACAAATTAAAGAATTTTCCTCAGAAAAAAGTATATGTACATAAATTGAATAATGAAAACTATCCATTTAGTTATAAAAACATATGCATATTTTTTTTTTAATTTGAGGTTTTCTATGACTTTAATCCTTAGACTTATTAGTAGAAAAGTAAATGTAAAAAATAGTTTCAGGCTAATTTATCCTTTAAAATACTTTAACATTATATCAAAATAAAGAAGATGAATGTTAATATCATCAAAAACCGATACAATGAAGATGCTCATCATAAACACAACAAAAAATCTGATTTATGTTTTAAATATGGAACGCTTCTACGATGCATAAGTAAATCATTAAAATATATTTTTGATCGATCCACTTTTCTGATATGTCGAGTTCTATGGCATATCTGCCATGGATGTCGTTTTCATATTCAATCACGGCCATCCGTCATACCTTCATTAGCTTATATTGGCCGATACTTTCATAGTCAAACATGCCCGTCAGTTATACAAGCAATGCTTGAATTTCCGTATCATGTCCGACATGCTACATGTCTTTGTACATAACAACACAAAAAGAGTGATGCTAAAATAATATCGCATCTTTTGCTATTGTTTAACAAGTTAACTTTAAAAAAAAAATAATAATCCTGACATTAAGTCATTTGTTTATGTTGCTGATTTATGATACTTACATGGTGAGGATATGTTTCAGCCTTTGAATTCCCTCAGTACGGTTTCTACGCCATTGGAGGGGGTGAGTTTATTTTATTGGTATATGTTTTGATACTTTTCTATTGTTTATAAAGTTTTACTTATTATAAGATAAAACCTTACTTTTGTATTCATTTAATTAAATATCTTTTAGTTCAAGAGATAGAAATAAAGTAAATACATTCAATATATTTGTTCATTAAAAGAAATATGAGAAGATTGTTACTAAATTACTGTATAATGTATTCGTTGTTTTCTTCTTATTTTTTAAATGATAATTCTTTAAGTACTTAAAATCGAATCGTCTTTTTATTTCAGGATTTGTTTTTATTTTGGTTGTTGTTGTTTTGGTGTTGGTTGCTTTAGGCAGAATGGGAAAATTGAATAAAGTTAAAAGACGTATGACCAAACGTATGAGTCAACTTAGGAATACGTGGTATGATCTCCGGCGTATGGATCACACACCACCAAAAAGCAGAAATGTAGGTCATTTTGTAGTTTGAATGTCCCACTGGTATCTTTCGCTCCTCTTGTAAAAAGCAGGAGAGTAACCAATATCCCTTCAAAGCCACACGTCTGTGAAAAACATACAACATAACGATCAACAGAAAAGGGTGAACAGACAATCAACAGTTCATTATATATTGAACAAACGAACTTGCAACATGAAGAGATTGATGCTATTACAAGTGGCACATATCCATCGTCATCTGTTCCACCGATATTCCATAGCGAGTTTTGTTATCGAAAAAAACAAACATATGGCATATCGCATTAGATGTTTGTTATTCATGTACTGTAATATGTTTTAAAGAGTATATCTTGCGAAGAGATGTCTCATTAGCAATCATACCACATCTTCTTTTTCATATCTTTTATTTTTGTTATGGTTTTCAACGGAGTTGTATATGAATCGTTTGATTACTACGAAATTCATTTATTTGTAGAATCGTGCCATCTCCACCGTCTTTGATAGAGATGTTCGTTTCCATGGTGATGTGCAGTTTGAAGGGGAACAACATTGGTACATCAGACGTAACAAGTTGTCTTTAGAGGAGGAAATTGCACGAGGGAAATTTGCAATCATATTCAGAGCTAAACTATATACCAATAAAAACTTGGAGGAATCTGTTGTGGCTAAAACTGTTCATGGTAAAACTGAAATAGCTGACAAAATACGATATAATATTGTGGCACATTGAAAAGAGATAGGGAAACATTTCAAACTTCTATCACAGAATGTGTATAAACAATTTTCAAACATCAGGTCCTTAATAAATTTTTCGTGTTACCTAACCAAATTTAAATATTAAAATATTGATATAATAACGGTTATCAAAATACACAAAGTATTAACAATACCTCTGATGGGGTGGGGGAAGAGTTAACTATTATTATAAATTGATTGTCATTTCTGTGTAGATTGCTTTAAATAATAATTCTGATTTACAGTATTAACGGTAAACACTATGTGCGGTTTAGCCAAATGTTATTTTTTAAAGAGGACTGCACTGATATACAAAGAACAGAGATGAAAGCTAAAATCAATTTCTACGCAACCAAGGTTGGACATCATGTAAATGTGTTGGAGTTTAAGGGATCTTGTGAGGATGACGCACGTAGGTGTTTTTATGCTGTGTAGTTTATATTCCAAACGCATTCTGTTTCAATTTGAAAATATATATTCGCACGATCAAGAATTAAATTGCTCATTATAATGACATAGAACATGGACTTGATTGCACATTGCTGATCCAGATAAAGATATAATATCTGT
This sequence comes from Mytilus edulis, assembly GCA_019925275.1. NCBI lineage: Eukaryota > Metazoa > Mollusca > Bivalvia > Mytilida > Mytilidae > Mytilus > Mytilus edulis. The sequence continues at coordinate 6,734,329 of CM034353.1, forward strand.
CAAATATTTTCAAAATATGAAGTCATGAACATAATTGTTTTACTTAAAACGCAACAAAGAGAAAGATTAAGACTGAGCAACACGAATACCACCGAAAACTGGGGTAAGACCAGATGATCCGGCAGGGAAAGCAGATCTTGCTCCACATATTGCTATCATCGTGTTGCAAGTACGAGTCATGTGATAAGTCTAATTCGGTAGGTCACATTTCTAACTGTGAATTGCTGCAGTAATATAGAAAATGCATTAGCATGCGTGGATTCATATATAGCTGTATTTCCATTTCCTAAGTAATCCTTTAATGTTGGATTTACATTCTTATTATTTGTTTGTCGCCTTTTCTTTGTCATTTTCCTTTCTTCATTTATTATAATTGACATCAAATTTGATTTTAGGAGGTGATATTATGGTTTTGGAGTATTGTGACAATGGGACATTAAAACAATACCTGGATTCTGTGCGAGAGTGTTTTACAGCGGAGATTTCAGATAAATTAGCAAGATTAGCATATGGTATATGCTTAGGAATGGATTACTTGGCTTCTAAAGAGGTATCTTTATTTTTATATATTTATATTTTTATATATTCAGTATTTCATCTAACGGACCGGCATTGCTGTTCTCTCTCAGTAATGGTACTTGTTCAGCAGAGAAACGTCCGTTTGACTCAATTTGTGACAGGCTAATATCTTAATGCAATATACAGTGAGCTCTGAAATACTTTAAATTAAACAGGCTATGGGATGATCTTATGATCTCTTCAGTAACTGAAACGACTCAGCTAATATGTTAACACCCACCTTCAAAAGCCATCCACTTATAAAACATAATATGATATCACTTTGATAGTGCGTACCTGATGTGTGACTTTGTCGAGTTCACACAAAGACAAGCTACAGCTGATTTCAAGTGAAATATTTAGACCATCAGTTTTCGCTAGCACAAAACGCTGTTGTGTGGTAAAGATGCAATATCAAATATGTTTAATAAAACCCAAATCAAACACAATAGGAAAATAACAATTTCAAAATTTTTGTACTTATTTCAGTCACGAACAAGCGTTGTCATCAGTGTGTTCTATATATTATTTATTATGATTAAGATTATTTCAATATTGACTGCTGTTCCCGAAATTTGGACATTTTAACTATTAGTTCTGTTTGTTTTGGTCACATGTTGTTGTCGGTATGATGGAAATATACGTAATTGTCGGACAAGTGAGAGGTTTATCTAGCTAGACACCCAGGTTTAATCTACCATTTTATACATCCATTTGTTTGATGAAATTTTAGCTTTTGATTTTGCCATTTGATTAGGGTCTTTCTGTTTTGAATTGAGGTATTTTTGTTATTTTACTTTTTTCAGTACAAGTAATCTTTTATTTTGTTTAAGCTGTTTGCGAAACATATATTCCATGCCATAATTGGTGTAAAAAAGTATTACACAAAATACCGCACTCGAAGGTAAATTTAAAAAGAGTTAGTCCATAATAACTGACAAAACCAAACGTTATTAACCACCAGGTGGAGTACAAAACAACTGGCATATTGCTGACTTACAGATAATTGCTGTCTTACAGGTACAGACATTTTCTGGGGAATAATGGTTGGTTAAACCTGATTTTATAGCTAGCTAACCCTCCCATTTCTTTGCCAATGGTTTATAGTTCTTCCATAATTTTTGTCTTTGGTGAGTTTTTTCATGATATATAAAGCCTGGTGTTTTTGATACTTATTTAGATTGTTCATCGAAAACTTGCAGCAAGAAATATTTTACTGAATAAACTGTTTGAACCTAAAATTGCTGGGTTTGGTCCAAGTCATGAAGAAATAGGACAAAATGTAAATAATATACACGTAAGTTACCTAGTAATGAGATTAATGCATATTCGTTTAACTGCTGTAGATTGATTTATATCGCCACATAAAAGCAAAAAAGTTTTCTCAACTTGATTGCAGAAAAATAGAACCAATCAAGATGTCATACTTTTTTTTCAAAATAAGACAAAATTTAAGATGATTGTCAATTACTTATGTGTAAAATTACATACAGTCATCTCATTTTGTTCAGCCATGAGGAGACTATTACCTATATATATTTGTTGAATTACTAATAACACCAATCTGTACGTCAACATACATAATATATAGCTGTTAAAGATTATCAACCCATTTTTTAATGACAGGAAAATATACCAGTAAAATGGGTTGCACCTGAATGTGTCACATCCAGTGACAAAGCCACGGAATTGAGTGATGCCTGGTCGTATGGGGTTGTATTATGGGAGATTTTCTCGTTAGGTATGTTATAATTCAACTAAAACGAGAAATGTATGCGTGTAATGCAATAAAAAAAAAGTGAACGGAAGTAGGACACTATGGAAATAATTAGCTCTAAATTAATGTTTTATCTGAACAAAATGCACACAAATCTATTATCCTAATGATCACCCGCCAAAAAGTTGCGTACTTTAAAAGGATTAATAACCTACCAGACGATAGACTGTGCAAGCGAGTCTTTAGTGAAATGGTTCAATTGAACGAAAGTGTCTGGAAATATGTTCAAGAGATGAACACCTACACGGAAAGTATTGGGTCTAATAAATTTAACTGTCAATATGGTAGGGAAAGTTTAATTATTGATGTTACTACTAAAAGTAGCCTTGATTTGTATCAGCACTGCTATATTAAGACAGGTAGCCAGCTATACTTAGAGGACATAAGCGATTTTAATTCATCCCGTCTTAAACTGCTCGCAAGAACAAATTATTTGCCATTAAAGCAGTTTCTTTTTAGAATGCATATGTCCGAGGACAACCTATGTCCCATTTGTGATTCAGGGGAGTCAGAAGATTTAGAACATTTTCTGCTCGGGTGTACATCTCTTGAACAAACCAGGTCTAAATTTTTCACCTTATTTGCCTCTTTTAATGATAGAAATGTAAGTTTTCTGGAACTGTCGCCACGTGCACAAGTACTATTTTTAGTTGGCGATATTGGTTATGCTTTTAACGATGAAATTGGTTCATTTTATGATGTTTATGGAAGAATGTATCTCTTAGAATTATTTAGATTACGTCAAACTATGGTTGAACCAAAATAAGAGTTAACTTACTCGTATGTACTATTATATATTGATTGATCTTAGTTTTTATGCTTTATACATGCTGCATGGTCATATTTGTCTATGAGTGTTTTAATTACATGTATATTTTAACATTCTATAAATTGTTTTTTTATTATGATTATATTATGTATTTTAGAAATCTCTATTTTTGTCTTATTAATGTGACATGTATGTTATTGTTTCAAAGACATTCTATAATGAAACCATTAACTAAAATGTATACAATTGTAAATAATATAGTATAGACGCACCATCACTTCTACCCTGATGACTGGTGCCCCCGATGTAAAGGGGTAGTTTTCTAAATAAAATATATATATATATATATAAGTGCTGTCGTTAAAATAGAAAGAGAGTTGAAAGCGTACATCATTTATTTGCGAAACTCCTAGTTTTGGTTTAGTTTGCTATCTCAAATTAAGATCAATGACAAATTCAGAAATATAATCATTTCAAATTAAGAGGAAAAGAAAACAGCGGAAAAGGAGGGCATTCTTTCGCGGCCTAACGCTTATTAGTAATAACCCCCTTACAATATTGCTTTCATATTGTGAAAGCTGTTGTGTTCTACAATGAATGTATGTTATAATACAACAAATAACCATCTCTCACTTTTTGACTAGGTGAAACTCCTTACCCGTCAATGATGAGTAGTGAAGTATTTCAGTACCTAAAAGCAGGAAACAGAATGAACCGACCAGAGTATTGTGAAGTTGTGTAAGTGACAGATCTTATTAAAGAAATATACATTTGGTTTCAGACAAATATTTTCTAATTCATGTTTAAGTTAAAATATCATGTTTACGAAGCATAGCTGCTTTAATATGTTTTTACAATACAACTTAGTTTATCTAATATTTTAAATGATGGTAAAAATGGGCCATAAAACTTTAACTCTTCCATCTAAGCTTGTTTTAAGTTTAGTTCTTTTACTCATCTTTGGATTTCTGAGATTCTGGTTTCGTCGACTTAATGTTATCGCTTGCCATATTATTATTTTCATACTTATTCAAATACTCGAGATAACGCATTTAGAAAGAGTATAACTTGAAAGGCGAACAATCAAAAACATGTAATACTCAGCTTAGAAATTGAAGCATCAATTGGCAATGCAAATCGTTTGATGATTTCATAGTACATCTTCACTTATATTTTTTTAATTCTTTGTCTCGTTAATTATGTATGTATTGATTTATTTCTAGATTTCACAACATTATGAAGAAATGTTGGAAGTATGATCCAAACCAAAGGTCTGGCTTCTCAAGAATCAAGGAACAACTGCGACCTCTATTTCACGAAGGAGAAGGAGATGACATTTACATGACATCCTAAGAATGATATATACTCTCTTTTTATAATACTTGAATATAATTGACAATGAAAAGATTATTATACAGAAGATTATCTTCCCCTTTCGTGAATGAAATCAATTTAACCAAACATTTATAATATTATAATTGTAAAATTTTATCTAGCAAACCTGTATATATGTATAATGTTTGTTTTATTATGTACTTTTTTAAATCATTTTTGAAAAGGGGGAATTTTGAATTATTTACATTTGTAAAAGCAAAATAGTACAAGAGGTTATCTTGCAAATTGGTCATTTCGCTATATGTACATATTTATATTGTAGCAGCATCTAACAATGAACGTTTGATTATATATTTTTTAACTTTATCAACACTTTTCATATTACCTTCGACAATTTTACTTTTTTTATAATGTAAGGTGTTATTCTGCTCACTTTTACGTGTCTGCTTGTTTCGGGTCAGAGTAAACCCGTGCTTTGTGCAACAGAAATAATTATTTGATTATATGGAAAGCATCAAACCTGAAATAATACATTACAAAGAAAGCATAGTTGCATATTCCGTTATTGGATCTCATAGTTGTATAGTTGATAATCATACCACATCTGCTTTTTGAATGTATTTGTACCTATATCAGCTATTAAGTTTAAATAAAGTTATATCTGCCATACCTTATGAATAAATGCATCTTTATTATCAGATTCTATAGTATAACTGAGTGAAATTGTATTAAGTAAAAATAATGTCCATCGATATGGTAAAACTGACTGAGTTTTCATTCAATCCAGTGTCCAAAAACTCCGTATTGTCATGATTTAATTATAGCTTCTGGTTTGAATTAAAATATACGAATTAAGAAATTGTACTAAAGCTCTCGTAAAATTACTCTTTTAAAATGATTGGCTTTGAATTTTCCTGAAATGCCATGGAACAAAAATAACCAAAAGACAGAAACTTTTGATTGATGCTTTTTGTGCTTCTCTGTTAAATATTTGTTTGTTTTGAGATAGCGACACAGTGATCACTACTGTACCCATATTTTGAAACTTTTTACCTATTATGTCTGTTTTGTTTACGCTGCCGCATCATTCTAAATATAATGGAATCGCGACTGTCATACAAGTGAGAGGTTTAGCGCTATAAAACCAGGTTCAGTCCACCATTTTCGACATTTGAAAATGCCTGTACCAAGTCAGGTACCAAGACAGTCGCTGTCAATTCGTTTGACACGAAGGAACAAGACATATATACAACATTCTTGGGTATTGAAAAAGACAGATATAACGATATACAAAAACCGTGAATGATGAGATAATTACAGATGGCAGTTGAGAAAAATGTTAACAACACTATACAAATAAATTGAGTAACACGAAGACTACTAATATCAATTTTAACAACACCATACAAATCAATAAAGTAACACGAAAACTACCAATAACATTTTGGGTGAAACTATGAAACTAAGAAGATGTGGTATGGTCGACAATGAGACAAATCTCCAACAGTGACTAAATAGTGTAATATTTTTGCAACTATAGGGCTGCGTAATTCCTCAACAATGAGCAATTCCAATTCCACATTTTAAGCAATAAGAGACCAATATTTGGCAAATATAGAATAATTCACTTTTAATAACTAACGGTCTGATTTATGTACAAAACACAAAATAAAAAATAAATATGATATACAACAACAAAAATATGCACATACATGTACAGAGTACGGCGGGGTTATATATGTTCCAGACCGTATGAGTATTTGGACCGTACGCGTACGGTCTGGACCGTGTGCGTACTTTTTCAAAATACTCATACGGTCGGACCGTACGCGTACGGTCTGACTAATATTAAGAAGTTGGTCAAGTTTACTAGATATAAATACATATAACAGATCAACATAACTTATTGATATAAAAAAGTTCAATTGTAATTGAAATAAAAACTTTATATTTTATCTATTCAAAAAATCCACGCTAATTAAATCTGTTAATCTCTTGTATTTAGTATTTCGATCAGTAATACATTAATTGAATTATGACAATTATTCTCACTGAAATTGATGATATCGGAAGTAAACATAATGTGGCCGGACAATTGTTTTAGAATATTTAGCAACTTTACAGAAAAATGCAAATGCAAAGGAACATGCATGCATGAACTGCAAACATGTAAATGTAAAACAATATTACATTACTTGTACGTGGTAGCAAGTGTCTCCTTGGGCGAGAGTACCAAAATAGGATTTAGATATACAATTAAACAAATATTTAATTTCAATTGTTCGTTTGAACATTTTATCCATCTAATTGTAATAATAACAATTTGTTAAACTAAAAATAAAGATTGCGATAAATATTCGTTTGAATTTAACCCATATGATCCAATAACATGTATGGTCAGCTCATACTGGACCATACGCGTATACTCATACGGTCCGACCGTACGCGTATGGTCGGACCGTATGAGTATACGTATACGGTCCGGACCGTACGCGTACGGTCCAAATACTCATATGGTCTGGAACATATATATATTTTTTTTTTTAGAGCGACAGTGGTATAACAGGACAACATAAGAACAAACTATTAAATTAGGACTAGATTGCATACCATATAGCGGATCTAGCCTGACACCAAGACATTAACAATTTTAGCAAACAGATTTAAAAGAACAAAAGTCCATATTTGAGACGAACATTTAAACTTTAATCGCAGAACACTTCAAGGAAACCAAAACAATAGTAAAAAAGAACTATCTCATCCAAAACTGGGGTTGAACTCGGGATGACCTTAGGAATGAATTTTGACAATACTGAACTCTAATCTTTCCACACATACTTTGTTAAAGTTTATTCAGTGCCACTGAACTACGTAATTTGTGTACAGTCGAGTTATCTTTAGATTTAACAGCTGAAACAATTACTCTATCATCACTGACTGATGTACCGCAGATTCAAAAATACATAGGTAAACAACCTGTTCTCATCGTCAAAATGGAGTCTTACATATTTCTTGTGTCTATTCTGGTAAGTTTAAGAAGTTAGTTTACACTATTGTAGCACATTTAACATGTTTGAATAAATCTTTTTATCATTTTACTTTTTACGTAATCATTTCCCATATAATTTGAAAATTATTAAAAGTCTGCGGCAAATAATGCATTTCTTTAAATAGAGATTTTTAGTAAAACGTAAAACATTGGTATTTGAATACGTAATTATTGTTAAGTATATTTATAATTTTCTGTCAAATGAAGATCTTTCCCTTATAGGACCCATTTCCATAAACTATATATGTTATAATCATTGCATGATACTCGTCTACACGTAACAATATGTTTCCTAAGAACACAACAAATTACAACCAGCTAGTAACGCTTTTACGTAATAGAATTCGTATTTAATATTGTGCTAACAGCTGAGGCTAACAGAAAAAATATTTCATCGGAATATGAAGATTAACACACAAATAAGTTGATTTTCCCGTGCAATCGACAGAGAAAAGTAAGTTGTGATAACATTCAAATGCATGGCTCTATGGTCGGGTTGTTGTCGCTTTGACACATTGGAATATTACATTTGAGTTCCAATTATTCAAGTGATCACGATACATTACTTTTGAAATACGCCATTTACAGTAGATCCTGTCAAAGCGTTAAATCAATAGTGAACTAGGAGTCATGCTCCGCTGTATACATCTCTTCGTTTATTTCGCTGATCACCGAACCTGAAATTATCTTCATTATAATGGAACTGGAAACAACACGAACAGCCTTTTTCGTATTATTTGAATTATGTTGACATGTCTTTTGACACATCATTATTTGGATTCGGTTGACATGTCTTTTCATACAGCATTTTGGATTATCTTGACATGTTTTTTGACACAGCATTATTTGGATTCTGTTGACATGTCATTTGACAAATCATTATTTGGATTTTGTTGACATGTCATTTGGTACAGCATTATTTGGATTCTGTTGGCATGTCGTTTGACACAACATTGTTTCGATTCTGTTGACATGTCTTTTGACACAACATTTTTTGGATTCTGTTGACATGTTTTTTGACACGGCATTATTTTGATTCTGTTGACATGTCTTTTGATACAGTATTATGAATTCTGTTGACATATCTTTTGGCATAACATTACTTGGATTCTGTTGACATGTCATTTGATACAGCATTTGGAATTCTGTTGACATATCTTTTGACACATCATTATTTGGATTCTGTTGACATGTCTTTTAATACAGCATTATTTGGATTCTGTTGGCATGTCGTTTGACACAGCATTTTTTTGGATTCTGTTGACATGTCTTTTGACACAGCATTATTTTGATTCTGTTGACATGTCTTTTGATACAGTATTATGAATTCTGTTGACATCTTTTGGCATAACATTATTTGGATTCTGTTGACATGTCATTTGATACAGCATTATTTTGATTCTGTTGACATGTCATTTGATACAGCATTTTGAATACTGTAGACATATCTTTTGACACAGCATTATTTGGATTCTGTTGGCATGTCTTTTGATACAGCATTATTTGGATTCTGTTGACATGTCATTAATGTGAAATATCTACGGCATAAAGGTACACGACAAATTATTTTTGTCAATTTAAGTTTCAAATATGAATAGAACTAATGTAAGAAACACGAAAAAAAGACAGCAACCCAACAAATGAAATTTAGAAAATATATAACTACATATAGAATGTGTTACTGTTTTGTCTTTTCAACTATTGAAATTTAGTTGTTTCTGTCGGAATCAGTGTCTGATTGTATACATGAAGCAGCTATACTATCAAATAGATATTAAGACCCGATTTTTTAATTGTGGACTGTTTCGTTTACTTATATCCAAGGGGCCGGTTGTTCAACTTGTCGTTAGCACTAACGCTCCGTTAAATTTTGCTAACGTATCGTTAAAGTTTATCTTATTCATATCAAGGATATAGCAGCTAAAATATTAGTTTAACGTGTTTAGAAGGAGTAAGCACGTGATACATACTATATAATGATATCTTTTCAGTGTTTATTGGTAGTGAAAGTACACTGTAGATGTTACAAACTAGAGGAGTCTCAAAATCAGTATCTGACTTATGAAAGTTCCGGCATCGATTTTACTGAAAGGTACTAGAACCATATTTGTATGTGAGAACATGTTGGGTATCAGTCAGTGAAACAGCAAAAAACTGTTAAGGAATCTAGAGGACAAAAACTGTTAAGGAATCTAGAGGACAAAAACCTGTTAAGGAATCTAGAGGACAAAAACTGTTAAGGAATCTAGAGGACAAAAACTGTTAAGGAATCTAGAGGACAAACACTGTTATGGAATCTAGAGGACAAAAACCTGTTAAGGAATCTAGAGGACAAAATACAGTGTTTGACAATTAAAGAGAGGTGTATAATGTTTCAATATCTAAATATTTCCGAGTCTTCAAAAGTTAAAACAAAATATATCAAAAAATATCTAGTAAGCTATTCCGTTTCAACCAAACTCTTTAAATACGAAAAACATTAAAATATCGTAGCTGCACTTCCAAATGTTGTATATGACATTTTAGCTAAAACTACTTTTTGACACAAATCGTCTAGTGGAAGGAAATCTTTGATATTCCAAAATAACATACAGTTAGACCAATCAAAACATTTGAAATACTACATGTTACAAAATTGCCAATCTCATTTTTTGGCAAATTTTCATTCTCAAATGTTGTATGTAAACTTGAAAATCAAATGACTTTGGGAATCTGGAATCAAATGCTTGTACATTTCTTCATTTCTGTGAAAATAAATCAAGTTTTTGGGTAATCCAGAAATGTCATAATTTTAATGTCATTGCCATGTATAAAAATGTTTAAGTTCACATACAACATTTAGGAATCATGCATTACAACCAAAGGACAAGGTTCACAAATGGCACAAAATGGCCTAATATATCAACTTTATCATAAAACACCAAAAAGGTCTAAATTTGGTTCGTAAATGGGTCTATTTCAAAAGTATAAATGCTAAATATATCAGTTCTTTTCATACGACTACAAGATATTCGCCAAAGTAAGCCCATTTTGGACATTTTGTCAAAATATGATGATTGCATTTTTCAGACCTAAAAGCTTTTGAAACACCTTGGCCGCCACCTACGATCCAGAATATAACCAAAAGATTCCAATTTTGATATAGATTTCATCAATATAAAAACTTTTTGGATCGTAGATGGAGGCCAAGGTTAATTATCCCAAAAACAATTAAATTATGGACAAAAAGTACCAGAATTGTCCTTTTAATACAAATTATGCTCATTTAAGGGATCATTGCTCCATAAGTAGTAAAGGAACGTGCCAGAAATAATAGTTTTGTCTTAGTAGTATTATCACAAGTATTTCTATGTGACATTTGTATTTTTTTGCCCCAATTCAAAAAACATAAAAAAAAATCAGGGCCAATTTTAACCCTTTGTGAACCTTCTCCTTTTCAAAGCCTGTTTGTGAATTTCTTTTTTCGATAGTAATTTACGACACTTTGGAAGCCCGGCGACGATATGGCATATTACTTTTACTGACGGACATAAAACAAACAATAAAACCAGTACAAAAAATACACAACTGATATGATGCACACCCAAAACCAAAAGTAGAATGCATGCGAACCCCAAAGTGTTATATAACCTGCTTATAAGAAATAATTTCTCACTGAATACTGGTTACTGCGTAGGGAATAACTAGCCCAGCCCTGACCTCAGTGACAAAAACATAATTGAAAACTAGTCACTGAGGTCAGGGTTGAAGTTATGGAACAACATACAGCATTAAAAAGATAGTAGAATCATATTAAAACAGTGTGGTTGTGGACATTGATTGTCGACCTTAATTATCCCATTGACTGGGACAGATTAGGTGAACGTTTGTCTGTAACGACCACTGCTCACTACTTACTTATTATAGAATTTAAACTGTGGGGTGACCAAAGGTTCTTAACGCCTTCAACAATAAAATAATTCGAAAAATTAATCAGGAATAACCTTTATGTTTTGATTTATATTATAGATATAAATCAGAACATCGTGTTATACCTGATTAATTTTCCGAATAACTTCATTTAGGTGTTGAGAACCTTTGGTGACCCCACAGTTTAAGTGTCTTTAACAAGTACATAGTGAGCAGTGGTCGTTACAGACAAACGTTCACATAATCTGACCCAGTCACTGGGATAATTTAGGTCGTCAATCAATGGCTACAGCCACACTGTTTTGAATATGATTCTATATTAAACGACATGTTATTGTACAATGTCAAAGTATACAAATAGTAAACGAAATAGAAAAACAAAGGTACAGTGAAAAATGTTTAAACCAAACCTCTCTGGGACTTAATAGTGTGTTTGGTTTTGGTCAATGTTCGGTTTTATCAGGTCCAATACACATACAATTTGATATGACGGTGCTTAAAACATGTTTGGTTTAGATAGGTTTTCGGTTTGTGCAGGATTCAATTTAGTCAGTTTTCACTATAAATGTTTTGGAGCTCCCAGGAAATGCTTAAGGAATACCAAAAATAAAAAAAAAAGATGGAGTAAACCTCAATCATTAAGCAACCGTCAAAAATTCAATTAGCAAACACAGAAAACCTTTCTAACAAAGACACAAGTCCAATTAAACCTCTTTGATATAAATACTATATTTGTTTCTGTTTGCAGCTCTAACTTTCAGTTATCTTTCAAAACAACTAAAGCAAATAGCTTGTTATACTACTCTGAAAGCGAGTATCGAGACGATGATGCACCTTTAGATTATGAAGGGTTGTACATATATGAAGGGATCCTACATTACTTTATATTCAACCCAACTATATATGGTGGAGGATTTTCTAGAGGCGCTCATGTCAAAACTGACAAAGAAGTTAATAACGGAACATGGATCACAGTAAGATTCTGCTTTACCAACTTTCACACAATTCAAGAAAAAGCATCATAACCATTAAAACAAAATATTTCATAGAAATAAATGCATACATGATTTATTCATATCAAACTAAATACATTGAAAATCTTTCTGATTTATATCTTGAACAAACAGATATGAAGTGTATCCAAATTTAATCACTGACCGATAAAGTCGATATGACAACCGTAATATATATTATAAATAAAACTTCTTCTATATGTCGTATGGATTACAACTAATATAATAATAATTAATACATTTCGCGTGCAAATGTTCAAAGTATGCAGGCGTTAGAACAAGAGTGTACAAAAATGCTCAAATATTTTTCTAGCAGGTTATGATGAAATCGTCTAAATTCGACAATACTCAAGTTTCACTGTTATATTTACGAATTCGTTGACCAGTACGATGTGTCTGTGTCTCCAATTACAAAATTAATGTTTTCGCGGCCTTTTTTGGAAATTAATCGTTCTTGTCCCATCGTACTGAATCCTGTTTTGCGTGGCGGTAAATACATGCATAGCCCTGAACTTTTTCAGTTGTTGGGTTGGTAATTTAAGGAAATTTTGCAGTTTTTTGTTATTATCTTGAATATCATAATAGATAGAGATAAACTGTAAACAGCAAAACTGTCCAACAAAGTAAGATCTACAAATGAGTCCACCTGATCAATATTGTCAATTGACCCCTTCAGGAGTAATTACCCTTTTCGCATTGTTCCGTGAATTTTGTAATCTTTTTCAAAAATATTTTTCCTCTGAAAATACTGGGCCAAGTTCATTACAGCAAGAATGTTCAGTAAAGTAATATCTACAAACAAGTCTCCATCACAAAAACAGAGAATTTTATCATGAATTTCTTGTTTGTAATGCGGTATATTTTTTTTAAAACGAGTTATGACCCTTTGAACTATTAATTATAACGGTAATTGCATTCATTGCATTTGCTGTGAAATCTTCATTTCCGTCTTCGATATTATTAACATTTTTGAAAGAACAAGCTATTGTTATCGTACCTTGGATATATAAAATATGTGCAACGCGGGGGACATTGGAACTCTTTTCTTTTATTTATTGTTATCATCATTATGTATGATATAAATGATTGCTATATTAAACGAAAAATCCAACGAAAATTCAAAAAGGAAAGTAACTAATCAAATGGCAAAATCAAAAGCTAAAACACATCAAACGAATTAATAACAACTGTCATATTCCTGACTTGGTACATGCATTTTCTGATGTAGAAAATGGTGGATTAAACCTGGTTTTATAGCTAGCTAAACCTCTCACTTGAATGACAGTCGCATACAATTCCATTATATTGACAACAATGTGTGAACAAAACAAACGTACATCTATCTATATATATGTAAGAAAGAATCACTAAAAGACATATAGACCAAACATATTAGCAAAAATGAAAGACAAGATTACAAAAGTTACCATAGAACAATAACGCAATGTATAAGTACAGAGCCACGTCAAATTGCTACCATTTAAAGTAGATTAAATGGTAAACGTAATATATATAAGGATATATAAAAGAATACTATATAACGTTTGAAGTTGATACCGATGAGCTTTTTAAGAAAAAGGGTGAGACGTTCTTTGACATATCCCTGGTTCATCAACTTTCTAGACACTTGTGACGTTATTCAAAGTATAAATAGTTGCTGCATGCTCTTGAATACTAATTAGATTGGGAAATGTATATATATCCCATAGGCAGGTGAAGTTGATATATTGCTACTGAAGTACAAAATATAAATCGTCTCATTTGTCATAGATTCTGGTACATAGATGACCGTCGGCATGTCAAATTCGAGGTATAGGTCTAAAGATGAGACAGGAGAAGCCTATCTGAATGTGAAATTAAATGACCTGGCTTCTTGTTTCTGAAAAAAAAGATAGGAAGGCGATATAAAAAAAAGAATTATTGAAAAGAAAAACTAAGACACTAACAATTATAGACCACAAATCTAAGCAATGATTTAACGAAACGAACTTCAACCTCATCACAAAATTAAAGACAACCTCGTACTTGTAGTTTTTTTCTGCACTGGTGCGTGTCGTGTTCCTTTTGAACAGTTGATATCCAAAAAACAAGACACAAACGATGGGGAGTGCTGATATAGTGTAATAAATGAAACGTATCCTTCGACATATGTGACACATACTTAATAAAACATCATGTCGTCCAGTAAACATTATAAAGATAACTTCAATTTTACAATAGATTTGGTTGTAAAGCCGCTTTGTCAACAGCTATCAAACAAAAATACAGAATGGAAACACAAGCTTTGTAATATCGCACAAACACTTCACATTTATCACATTTGCATGGCCCGCTGATAGGTTGCTTATGAAAAGGATATTTCAATAATGGTAAAACTCATCATAGATACCAGGATTAAATTTTGTATTTAAACCAGACGCGTGTTTCGTCTACAAAATACTCATCAGTGACGCCCGAATCCAAAAAAGTTAAAAAGGCCAAATAATATACGAAGTTGAACAGCACTGAGGACCAAAATTCCTAAAAGTTTTGCCAAATACAACTTACATAATCTATTCCTGATACGACATACACACGACCGTCTCGGTTTCGATTTGAACAATACGAGTATTAAATTACCATTTGAATTCTGGTTATCAGCCTCACTATATACCGTACATGCAGTTTTATTTAGAATTATCGAAGTTGGCATTGTAACAAGTATTTTTTTTTTTTATGTTTCAGGTTGAATTCTTTAGAAACAAAGAAGGACTAGTGCCAGGTGCATTCTCTGATAGTAACCCCATAACGATGAACCAAACTGGTATCATTATAAATGGCGACAAGTTTGCATTTGATGGAACCATTGACAAAATGGATGTAGCTGATCAGAAATTATATGTTGGTGGTCATTCAGAGTTGGCTGTCCGGATTGTAAGTATGATACCAGTCCAGTAGAAGTGTTGACATGAATATCAATAATGTGGTAATTTTTATAAATTTCCTGTTTACAAAACTTTAAGTTTTCTTATCCCAGGCATAGATCCCCTTAGCCGTATTTGGCACATCTTTTTTGGAATTTTGGATCCTTAATGCTTCTTAACTTTGTACCTGATTGGTTTTATACATATTTTGATATGAGCGTCACTGATGAGTCTTATGTAGACGAAACGCGCGTCTGGCGTACTAAATTTTAATCCTTGATAACTATGATAAGTGTATGTTATGGTTACGAAGACAATGTTTTCAGAATATCGCACAAACACTTCACATTACCTCATTTGTATGGCACGCTGATAGGTTGCTTATGAAAAAGAAAATTTCAATAATGGGAATAAACTCATCATAGATACTAGTATCATGACCAAAGTAAGATACCATTCGGTGGGGTCACGGTAATAATTAATTTTGCTTTGACAGACATTATAATTTATGAATTTGGCTATCAGAATGGTTATTATGACAGAGATTATAAATTGCCGGTTTGGTTGGCAGAATAGTTATTATGACAGACATTATAAGTTGTGGGTTTGGTTATTTTCAATGTATGGCTTTCGGAATTGTAGTTTTTTCCGAACGACTGTACATAAGCTGTCACGTAGACATCACAGACCGTCAGAACTAAATAAAAAAGTGTATAAGGAAAGAGAAGTTGGTGTAAAAGTCCTTTATCTCCAATCCTGATTTCCTATTTTTTGCTAATTGAAAAGATTACTTTTACGTTTTATAGTATATGTATTTTCTTAATTATAGAAACATTAAAATGTATAAGTTCAATATCTGATAGTTTGAATCCTTATTCTGTTGAGTTTCCATTGATAACCAGGTGCAGTTTTTGATTGAACAATTGATATTTATATTGTAGGATAAACAGGGCAAACTTGGAGGTTTCGATGGCTACATAGACATGTTTAAAGACTTGAAGTCCAACACAGAACTGGATCCTATGGAACCAGGAAAACTGTTCGAATCGAAAGAATGTGATCGAAATTCACCACTTCCATTGGCTTAAGATATACCTGTTTAATTATTGTAACATCCGGTAATAGGACATCTCAAAAGTGGAGGTGGATATAGACGCTGGTATCATAATTAATACAGATTTCAGTCACAGAGATGGATGAATATAGATTCACAATTCAGTTTATAAAGTTAATTTTACATGTATATATTAACTGTGAGATGTATGGTTAAACATCAACATTGTAAAGATTGTGTAGGGAAAACAAAACTTTGACAAAGGAAACAAAACCTGCCTAAATATTACTAACCTACTTGGATTATCTTATCAAAATAAACGTGTTAACAAAAAGAAAATTAGTGGTACCCATACTTGGTTTGTGTTGAATTTTCAGAAAAAAAAGAAAGGTAAATTGCAGTAAGATGCAAATTAGTACAAAAAAAAGATATGTGTTACACGCCAATGAGAAAGAACTCCAAGAAAGAAACATCTAAGGGTTAAAATGAGGATTTAGACAATGAAATCTATTATATTATGAAAGAGAAAAGAAAAAACTACAAGAAAACAACAGCAACCCTGGAAGTGAGAGTCCTGGAATGGAAAAGACATATATGTGCATATTAAAACATGGCATGGTTAAATAAATGGTTCTACATATCGGTATAACAAAAAAGCATTTGACAATTAAATGACAGCACATGTAGTATTTTATAAAGAATAAAATAATTATAGAAAAAACAAACCCAAGGACAAACAAATCGACAATAAACAAAAACAATAACAATTCAAATAAGAATTTAGAATGGAAATGAGGTAATATGTCAAAGAGACAACCAACAACAGCAATCAAAACAGAGAGAAATGCTAGAAGTTAATGAGAGCAAACTCAAAGAGCTTAACCTTCTTTTATGCTGCTCTATATTCTATCGACAACTACATACATACTACAATGCCATGCGTAGTGCAGGCAGACACGGTTTTAGCAATGCCCACAGATATTTGTGCAGAAAAATTTAAGAAACATAATTGTCTTGATTTTCGAAATTAGCCCTCAAAAAGAAGCCAAAGATACATAAATTACTTTTCATAAATGTGTTTTACATATTTTAAATCTTAATTAAATACCTTAAAGGTAAAACAAACAAAAATACCGAACTCAAAGAAAAATGGAAAATCTGTTATCAAATCTCTGTCATATTCCTGACTTGGTACGGGCATTTCCTTACTATGTTAAAAGCGGTGCATTTAATCTGTTAAAATAGCTAGCGAAATCTCTCTCAGTCAATCATTTTAACAACAATGTGTAAACATAACAAACAGACATAACAGGTAAAAGCACCAAAATAGGGGTACAGCAGTCATCATTGAGTTATAATCTTAATCACAACAAAAGCAAACAAATATGTCAACAAAGAAAAGAAAATGAAATATATTAAAAGAACATCAACAAAGAAGAAAGACAATCATACAAAAAATAACCATAGCACAATAACACAGTGGCGGGATGTATAAGGACCGAGCCACGCCAAAAAAGATATAACTATAAAGGGACTATACAGTACAGGTTAATAGACAAATAAAAGCATTCTAACACGTAATTTTAAAAGATGATGAATAAATGCAACAGTATTAATACCGGTATTCAAAAGACATGAATCATTTTAGAGAAATCAAATCTGGGTTACAAACTAAAACCGACGAAAACACATCAACTACCGTATAGCGGGTTATTTTCGCGGGTGTAAAATTTCGCAATTTTCATTGAACAAGGTATACGAAATATTTTGCCTGTTTTATATTTTGGCGAATTCAAAATCTTATGAATGCCTTTGAATGTGCCATTTTAAATTGTTGGAATTTATTTTGGCGATTTTGTTCTATCCGCGAAAATAACCCGCTATACGGTATAAGAGAAAAACAAAGAAACACAAAGAACACTAAAGTGCAACGAAAACAAACGGCAACATGAATAAAAATGAAATATTTGATAATAACTGCCATATTCCTGACTTGGTACAGGACATTTTAAGAAAACGTGGTGGGTTGAACCTGGTTTAATGGCTAGCAAAATCACCCGCTTCATGACAATGTTAAAAAATATCCGTAAAATGACAACACTTCGTGATTAAAATACAGCACAATTTCATAAGTCAGTGTAGACACAGACACGTCGTTTAGTAGTTGTTATATGGTAAGGAGTACACTCATGTATATGAAGTCAATATAGTGTGAACATGCACGAGTATAACGTATCAATTGAGATTTGTAAACACCATACGACGGCGTGGAGGGTATGTTACTGCTGAGAAATGGGAAATTGATAATTGGGAAGTTGAAATCATTCAATTTGTCACAGATTTCAGTGTGAAAGTTGTCCATCTGTGTCAATATTAAAGAACATATAAAGATATTAAGCAGATCTTCTTGTATCAGTAGTATCCTTAAATCAAGTTCACTGGAATATATGAGATGCAAGTACTGACTGACATATGGGTTATTCAGTGATAGGACATCATCAATATATCTGATAGTAAAATTCAATAGCTTTGCAAGGTGCTTTTTGTTTTGTCTTTTATAAGGCCCTGGATGAATTCTGCTTCATGTGTGTACAAAAGCAAGTCACACAGAAGGGTGCAAAATTAGTATCCATAGGAATACCGACTGTTTGTTGAATTATCAATAATCAAATATATTGTCATTTGAAAAGTCGAGCTTTTTGATTATATCATATTCTATTTAAAGAATCATTAGGGTTCTTCACAAAATAATAACTCCTATAACTTAAAACAAGAAATTTATATCTACGATTACCATAGTTATAGAAAAGGCCCTGTTTAATGAGAAGGTGTAGTCGACCTTTCATTTGAGCATGGGGAATGGTAGTGTAAAGCGTAGGAATATCAAAGGTCTTAATGTTGCTGCAAAATTGTAGAGATTGTGGTCTGAGATTTAGCAGTAGATCTTTAGAATTTTTGAAAATCCACATCTGATTGACACCACTGGTTGAATATATCTCATTACAATATTTTTAAGGCCATCTTTTACTGTAGAAAGAATAGTAGTCAACATTTTAGAAGTTGTAACTGTTTAGTCAACCATCTTGATAATCCAACTACTTGCAAAATTTCAACATTTGTAAATGATGTTAAAGAATATGTAGGATTACAGATGTATAATCAGTTATAACAGATAAACAATGTCAGTACACAGAATCTACAATTCAAGACCATGTAATATTTGTGAAAAGTTGATACGGAGTATTAGTCAACAAGGTAGGAGTAGCAGTTGTAAGCTCTTACACATCGAAATGCAGGCGAAATTGGTACATTGCTACTAAGGTGTACGAAATTGATAATTTTAAAATTAGAATCGTCTCGTTTGTTATTGATTCTGGTACTGAGATGACCGTTTTTGTCAAATTCGATGTATGAGTCTAAACATGAGGCGGTAGAAACGTGTATGTTGGTTCTTTAATTTCTAGTTCTGCAGGATATATCAATGGAACCCAAATTAGAATAGTTTGAATTGTTAACGAAAAAAATGCCATCAATTTATCTGAATGTGAAATTAAATGAACTGGCTTCTTTGATTTTCTTGTTTTGATAAGTGTCTGAAGTTTTCCAATCCGTTGGAAAATAAGAAAAATTAATGAATAAATTTCAGAGAAAGATAGTGATTTGAAATTATCCAGAAGTTCTTTAGAGTTGTTTTTTAGAATCCACATATATATATAGCTGATAACACTACGCGAGTAAACAGTTTCATAGTATTTCTGAAGACCCTCTTTCATTGCGGGCAGAAATTTTATCAATCCAATGGACTATTCCTTTCAAGAACATGCAAATGAGCCAGTTAGCCTATGTTCCGTTATTTCTACGGAATTTTGTAAAGCTTATGTATCCAATACAAACTAGGTAAATCCTCAAAATTGCTGTTCAGTGTAATTTTCATTGAAGCCATGAAGGACTTATGATTCACCAAAAGTTCATCATTGTTAGATAATAAGGTTTATATTTGAAATAACCTGAGTGTTCATCTATTCCTAATTTTTTACAAGACACTCGTAGTAGTTACTATGCATATACAAAGAAAATATTACTTGAAGCTTTGTCTGCAGGAATAACAACATATTTATCGTGAAGAGATGATAGAAATGTCGCAGCTTTTTTGAAAACGGACATTGGTCGACCATTCACGTTGTTTTTTTTAAATTTTGAATACGACGTTTTATCAGAGACCTGATTGCTTTTACCCATTCTGACAAGTGTCCAATTCAATTTCTTTTCGTTTATTCCATGTTCTGACGTCATCAATCGAATCCACAATGATTTTGAATTTATTATTCCAATTGATGTGTTTTAGTTTCTGAACTTATCACCATGAGAATAATAATCAAAGGTACCAGACTTATAATTTAAGACGCCAGACGCGCATTTCGTAGATACATAAGACTCATCAGTGACTCTCAGATAAAAAAGCTATAAAGCCAAAGAAGTACAAAGATGAAGAGCATTCAGGACCAGAAATTCCAAAAAGTTATGCCAAATACGGCTAAGGTAATATTTGCCTGGGATAAGAAAATCCTTAATTAGTATTGCGAAAAGTTCATAATTTTGTAAACAGTAAATTTATAAAATGACCATATAATTGATATTCATGTCAACGCCGAACTTCTGGCTACTGGGCTGGTTATATCCCCGGGGACGAAACGTACATCAGCAGTGGCATCGGCCCAGTGATGTTAATAATTATCATAGGATTACCAGAAAATCACTTTTCGGTTAGGTGAATTATGTTTAGATCCCCAGTTATAACATGGCCAGAGGGGCTGTATATATATATACGGCGAGTGGGAACAATCACATGTTAGAGAGAATTTGAAGAATTAATTCTTCTAAATCACGGTCCTGCAATGATTTGTTTAAGTTAAATACTCGCGGTGCAATGGTTTCGTGTATATATAACTTAGTATTAAAATACAGAATACTGAGCGGGAAATTTAAACAGTAGCGATTTCTTTCGATTTCAAGCAAATTGTGTATCTTTAAAGTTTTTCTTCACTTCTGGTATGAATAATTGCTCTTGAATGCAATAATAAGTTTTGATTTCATTGGCATGACTATTTATCATGATCTGTCGTCATAGTTTAGACAATATCTATTGGAAATTAAGTTATATATCCTCCGTTTCATTCTAAAACATTGCATGGTTGTATTCATGTGGCATTACGATTTGTAAATAACCTATAACACATACGCATGAACAATCACACAAATACACACACTTCATATTTAGGCAAGAAGGTGACATGGGGTGATCATTTCTAAACTCCCGATTTTTTGTTATTTTGTCACACCCCCCCCCTTTTTTATATCCACCTTTTTATCACCTATATCTGATTTCCTCCTCCTATTTTACCCCCTTTATCCTACACGCACCTTTTATTTCACCCCTACATCTTACTTCCTCTCTTTTGTTAGCCCCTTTATCCAACACCCAAAAGGCGTGCATCACCCCAATGGGATGTATTTCGTTTCTCTTCCTTTGTTATATTATATGTTGTGTGTGTTGAAAATGATATTATGTAAAAGATGTAATTGAAACTTTGCAGCTGGAAAAAGAACATACTTTTACTAAAAGTAAGATATGATCTTTGTTTGTATCCTTGATACCTTGGGTGAATGATTTTTACTCGATATTTAACCAATAAGTATTTATATTTATCCGTCAGTAGGTAAGTTGTAAATAACTTATTATAATAAAGTGAAAAGACTTGTACGTTGTACTTCCTTCCTGAATACTTTATACAACAACAGTGTTTATATGAACTTTTTTAACCTGTAAATAAAATGGATGTTATTCAGGAACAGACGACGCCCCCTGGTTCTGACGAAGATGAAGAAGGTATGGGTATATGCAAATGTCTTTTATTTCCTTTACTGGTGAAATCTTGCAAAAAATTATGAGACGGATAAATATAAATAGATATTAAGTTTCTACTTATAGATATACACATACATGTACATGTACTTCGTGATGGAATGACAATTAATTGAAAACAAGGAGTTAAAGTTTAGTACTGCCCTTGAAACGGTTGACATCGGAATTATGACCGGATATTTGAGACGGTCGAAAAATAAAGTTTGATGACGATCCAAAACGTATACGATAGTTAAGTAGAGATGGAGAGATGAAGATGGAAATTGTATGAACGGATCGATTTTATTTGGGTGTCCATGTCTCGGACGGTCATCATTGTATTGATAGCAGCTGTTATCCAATCAAACTGGATTACATATATATGAAACTGTATTGTAATCTTCATTTATGTCAGATCATTTGGAGTCTCCGAATGTTCGAAACATCACCTACATAGTACTTCTTAACTCCAATATGTGGAAGGTTACAAGAAGACACACAACTCTTATGATGTCTGACATTAACGTCGCGCCAGCAAGTATAGATGAACGAGATAAAATTGTACCTGAATATATGTTTAGGATTAAATTTTATTTCAGTTTTAATCGGCCCTTTTTTCTTTTTGCCCTTTTGTCGGATAGTCCTTACAAAATGTTAATGATCGATAATGTAAATTTTTCCTGGAGAATTATGTTGCGTTTCTTTATGTTTGTTAAGTTTGCGTTTGTTTCTGTTTCAGTTCAGAGTTTCTTTTGTTCCGTTGTTTTCCTCTCATAGTTGATGTATTACCCTCGGTTTTAGTTTGTAACCCATATTTGTTTTCTCTCAATCGATTTATGACTTTTGAACAGCGGTATACTATTGATTCCTTTATTTAATATAAGATTAAATTTATATCTCAGAAGTATCTAACCAGTTAGTCCAAATAGTTATGACGTATTGAAAGGCTATTATATGTTTTGCTTTGTAAGGCGCCAAAGCCAAGCAGTGTAGTAGCCTACAAGACGTCATAATTATTCGGACTACTAAACAGGGTCATAAAATTAATATAGGACGAGACCCTGCAATCCCATTTTTTTTATGTGGGACAATGAGTCATAGTTGGCGTTACCAAACACAGACAGGGAACAGGCACACGCACGCGGCCGTAGCGTACTTCTACCGGTAATGAGATAAAGTAGCAAATAGTACATACATATTCAGGATTTGTTTTCTCTCTTGATGACTTTTGCACACCGGTATATTGCTGTTGCCTTTCTCTATATCATGTTGTCGAGATATTACTATACCTTGCTTTGAAATAGATCTACACGCCGAGTTAAATAATTAACTTCTGCTCTCTAACAGTTCCTACAAAGACAAAATCATACTACCAAAGCCACATTATTCTGAATCTGAGCCAATCTTCGTTTGACTATTATTTTTAAATCGACGTCAACAAACATGTGTGTCGCCATGTCTGCATATCTAGATATGTTATACTATATATATATGTTGAAAACAGATGTTGACAGCACTCATATTTGGCTGTTTGTTTCCTTTATTTAGATGAGAAATTATCAACCAACTTTCGGATTCCTGCAAGTTCTGAAGATGAGTTATTACTCCCGGGAACAACAGACGAGTCTATGTCTCCATTAGCGAGTAGTGAAGACGAAATCTTATCTTCTCAGAAAAGCGAAGACGATGAAAAATATAATAGAAAAACTCCAACTGACAAGACAATATCACAGCAAGAATCAGGTGAAAACAAATTACACATATCTTGAATGGTATTTCTTAATCAGAAAATGTGTTTTTTTATGTTAATCTCTAAAACCGTTCGAATAAAGACACGCTGTAAAAAGTAAAATTACAAAAAAACTGAACTCCGAGGAAAACTCAAAACGGAAAGTCCCTAATCAAATGATAAAACACATCAAACGAATGGACAATAACTGTCATATTCCTGACTTGGTACTGCATTTTCAAATTTAGGTAAAATTGTCAAAATATGGGTAGAGCAGTCATGACTGTGTCACAATATCAAAACAAACAAATATTATCAAAGAAGCACAAAAGCATCTATCAAATTTAACCACCACATTCATTGCTTCGCGTGTTTGACGTCAGAAAATGTAAACGTCGCACAGGAAATGACTCCGTCTATAAAGGATCTAAATGTAATATGGCTCGGTCTATAAAGGATCTAAATGTAATATGGCTCGTCTATAAAGGATCTAAATGTAATATGGCTCGGTCTATAAAGGATCTAAATGTAATATGGACTCGGCAAGGATCTAATGTAATTGCTCGGTCTATAAAGGATTATGTAATATGGGCTCGTCTAAAAATAAGTAATATGACCGGGCGGACAGGATTTTTTTTTGGAAGGGGGGGGGGGGTGGCGAATAACAAATATTTCCGACGGAGCGACGCAATTTTTTTTTGGAACTTTTTAGCTAAAACATAAAATTAGTTAAAGCATTTTATACGGTTCCTGACTTTGGGCATGTATATTTTATAGTTGCTGTTAAGCGTCAGGGTTAAACATTTTTGATGCCGTATTCTCCCCATCATGTAATTGTCTATTGTAAAACGTTTTGATAGATCCAAAGCTATGTACTAACTGAATATATTTGATGAGGACTTGTCAGTAAAAAATTGACATGGACAATTTTCATTTGTTGTATGTTAAGTTAGTATAACATTCACAGATTTTTTGTTGTAAACAAGATATACGCCGAGCTATTCAATGAAATTTACAATACGACCGACACGAGTTAAGACACAAACTAGCAAGTTCTATCCAAATGTTTGGTTAAAATGTTACAGCCAACAAGGAAAGTGAGGGGTTCAAAATCAGCCAAAGGCTACGAATAAGTCTGAAATGACAACGAATTTACGAATGACGGTCTACAAATGGAGACATAAAGGCCACACCCAGCAGGCAGGTTGCAGTCGGTCCTTGAAAAAGTGTTCAATATATCAGTTCGGCGAAAGAGACATTCCGGTCGGATATGGGATTGACATGCAAACCCCCGCCCCCCCCCCCCCCAAAAAAAAATATACTACGTCCGTTTATTATCAATCATGTTCATTTAATGCTAAATAATTCTGTTAGAAATTTTTTTTTCTAATAGCAAATAAGTGGATAAGATTATTTTTTTCAATCCAGATAAATCAGGCTAAGAATTTGTTTTCTCAAACATCTCAGGCTAACCCCTCAAATCAAATGGTCCGTACCTTAGACTTTAATTCTATGTAGAGATTACTGACTAGGGATCATTATTCAGCTATGTTGTTAATAGGCTGGGGCGTGTGGGGTTAATATGTTTTCGTAGGTAAATAATATTGCTGTGAAACTTTTTTTTTCATGAGAGTGTAATAGAGTATAACTTTCTGTTTGGTGGAATTGTATAATAGAAGTCAGTACGTTCCTACTCAATTCTTTGTCGCTTTGTAGGTGTCATGCTTGTCACCCTTGATGAGCAGCATAAGCAATGTGTTGCTGTAATTTGAATTTGGAAATGACTGAGTGACGTTTTTTCGACGCACTGGTTAACTCCAGCGTAGCGAATCACATGACTTTGACATAACCATGCAATAATATATACAGTAAATACGAGAAAATATATCTGTATAAGTTACGAATTGTCGCATAAAAACAAAATACACGGGAAATGGCAAATTTCACTAAGTCTAGTCTAGTTTATTATTTTCCCCCCCCAAAAAAAAAAAAAAAAAAAAGTCCAAGCAAAAGGGAGGGGGGCGGACGCCCTCTACGCTCCCTCTGAATCCGCCACTGATGGCTCGGTCTATAAACGATCTAAATGTAATATGGCTCGGTCTATAAAGGATATCTATCTACATCGATAAAAACACTCTGGTATATCATATAACGACAGTCAGTGATGAGTCCATCCTTGGACACCCACATTAATATGGCACGTGCTTTTAATAGTAATTTTTAAGGTATCCAATCGTCACTTTATTTTGATAACCCTTTTACAGACGTATGATGAAGGATGAACGTTTTTCAATAAACAAAATGTCTTATGATTAAAAAATATGGTTTATGATGTGAACTTCCAGCCACTTTGATTTGAGTGCCACTAGCAATGCAGTCTTATGTTGACGAACAGTTTTATAATCTAGTATAATTGAGACTTTTACAACCACTTGTACATTCATTTCGAGGATTTCTCCAGTTTTATATTTTAAGTACTAGAAGGAATCCTGTGTTGACAGGAAATACCATTGGTCATTTTGGTTCTCAATTTTCTTCGACTTCCCTTTTCAGTAATTTCATCTGATTTGAGCGCCACTGATGAGTTAAACATATATATTAGGCTTGACCAAATAGCAAGCGTTATGAGTCCTTTGACAAATAGAAGGGTGTGACAAATTTGATGGTTGCAAGATTTATTCTTTACAATTAATCAATTTCCCTAGATCGTTAAACCATCCTCGTGAGAACAGTTTGGGATATGAATTTCTACACAGTCATGACTGTAAATGTTTCCGTAGTAGTGGAATGAAACAGATTTTAATGCCGTGCAAACAGTCAGTTCCGATGGTAGCATTTCTGTTTCTGTTATGTTGAAGTATTCAAAACACTAAATGTTTTCTACTTCCTGGCATAAATGGCCTAAACCATATTTGGCACTATTTTGGGGCCATATAAGGTGTTCGGTTTTCTCTAAATTGCATCTGCTTTTATTTGAGCGTTACTGTAGATAAAAAGCGCGACTGAAGAACCAAACTGTAAACCTAGTGTCTTTGGTGCGTTTATAACATCACTGGTCGGTGCCTCTGTTGGTGGAACGTTCGTCCCCAGATATAGCTGCCATGTAATGATACTCTGTGTTGACAGCTGCCAGTGTAATGAGTACTCCTGTGTTGACATGCAAGTTCATTGATACATGGTGATTCTCTGTAAATAGCGTGTTGAGTAAATTGCTTATTTTTCTTCTTATATGTATTGACGGGATGAGTCGTATTTGATTAAACAAAAGAACTGGTTTGAATAGTTAAGGTTCTTTGGTGAGTCCCCCTTCGTAGAGTATGAAGTAACAAGTGTGGTGATTTCAACATTAATCATAGAAAATATCTTTCTATAAATCTTTTAGAAATCCTCTCGGTGTCAGTTTTTTGTATAGAAAAGTCTTTCACAGTCCTGATTTGTATTGGAATAGGATTTAAAACCGCCGTGTCAACGCTTGCATTTCTACGTCAATTCATATGACGTAACATACCCAGTAGTAAGAACTCTTTTGTGTTAACTTGGCATGTCATTGGTGGTACGGTATTTTTTTTTTTTTTTGTAAATCCCCTGTACATGATGTTGAACTATTCGAAACATTAAACGTTTCCTACTTCCAGGAATAAGTTGCCTTGTCATAAAATTGAGTATGGAAATGGGGAATGTGTTAAAGAGACAACAACCCACCCAAAGAGCAGGCAACAGTCGAATGCCACCAATGGGTCTACAATGCAGCGAGAAACTCCCGCACCCGGAGGCGTGCTTCAGCTGCCCCTAAACAAAAATGTATACTAGTTCAGTGATTATGGACGTCATACTAAAGTCCGAAGTATACACAAGAAACTAAAATTACATACAAGACTTATAAAGGCCACAGGCTCCTGATTTAAGACATGCGGGGTTCAACATGTTTTTAGAGATCTCCATATTTGCTACCAATTTTGAAATTTCAGGTTTCCATTGCTCTTCGGGTTAATTTGACATTTCAACTGCTTTCATTTGTGTGTCACTAGTCAGTCTTAGACGGAATGCGGTTCTGTATACGTACGCATAGTACCAGGCAGCACGACATTAAAATCCTGGTATTATTTATTTGTTTTTACAACCCGGCACAGGGTCGATACCACTGTTGGTTGAAGTTCTCAACAGCCATATAGTAATTGTTCCTATGTTGACATGACATATCATTGATATATTAATTTTCCTGTTGAGGAACAATGTTGAATCATATGAAAAGCTTAATTGTATTTTCCATAAAAAGGGTTGAAATTAGCCATATCAACTATTTTGATTCAAGTGATTTTAGCTATATAATATAAAGACGTCCCACGTATTGGACGTATCAAAACATTAGCCTCAAATTATCGACTGCCGTAGTCCTGATTTGAAACCTTCACCAGAATGTGGCGGATTGAAACAAGTTTTAAAGCCAACGATCCCGCTTTTACAACAATCAGGTCCATGATAAATGACGTATGGGGTCAATGTCTCGGTGAGGTCAAGAACGTATAAGTCTTGGTGAGATGTCGCAGGGTATTGTGCAGTCAAACGTACACGTTATACACTCTCCAGCGGACCCCATGCTGTAGTATTATGGAAGTTGGCGCTTGCTTTCATACCTCCGCCGTTAAATTTTTTTTTTTATTATTATAAAATGTCTGTTTGTATAAATAAACTTTTTGGTAAAATATTTCACCGAACTGCTTCGGGAATGATTCAGACATAGTCAGGTCAGCAATATTAGTATTATAAATATGAGCGGTAAATGCATGTTGTTCGCTTAATTAAGTAGGCTATGTCTGTGTAATTGTCCATTTTATGTTTGTGCTTTTTGGAGTAATGGTGTATTTCGTGTGACAAAAACAGCTAGTATAGAAAATACAAATTGAATAAAAAAATAAAATTTAATCATCTATGGTACTTATCTTGAAATTTATATATATATATAATTACATTAGATGTATGTTTCATTATAATACTTTATTCTGATTGGTTAACTGCACATCACGTGTTATTCCGTAAGCAGTTGCATTGCTCAATACAACTTTTCATTCATGATAACACGTGGTCCAACAATAAAGTGCACAGGTGAATTAAATAAAAAAATATATAAAATTCGTGTTTTCATGATCATAGCTAAAAAAAATGTAATTATAAGTATTGAATGCTTCTTTTTGTAACTTTATAGGGTTGTAAAAGCGTTGACCGTGCGCACATTTTTAGAATGAAGGGCTTCCGCGCTTCATACAAAATGTACTTCGGTCAACGCTTTTACACCCCAATAAATTTACAAAAAGAAGCATTCAATTCTTAAATAACAACAAAAAAATGATATCGTGTATTAGTTCATGAAAAAGACTGAATTTTGACGTCATATTTATTTTAAGTCATTACTGGACAATAGTTAAAAAATTTAAAGAATGAATGAATAATATGCTGTTAACCTCCAAATACTATTTATACATTTTGACATTCGTAACGAATTTGGAATATTTAATGTCTTCATGCCTTTTTAACTATTTCAGATATATATATATATATATGACTGTTAAATGTTAATGATCTTAAAAACAATTCACTACTAACATTAGAGAAAAAATTCGGGTACCTTTTTAGGAGGATCTCTGAGAATTTTATCGTTTGATATAAATGCATGTTATTGGTTGATTTGAAGAGTAAAAAAGTAATAATCATAATAAAATCTTAAAAATCTCTAAAATCTGTCCATTCTTACATTCCAACACAGACGCTTTTGATATTTAATTACTTTGAGATTGTCCCTCGAAACATCTATATGACGCAGACTTTTGATACAGATGCAAATTCTCGCGAGATTTCACGATGATCTAATAATGCTGCTCCCTTCCTGTCAAAGAATGAAGTTGATTGTTTAGAACTTTATGACAATATAAAAAGATTATGACAAAATAATACATTAATGGCATCATAGGGAATGAATTAAAACACACTTACATGTAACCTGTGCTTACTTATCGTTATTTATGTTACTCATGAGTTTGAGCCATTTTTGTTCAAGCAGAACTCTGTCAACAAGGCAAAGATGACCCTCCGGATTCCGGACGGGTTTGTGTAGAAGATAGTTTACAAACTATGGGAAATTCAGAAAGTACCCATGAATATAAAGGACACCACGATCTCAGGAATACAGCCATGCCTATTCGTCTACCCATGCCTGACTCAATGGAGTTGGAGCGAAGGTTCACTAAAGTCTTGGTAAGGATTGATATATAATTAAGTCACAGTTAAGTCAGTTTATATCATACAGGGTATTGAACCAGCAATCTGTATCTATGAGATACCTATTCCTAGGGATTCATTGAATGGGGATATCCGTCTTCCACTCAATCGCAGGCCCACCAGCCAAGGCATGTGAAAATTCTGTCGGGCCTGGAAAAATCATCTCTAGAAGCAATACTAATATACACCTTATTGCTATTTGTCTGTCTTTACTGGACATCACACAGGTTCCAATAAAATTTTGAGGTCATAATACAAAATATCTGATGCCCGGGCACCACAATGGAAAAGTGATTGTTGTATGATGTCAATAGTTCAAGTGGGACAGATTCTCAGGTCACCCGGGAATAGTGATACATGTAAGGTGTATTTACACTTGTACATGTTTACAAATTTGTCCGCAAAAACTAAAATCTCAAAAGTTTCTATAAAATTTGACATTACAACTAAAACGTGATCGTACTGTGACGTCAGAAAGTCATTCGAGGACAAAAATTAAGCTAAATACCAAAATTGTACATACAACGTATGTTTATAGAACATGTAGAATCTACCTATCACATACAATATGATTTAATCACTTCCTTTACTGCAAACAACGACATTAGATCCAGATGAAATCATACATACATGTAGAGACAAAACTATGAATTTTAACCCAACGAAAATTAATGTTTGTACAGGATTTCATTAATGAAATTTTAGTCCGATATTGCTGAATTTGTAAATTAATTGTGTCTAAACTAAATGTATTATAACTTGTACACAAGCTTATTATTACCACAAAATACAGACAAAGCTTGAATTTGGATAGTGTTACTAATACATGGGCAGATCCAGGGGGCCCTGGAGGGCTGCCCATGTATTAGTAACACTATCCAAATTCAAGCTTTGTCTGTATTTTGTGGTAATAATAATCACTGATGTGTGACCCCCCACCCTCAAGTGACTGACATTTATTCCACATCTCCAAATTGAGTCTTCATATTGCTAAGACAACAGAAGACATCAATTAAAGTTGAATGATTATTTATTATTATTATTATTTTAGCTTTCAATAATGTCAATTCGTATATAAATGTAGCTAGCTTGTATAAATAGAATGGCAACAAAACTGAACTTTATTCTGGTAGTCAAGCAAGCAGAATTGTTGAAAGTAAACATGTCAGAGTTGACTTAAATTTTCAAGATGTACTTTGAAATATAGATCGACAATAAAACAGATCAAAGGGTCTGAGACAGATACATGTAAGGTCAGAGGCAGGCAGGTACATGTACATGTAACAAGCTAGCATATGTATTTTTCTGTCTAAGTGAAAACTTGTCTATATCAACAGAAAACTATACATGTACATTGTATATGTTTATCATGCCAGGTATTCAACAGAGTCTTTACATAGATCAGTGGCCTTTGCTACTTTACTCCCTGCTTTCTGAAGCAAAATAATAGAATTTTATGAAAATTTCACAGAATCTTAAATACTTTATGCTCCTATTTAATTTCTTGATCCAGATGATAATTATTTTGGGTTCCCTTGGCGGCTAGCAAGTACAAAATGTAGTTGAATTTGTCATTGCTGTATCTAGGAGTACCCATGTTGTTAGTTTTCTACCCAAATCAAAGAATCTTCACAGACAGATTGTACACATACATGTACAGACACATTGGAGTTGCACACTTGCTCCTCTATTATAGGTTTGTTAATATGTAGGATTGTTTTAAACCTTTGTCTTCAGTCGCTTTCGTCATCGGAAATTTTCAATTTTTACCAAGTCGATGAAACATCAAATTTTTATTGATAATTGAAGAAATTCAGACATAAACGATTCATTATCTTTTGAAAAGAGGTTGAAGCATTGTCTTCGCAGTGTGTAGCAGGTTATTTGATAAAAATACAACTTGTTATCACTTCGTGCATTTCCGCAAGTACCGGTGCTTGTTACTCGAAAACGTACATCAACCTCAATTTCGGCGGCAAAATAAGTTTGTTACTTCATTTAAACTTGATAAAAGTTGCCTCCAGTAAATTTTACTCCATTTATTGCATTAAAAACGTCATGTTCCTTTCCAAATAACTTGTCAAACATCGTTTATTTTTGTAAATTTTCTTGCATTCGTCCGCCATTGACCGATTTCTAATCTCCGGATCTGAACCGGACCAGCTATGACCGAAATCCGTACTTTTACAATAATTACTACGGACGCACGGATGGAACAGCTGATAGAAGAATATTGATCCCAAAGGGAAAAATTACGCATTCCACACGCATTAAGAGACTTTTGGTTACATCTAATTGATTGGTGTATATAATTCCTTATATTTTTTATGGATTGTTTCAAACTATTGATTAAAGTTGCTTAACTCTGAGACTATTATACTAATATCAATATATTATGGCCCAGCTTAATAACTTTTATATTTTTTTATGAGAAACACTGAATGTCATACACAAGATAATTTTTAATTAAATTGTAATTGATATATTATAATTTCTTTACATTTTTTTAATTATTTTTTATTTTTTTAGTGCTACATATTTAGTTGGTAGTTTCTCACAAGCTTAAACAACTTTTAATTTCAAATGTTACTTTAATTGTAATTTTTTTACTCAGATATGAATTGAACAGTATAAAAAGAACATTATTTACATATGGCCCTTTATACTATTGTAAAATCCAAACATTGTATCGCACCGCGCGAATGAGCACTTCTCTTTCAAATCTCACCACTTCTCCCTATCAGTTTCAAAAAGAGAAGTCACTTCTCCCTATAATTCTGAAGTAGTGTGAGCCCTGATGTTTAAAAGTTGGGTTTAATGAACAAGAAATGTAATGAATACATATATAAATATACAATATATGCAGGTTCTGTAACCATGAACTATTGCTTTAGGTCATGATGTTCTCTACATCATCCAATTTTCATTACACATAAATCAGAAATGTATCACAATACCATTGAATCTTCTAAGTTCTGTTCCATGAACTGTTTCAGTCCAAATTGATTCTGTTTGTAAATGAATTTATTATTGCTCTGGTCATTCATACCCCAGGGGAAACTGATTTGACAATAATAAATTAACTGGTTCAGCTGTCTGATGCCGAAATAATATAACTATTATTATTGGCTTAAATGACCATAAAGAAGTTTTTGTAAGAAGAATGATTGTATGAATGGTTCTCAATTTTCTTTTTATAAAGTTGTGAGGTCCAAACTTCCCAGTCTGGTATTAGATTGGTTATAACACTGTTAGGTTTCAACTGATATTGGATTGGCTATAAAATTGTGATGTTTCAACTGGTATCAGATGGGTTTCTAAAGTTGTCTCAGCATTTCTTTTGTTTTAGTGTATTTTAGACATGCAAGTCAAATTTGTGTCTAAAAGACTTGTAAATGAGAACAGATGTGTCCATGAACAATTCTTTGAAGAAGTCATCAATATCATAATCATGATAATTATCAATGTATCCACACATATACATTGAATATATTACAGAAGGAAGGAAGCTGAGTTCACAGTTACATAACTTTTATTTTGCATGCTCTTTGGAGTGTCCGTAATCACAATAGTACTATATAGTATCACTGACCTAATTACAACTACATACTTTTCATTAATAAAAAAGTCAGCGTGAGTCACCTAGGGTTATTATAGCTATCTTGTAATTAGCGTAGTTTACTCAGTGATGGGTTCTGATTGATGTGGAATGATGGGAACTAATTATAGACATGAGACGTGTAAGGGTCTGACCAGCTGGCTGCAGATAAACAATACAAAACATATGTCTTCCGTGGATAAATATGCCCTCTCAAGAGTTTATGTGTCTACACACATTGTTATGTGACTGTATTCCAAAGTGTCCTACTTATAAATAGAAGAGTAACAAGTTCAAATATATTAAAACCCTGGAGTTATAGAACTACATGTACATTTGAAGTTTGATCAAAATTATATTACAGTCAAACAATATATTTGTACCTTAGTACTTTGTATATAGTAAATAAAATCAATGGTTCCGCCTACAGTACAATGAATTAAAAGGCCATTTTTCACCTCAGCATCAGTAATATTGCTTTAAATAGATAATGATTTGTATGACAACATTTACGGTCTGAGTAAGTTTGGAATTACCTGAACAGATGTTGATTTACCTGTGGAAATGCCCTAGCATTTATAGTGTGATACATAACTTTTGTCATTCAAATTTATTAAAAAGTTTTTGTGACGCATAAAATGAAATAATTTATGGAATGGAAAATGAATTAAGTATTCTGAACTTTTTCATTGATTCTTAGCGCAAAAGGAAGCTTTTATGTACATGTATAAACGAACTGTTCCCTTTAATATGTAAATAAAACATTCC
Organism: Mytilus edulis; assembly: GCA_019925275.1. Taxonomy (NCBI): domain Eukaryota; kingdom Metazoa; phylum Mollusca; class Bivalvia; order Mytilida; family Mytilidae; genus Mytilus; species Mytilus edulis. The sequence goes on from CM034353.1 coordinate 6,768,966, forward strand.
TATACATGTACATGTATAACTCTACTCTTAGGTTATTCCTTAGTCATATCTCATAAGTATTCACACTCATATTGAGAGAATATTTTATTTCCTGTTTCCCACACATAATTATTAATTAACTTAAAATACTTAATTGGGGTAATGAAAAAAAATTTAAGTATGAGAAATTTTTTATTTGTACTGCAATACTTAAGCTTGTTGCAATCATGTTTAACCCACATTTCCCAAGTATTGCCATGACTTGAACTATTTCAATGTTCTCCCTCTATGTTGTTGTAAATTTAAAAAAAAAGAAGATTAAATTCCTCTGAAACCATTGAACTAATTTCAACCAAATTTAAACTGAATCATTCTTAATTTCTTAGGTTAAATAGTAAAAAAATGTGTTTTTTTTTCTACCAAACAACCAACATGGCACCCATGGCTGAAAATAGGATATATGGGTAAAGATTGAAATAAACAATTAATTTCCCCATAGGCGACAATGGTACCCTTAGCCTTTTCCGAGATACAGACTTTAGAAAGTTTATTTTTTTAACGAAACCTTGCTAGAATCAAAGAAAAGTTATTAGGACAATATTTTTTGGTCCAAAAAATATAGGTTCGTGTTGCTTTTCTTAGCGTATTTTGTACTTATCTCCCATGCCGATCAATTTTGCCCTTAAAAATACGTGTCTTGTCCTAGCGTTCAAAAGTCATCTCAGTGCCTTTAGGGCTATGGAATAATTTTTACTTAGCCTTTTGTATAAAGCAAAGTGCTTGAAGTCTCTAAAAGTAAAAAAATAGCGGGTGCACCTATCGACCAATCAGGATTAGTCATACTCTTAATTCTGAATACCATGTTATGCTCATAAAATGGCTGCGCCCATAAAATCTAATGGTGTATTGTAACCTATTAAATGCATTTGTTCCCTGATGTCTTGAAAACCATAATAGATATAAAAAAAATTCAACAGTTCAAAATGTCAACATCTACATGTACGTGCATGTATCTAACGTCATGAATGTTCTTTAAGTTCTTGTTTTCAGGATAGGTCTATACATTTTTATTGTACAGGTTGTACATTTACTCTGGCTATAGCAGTAATTTATATGAAATATTACCATGAGATATCAACTGTTTTATATTTTAGGCCTCTATGGACTTGCCTCCAGATAAAGCTAAACTACTCAAAGGATATGATGATGATAAAAAATGGGACCTAATATGTGATCAGGTTAGTATTGTTATGTATGTTAGGGGCATGAATAAGGCCTGGATGCTCTAAACCTTTTGTATGGATCTCTGAAATTGAATCATAAGGTTCAAAATCACTAAGGGAAGGCTGGGGGATAATTCGATATGATATCAACAGTTTATGAATTAGTGGCCAAAAACAAGCATTTTTATATTTTCCTGACAATAACTTTGTGTACGCGTATGGGTCTCTCTGATATTGTACCAAAGGTTACATAACACTAAGGGAAGGCAAGTATTGAGTATGGGGGTAAATGTCTCAAAATGAAGGAATTAGGGACAAAAAAGGGACCAAAAGCAAGCTTTTTTCTAGTTTCCAGACAATAACTTGTGTTTTAATGTATGGATCTCTCAAAAATTATACATGTGAAAAGTTTTATACCACAAAGGGGAGACTAGGATTGAGTTTGGAGGTAATTACTCCAAAATGAGGGGGGTCAAAAAGATTTGGGTTGGGTTTCCAATTTATTTTTGGGTCATATTTTTTCCTCAATTTTTTTTTATAAGTTTCAAGAAGAAATTTTCGATTGCATAGTATTGCACAATAGATTTTAATGACCTTTGACCACATTTATTTTGTGTCAGAAACCTTTATTCTGTCAAAAATGTTATCACAATCCAAATTTAGACAGTATCAAGCTTGAATATTGTGTCCAAACTAGCCCCAACTGTTCAGGGTTTTGACCTGTGCAGTCTTATCAGGTTGCGCTCAGCAAAGCATTTTATTGATACTTATTTTGCTCTCATATAATAAAGTTCTAATCAGGGTAATAAAGTGGACAACACCTGTACCTATTTCCAAGTTCTATTATTTTGCTTAATCCTCATTAATTATATGCAAATGACCATTTATGATTATAAAATGAGAGATTGATATGGGTATTATTAAGTGAGAATCACAGCTGGTCGTTTGATGGCCCATTTATCCTTGGACAGGTTGTCAATATCAGATGCTTACACTGATTTTTCTTCCACAGTATATTGTGGGTTATCTATTGATACAGTCATTGTGAAAAGCAGTCAGCAATTAAAAATTCACTAAAAATTAATGCATATGTTTTCATAAAGAAATCCAACTTTTTACTATTATTAAAGTGATTTAGTATTTATTTTGTTAGTAATTGAGTTTGTAAACATGTTTTTATGCCCCACCTACGATAGTAGAGGGGCATTATGTTTTCTGGTCTGTGCGTCCGTTCGTCCGTCCGTCTGTCCCGCTTCAGGTTAAAGTTTTTGGTCAAGGTAGTTTTTGATGAAGTTGAAGTCCAATCAACTTGAAACTTAGTACACATGTTCCTTATAATATGATCTTTCTAATTTTAAAGCCAAATTAAACTTTTGACCCCAATTTCACGGTCCACTGAACATAGAAAATGAAAGTGCATGTTTCAGGTTAAAGTTTTTGGTCAAGGTAGTTTTTGATGAAGTTGAAGTCCAATCAACTTGAAACTTAGTACACATGTTCCCTATGATATTATCTTTCTAATTTTAATGCCTAATTATATTTTTTATCCAATTTCACGGTCCATTGAACATGGAAAATGATAGTGCGAGTGGGGCATCCGTGTACTTTGGACACATTCTTGTTGTAACTAACTTAACTTCCTAAACGTCTAGATTTGTAAGGAAATGTAGGTCTAAATCCTTAAATCTTAAGTTAAATATTCCAAATACTTTATGATTATCAAATGTTTATAAAATGAAGTAAATACATGTACACAAGTGTAGTACTGAGAAAATTCGTGGGTTTTAACTTTATTTGATCTATTGGCTGTGATTAAGCAGTGATAGGAAAATACCACTTGAGAAGGAAATTAGTTACATGAATGAGGACAAAAAAATATTCAATCACTTGACAAATTGACTATTACATTCATATGTACAAAAGTACATATGTAATGGACTAGAATTCATGACTTGTTAATTGTTGTACAAGTCATACAATTAATGATATTAATTATAATGTCTGTGATTAGACCTGTTTTCATACTATTTCTTTACAAGGAAGTTTTTCTTTATCTTGAAAAAGAAATTGTACAATTAACTTAATGTATAAGTTAGGTTTAATGTATTAAAATGACTGTCTTGTTTATATTTAAGTTGTAAACAGTATAGTAAAGTAGCTTTCATACTTAACTCAAGTGATAAAATCTTGTTTAAATAAAGTCAATACCCTTAAAGCGTGTAAAAACTTAAATGGTTACATATCAAGGATAATATCTGAAAGTGAGGCTCTTGTTCCACCCTCAGGGTTAGTTTGTGCAAATGTCACATTGACCTATTAAATCTTTTTAGAGGACCAAATAACCTTGTATGATAAATTAGGTGCATAGTCTGGGCATATTTTTGTTGCCACTTTCATTCGGTGTAATCAAAGTCAAAAACTTGTTAAGCTACTGAAAAATTATAGGACTGTTATAACTATAGAATACTATTTTGAAGCTGTTAAAAGTTAAATCTGAGCTTAAACTGCATTGTGTACCTGTAAAAAAAATCCTATTCTTTTTTTGCTGGTATACATTGTAAAATAGGTTTTGTGCCAAAATGTCATGAATGTGTCAAAAAAGCTTTTTATTTTAGTTCATTTGTGAATGTTAAGGAAAATTTACTGCCTTTAACAATGAGGCAAATCTTCAGATACAACTCTGTTATCTCCATGCAACAGACAGTAAAAAGCACCACCACTTAAAAATCAGTCACATGATGTCAGCAGTTGCATACACTATTTCAGAATATCTATCTTGGAGTTGCTGTTGTGAAATGGTTTCATTGTCCAATTGAAATGAATGTTTCCACCATTGTTACATTAGATTGATAATAATCCAATGGACTTATTGTAATGTTGTACTGTCTTGGTGAATTTTTCTGGCTAATTTAAATATGACAGTACATAGGAAGCTTCAACTAATAATTTAGTATTTCTTGTGAATTTTATGACTGTTTTACTTTATGTAATTGTTCAAGTCATACTGATAATTCTGTATTTCTGACATATATATGACAGTATAAATTGTAAGATTAAAGTCATACTTGTAATTTTGATAAACCTTTCTGACTTTATATGACAGTATTTGATTGTAATATTTAAGTCATATTTATAATTCCTTATTTTTTATTAACTTTTCTGACTGCATATGACAATTTGAATTGTAATATGTCATATTGATAAGATCATCCATGTAAAGATCATACTAATTAAAGACAACAGTAGTTCTTATATCTTTGACCTTATCAAACTTATTGTTAACTTATGCATGGTATAGTTACATAAATATCACAGGTATTTAACATCATATTCAGATCAAAGTTTGCATGCTAGACAAATTTGTCAATCATTAAACATATGAGGGGCTCTAGACCAATGTTCCAGACTTGCATGTACTTTCATGTGGAAGATACAAAAGTGTATATATATCAGAGGTCATGACCTGTAAATAAGTTTCCATTGTTATCAGTTTTTAAATATCTTAAAAGAAAAATAATAATATATATCTTTGCTTAAGATTATCCATTAACATCTTATTCTTTATCAGAAAATCGACAGGAATTTGTGACCTGTAACTAAAAATGAAATTGAAACCCATTTAGCGTCCCTGAACATAGTAATTTCACTAAGAAGTATATACAAAAGAAACTTCCCTGATATCTTTACGAGATTTTCCATTTTTTATACTATTGTTTTTTCTAATGATCTGCAAAAAGAGATATTCTTTATATGTGACCTAATCAGACATGGTCCCATTTTTAGTGAGTAACAGTAGCAAATTGAGAGGAAAGAATCCTAGTCTATTACTTGAAATCTAGAGCCTCAGTTGTGCAATGCAAAAAATACATGTAAGACATAAAGAAATATCTGTATAAAAAAAAACTGATATATATATCAAAATAAATACTTCAAGTCAAAAGTCAGTTTATTCTAAAGATATATGCTTTAATGAATGTGAAGATATGCTTATTGCTATTTGAGAAATTGATAAGTATTTATTTATGCATTCTACATTTAGTAGACCATGACCCAAAGATAAAAATAGTGCTAGATGATATATGCACTTTTATTATAATGCTTTGAAAATCATCATGACCAGCAGTTTATGTTTTTACATGATTTGAGTAAAAATAGATGTAATTGAATTAGTCTGATGGAGGGAGGTTTTATTATTTATGGGAGGTTTCATTATTTATGAGATTGCATTTGTCTGATGAAGGCAATGAATGATGTCAATTTCCTTTTTGCCTTTTTGCAATTTTCACTAAATACAAAGAGATTCTGATAAAAGACATGTATGTAATTTTCTCTTCTAAGTAAAATCTTTAAAGTTGAAATTTATCAGCCTGTTACTTTCATTTTCATATTTGCCCTGATCAGTTACATGTAAGCATGGAAAATATATAATATGAAGTTGAGATGTAATTTCTAAAATTGACCAGAAACACAGGGAAATACTGAAATTGGGACATTATACAAACAATGAACTAACACAAGGCATGAGAAAATGATGCCCGTTCAAATGTTGTTGTTTTTTCTGAAGGGATTTGTTGTTCATATAATATTGAATCTAAGCAACGGATTACAATTAAAGTAAAGGATGAATATCAATTAAAGGTGACATGGTGTTTATGCAGGTGAAAAAGCATTCCAAGAACAAATAAAAAAAAATACATCTAAAGATCAACATACAGCCTTCATAATAGACAACAGTTTACAGCCAGTCTTCACTGATTATGAACAAAATGAACAGTCTATCAAAATATCTGCTATCATCACCAAACTTAAATTTAGGTAAAAAAAAACATTAACAAAAGATGACCACTGATAGGGTTCACTAATTGTAAGTGGGATACACATCTGGACATGTGAAATATACACCTGAACATGTGGGATATACATCTGGACATGTGGAATACACACCTGAACATGTGGGATACACACCTGAACATGTGGGATATACATCTGGACATGTGGAATATACACCTGAACATGTGGGTTACATGTATATGTACACCTGGTTCCCCATGCAGGATATACACCTGAATCTGTTGAACATACACCTGGGAATGTAGGTTATACACCTGAACATGTGATGACACTGATAAGACTTCTTATAAAGATCCTCATGTTGAATGAACACCTGGACATGTGGGATATATACAACTGGGCCTGTAGGATATACACCTTGACATGTGGTGAGATTGTGAGACTTCTGATATGGTTCTCCATGTAGGATATACACATAGACATGTTAAACATACACCTAGACACATGGAATTTATGGTCCGAGACCACAAATATTTCGTAGTGCATTTCTTTTAGAACATAAATCAAAATAAACAAAAATCCCACCTGCGCTTTCTCAAAGAAACTTTAACAGTGTGTTGTACTACTTTTTGGACAAATTATATCAAAATTATAGAAAACTTTATCGGCTCTAACTCAAAATATGGACAAAATTTATGTTAAGGGCGTCTTGAAATCTTTTGACAGCTTCCAAAGTGCTAATTTTCAACCTTTTTCAGCTGGACCAAATCACTACTTTCCTTTAAAATTCTGGACCCAAATTTTTTACAGTGTAATTTCACCCCCTACTTACAATTTGAGGCATTTTACAAACATGTAGAACTTAATTTGGAAGGGGTATAAAAATTAATGGCAAGTAACCCACTGTCAACACTAGGGACTATATTCGTGAACAAAGAAAATCAAGGGACGACAATTGTGGTCTCGGGACCATATACCTGGACATATGGTGAGATCGTGAGTCTTCTGATAAGGTTCCTCATGTTGAACATACAGCTGGACATGGGTTATGCATCTAGACATTTGGGTTATACACCTAGGGTTAATTATTGTTTTCGCAACTAAACCCATCTTTTTATTCTCAGTAGAATATGTACTTCATGCATGATGATTTTAAATTTTCTTCTTTACACTCTTCATAATATTGGTGACTGAAATGCAGAAAAAGTTTTATAACAACAGCATATCATAAATATGCATTGAAAAACACAATCTTGTGCAGTGTCGTCAGTAGATTTGTACATTATACGCAGAAAAAAATACATGTACTTATAATTGCTGTCTAAAAAAGTTAATATTTTGATTACACTAACCAAGAAAGCTAAACTTAATATCATGAAAATGGGTTACTGTGACATTTGATATTTGATACTTTAATGATGTTATTAAAAGGAAAGATCAATAGATCTTTAATCTAAGAATACAACATATAAATACATGATTTGTTATTTGATAGTTCTTATGCACTAGAAATAAGGTGTAGTTTACTTGAGAAGCAAGGAATCTTTCCAACATTTTGTAAACTGAATGTCAGAATGAGCAATAAAGTAGTACTAGAACAGTGATATAAAGTTTTCTTACAACAAAATATTACACAAGTTCATTGTTCAACATCATTAAATTGTTAGAAGTGATAAGAATTGTTCTCAAGGCTGTGAAATTTTGGCAGTAGCAATGAACCAGTAATCTTAAGGTGAATTTAGTGTAGCAGTTGTCACTCAGCTTGTCGTTTAGATAACAGTTAATCATTTCTCTGCAATAAATGCATATCTATTATGACATTGAAAGGATGCAAAACTGTGTATTCTAACATGCAGGAGATTCATGTACTTAAATACCCGTTTCAGTGTACACTATTAATGCAATGATTCAGACATAACAATATGGAATGATGTTTCTGTGACGTCTGTATTGCATCATAGCTCAGTTACCTTGTCTGTACTTGGGGAGCTCTAGTCTTGACCTTTTAGTAATGCATCAAATTTCAGTCACCACATCTGTAGCTCTGGAGGAAGCTCTAACCTTGACCTTTTAGTATTGTATCAAAGCTCAGTTACTTCATCAGTAGCTCTGGTGGCAGCTTTAACCTTGACCTTTTAGTATTGTATCAAAGCTCAGTTACTTCATCTGTAGATCTGGTGGCAGCTCTAACCTTGACCTTTTAGTATAGCCTTGATTGACCTTTTAGTATCACATCAAAGCTCAGTTTCTTCATCTGTAGCCCTGAAGGCAGCTCTAGCCTTGACCTTCTTTATGGAGGGAGCTATTTAATTCATCCTAGGAGACTTTCTAGCAACATAGTTCAAATGAAGGTCAGCAATAAAAGCATTATAGATTATTTCCTGGTATTTCATTAGAATTTGTCTGTTTATGTCCACAATATTTTTTCATCTGTCAGAGTAAGGAGTCACGGTCTGTTGATATACTGCAACTTTTAGCAGACAACACATAAACTAAATGAGTCTTCACAATAAACTTTCAAATCTGGTGTTCAATTTTTGGAAAATTTTAGTTTGATTATGTTGGCCTGTAGAGATGTTTTTTGCAAGGCCTAAAGGCATTTTATAAGCTTGGGCTCCAGGGTAAACTATTTATTGTGAAGACGGTTTTATAACTAGTTTCATTTCTTACTTGAAAATAAAAACTAATTTGATCTCTAGCTAGTAATTGATCAAAGTAATGAAACATAAATAGTTTACAGAAATAAATGATTTTCATAACATTTATGTGACTTTTGTCGTAATAGAATAACTTTGACCTCAGTTTTACTGTATTATGGTGTAAACAAAACAATGATAAGTTAGAAATCAATAGGTTTGAAGTATAAATCTTTGGGTGGCACTTGTATAGAAAAGAGAAGATTTAGGGAATATGTCAATGATATAGCAACCCAACAACACAATACAACACATGATTTCATAACATTAACATAAAGAAACAATATAATCTATAGGTTTTCTGAACTTTTTAGGCTTTTATTGGTTTTCAAGAGGTTAATGACTCTCATCTTATTGACATTATATGTAACACCTACATATGATATTGTCTTGTCTATGTTACACCCTAATTATTGATGTATTATTTTGTGGACACTTTTTCATGTATTTGTGGTTTTCATTATTTGACTAATTCTTTCCTGTTATTGGTCATCGCTTGGCAGAGTAAAACTTAGTTTTAGTATAATTTTGTATTCATATGTTATTTTTTTTTTTTTTTAAACGTATCCCATGTATTACTGCTAAATCTTGTTCATTCTGTTCTTCATAGTAAAGCCCAGTCCATCTATGTACTATTATTCATTTGTTCTGTAATTCATGAACTTAGTGGAAAGATTCTATGAGAACAAATTTAAAAAATGTTTGCTGTGATAATGACGACATACTCATATTTGATCCCCCTCCCACCCCAGTCAGGTCAACTTGTATTTTCCTGTATTTTACAAACAAAGTAAAGGGCAGAATATTATTAAGTTGTTTTTCAGTTAGAAATTACTGATAATTGTGATAAACAAGTATTGAAATTATATTATATTATTTCTTTTTCAGGAAAGAGTTCATGCAAAGGACCCTCCCAATGTTTACTTGGACCATCTCAAAACGTATTTGGATCCTAAGGCTAGCAGAAGTACAAGGGTAAGATTATGTTGTTCGCTAGAGCATGTCAGTTCTTACACAACAATCATAGATTAGCTTAACTAACACCTTATCCTCATTACCACATTGTCATCTCCACCGAGGCACACCCTCAAAACATAGAAACAAATTGAAATTTCTAAGCCATAAACAGAAATACTCCTAAAAATTCCTTTACTTAAATATCAAAGTGTTATGGCCACTCAGCTTTAGGCACATTATTTTGATTGTACAAAGGTGCACCATGAAAACTTCTCAAAGGTCAAAATCATAGTAAGTCTTGACTCCACAAGCCATGAAATATGTCAAATATTAAGATTCTTGGGCAAATCTCAAGTTGTCACAAAGGTCACTGAAATTTTGTTCAAAGTTCCAGGCTTCTGTATCACAGCCTACAGTCTCCACCAAAGCATGTCCAGAATCAATATATTTTGAGCTTCTTATAGTCTTTATTTATGCATTTAAAACTGTGTGTTTGGAACATTTCTATGAGTGACAATACCCTAGTTTTACAATTGATTATGTAAGTTTTGCCTCTTCTTCATGAATATTTCAGGGAAGTTGGGGAATTATTTTAGACAAGGATTTTTCCCTGCACTTTCCTGAAACAGATCTGTGTCAGTAATACATTATTTTGTCCATCTAACAATTTATAAAGATTTTATGACTATTTCAGCAATCACAGTCAATCAAGGTACAATTCTAAATACTGAAACAATGTGCATGACTTTAATACTCACTTCCTTCAGGTCGTTATGGTATACTCTGTTTCCACACTTTTTAACTTCAACAAACCTGAAATAGAAAGTGTTGTCTCACATATTCCTTAATAGAATTTTGTATCAAACAAAACTATGTTTGATAGTTATATATTTTGTTCATTTCTCTTTAGAACTTAAATAATAGAAGTTGCACTTACCAATATTTGTCAAAAGTACAATATCAACAGGTTTTACACATTTTTTCTACATTTAGCAAGATCTTTTTTTTCAATTCTGTGATTTATTAATGATTTGTTCACTAAATGATTTACATTGTCTGATGAAGGAAGACAAATGATTCTATAAAGTATTCAACATTTCTATATACAATTCTCTTTTCTTATCCTGAAAAGTATTTTTTTTATTTACTAGTCTTATTATAATGCAAATTTTGCTCATATATTTATAGTAGTTTTGTTTTCTCTAAAATGATTATATAGTTTGTTTATGATAAAAGATATCACTAAAAAATGATTTTAAAGAAAAAAACATTAGAACAATGGAAAACAAAAATAGTAAGACAATTTTAGTTTTGGATAAAACTTAAAATGTATTGTAAGAGTTTAAACAAATGAGCAGTTTTCCAAGTTTTATGTTTGATATAAAAATGCCTAAACTGTTTGAAATCCCACATAAAACTGTTTTTCTTCTGTAGTGTATATTTAGTTAGAATGACATGTACATGATTTAGATAGGAAACATTTGGTTTTCACATCATGATTTTTCCTTGTCTATAATATATGTCTGTAGTACTTCAGCCTTAGATCTCTACTGCACCTTTCTTCCTAATTCTGCAGTAAATGGATTCCAATGTTTAAAAATTTCAAATTTTCAGTTCTAGGTATTTTTTTTGGTGATTAATAGGTTTATAGGATAAATAAATGGCCCATTAAATAATAAACAATCATTGTCCAGTCCTTAAGGACTTTCCTTATTTTAATTTCCAGTACATTGAGTCATTTAATTTAATTTTTATGAGAAAAAAAATCAATTTTTGAGTCAATTTTCCTGTTTGTTTTTGAATTTTATTGAACAATAGTAATTAATGAGTATTGTTTAACTATGAAAATGGGAAAATATCAAAGCTTATATACTCCATGGGAAAAATATTTGGAAAAGCACTTTAAAAGTCTTGGCCAATTCTATACAAATTTGATGAATGGAAGATGCAAGGAAAAAGACAAATATAGTTTGATTGTTTTCTAGAAAATAAGTTCAAAAGAAAACTATAACTGTGAGCTTTTGTTTCCTTGACCTGACAAAAATTAAGATGAAGATATATATGACCAGTATCGATTCCTTATTCTGCCAAATAACCCGAATTTTTTAACAACCAGGAAAATAGACAATTCTTTTTTCTGAAGGTGATCACAGTAATTGTATTTTGACAATAAAAATAGATAGAATTTCTCTTAATCAATACCAGAATCTTGTTCTATGATTATCTGTGGTCTATTACATTGTAGGATTTCATATTGTATGAAAATAGATATATACATGATTTTGGGGGAATGTCATATGAAACTGAAAATTGTAATTTGTTATAACCGCCCAGTCTTAAAGACAGGCTAAAGTGCAGGAGAGAATTAATGATAAATAATATTTTATGTTATCTCTTTTCAATTGTTTCCATTTTGTTATTGGTACAGTGTGTGGGCTTTGTGCATTGTTGAAGGTGAATTGAAGTTGTTATCTTAGGTTGGAGAGTTGTTTCACTGGCACTTATACCAATCTCCTTATTTATACATTAGTAAAATTAACAGATGGACAAAAACTATGTTATTGATAAGAGAAGTGGTTGATTATTGTCAGTTTCATTGTAATCCTCAAAGTTTACAATGGTATATTATCTGTTGTTAATTACATCACATTTGATCATTATCTCTGATGGATGGGTATAAGAGACATTGAAATGTACTTTTCTTGAATGCAATAGCATAAATATAATGAAACTAGAATATGGAAAACGTGAATTTCATGCAATATTAATTTGTTATATAATAAAATCTACATTTCCTCAATGTATGCTATCCATTACTGTTATTACCATACACTTATCATTAATTGCTATAAAGATTTAGAGCAGATCTCTCCTGTTAACTTTTCAGCCATTTAAATTTTGTGTGTTTTTGTTGATTTGAAAGTGAAGAGTTTTAATCGACTGTATGAGAAACAATCAGCATTGTGCTTGTTGTACTTTAATTTGCAGATTAAGTCTTTCTTAGGAAGAAAGATTTCATATCAAATCCTATAGCTTAAAAAAAACCATGACATTTTTTGCAAGACAGGGCTTAGGATATTTATAAACTAATGAGATTTGATTAAGCTAACCCTGTCACAGTAATACCATGATATGTTTTGTTACAGGGAGCCTGCGTGGGAATGGTTGCCTTCCCCCTTCAGTGTGGTATTGATATTGTACGTTCATTTTTTAGCTTTTATGTGTCTTCAGTTGCAGTATCAGATGTTTTATTTCTGATTTTGGCATGATCAGTGTAGTAGTAACTAATGTCTCACAGTCAAAGAGAATGTCTTTATAGTCAAGAATGGAATATTGTAGAAACTTGTAAATTGTCAGTGAAAAAACAAAGTAAGGGAGATGAGTATAAGAATTTCAAGGAAATTTTCTAAAGAACATTGATAAAATCAGTGTTCATTCTCTTCCACAGGTAGAAATCATCAGGTTTACATAGAATAAACAAGTTAAAAGATACATTTTTTTGCAATAATAAAAACATGGATATAATTTCTGAATTTACATTAATATAACAAATATTTGAATGGGTAAATGCCAAGGAGACCGCACCCTAGAAACACAAGTTAGTCAATGGTTCCTTATGATATTGGCATAACATGGCACAAGGTCTTGATAAATGGAGAAGAACTTCATTTAGGTGGTCTTAAATGTGAGGCTTAAACAACCACTTCATAAATGTGGAGAACAGTATTGTTCAAGTGCATTCTAGTAATGTTGTGAACTTAACAGGGTCAGTGTATCTAGATAAACTATTTATCTACTTCACAAGGAAGTTTACTTTCAGATACATGTAATATGCTAACAAGAATAAATATTTGGACAGTTTGTTTTCTTGAAACGGAATAATTAACTCACAAATTTTAATATTTTTTGCTGACCTTTTTATTACATGTAAACCTCTCCTTAAGTGGTTGATATTGCTCATTGTTGAAGACCATACAGTGACCTGTAGTTGTGAACCTCTGGATCATTTGGTCTCTGGTGGATAGTTGTCTCATATCACATCTTTTTATTTTTATATAAATGTGAAACAAACATGTAATATCGACACATATAGATTTTAGTCTTTATATATATATATAGTGTAAGCAACAAAGTATTGATCATATGTTTATATATATATATATAGTGTAAGCAACAAAGTATTGATCATATGTTTATGCTTTTGTCCTTTGAAATTGTGAGATTTTTATCAAAAGCAGGATAAATATAATATTTTGCATGACACTTTCATTTGTCTACTAATTTGTTCTACTATTGTCTGTTTAATATTGCATCTAGTGATTTTCGTAAAACAGTGAATTGGAAAACGTAGTCTCTTCAAATCAACAGCTAGGTAAAAGAAATGCCTAAAATACTCAATTTATAAAGTTTTAACAATCTTGTATAGAAAAAAAACCTTAATGAAACATGCACTAGTGTTTTTTAAATCTTGATCTCTTCGGGTTAGACCTATATATTTCTTTGAACTTAACCTGAAAGGTACATACAGATTTGTATTCTAATTTGCATTTAAACTGTTACAGTAAAATGCATGTACTAAGGCAAGTTTTTTTTGCCTGCTAAAGATTATGTGAATTAGATGTTATAATATTATATAAGAATATATGTGTGTGCTTAGCTTTATTACATTAATTACATTGGTTAATTTCTTCATGTGATGCAGTGTTTATTGTGCAGCAAAGTATTGGTAATAGTTTGTTTCTGACTGTTCACTGTTCTGTTAATGTTAGACGTTCCCTGTTGAATTATGTGTATTATTTAAATTAACTTATGTCAAAGTAGTCTGAGTTATATTTCTTACCTCTAATGGAATTCAATTTGATTTTATTCATTCAAAAATAGAAACGAAGAAATATTTGGGTAGCGAAGTGTAAACAGTGGCGGATCCAGGGGAGGGTTCCGGGGGTTGGAACCCCCCTTTTTTTTGGACGATCAATGCATTTGAATGGGGACATATAGTTGGAACCCCCCCTTTGTCCTGGGTTGGGACCCCCCCCCCCCTTTTTAAAATGGCTGGATCCGCCCCTGGTAAATCACTTTTTAAATTAATTTTTACAACAAACAAGTTTTTAACTTTTAGCTGGCCTTCCTAAAGTTTAATTTCTTGTGGTTAAATAACTATATATTATCAGAATGCTGACTAATTAAGTATGAAGCATTCATTATGTTTTATAGTCTGGTCCGTCTGTTTGTCTGTACCTCTGACAATGAATTTTGTTCTTCTCTTTTCTTGTTACCATTATAACTTTAATTTTTTGATTTAGACTAATTTTAAGAGCATGTAAAATATTGCTTATGGAAGATTAAGATGAAGCAACTGGTGAATTCTTCCAATAAATTGCAGGCATTTGACATCACATACTTAGCCTTTCTTGACCTCTTCAACATGCTTTTAGTATATTTAATAAATCAAGGATCATCATTTAAATGTGTTTGAAATGTTATATTTAGAATGCAATTACATATTTTAAAAGTTAAATTTGCCTCTGAAATGATAATCAGTGCATATCTATGTTAAATGAGACACACCTTGTTTTATCTGTAGGTTTGCATTGAGTTTGGGTTTCACATAGTTGTACTCAGGTTGTTTACAAGTGCCAGAATAAACAATTTATCTACCAACAAATATTTAATGTAGTATATGATCAGAACTTGCTATTTTCAGGGAAATACATGTCATATGTTTACTTCTATAATGTATATATTATTTCAAAGTGTTTACATATATATGTGTATAAACTTAATTTAATTAAGAACAGACCCACAACACATGCATATTTAGCTTGTTAGCATTCTTTAATGATGATTTGAATTATTTATATTAAAAAGGATTTTTTTCACAAGTTCAAAGTTAAAATTGGAACATTGAATTTATTTTTGCCATTAAATTATGTAAATGAATATGCACTATGATGTTTTTAAGAAATCAAAAGACGTGTGCATGTCGGCCTGAGATACTAGGAGTAAAATTTTGGATGTCGTTCTAATGTTCTATTATTTTATATTTTCAGAAAAGGAAAATGTTAGCCGATTCATCATCCACACAGGTGCTACGTGACTTAGAAATATCACTTCGTACCAATCATATAGAGTAAGTATTCCATGTTAGAACTAATGGAACAAACAGGGAACTATCAGATGAATAGTATAACAGGAAAAAAGAAACGAAAAAAAATGTTATCCAATATACAATTGTTTATATCTTCAGCTACATATTTAAAAAAAAATTCTTTTCATATTTTGCTTTCGAAACCTATCAAAATGCCAAAACATAGCTGCTCTTACTGATAAAACCTATAGAAATGTCAATGATCAGATGACTTCTGTTAGTCTATTACAGTGACTCTGATCAGCTGATCTTTGTCATCTTAAGGAGGGGGCCTTAGTGGCAAAGTGGTCTAAGTAGTTCCTCTACTGTAATCAATAGCAGCTCTGAGGTTGTGAGTTCAAACCCCGTTTGTGCGGGTGCACTCAACACTCATCTCGTTGTCGGGCTGTGTGATATTTTTTGTGTTACAGATATGGAGGTTTAAGTAAGAAACCATGGATTGGATGTTTTAGTGGATTATTTATCATATTTTGTGTTTTACAGATGGGTACGAGAGTTTTTAAGTGAAGAAAACCATGGATTGGATGTTTTAGTGGATTATTTATCATTTACACAGGTTGTCATGAGGTAAACAGTCTCTTTAACTGGTTCTTATGTATTTATTGCTAGTTATTTTATTTGCAATCATATGAAATCTTAAGTCTGTATAACTTGTTGAATTTAAAAATTTAGTTAATAGTTTTTATGGATTTAGAGATGAAGGAATTTAAAAAAAAAACATTGCCACAGTTTACTTAAGTTGATTTCTGTATGAATTTGTGATTAATTAGAAATGTTATCATTGCAGAAGGGAGCAATTACTTAACAAAGAGAAGAGTGCTAGTCTTGATGGATTGTCTCGGAGTCCAACAAGAAGACTTAAGCGATCAAATACAATAGGTTCTCCCCGAAGTATAAAAAATTCCAAATTAAATTTTGGGGAGGCCAGAGATGATGTTCATGTTTGTATCATGTGTTTACGTGCCATAATGAACCATCAGGTAATTACTGTAGTAAAACACCAGTCAGGGAGTGGGGGGGGGGGCTCCCAGTGGGGAGGCCAGAGATGATGTACATGTTTGTATCATGTGTTTACGTGCCATAATGAACCATCAGGTAATTACTGTAGTAAAACACCAGTTAGGGAGAGGGGGCTCCCGCCAATGTGGGGTAGGCACAGAATTATGTTACCATCATGTTATCTGTGTTCATGTTGTATCATGTGTTTACGTGCCATAATGAACCATCAGATAATTACTGTAGTTTCAAAATGTTCAATAATAACACCAGTCAGGGAGGGTGGGGAAGGCCCTGTGCATGCCCTCTCTAAATTCAAAATAGGATTTCCCAATTAAAACAAGGGTACAGATGAAAGGTTTGTGTCATATTGGAAGACTCTGCAGGATAGAACAATTTTCAAAGAAGTTTGGTTCATTCAGACATTAATATATATAGAATGGCAAAATCCATTAAGCAAGTTGAAGCCTCAATGCGTTAAGGGTTATAATCCCTTAAGTTTCTATATACACATTTCAAAGTTTTGCTTACAGTTATAAAAAAGGAAGTTGTATGAACATATTTATCTTATTGATTGTCATGAAATAATTCAGACTTTCTTTTTCAGTATGGTTTCAACCTTGTCATAGCTCATAAACATGCCATTAACTGTATAGCCCTCAGTCTTAATCATAAAAGTTTACGGTAAGCATAATGTAATGAAATCATCAAAATTTACATAAAATTTAGTGAAAAAATCATGAATGCTCTATAATAATGTGAAATCAAACATAAATGCAATGTCATTTAGACTACAAGGTTTCAATTCAATTCAATATTTATTGGAAAGAGCACAATAGAAGCGTGATCCAAATACAGACAATGATAATATTAAAACAACATATAAATGAAATATAGATGCATGTATAACAACAAGTCATAAGTAAATTCTATGGGTACCATACCATTCTAAGTATATTATATGAATACCATTACATTTTAAAAGAGGGACGAAAGATACCAGAGGGACAGTCAAACTCATAAATCAAAAATAAACCGACAATGCCATGGCTAAAAACTAAAGAATAAGCAACACAACCTCATATTGATACAATACACATCACGATTATTCTAAATTTTCATAATTTTACTTAAAACACACAATCACCTATATAAGATATGAATGTATATGCACACACTACTATAAAAGATAATTATTATCTGATGAAACAGTATGGTGGTCTCTAAAATCAAGAGCTTCTTCAATATACATACAAATAGATTTTAGTTCTTTTTCAGACATAGGAATTAACATTTAGATCTAATTTTGTTATATTGAGGACATTCAATCAAGAAATGTATCTCATTTTCAATTTTTCCTGTGCAAACTTTACAAAATATCTCATTAGTTATTGGTCTTGCATACCTACCAGTTTCTATTGCTAATGAGTGTGCAATTCTTAATTTAGTCAGTTTTTTTTCTAAGGTATTTAGGATTATTAAAGTTCAAATATTCTTGTTGTTTAATTTTACTATAATAATAATTATATTGTTAAGGTTTAATTGAAAAAATAGTTAAAATTCTGGTGGTGGTGCCTCAAAAGAAAAATGAAGTTTTGACCCCTTCAAGTATTTTTTGTTGAACAGTCCTTAGTTTTAAGCATTCTATTGAGTACTTACTTACTGCCTGGTATGCAATTGGCATGTAGGGCAGCAACAACGGTTCTCTATTTCTGTCTGTCTTTGGACATCTTTTTCTGCTACTGTACACTAGGTGTTATTTATATCATAGTCTTCAGTTTGCCTACTACAGTAGGTCTCTATGTTGTGTTTTTCCCACTCTTGCACATTCCTTCTTGAGTCCAATGTAATGCCGTTCTAGTGAGGAAATTTCTATCATTTCTTATCACATGCCTAATTCATTCCAATGCCTTCTCATTATTGTACCCATGCTGTCTTGTTTACACTGTCTAAGAAGGTCTTCATTGGATATTCTGTTTGACCAGAAAATGCACTTGATTCTTGTTAAGCTGTTGGTATGATAAACTGACATTTGTAAGCAGAACATTGTATTTACTCCATTTGGATTCAATCTCTATCAAAGTAATTTCTTGAATTAAAATGGGTTCTCGTTGTGCTACATTTACAAATATCTGTACGTCTTATTTTTCAGAACAAAAGCATTAGTGTTAGAATTATTAGCGGCAGTTTGTCTAGTCAGTGGAGGACATGAGATAATACTCTCAGCGTTTGATAACTTTAAACAGGTTAGTCATAGTTATACCCCCGCTTTAAAAAAGGGGGGGTATACTGTTTTACCTCTGTCTGTCAGTCCGTCCATCAGTCCGTCCGTCAGTCAGTCCGTCCCATGAAACTTTTGTCACATTTTTCTCAGGAACTACACATCCACCCTTTCTGTAATTTGGTATCAACATTTATATATGTTAGCCATACCGTGTGATGTGTTTTCAGATTCATCACTTGACAACTTCCTGTTTACCGAACACTTGTATGATTTTACACATGATAGCCAAGTTGAAAATTTTCGTCACATTTTCTCAGCAACTACAATACAAGGATTTCTGAAATTTAGTTTCAGGATTTATATAAGTCAGCTATACTGTGTGATGCGTTTTCAGATTCATCACTCGACAACTTCCTGTTTACCGAAACTTGTATGATTTTACACATGATAGCCAAGTTGAAATTTTTGTCACATTTTTCTCAGGAACTACAATAAAAGGATTTCTGAAATTTGGTTTCAGGATTTATATAAGTCAGCTATACCGTGTGATGCGTTTTCAGATTCATCACTTGACAACTTCCTGTTTACCGAACACTTGCATATTTTTACACTATTAATATTATCCACTTGCGGCGGGGGTATCATCAGTGAGCAGTAGCTCGCAGTTTCACTTGTTTGTCTAGTCAGTGGAGGACATGAGATAATACTCTCAGCGCTTGATAACTTTAAACAGGTCAGTCAAAATTTGCTCTTATCACTTATCACCAGACCAGCTACAGAGCTTAAAAGTTCTGAGAAATTGTACTTGTTTAAACAGTTATTTACAGTGTTATTCTGGAAGGTCTAGAAATGATATAACTGGGTTACTAGATATAAAATCTATGGGATACAGAACAACAAAAGTGTTTTCTTATTGTTCAATAGCGGTATATTTAATTATGTAGCATTTAAGACCAAGTTTTGAAAGAAGCAATCCAAAAAATGAATGAATTGTTAATAATAATAAATGAAGTTGCGTCATTTTACCTTAAACAATCATCATAAAATGTGTTTACAAGACAGTAAAATAAGAATTAATAATCATAATAGGAAATTTATTGGACATTATTATCAAATTCATATAATATGGTTTGTAATATTCATTAAGGAAAGAATTAATTTAAGCACTTAATTCTAGGATAAAGGTCACATGACTGATGTAATTCAAAATAAAAAACAGTTTGTTCCAAAGACAGATATTGTGAGCCATCTTTTCTGTAGCAGGTGATGAAGATGTTTTTGTTTAAAAAATATAGATGGATGTTAAAAGTCTTTATTTTGTGGTTAGTATTGTGTGGTGTTTTTTAAAAAGCAGGTTTATACTGTAACTGACTGATAAGAAAGAGACAGTTTAAATATGTTTTATGTTTTTCAGGTGTGTGGAGAAGCACATCGTTTTGAAACCCTCATGGATTATTTCAAAAATTATGATGAATTCCACATAGATTTCATGGTAAGTTGATTTTGAAACAAATAGTGTTGTCATTTGTTAGTCCTTTTTCGATAGCAGTGTATAATTTGATTTGTTGATGTTATCTGTGTAACAAAATACCTACCGCACTCAACATTTAGATAAAAGCACTTTATCTTTGAAATAAACATAGAGTTGTAACAAAATACTTGCTCAATCTCCATTTAAACAGAATCATTATACCTTGGAATTGCTAACAATAGTGTAACAAAATACCTGCTGTATCCCCATTGAAATAGACTCATTATACCTTGGAGATACTCAAATTAAATAAAGGCAACAGTAGTATACCACTCATAAATCGATAGAAAATAAAACAAA
Organism: Mytilus edulis; assembly: GCA_019925275.1. NCBI lineage: Eukaryota > Metazoa > Mollusca > Bivalvia > Mytilida > Mytilidae > Mytilus > Mytilus edulis. The sequence continues at coordinate 6,789,811 of CM034353.1, forward strand.
TCCGGGTTACAAACTTAAACTGAGGGAAACGCATTAAATATAAGAGGAGAACAACGACACATTAAAATGTAAAACACAGAAACCATAGAGAAAAATTTAAAACAGGACTTAGGATATATTGACAACAGACAATATTTTTTTATCCAATGTAAGGTACAGAAAAGAATTTCAGAACATTATATATCATTCTGTGTTATCATTGATGCGATAAATAAAATGTTTTCAAATTGCTATAGCATCTTTTAAATATATTGAAAAAACCCTGTAAATATATTTTTTTAATGTTTAAACCTTTTTCTTTTTCAGGTTGCCTGTATGCAGTTTGTGAATATAGTTGTACATTCTGTAGAAAATATGAATTTCAGGGTCCATTTACAGTATGAGTTCACCACCATTGGTCTAGATGACTACTTAGGGGTATGTTAGAACTAACCACAAAACAGTCACCTCAATAAGTTGACAGTCAAAGTTCACCTCTTGCCAATAGTATATTAACTGACAATTTCTTCTTGAATTAAATTTTAAAAGCATAGTGGAAAAATGAGAAACTTTTGAGGATAGTGAAAAATGATTTAGACAATAAAAAGAGATCTATATTTATATGATTTTGCACAGTAAGGAAAACATTAAAAAAAAATATCTTCTGAAGTTAGGGAAAAACTGGTGTATATAATGCATGTAGAAATTTTTTCAACAGATGGATATTCAGGTAGAATATTTTATCTTGCCTTTATTTATCGAAATGAGATATATATTTCAATTTGTACCAAATTAGAGAAAAATAACACATTGAAAAAATACAACCAAGAAAAGTTTGACAGAACATGAAATTTTATTAAGAAAGTCTTGGAATCTTTATAAGCTCTCTTACATATTACAGATGGATAAAGTTTATAGAAGAGTTACAAGTATAATACTGTGGAGTCATTTATTTTAGTGGCTACCAATTTTTGTGGATTAAGAAAAACTTGCATGGTTGTGGATATTTAATTTTGTGGTTTTACCCAAGTCTGCTTTCAAGCCTATATAAATTTTGATATTTGTTTGACTTTTGATTTCGGGGTTTACCTGTATCCACGAAATCCACAAAAAATGGTATCCAACAAATAATAATGAATCCACTGTTACAAACATCAATTTTACAGAAATATGTAATTTCTTGAACTATTTACAGAAATTACGGCACACAGAAAGTGATCGACTTTCAGTTCAGGTTCATGCATACTTAGATAACACAATAGATGTTGCCCAGTTGTTAGAAGATTCAGAAATGAAAACAGAAGCTTTGGAAAGGGCAGAAGATTTAGAAGATGAATTATCAAGGGTTTGTATTCATTGTCCTACTTGACCAGATAAAGCCTAGCAAATAGAATTCTATTGATAATGTTTGAAAAGAAATTACCTTAAAAAATGGCAATAATGAATAAGAAAAATAAAGGCAACAGTAGTATGTTGCTGTTCAAAAGTCATAAATCGATTCAGAGAAAACATATCCGTGTTACAAGCTAAAACCAAAGGACACATCAACTAAAAGAGACCAGGATTAATATAAGTTGCCAGTCCACTAAAATAAATATGTTTAAACTAACTAAACTAGTTTAAACTAACTAAAAGAGAAAAACAATGAAACAGCAGAACAAGGGCAACAAAAAAACTAACAAGAATGCAACTTACATAGGAATGAACTATTAGATTACAACTACCATATTCCTGACTTGGTACTGGACATTTTAAGAAAAATGGTGGGTTGAACCCAGTTTTCAACAGAGAATTGCTATAGTTACATTACAGAAAAAAACATAGCCTGCATGCTAAAAGGTTATGACAAATTAATCAACAGGATATTGTTGTAAATATTTATCTTTGTATTGCCATTTCAACACTAGCATACAATTTTAATTTGTAGGAAAGAGAAAAATTCCTTGAACTAGAAGATGAAGCAATGGCAAAAACAGGTTTGTATTGTAGAAAATAAGACAGTACCAATAGGGATAAAAAAATGATTCTGAGATAAATTACCCTCAACACAGAAAGGAAAGCCAACAAACAATAATGATCAACAAAGCACCACATAGAGAACTTAAGATTGAGCAATACTTACTCTTCTTACTGAAAACTGGAGTGAACAATTTAGTTTAAAACCAAGATCTAAATTTCTACAACACAATTGCCAAAAAGTAAGAAGGCAGACAATATGCTGCTAGATCAACTCTTTGATTTTAGAAAATAGTTCAGTTATTTTCAACTGCTTTGTCCCATTTATATAATATTTCTACCTTAGAAAATGTTACTATGTTAAAACCAGAGTTGTCAATGCTGTATATTTCATTGTTTTGTATTTGATTACAGTTGAACTTGAAAAGCAGTTATCAGAAGCTACAAATGAAATAGAAGAATTAAAGGTAAAGTATTATGGGCGACTCACTTAATTGCAAAATTAAAAATTACAGCAGAAGTAAATTTTTATCCTTTATAAATATTTGATAAAAGTACAAAAAAAATCTTTCTCTTTACTTCCTATAACTTTGGAAAAATACATTTTAAAAAACATTAAAACTTTATTCTTTTCCTTTAAATAAACATTGCAAGTAAGATCACAATTGTATGCTTTGATTTAGATTTTCTAATGAAGTATTTTGTTCTTAATTGACAATTCCCCCCAATGTATGTTATGTAGCTGGGTTAACATGCTAATGCTTTCTCACCCTGTAGGATCTGTTAGCCCGGCATGAATCTGAAGTGAATGAATTGAGACAGATTGTAAACGAGAAAGACGAGGAATCAAAGAAAAGACAGAGTATGCTGGAACTAAAACTTAAAGAAATGGAACAGCTCAAACTAAGTGCTACTACAGGTATAGTTATTGTTGTCATACATCACAATTATGATAATTTCACTTATAACAATAACAATATATTTTGTTGATATTTATTTCAATTGGTGATGCATGTGTATATGATAACTTTTGTTGGCAGTATAACATTTTTTTATGAAGCTTTGCAAAATCAAGTTTGAAAAAAGATAAATTTCTTTTTAACTTGAAACATGGAAAGAAGATTCATAACTTAAAAAAAACATTTTCTGGGAAATGACTTTATAAAAAATAGAAGATGTGGTATGATTGCCAATGAGACAACTCTCCACAAGAGACCAAAATGACACAGAAATTAACAACTAAATAGGTCACCAAACGGCCTTCAACAATTAGCAAAGCCCATACCGCATAGTCAGCTATAAAATATTTCTGTTTATTTAAAAAAACCATATGAGGATTATTATTTGTTGTAGGAGGAAGTGCTGGAGGAATCACCACAGGAATTGTACCAGATTTACCGCCCCCGCCACCACCAGTAGTAGCTCCCCCACCCCCTCCACCACCACCACCACCTCCTGCTCCTGGGGCAATACCTCCACCGCCACCACCACCAGGAGGAGCTGTTCCAAATATGGGTGGTAAGTATCCAGGCATTTATTAATGTTCTTAATAAGTTTCAATCAAATTAACGCATGTTGTTAACAGTTTAATAAGAGACAATCAGACATCAAAATATAAGCTCAAATCTTTCATATATAAAATATGTAAATTGGATGGTTAAACCACAGAGAGGATTCTTTACTTGGCACATGCACTTTGATATCATGGAGTAAAATTTAATTTGTTTTTACTCAACCTTCTCTTTGTTATTTTAATTTGTGGAAGCACAATTGATACTGCAACAAAATTACTCTGGGAAAATAGTTAGACATACCAATATTACATAGAACCTATATCAGTCACTGTACTTCTATTGGATTTCATAGAGTAATGTTATTGATAATGTAAGATAACTATAATCTAGTGTTAAGATCATAGTTGAATAAAACATTCATATGAAATAGGATATAGAGATTATTGGCAAAACTCGTAATACAGATGTCCTCATTAAATTCAAATTATGAAATATTTTTTCTTTATAAATAATGTTGAAAGTTGTAAGGACTCTTTAAAAGTTAAAATAAAAAAAGGGGCAGTAGAATTTACTTTTTATGATTCAATATTGTAATTATTTTTGTTTTACAGCAATGACCATAAAAAAGAAAGTACAGACCAAGTTCAGGTTACCCGTACTGAACTGGACTCCATTAAAACCACAACAAGTCAAGGGTACAATTTTCTCAGATCTGGATGATGAGAAACTTTATACTGTAAGTCATACTCTGTTCTCTGAGAACCTGAGATCACCCCCAGTTTTTGGTGGAGTTCGTGTTGCTTATTCTTTAGTTTTATATGTTGTGTCATGTGTACTATTGTATGTCTGTTTGTCTTTTTCATTTTTAGCCATGGCGTTGTCAGTTTTATTTTTGATTTATGAGTTTGACTTCCTCTGGTATCTTTCGTCCCTCTGATAAATGTATATTATTGTAGAAAATTTAGAACAAAAACTGGATGAAAAATAAGTACAATGAACAACTAGACTAGAAGGAAAAAGTACATTGAAAAATCTTGCCTAAAAAGACCATTGAAAAACATGAAGTTAAAACATTGTATGGTTACGAATATTTTTTTTGATGCCAAATTTTAATAATGATCTCATTCAGGCTGTTTAAAGATATGTTATCTTTTTATTGATTGTATTTTAGGTGATAAACTTCAATGAATTTGAAGAAATTTTCCGTCTGGGTGGAGGTCCAGGACTGGTTGACGATGGTACTCCTAAAATGTTGAAAAAGTCTAGAAAACCAGAAAGTATAAGTCTGATAGATGGGAATAGATTACGAAATTGTGGTAAGTATTTTAACTCTTCTAAATTATTAAAGGTAGTCCTTCAAAAAGCTATGTATTAAAAAATCTTGAAAACTTTTACTTTTTAAAGCTTAATCGAAATGTTCTTTGCTTAATTTAAAGCTTACATGATGGTAGTTGTACATACTGTGGATTCATTTATTTTTTGTGGTTAGCAATTTTTGAGGATAAAGAAAAACTTACATGTGCATGGATATTTGATTTCATGGTTTTGCTGAAGTTTGCATACAAGCCTATAGAAAATTTGTTATTTGTTTAATTTGATGGTTCACCTGTACTAACTTTATCTACAAAAATTAGTATCCAACAAATAATAATGAAACCACAGTAGTAAAAATGTTGTGAATGCTGATTTGTAGACTTTTAAACATCTATTTTTAGCAATAACAAGAAGGAAGATAGAATTAACTAATGAGGAAATAACAAGAGCTATTAATTAGTAAGTTAGAATAATGTTAAAATAAATAACTATGTCTTTTATGAATTACTGTCGTCATATGGAGAGGACACTACAAATCACTGGATAGTAAAATTGAGAATGGAAATGGGGAATATGTCAAAGAGACAACAACCTGACCAAAGCTGTCAGAAGGCCACCAATGGGTCTTCAATACAGCGAGAAAATTCCACACCTGGAGGGGTGCTTCAGCTGGTCCCTTTTCAAAAAATTGTATTTAATTAGTTCAATAAAAATGGATGTCATACTATTCTCCAAAACATATAAATGAACTAAAATTAAAAACACACAAGACCAAAAAGGGCCAGAAACTCATGACTTAGGACAGGCGCAAAATTGTGACAGGTTTATACATTTTTTTTGAGATATCAACCCTCCCCTATACCTCTAGCTATTGTACAATAAACAAACGCACAGCAATTAATGCTTAGTGAGGTGAACAATTTATAGGAATAATAAGTGTGGCATCTATTCTCTCTTTATCTTTAATTAAATATGTTATACTGAAATGTTTTAATCTGACTAAATTCTATTTTTCAGTATTGATTTAAAAACCCTGTCATTAGATATGGTTGAAATTCTTTTAACAATTTTGCCAAATGACCAAGAGGTATGTTTATTTTTAATATATAAGTTACATATATATTATATCTTTGTACATTAACATCAGCGCTCTATATTTCATTTAGATGACAAAGTGTTAAAATTTCAGTTATAAATTTCTTAGACATGTTACTTGGATTACTTTTGTTTCTGCATTTTAACATCTTGTATATAAAAGAAGATTGTAAGGCTAAAGTATGGTAATTGTTCAGAAATAAGTTTCTAATTAGATGACTTCAAGAAGTAATTTATAAGTGAAATCCATCCACTACTTATACATTGAATAATGTTGAAATTCATTGAATTACTCAATTTATTATTGCTGCTTAGTTAAGAATTATTTGTGTAAATGGTTTAATTATGCTTCAATTGATATTAAGGAAATTTGGTTATCACCATAACTGATTATAAACTTACATTGAACTTATAATTATCCCTAGGTAAAAGCCTTCAAACAGTATGAGAAAGATCGTAAACCATTGGACATGTTAACAGATGAAGACAGATTCCTCTTTCAGGTAAGATATAGGCTATTTTGTAAAAAAAAATAAAGGAATAGTTTCAATATGACCCAGTCCTATTTTTTACTAAAATTTCAAATTAGAATTAATTGACCAATTATACAATGAATCTAGTGACTAGGTAGGCGTTCTTGGATTTGAACATTTACATTTAAGAGTTCTTTTCATGATGTTTAGAATAGCACACATTTCGATATTCGGCCAAAGTTTACGAAATTAGTAAATTTCCATTGTTTTTTTGGACAGGAAAGAACGACATGAATAAGGTTTCAATTTTGATGTATCCAGATGATTTTGTCAACTTGCATCGAAACCTCTAGTTTTGGCCTATTTGAGTTGTAAATGTAAAAGCATTATGAGAAAATCTGTAGAAAAATAGTTCTGTTTCACTTTCAGACATGTATAAGATACCTAATAGATATGTGTAGTGACAATGAGGGGGAAAGGGTAAAAAAGGGAGTAAAAGTTAATATTAAGATAATAATCTATGAAGGTTTGGAAAACTTAGAAGTTTATAAACAAAATTTGGAAATATTTATTACAATATGAAAGTAGGGTACTTTTAGTTAGTTTTCAGAAGTGTAAACCAGCTTCTGTGAACATTGATATCAGTTAAATGTATTAAGTAAAAAAACTGTTTTATTATATATTACAGCTTTGTAAAGTGGAGAGATTGTCGCCCAAATTACACATCATGAGTTTTATTGGAAACTTTTATGATACCATACATAATCTAGTACCAGTAAGTTTTATTTATATGTTTGTTTTATTTGTTACATCAAATTTAACAATTCACTACACAAATAACAATAAAAACTTACAACACAAATAACAATAAAAACTTACAACACAAATAACAATAAAAACTTACAACACTAATAACAATAAAAACTTACAACACAAATGAGAATATCAAAAGGACAACAAATGAAGAACTAAATTATTTGATCAAAACCTAACAAAAAAGAAAGAAAATATGTTTACCTATTTATATGTTTGTTATCCATTTTAAAATGCCATATGTTCAAAATAAGGGTTCAAGTTTTAAATAAGATCATCATTGTGTTCATAGTCTTGTTTGTTTTCAAACTTTGAATGGATGGCTTATCTTTTTTTCTGTTTTTAAATTCTTAAGCTCTGTAAACATATTTATGTTTGTAATTCCAGCAAGTAAATGCTGTTATAGCAGCCTCCATGTCAATAAGAAGTTCACAGAAAGTCAAGAAGATGTTAGAGGTCAGTATAGTCATGTTGGTTTATTTGTCTTACAGTATATAACTTTCTTTAGAAGTTATTGTTTTTTCAATTTGTAAAAAAAAGTTTATAGTCAAGGATGCCATAGTGCAATATTTATAAAATTTTATGATTGGTATAATACTAGTATTTGAAATAAAATTGAGAATGGAAATGGGGAATGTGTCATAGACACAACAACTGACCAAAGGGCAGAAAGTAGCACTTACCTATGTGATAGTCAAAGAATACTTTGAATATAGAAATTTAGGATTTAGAATCGTTCTGTTTAATAGCTTTTTACCATATCATCATTAAATTGTTTATTTGTTGTAGATAATTCTTGCCTTTGGAAACTATATGAACAGTGCTAAAAGAGGTCCAGTTTATGGATTCAAACTTCAGAGTTTAGACATGGTAGGTTTTATTTTTAATGCATTTTATTTTTAATGCTTCATTGTCTTGAGTTATCCGAAGTTAGTGTAATTTCATATAATTCTGCTGTCAGTCTAAGAAAGTGATACTAATTTAGTCACATTCTATGCAAGAAAAACAACCATCACAAATACTCTTGAATAAACATTTTAAGTTTACATGTATTATTTAGCAAAAATTGTAGGTTAAAAATACGTATTACATAACACTGTACATCATTCTAACTTTTTAGTCCCAATTTTGTGATATGTTTTTCCAATGCTTTTGGTTAAAATTCTTATAAAATGCTTATTCTTTCCAGTTAATGGACACAAAATCAAAAGATAAAAATGTATCTTTGATGCATTATTTAGTCAAAACAGTGCAAGAAAGATTCCCAGACTTACTCACCTTTGAGTCAGAGTTGAGGTTTTTAGAAAAAGCAGCCATTGGTAAGTGTTATTTATCTTCTACACTTCTCTGAAGTTGGATCATTTAAACAATTCTGACAAAGTGAATATTTCACAGAAAAGTGCTGGTAATTTCAATATTTGCTATGAGACCGCACTTGAAATAACATGTATAGCATTGTGAGTGATGATATCTTTTATATTAGGCTGCTGTTTAGTTAAATTGAAGGGTTACTAGGTATTAAAAAGACATTCAGAGGTTAAGTTGAACTATGGACAACTGCTGAAGTATGAAGAAATGAAAATCAATCACTCACAATCATTCAACGTGTTCACAAAGTTTACAAAGTCATATTGATCAGTGAATGATAAAGTATTTTATTTGATTCCATTGCAGTTTCCATGGAGAATATTATTGTTGATATTCATGAATTAGAGAAAGGAATGGAAATGACAAAGAAGGAATATGACGCCAGGAAGAATTCACGAGATTTACCCGTCATTCTTAAAGACTTCCTCAGTAATTCTGAAGAAAAACTTAAAAAATTACAAAGTGATCAGAAAACAGCACAGGTAGGTTGACATGACATCAATAATGGCAACTCCATGGCATATAGCTCCCATTACAACTCCATGACATATAGCTCCCATTACCACTCCATGGCATATCGCTCCCATTACAACTTCATGACATGTAGCTCCAATTACAACTCCATGGATGGCAACAATAATGGTATATAGCTCCCATTACAACTCCATGACATGTAGCTCCAATTACAACTCCGTGGTATATAGATTCATTTACAACTCCATGGATGGCAACAATAATGACATGTAGCTTCCATTACAACTCCATGACATATAGCTCCCATTACAACTCCATGGCATATAGCTCCCATTACAACTCCATGGCATATAGCTCCCATTACAAGTCCATGATATATAGCTCCCATTACAACTCCACGACATATAGCTCCCATTACAACTCCATGACATATAGCTCCCATTACAACTCCATGGCATATCGCTCCCATTACAACTTCATGACATGAAGCTCCAATTACAACTCCATGGATGGCAACATTAATGGTATATAGGTCCCATTACAACTCCATGACATGTAGCTCCAATTACAACTCCATGGTATATAGATCCATTTACAACTCCATGGATGGCAACAATAATGACATGTAGCTTCCATTACAACTCCATGGCATATAGCTCCCATTACAAATCCATGGCATATAGCTCCCATTACAACTCCATGGCATAAAATCTGTATCTACACACCTAAGACTCTTGGATATGCTATGGGTTAACTCCTTAAATCAATAATCAAATAATATTTCGAGAACAAATTCATGATAGTGAAGCGTCACAAACTTTTCCTTAGATTTGATGTATTTCCAAATTGAGAGAGGCTCTGTTTTGACAGCTCTTCAAATGTCTTATTTTGGATAAAACAAAAAAGATTGACATGAATGATATCTTTTTAAAAAAATAATTCTTTGTTATATATATAAAGATTGACATCTTTGTGGTAAATATTTAAAATAGATATGTTCAGACTTCTTAGATAACTGTTCATTTTATATTTCATTATGTTACAATTTTTAATACAAATGACCTTATTGTAAGTTCACCAACAGATACTTTAAAAATAAAATTGCCTTGCAAAAACTTTAACCTGCATAGCTGACTGTTTATACTCAAATAAAAAATAAAATATATTCATTGTATAATACACATCAGAGATAATGCTTCAAAATTCCTCCAGAATTCTACCTATCTTTAAACATCAGGATATTGTGTCTCTGTTTTATTTCACACTAATTATTTTGTCACTTACAGGATGCCTACCATCGGGTTGTAGAGTACTTTGGTGAGAATCCTAGAACAGTGGCTCCAAACACTTTCTTCTCACAGTTCGTTAGATTTGTCAATTCATTTAAGGTAATTTATTCTTCCTTTATAAGATGTATTATTCTGTTGCAACCACATAAAATGTCTGGTAATCTACACTATTGAGATAAAGCTTACTAGTTACAGGTTTTAGGCCCAATTTATGGGCATTATGTTTTCTGGTCTGTGCATCTATTCCTCTGTCTGTCCCGTTAAAAATTAAAGTTTTGGGTAAAGTTTTTGGTCAAGGTAGTTTTTGATAAAGTTGAAGTCCGATCAACTTGAAACTTAGTAAACATGTTCTTTTTGATATGATCTATCTAATTTTAATGTTATATTAAACATTTTATCCCATTTTCACCATCCACTGAACATAGAAAATGATGATGCGGATGGGGCATCCGTGTACTTGGGACGTATCCTTGTTTTTAGCTCACCTGGCCCGAAGGGCCAAGTGAGCTTTTCCCATCACTTTGCGTCCGGCGTCCGTCGTCCTGCGTCCGTCGTCCGTCGTCGTCCTGCGTCCGTCGTCGTTAACTTTTACAAAAATCTTCTCCTCTGAAACTACTGGGCCAAATCAAACCAAACTTGGCCACAATCATCATTGGGGTATCTAGTTTAAAAAATGTGTGGCGTGACCCGGTCAACCAACCAAGATGGCCGCCACGGCTAAAAATAGAACATAGGGGTAAAATGCAGTTTTTGGCTTATAACTCAAAAACCAAAGCATTTAGAGCAAATCTGACAGGGGTAAAAATGTTTATCAGGTCAAGATCTATCTGCCCTGAAATTTTCAGATGAATCGGTCAATCGGTTGTTGGTTTGCTGCCCCTGAATTGGTAATTTTGAGGAAATTTTGCTGTTTTTGGTTATTATCTTGAATATTATTATAGATAGAGATAAACTGTAAACAGCAATAATGTTCAGCAAAGTAAGATCTACAAATAAGTCAACATGACCAAAATGGTCAGTTGACCCGTTTAGGAGTTATTGCCCTTTATAGTCAATTTTAACCATTTTTCATAAATTAAATTAATCTTTTACAAAAATCTTCTCCTCTGAAACTACTGGGCCAAATTAATCCAAACTTGGCCACAATCATCTTTGGGGTATCTAGTTTAAAAAATGTGTGGCGTGACCTGGTCAACCAACCAAGATGGCCGCCACCGCTAAAAATAGAACATAGGGGTAAAATGCAGTTTTTGGCTTATAACTCAAAAAGCAAAGCATTTTGAGGAAATCTGACATGGGATAAAAATGTTTATCAGGTCAAGATCTATCTGCCCTGAAATTTTCAGATGAATCGGTCAATCGGTTGTTGGGTTGCTGCCCCTGAATTGGTAATTTTGAGGAAATTTTGCTGTTTTTGGTTATTATCTTGAATATTATTATAGATAGAGATAAATTGTAAACAGCAATAATGTTCAGCAAAGTAAGATCTACAAATAAGTCAACATGACCAAAATGGTCAGTTGACCCCTTTAGGAGTTATTGCCCTTTATAGTCAATCTTTAACCATTTTTCATAAATCTAAGTAATCTTTTACAAAATCTCCACTGAAACTACTAGGCCACAATCATCTTTGGGGTATCTAGTTTGAAAAATGTGTCCGATGACCTGGCCATTCAACCAAGATGGCCGCCACGGCTAAAAATAGAACATAGGGGTAAAATGCAGTTTTTGGCTTATAACTATGAATTCAAAGCATCTAGAGCAAATCTGACAAGAAGTTAAATTGTTAATCAAGTCAATATCTATCTGCCCTGAATTTTTCAGATGAATTGGACAACTGGTTGTTGGGTTGCTGCCCTCCAATTGGTAATTTTTAAAGAAATTTTGCCGTTTTTGGTTATCTTGAATACTATTATAGATAGCGATAAACTGTAAACAGCAATAATGTTCAGCAAAGTAAGATCTACAAATAAGTCAACATGACCTAAATGGTCAATTGACCCCTTAAGGAGTTATTGCCCTTTATAGTCAATTTTTAACAATTTTCATTAATTTGGTAAATATATGTAAATTTTTACCAAATATAGTTCTCTGTTACTAATGGGCAAAGTTCATTATAGATATAATTGTAAGAAGCAAAATCGTTCAGTAAAGTAAGAACTTCAAACACATCACCATCACCAAAATACAATTTTGTCATGAATCCATTTGTGTCCTTTGTTTAATATGCACATAGACCAAGGTGAGCGACACGTTTGTTCATGCAAATACTTATGGGTTTCAACTTACAGATTGGTTTTATACAGCTTAATTACAAAAGTTAACATAATTTATGTAAGACAGATCAAATGACTGAGACTAAAAAATGAAAAAAATATCACAGCTGAGTTTTGTTCAGATAATTGAGGTGATTTCAGATCAAAATCTAAAAGTATCCTTGGTCTGTTTCATACTGGTAACGACATCTTATGTCAGGGTTTATTTGGCAATGAGTTCAACAGTTTAACTTTAATATGACAGCAGTAATGTGATATTGGAATATAAGCAAGCTGTGATAGTTGTTGAAGTTACTATTACTTTCATTTCTAAATAAACAGGCAGCTTTAGTAGAGTTGGATAAAAGAAGGAAGATGGAGCATGCTGCACTGGAACCTCCTGCACCAAATAAAGATAAACGGAAAGACAAGAAACAAGTCCAGGTAACTAGTTTAATTCTACACTCATTAAGTCAAGATAATATTTTGTTTCAGAAGTATTTTACTTTGAGGACTGTTGACATAATGTTTTATATATATATATCTGATTTATTTTCTATTTAACATGATTAAGATCTATTAATACATTTTAAGCAGTAACATATGAATATAAGAATAGGTAGTTGTGGTATGAATGCTAAATGAGAAATTATATATACAAATATCATATTAGTAATGTATCAATTCTAATATATTAAGAACACTGGTTTTTCTTCTTCTATCAATTAACAATGGCAATAAAAACAAACCCAAGGACAAAACTGATAGAAGAGCTACAATGTGATATTTATGCCTGAAGTTTTTAGGATCTTTCATCTGGAACCTAACAGGGTTTTTGCCTTGTTGCAAAAGATCTTTTTCATGGTGTAAATTTTATCTTTCCAAATCAAAACCAAAATCTACCATCTATAAAATGTATTATTTTGCAGAATTACAAGCATTTGGACCCACCGGTATATTATATGATTATAGAGTGGTCTTAACTGTTATGTCTACTAACTCATTTTACTTTCCAGAATTTATATCAAAATTTGAGACTTATTATATATTTCTTTCATTTTCAAGAGCATTATTTTTCTGATAATGTTTATTTTGGGATATTTTTAAACAAATTGACTGTAAAATCAAGTGTTCTTGAAAATGACCAAGAAACAATCTGATGGAGACTTGAGATGTGGAATGAACTTGCTGATATTTGATACACTTGGCAGTTATAACAGCTGTTAGATATATAAGCTGGTTGCAGTGTCAAATATTTAATATATTGTGTTTATATTGTTGGCTTATACATATTAATTTGCTTCAGCTCTTAAAACGACCTGTAAGTCTTAATTCACAAGAAAATTATTTTCATATTTGTGGTTGCTTCAGTTTCATGAAATGCTTAATGGGATATTAGTTCTCTACAAGAAAAAAAAATGGATGCTTAAACCAAACAACATCCCTCCCTACTGGAATGCATGCGATTTGAATAGTTTCCAAATATCCCTTGGTTACAACTGGAGCATTGTGTGATCATGATAAATTATGACTTACCTCCCCTTTTTAGGAAAAAATAGTCACATTTAGTATGATGAAATAATGTACCTCCTGTGTACATGGTGAATAATATTCAGTTCTTTTTGTAATGCATAAACCATAAAGGTTTTTATGCAGTATCAGTGAACATGGGTATTGCATACTGTGGATTCATTTATATTCCTTGTATACCAATTTTCGTGGACTATGTGGATAAAGTGGAATCATGAATTCAAATGTTCAATGAATTACAAATTTTCTAAAGCAATGTATCTAAACTTTGCCAATACCTCATAATTATAACAAGTTTCCTCCAAACACAAAAAGCATGAATCCACAGCATATAAAGCTATTTGGATTGTGACAGATGTTGCAGAGATAGAGAGAGAGAGAATAGAACTAAATGGATAAAATTATAAAATTTGGGATTCAAATGGTCAAAAGCCAGATTAATGAATTAGTGTACTGGAATTAACTTGAGACATGAATGTACTGTGGCACTGATTAAAACATACATTAGATGCAGATTTATGTGTAGTCACGCAGCATTGTTATGTTGACACTGTATCAGATGCATGTAATGTGTAGTAACAAAATATCTCAGGATTCATAAGATACAATCTCAAATAGAAGAATCTTTCAAGAGTTCTTAGTTAAGTTGTTAACTTTGGTCTTTAGTTTATCCATTTAAAAATAGGATTTATCATCCTGTTATCAAATGACATGTTTGTTTTCAACTGATTTCAGTCTATGTTTTGCCCATGTTAAATTGTGTTTATCGTGTATTGAATAAGAAGAAAATGATGATGGATAGTTGTAAAATGTCCATAGGCTATTTTGCTGCATATTTAGGACCAGAACATGTTAATGTGGTGATAATGACCCCGGCTTTGTACTAGACCAACACCATATAAGCAGAATTTTTAATGTGCTTCTTTACAAGATACCAGTTCGTAGGAAGACTTGTCACCTTACCTAGACACAAACAGTTCGTAGGAAGACTTGTCACCTTACCTAGACACAAACAGTTCGTATAAAGCACAAACAGTTCGTAGGAAGACTTGTCACCTTACCTAGACACAAACAGTTCGTATAAAGACTTGTAACCTTACCTAGACACAAACAGTTCGTATAAAGACTTGTCACCTTACCTAGACACAAACAGTTCGTAGGAAGACTTGTCACCTTACCTAGACACAAACAGTTCGTATAAAGACTTGTCACCTTACCTAGACACAAACAGTTCGTAGGAAGACTTGTCACCTTACCTAGACACAAACAGTTCGTAGAAAGACTTGTAACCTTACCTAGACACAAACAGTTTGTAGGAAGACTTGTCACCTTACCTAGACACAAACAGTTCGTAGAAAGACTTGTAACCTTACCTCGACACAGTATTCTGACTCTGGACTGGCCAGCTTTTGCTTTTTCTCCTAAATGGTTAATACTTAGTAGAGAAGTAGCAAATACCAACTTTTAACTTTGATCTTGTTGGGAATCGTTCCAAAAACCTCCTGCAGTCAAGGCAATCATACTTCCACTTAAATAGTGGCATCCACCCTATCATGGTAAGAATTCCCAGGTAGAATTGGATATTATTGTGTAATGAGGTCACACAAACCTATTTTATCTCCTTTTTAAGCATGAAGAGGAGAATGGTATTATAGTGGTACCTGTAAAGGTATAGATCACATGTTGTACTCGTGTTGTGTCAGGCTTTTAATCTTTTCAGTCAAACATATATTTTATCATTTCACTTGGACATATATTTTATCATTTCAGTTCTACATATATTTTTTTATTTATGTTGTGCATATATTTTATCATTTAAGTTTTACATTATGATAAATCTTTTTTATTTAAACTGATAGACATGCTCTTTAATTGGGATGATGATTTGTTTCATGAAAATGTTTATTTTTAAAGAATACTTCAATTTGTAATATTAAAAATATCAAATGTTCTAAAAATAACTTTTATTTAAATAGCTATGGTGTTCATCCCATTCATTTGATAGAGCTTACCCTTTTTTCCTTTTATTTTTTGCTTTATTTTTCTATTTTAATTTTTTATGTTCTTTCTTCTCCAAGATTTCCTAAATAATTTAACATTATTGGAGGCAAATTATATTGTTAACTGCTTATATTTTTCACATTGTTTTTATTCAATTAAACAGTTATATTGTTTAGTATTATCTGGACTTGGAATTATTTTTAATTATGGAATTTGCATAATTTCTTGTGTTTAATTTTTTTTATAAATTCCATGTTTATTTTGTATTATGATCTTTTGAGCGGTTAATAACACTTTCCATACAATGTATTTTGGTTAGATAGTGTTTTGCGCAGCACAGTACATTCTATTGAAAATATACAATTTTCTTTGTGATAGAAAGTGTTGTGCGCAGCACAGAACATTTCAGTACAGAATAATCTTGGAATTTATTAAAAATTTCAATAACAAGAAATCAAGCAAATTCCATAGTTAAAAATAATTCCAAGTTCAAATAATAGACTGTTAACTGTACATAAAACAATAACATGTTGTTAAATGATGAAATGACTATTTATAATGAAACCATCCCATTCCCTGTGCTGATTTATATCATTAACCAGATCATGTAAATAATAATAACCTTGTAATGAATTGTCTCCATGACTATAACTTATATGTTGGTTATATTTCCTTTTAAGGATGCTGTTGTAAATGAATTAAAGAACAGAACAAAACACATCAAGGAGAAGAAACTATTAAATAAAGACGAGGTTTATCATGGTGCTTTGGAAGATATACTTCTAGGTTTGTTGT
The DNA here is from genome assembly GCA_019925275.1 of Mytilus edulis. NCBI lineage: Eukaryota > Metazoa > Mollusca > Bivalvia > Mytilida > Mytilidae > Mytilus > Mytilus edulis. Next base: position 6,806,667 of record CM034353.1, read on the forward strand.
TTTCTCATGTAAAGTAAACAAAACACGTATAATTAAATATTCACCAGTAAATATATCTTTGATAATAATAAAAGTATATATGTAATAAAAAGGAGATGTTGGTTATACATCAATGAGACAGTAACCTAACAACAATAAAAAGAAATCCAGAGCATTTGTTGGTCAATATTTAATCTTCAAAACAATATTTCTTGTCCTTATCACAAAGGATTTCAAAGTTGTGTATCAAAACCAAATTTCCTAATTGACAAAAACAATGATATAATAACAGGCAAATAACAAAACGTACATTCAAAACCAATATCTAAAACATATCACATGTCATTTTTATATACATTTCAAATTAGTACATAGAAGCACTTGACACTACAAAACTGGATTAACAACAAAAACGCAAGCATATTTAATTTAATAATGATGATATTAAAGAATATTCATCGTTACCAATAGTCCTTCACCTACTGCCAATATTTAAAAAAGGAACAACAACAAAAAGGATTTTATATCTATGTTTTAGCCAATGCTTGACTGATATTTTTTTTTATGGTTTGTTTCTCAGTTTTAAAAGAACATTACACAACTAGCCAAATAATATACATTGATTTTCCGTTCCTGAGGGAGATATGAAGATTTGTTCACCCAAGAATATTCATGTTTCATGAGGGCTCTGCCCGAGGAAAATATGATTTTTAGGTTGCATTTCTGTAAATATTGACAATGCAATTTCCCATAGGAACTCCTTTTACGGCTAAAACTGTACCACTTTTACTATGAAGTTTTGAAAAAAATCTTATCCTAGAATTGAAAGTTCATATGCACCACAATTTTTTTCAAAGGTCAAAATATAGGGCTGTGCGGCATATTTTCAACCTTTATATGCCCTGAACTTCTCAGAGTTTAAACTTACACTAATTTTCTTAACTACCCCTACCTCGAATGAAAGGTTGCCACAGATTTCAATGTAAACAATATGCACGTGTTTATTTACTGGTAACATTCCCAAGTTCTGTCTCTGCGATATGGAACACAGAGAGCATAACTGGGAACCAGTATGTAAACAAAATGAATTTTCTATGAATATTCAATTACTCCCCAAAAGAGGCGTGTTTTGAGAAACAGCTGTATTTACAAAGTGCAACCTATACAGACATTTATTCAAATAGAAAACTCTCTAAAATCAGTTTTTCTCACATTAATACTCATTTATCAGAATTAAAGTCTTAAAGAAATCACTGTGTATACTCTAAGTTTTTCTTTACTATACATTTTATACCCCCTCCCCTGTTTCAATTTTTTAAAGAATTTGAAAACAAGACTTTAATTATTGCCAGCTTACCCTATTTGCATATTTTCTGATAAAAAATGCCTAGAACCTGTTAAAAACTGTGTTGATAACATATTGAAAGCATATCAGAATATCATAAATGTAATGTTTAGCAGTCAATCATTACAACATTCAAGATTATATAAAGTATCCAATCCAGCCTCTATCTCCAGTCCACATCTTTCTGTATGCCTATTTGTCAATTAAAGAACACATTTTCTGCCTCAAATGGTCAATTTAGAATTCTTGTCACAACAGTATCATCTTTAACCATATATCTGACACAATTTAGCTACTATATATACTAGAAGTGTTCAAACAAAGCCATATTTGCAATAGTTGTATGTATGCAGATACCAGTCTGAGATATAAATTCACTTAAAATGTTGTAGAGATGACTGCTAACATTTGATTTTTGCATAACTTCCAAGCATAGTTATTGTTTTCTATATCAAGAACTTTAAAATCATAAAATCATAGCATTTACAAGTTAAATTATTTGTTTTATGACCCAGGGGGTAGGCAATTTTCTATGTTTCTTGCTCCTGGGGCCTCAAATTTCCTAATAATTCTGCTGTTTCTAGCAATTTGGAATATTTAGTACATATTCAGGATAGAACACACTATTGTAAGTTTTCTTGAGATATTTTTGTTTTTCTAGCTTGTATTTATTATGCCGTGGTGACAAAAAAGAAGATTTAGGTGTTGCGGCTTACTTTTGGGTTATCGAAAGAACACAAATACCCCATAAATAATATTCAGGAAGGATCTATGAGTTTCAATGACTGCGAAGAGTAAATATAAGCACTTCTGAACAATTTAACATACAAATATGCAAATATTATGATTTAATTTTGTATCCAGGACTTTAAGTAAACTATGCATACTGTAAACCGTGAATTTATGCTGAGTCATCATATTTAAGGCCCAGGATTCTATCAATCTTCATTAAATATTTATAAAACTTCTTATTTGAGTTAATTTCTTTAAAATCTGTGAAATAAAGCAAATTTGGTTAAATTCTGAATGTTCCCCTTTTTCACCCTATATAGGTTGCATTTCTGTAAATATTGACAATGCAATTTCCCATAGGAACTCCTTTTACGGCTAAAACTGTACCACTTTTACTATGAAGTTTTGAAAAAAATCTTATCCTAGAATTGAAAGTTCATATGCACCACAATTTTTTTCAAAGGTCAAAATATAGGGCTGTGCGGCATATTTTCAACCTTTATATGCCCTGAACTTCTCAGAGTTTAAACTTACACTAATTTTCTTAACTACCCCTACCTCGAATGAAAGGTTGCCACAGATTTCAATGTAAACAATATGCACGTGTTTATTTACTAGTAACATTCCCAAGTTCTGTCTCTGCGATATGGAACACAGAGAGCATAACTGGGAACCAGTATGTAAACAAAATGAATTTTCTATGAATATTCAATTACTCCCCAAAAGAGGCGTGTTTTGAGAAACAGCTGTATTTACAAAGTGCAACCTTTAGAGGGTGAACAAATCTTCATATCTCCCGAGGTCAAAATATGATACTCAGAGGTGAATATGAAGTTTTGTTCGACGTCACGTGTGAAAGTTTCAACCAATCAAATGTTGATTTCATTATCAAAATCAACATGCAGTGGAATAATAAATTCTGTAAACTTCTTTATAATGTTTAAATAATTAAATATCTGTGTACTCAAAATTTGACTCTCAGTTGTGAAGCATATATGTATATTTTCTACTTGTTAGATTTGAAGAATGAACCATACAGGAGGGCTGATGGGGTAAGACGAAGTCAAAGAAGAAGAAATGAAGGTCTAATGACAACATCAATGGGAAATGACATTTTCTGAAGAGTTATCTCCCTTTGCAAGGGATTAATTATAGATATACGTACATAGAAATGTATATAGCTCTCTTTGTTTCAGTTAACAGGGGGTAGATAGAGTATAATGTCAAGCATATCTCTTTCTAGGTCTATACACCAAATTGATATTTTCTCCTTTTTTCAGGGGGTAGGAGAAAAAATGTTACTCTACAAAGTGGTATTAAACTAGCTACAAATGAAGTTGAGGGCAACATGAAAAGTATAAGAGTTAACTTTTATAGTGTTAGAATGACAACAATTACTGTAACAATTTTTGCTTTTTTTCGCTTTTTTAGTAGTCAAAAATTGGAAATCAGTTCAATGTAGATATATGTCAAGTCATAATAAAGAAGTCAGAGAATCTCAGACGGTACTTGCCACAGAATATTGCATTTAATTCAAATGTAATCTCAAAGCATTTAACATTTTTAACCTTATAAATAAACTGTTGAAAACTCATTTTTTTAAACTCCAAATTGCTTGATGAAAAACGTTCTCATGGTATGCCCATGGATTAAATACATCTTTGCTCTGTTTAAAGGGAAATAATCCATTTCATACTATGTGATTATTAGATTATAATTATATGCTGTTAAAGTATGTCTTTGTTTAAGTTCACAAAAAATCAAAGTTGGTGCTCTCTTGTTTAAGTTTTAAATGAATTACAATAATTTTCAAAGCACGTTAAAGTATAATAAAAACTTTTTATTTTAATTAATTTAAACCACACAGATGTTTTAATTACATTGAGCTGCTGTTGATTGTTAAGCAAGGCATAAAAGTTTTTAAATTCCATTGTACTTGCTTGATATAAGTAAGATGTACAAAGAATTGCACTTCAGTGTTTTAAGTTTTAAAACTGTAATCATGTTAATACATTTGAAAGAAAAGGACTATTTCACAGATTCTTGTAATGTATTTCCGATGATTGATCTTTATTTGTACATAATGTTTACCTATTGATATGAATGAATGTGGCGTGAATGAAGAAATATTTATTTCACAGTCATCTTGTGCAATTTTATATGTTTTTATTGTTTTACACATCTTCATTATAAATCATTGTCATTTAAATATGATAGGTGCAACTGTTTACATGTATCATTTTAAAATAAATGTCATCAATGTATATCTGTTTCAGAAAACTATAGGCCAGTTGAAAAATGTCATATTTTATCAAGTTGAGTTTCAAAGGGATTTAAAAGAAACATGGTTGAAATCTCATGTTAAAAAAAGTAATCGTATGTTGTGTTATTGATATCTTGTAAATCATTAAATGTTTCAATCAGACAAGGAAATGGATGATATCTTATTTCACTGATAGGGTAGGTAAGTGATTCCTTGTGAAAATAATTAGTGATGAATAATACTGAAAGAAATAGATAATATACTGTATAAAAGAGTTCATATTGATAAGATCACCAATCATATATTTTAAACTATGCTTTTCCTACAGTTAAGGTCTGTAAGTGATCTTTTTATATAGCTTTCTATTTTATTATTGAGAGCTTCAAAAGTTGGATGGTCTACAGCTGGTTTTTATCAGCCTAAAAAAAATATAAGAAATCCTTGGAGATTTTTGTGAAAAATTGTTTTTAAAATACTTTGCACCTAAATCATTACGAACACAGAAATAATTGTTGAAATCTCTGATCAAATATAAAACATATTAATATTACCTTGGGGAAAAAAAACACTCAAATACATATGCTATGCTTTTATATATTTTTGGCAATGATAATTTCAATAAAATGGTACTTTTGTATTCATAAGTTGGAGTATTGACTTTCTGCTAGAGGTTTGTTTTGGAAATTGGAAAGATAAAAATGAAAAGTTAAGAGATGACTGTCTAACAAAAGGTCAGTAGGATTTCAGTCTTCCCTAAGACTCATAGCAATATTTCAAATAATAGCTTACTGCATTGTATTGTAACTTTTTAATTATCACTAGCATTTTACTAATCGTGGAGATCTAAAACCCTGAAAATAGAATCATTGCTAAATGGTATTATCACAAAATGAATTGCTCTTCTGTCTTTTTGTATGCATGATAAATGTATTATGTTAATGCATTTAATAATAAGAGTTCTTTTTTATTTTAATAAAAAAAATCAAACATGAATATAACATGCCTTTTGGTGCTAACCTTCACATACTGTTAATTATATCAAAACTATTCTTTTATCCTTAAACATGATATTGTTCTGTGGTGCAGTGAATCCCGTAATAGAACTTACTTTGGGTAAAATAAGAATAAAGTAAAGACTTGATAATTTGAGAAACCTTACATTTCATTACAAACAATAACATTTTTTTTTCTGGTGATATTATTTTTACAAATGATTAGCGCTTTGAAATCTTTAGTTGCTACTTCAGTGTTTTATATATAAGATATGACAGTTCTCTGAACAAACTTTAACTACTGAGCTTTAATCAGCAATAAATAGTGCTTTGTTTTATTAGTCTAGTAAGATTTGTTCGACTACGCAATAATTATTTTCCTATGCATTTGTATATTTCTTTGTACTGCCAGCATTGTTACTTTCATATATTTAGACTCGGTAAAACATTCCTGTTTTTCATTGCCTGTATGTACCTGATCCTAAAGCATAACAGATATCTAGTTATATTATTTTTTTGTTTTATTTCTCCATAAATGTAGAATTGGCAATAAATGAAAATCTGTGGAAAGAACATACACGTATTCAAGTGACCAAAAAACTAAATTTGGTTTAGTTTTATTTTATTATTTTTATTTAGCTTGAATGCTGCAAGTGACTGTGTGCCAAAGTTTGCAATGTCTGGATGAATAATATGACTTTATTTTAATATAAATTCTTAGAGCAGTAAAACTGCAGTAATTTAACCCCAATTACTCCTACAGTGTTTATATTATTTATTTAATGTAGAATATATGAATTAGTTATTACAAAGACAAGTCTTATGTGTTTATAAGATCTATTTTAGTGTTTCCATGGACGTATGTTTGTTTATGGTTATTTTTGTAGATTTTTATTTTGCCTACTGTACCTCACTAATTCCCTTACTTAAAATTAAACATTAGTTCTAGTCAAATTTGAATATTATTAAATTTAATAATTTTCCAAATCAAATATAAAAAAAACTTTTCCTTTTGCACAAGTTTCTGAGAATTTCAGACATAAATTATGACTGAAGTTATATATGGTCATAGGCTGTTTAAAAACAAATAATAAGAAACAACAGAGGTCTATTTTATTCATTGTTGGTCAGAAAATGTTGTGATACAAAGTATAGCAATTTGTCAAATCATACCATACATTCTCCTCATCATTTTAGTATGACGTTTATCTGTATATTTGTCATGGCAAAGATTTATAATGTTTTTAAAACATACATTGTACTGTCATAAGAACATGCCTTAATTTGTACAATAAACATAAAAAACACAAAGTAAAAACTGTTTTCTTTTTACTTTTAGATTTCCAGTTTTGTATATACATATACTTGTAGCTGGAATTGAAGTTCTGAATATACAGGAAATACATGTACCTGGAATTGAAGTTCTGAATAAACAGGAAATACATGTACCTGGAATTGAAGTTCTGAATAAACAGGAAATACATGTAACTGGAATTGAAGTTCTGAATATACAAAAAAAAATACATGTAGGTGGAATTGAAGTTATGAATATTCAAAAAAATTACATTTAGCTGGAATTGAAGTTCTGAAAATACAAAAAAATACAAATACTGGTAGGTGGAATTGAAGTTCTGAACATACAGGAAATACATTGAGCTGAAGTTGAAGTGCTGAATAAACAGAAGATACATGTAGCTGGCTTTTAAGCACTGTATATTCGGGATTAGCTTGCAGATGATTGTCAAGCATTCATCAAGAAATCCAGTGTTATAAACCTTTGTGGCATGCAATCTGTTGCCATCCACTGTATATCCCTCTCTTACTAGTCCAGTCAAACTAAGATTTAACCTCAAACTAATTGCAACAGAAAATATTTGAGTACTAATCTATAGCATTATGATCTTTATATGCACAGAAAAAAGTCCCATAAAATCTAACTTGAGGAAAGCTCAAAATCAGCATTTTTAATTTCCTATGGAAATTAACATTGGAAGGGGAGATAACTCTGCAAAAATGAGTCTTTTTTTTTTGGTCAGTTTTTGGTTGATTTTCTTGAAATTTATGTAAAGTATGATACTTTGATGGGGTTATACGATTGTATTTGACTAAATTATATAATCTTCTGCTCATGAAATATACAAAACCGAAGTGTTATGAGTAGTTATATTTTTTTCGTGCATTTTTCATTTCAGAAATTGCAAATTTGAAGCTTTGTGACCATTTTGAAAAAATAATGTGAAAATTTGGTATTGTTTATATCTGTATATTATATTTTTTCAGCATCTGACTTATCTTAAAAAACTTTAAACCACAAAAAGAAGAATACATGCTTAATTATTTTTATTAAATTTGAGATTCGTTGAAAAATTCAATAAATGGTCAACTAATGAATTACGAAATCTACGGTAGATTATAGCTTGATAAAAGATATGCAAGCACCTTTAGAGTTGTTTGTTATACTCTAAAGACCGCTAAAAAGTCAAGAAACAAAACATTCTGATGAATAGAAGCGATAAAGTTATAATTTTTGTATCAATTTTTGTCGAGCCTGCAACTTTTGTTGCAGCAAGCTCGACGTAGGGATAGTGATCCATCGGCGGAGTTGGCGTCGTTAGCTAACTTCTTAAAAGCTTTATATTTTAGAAGGTGGAAGACCTGAATGCTTCATACTTTGTATTTAGATGCCTCATGTTACGAAGTTCCTGTTAGTCACATGTCCAATGTCCTTGACCTCATTTTCATGGTTCAGTGACCACTTGAAAAAAAAGTTTAGATTTTTTGTAATGTTGAATTCTCTCTTATTATAAGCAATAGGATAACTATTTGGTATGTGCGTACCTTGCAAGGTCCTCATGCCCGTCAGACAGTTTTCACTTGACCTCGACCTCATTTTATGGATCAGTGAACAAGGTTAAGTTTTGGTGGTCAAGTCCATATCTCAGATACTATAAGCAATAGGGCTAGTATATTCGGTGTATGGAAGGACTGTAAGGTGTACATGTCCAACTGGCAGGTGTCATCTGACCTTGACCTCATTTTTATTGTCGAGCCTGCAACTTTTGTTGCAGAAAGCTCGACATAGGGATAGTGATCCGGCGGCGGCGGTGTTAGTTAACTTCTTGAAAGCTTTATATTTTAGAAGGTGGAAGACCTGGATGCTTCATACTTTGTATATAGATGCCTCATGTTATGAAGTTTCCGTCAGTCACATGTCCAATGTCCTTGACCTCATTTTCATGGTTCAGTGACCACTTGAAAAAAAGTTCAGATTTTTTGTAATGTTGAAAGGTCCTCATGTCTGTCAGACAGTTTTCACTTGACCTCGACCTCATTTCATGGATCAGTGAACAAGGTTAAGTTTTGGTGGTCAAGTCCATATCTCAGATACTACAAGCAATAGGGCTAGTATATTCGGTGTATGGAAGGACTGTAAGGTGTACATGTCCAACTGGCAGGTGTCATCTGACCTTGACCTCATTTTCATGGTTCAGTGGTTATAGTTAAATTTTTGTGTTTTGGTCTGTTTTTCTCATACTATATGCAATAGGTCTACTATATTTGTTGTATGGAATGATTGTAAGGTGTACCTATCTAGTGGGCAGATGTCATGTGACCTTGACCTCATTTTCATGGTTCAGTGGTCAAAGTTAAGTTTTTGAGTTTTGGTCTATTTTTCTTAAACTACAAGTAATAGGTCAACTATATTTGTTGTATGGAAGCATTGTTAGCTGTACATGTCTGCCTGGCATGGTTCACCTGACCTTGACCTCATTTTCATGGTTCATTGGTCTGTGTTTAGCTATCTTGGTTAATGTTAAGTTTATGTGACCGTTGTAATAAAGCTTTATACTTAGGACTATCAAAATAATATAAGTGATTAGTAAAGAAGGCGAGACATTTCAGTGTGTGCACTTTTGTTATTGATATTTCTGCCCTTTTTGCTAGAGTTATCTCCCTTTTCAATGCAAATCTCCATAGGAATTTTAAATGGTGATTTTTTTTAGTTTTCCTCAAATAAGATTTAATGGGACTTTTTTCTGTGTATATTTGGGGTATAATGCTAAAGATTAAAACTTAAAATCTTCTGTTGCAATTATATTTGTACTTTCAGGTTAGGGTCAAATTTATACTAGATTGACTGGACTATACCCTTTAAAAGCTCAAGTCCATGTTTTCAAACTAAGCAATCTCACCTTCTCAAAAACTACAGGGTAAGTTAGGTTGCTTTTAACCATTAGAAATCTTTTCAAGAATCACTGAGCCAACTGAACCAACATCAAGTAGCAAGTGAGGTCAAAAGTTGTACTTTAGTATCAATAGACAAACCAATATGAATGTATTATAGCCACTAAATTTATTGGAACAAATACAAACTGAAGGGTCCTTATGATTTAATGATGAAGGGTAGCAGCTATGTCCACAAGTAGAATAATCAATACTAGTATCACAGTGATCAGGGTGACATGCACTTTAAGGAAATGTATGTAGCAAACTTTACAGAACTGTTATTAATTGGCAATGCATTATGGGATTGTCAATGTTTTTTAATGTTTTAATTTGTCCATTATGAAGATGGTGAGAATATAAACATATTTTGGGCAGGTGTTGAATACTGTATCTATCCGTTGTGAGGTACAAAAGAAAAGACTTCAATACTGGCTATCCAGACATGACTTTATATTATATTGATATGGAAGATTATCCTTCTGGGAAAAAATCGTATGCAGCCAAATATGACAGAAAAGGGCCTGATGATGTACTGATATCAGATTAAATAAGATGTTGATGGGTTCCACTCATGTTGGGACTTAGTTCTGAGTCTAATTTGCTTAGCACCCTAGAAACACATAACCTATAACAAAAGGGTTAAGAAAAGTCCATTGTAAAAAAACTGATTACAAACTACTGTAAATTGAGAAATTATTGCGATTTCGTCATTTTAGACAAAAATGCGATTTTAATTTTTGCTATATTGAGAAAAATCCTGTCTAATCATATAAACAAGAGGCTGTCACAACGACAGCAAACTGGATTTATTAACATTTATTTGTGTCCTGGCAATATCACAAGAACCATAACTGATGAATGCTGAAAGTGAAAATCGTCAATATCAAATTTGACCTCCATTTTGTAGTCTGACAGTATCAACATATTAAAATTTGAAAAGCTTAGATTGAATGGTTCATTAGTAAATGCAACAAGGTGAATGGAAACACCATTTTACGATCTTTCAAGAACCATAACTCCTGAACGGTAAAAGTCAAAATTGTCATTATTAAACTTGACCTCTATTTTGTCATCAGTAACAACATATAAAAATTTCAAAAGCTTTGGTTGAATGGTTTATGAGAAAATGCACGGACATGACTGGAAACAACATTTTTCAATCTTTCAAGAACCATAACTCCTGAACGGTAGAAGTCAAAATCGTCATAATTGAACTTGACCTCCATTTTGTCATCAGTAACAATATATTAAAATTTGGGAAGCTTTGGTAGAACAGTTCATGCGTAAATGCAGGGACACGACTGGAAACTCCATTTTTCAATCTTTCAAGAACCATAACTCCTGAACCGTAAAAGTCAAAATCGTCATAATTGAACTTGACCTCCATTTTGTCATCAGTAACAACATATTAAAATTTGGGAAGCTTTGGTAGAACAGTTCATGCGTAAATGCACGGACACGACTGGAAACTCCATTTTTCAATCGTTCAAGAACCATAACTCCTGAACGGTAAAAGTCAAAATTGTCATTATTAAACTTGACCTCTATTTTGTCATCAGTAACAACATATAAAAATTTCAAAAGCTTTGGTTGAATGGTTTATGAGAAAATGCACGGACATGACTGGAAACAACATTTTTCAATCTTTCAAGAACCATAACTCCTGAACGGTAGAAGTCAAAATCGTCATAATTGAACTTGACCTCCATTTTGTCATCAGTAACAATATATTAAAATTTGGGAAGCTTTGGTAGAACAGTTCATGCGTAAATGCAGGGACACGACTGGAAACTCCATTTTTCAATCTTTCAAGAACCATAACTCCTGAACCGTAAAAGTCAAAATCGTCATAATTGAACTTGACCTCCATTTTGTCATCAGTAACAACATATTAAAATTTGGGAAGCTTTGGTAGAACAGTTCATGCGTAAATGCAGGGACACGACTGGAAACTCCATTTTTCAATCTTTCAAGAACCATAACTCCTGAACCGTAAAAGTCAAAATCGTCATAATTGAACTTGACCTCCATTTTGTCATCAGTAACAACATATAAAAATTTGGGAAGCTTTGGTAGAACAGTTCATGCGTAAATGCACGGACACGACTGGAAACTCCATTTTTCAATCGTTCAAGAACCATAACTCCTGAACGGTAAAAGTCAAAATTGTCATTATTAAACTTGACCTCTATTTTGTCATCAGTAACAACATATAAAAATTTCAAAAGCTTTGGTTGAATGGTTTATGAGAAAATGCACGGACATGACTGGAAACAACATTTTTCAATCTTTCAAGAACCATAACTCCTGAACGGTAGAAGTCAAAATCGTCATAATTGAACTTGACCTCCATTTTGTCATCAGTAACAATATATTAAAATTTGGGAAGCTTTGGTAGAACAGTTCATGCGTAAATGCAGGGACACGACTGGAAACTCCATTTTTCAATCTTTCAAGAACCATAACTCCTGAACCGTAAAAGTCAAAATCGTCATAATTGAACTTGACCTCCATTTTGTCATCAGTAACAACATATTAAAATTTGGGAAGCTTTGGTAGAACAGTTCATGTGTAAATGCACGGACACGACTGGAAACTCCATTTTTCAATCGTTCAAGAACCATAACTCCTGAACGGTAAAAGTCAAAATTGTCATTATTAAACTTGACCTCTATTTTGTCATCAGTAACAACATATAAAAATTTCAAAAGCTTTGGTTGAATGGTTTATGAGAAAATGCACGGACATGACTGGAAACAACATTTTTCAATCTTTCAAGAACCATAACTCCTGAACGGTAGAAGTCAAAATCGTCATAATTGAACTTGACCTCCATTTTGTCATCAGTAACAATATATTAAAATTTGGGAAGCTTTGGTAGAACAGTTCATGCGTAAATGCAGGGACACGACTGGAAACTCCATTTTTCAATCTTTCAAGAACCATAACTCCTGAACCGTAAAAGTCAAAATCGTCATAATTGAACTTGACCTCCATTTTGTCATCAGTAACAACATATTAAAATTTGGGAAGCTTTGGTAGAACAGTTCATGCGTAAATGCACGGACACGACTGGAAACTCCATTTTTCAATCGTTCAAGAACCATAACTCCTGAACGGTAAAATCGCCATTATTGAACTTGACCTTCATTTAGTTGTCAGTAACAACATATTAAAATTTGGTATCAACATTTGATTGCCGGCCGCCCGCCGTACATCCCCAAATCAATAACCGACATTTTTGTCACAAAAATCCGGTTAAAAAATTCAAAATGCAAGTTAAAATTATTGTGATTATAACCCTGTTGCATCTTTCACAATATTAAAAGAAGAAATAAATGTGTACCCTGCAATTATTTTTTAAGGGTTAATAAATATGGTAATATAAAAAGGCCTCAGCATTCCTCATCCATAACAAATGGCATATTTTTGCATGTTTGCATAATCTACAGATCCACACATGTTGGACTGAAAATCAATACATTAATGCAGTATACTGAACTAGTACTCATTTTTGTTCAGGGGCCAGATGAAACCCGCCTCCAGGATGCATGATTTTCTTGCTGTGTTGAAAACATATTGGTGGCGCCTTGAGCTGTTTTCTGCTCTCTGGTCAGGTTGTTTTCCCTTTGACACATTCCTTGTTTCCTTTTGCAATCTTATTATTGGTGTAGGTTTATTATTGGTGTAGGTTTGAAACACTTACACTAGATTGACATCTATTCAATTTGTATTTTGTGAAATGACATCATTCAATCTGTGTTGTAGAGTGCTGCCTCTCAATCAAGTAGTTGTACGGAATATCCATATTTCTTATATTTTTCATTTCATAGTAGACTTTTATTTTTCAAATCCAAATAAAATAATAAGTTGTTATCATTATAAAATATTTTTATTTAGAAAGGAGCTTCAACATCTCCCATTTCTACATATACAGATTTGACTTGTGTAAATAAGTCCAAGGCCTCAGGCCCATTTTCCCGTCCTAGTCCTGATTTCTTGTATCCACCAAATGGAACACCTACAGGGTACACATTGTAGTTATTGACATATAAAGATCCAGCTTCTAGTTCTGAGGCTACTCTGTGGGCTCTCTTTAAATCACTGGAAAATAAAAACTGGAAATGAGCAACTAGCCAAGATATAAAAAAATAATTTCAAATCAATTTCAATAACAAATCCAATTAAGAAATAAGTTTCAAGAGAATGTAGTGTTTTATTAATCTAATTGCCCAAATCCTATTTTGAATTTAAAAGTCTCTTAGCCCAGTTAAAAAAAATCTTCATTCTGATATGAATTTACTGCTTTTTTATTATAACCATTTTGAGTTATTGTCAAATCTTATTTTGTCATCCTGATAATTCTTCCCATTCACAGTTTCTAACTATGTACTAAAGATTCCACAAAAAAAACCCCACAAAAATAATTAATCATTGTCATTCAAATGCAGTAATTCCTATAAGGAGTCTACTGATCTTTTCATTCATGTTGAGTGTCTTGACATATTTGTAGATCTTAAGGAGGCTTGCGGGTATAAGATTTTCAGAAAAAAAATAAAACATTAATTTTTCATTACAAATTTTATTTATTTTTACCTATAGTATAGTTGATACTTTATCATATGGTACAAAAATCATTCCAAAAAACCAATTCATGTTGGCCCCAGGTGACTTTCAAAATGTAGGTATCATTGAAAAAGCTCCAAATTATCTCCCTTTGGTGCAAAAATGCCATGTTTTGGCATTAAAATTGAAAAACCTTTTTTAACTCATCGGTGACCTATATTTTTTTATTTATATTGTTGTTTTCGAAAAAGCTGTACATAAACTAAAAAATTGTAAAATTTAAGCGATTTCTGAAATTTAGTTCTTTTTTTATTTCGATATCACCGCTATTTCTCCTATTAGTTCAACAGAAAAAAAGGAAATTAACAAAAATGTATGCTTCTTCTGAAGGCAGATTGTGAGTGTAAATGAACGGTGACCCCATTTTTTAATTTTATTTTTCTATTAAGTATAAGATAAAGTTCATTTATGGAAAAATATGGAGAAATCCTATATTAAGGTGGTACCCAACACTTTAACTAGAATTAATTTGGCTTGTTTAATTTTCTTAAAATTTTGACAAAGTATTTACATTGACCCTTTGACAAAAATATAAAAATTTGAACAAAGGAGTAGGTCCGGTAAGGACCGATTTTGGCCTCAAATTTCAGGTTCATCTGACGAAAGATTTTGACCACTTTTTTAACACTTAAGTGTCTATTTTATTTGAATCAAATAGTTTATGTGAAAGATTTTAATTCATTTAGTCATTAAAAACTATCCGATTCAAGCAAATATGCCGAAAAATGACACTTTTCAGATGGTTTTTGTCAAAAATGAAAGTGGCCGCATCTGTGTTCATCCTCAACCTTTATATATGTTATGTATTATCATAAAATACAACTTACATTTCAATATAAAGGATGAACACGAATGCGGCCACTTTCGTTTTACACGAAAACCGTCTAAAATTTAACTAAAAAGCTAGAATTGTGAAGATTTCAGTAATTTGGCCCGACTTAATGGTGCAAGTATCCGATATATGTGCATTGCATTGTCAAAAACAGCCCATATTTATGTAGCAGAAGCATTCTTCTGTGTAATAAATAACTAAAAGTTTACATTTTAACAATTTTGTAAAACTGCTATATTTTGGGGCCGAAAAGGTGTCTTACTGGACCTACTCCTTTGAACCAACAGTTTTATCAGAAAAATTACACAGGTTATATAGCAGTTTGACAAACACTTATTTTGATCACTGAGAAGCTTAATATTCCCTTAACAACACAACGTAATTAAAACGGTTAGCTGATTTTACAGAGTTTTCTCCCTGTAGTGTTAGGTACCACCTTAAATATAAAAAAATGATTTAGACCCGCGAGCCCCCTTAATGTTCTAATAAATTTTGCTTCAAACAGTTTCTATCCACTTGTCAACAAAAACTAAAAAAAATAGGTAAAAATAAACTTCATTATTCAGAAGCAGCAACTCCTCCTATAAGGAATCCCCTGCAGAGTTTGGTGATGTTTATAAATTTTCTGATCTTTTCCTAGAGATCATCTTTTGCCATTTGGTTTTTCTATCTAGCTACAATACTTTTCAAGATAATGAACAGGATCACAAAAATGGTAAAGTCAATAGATCCAATAAGCAGATGTCTTACAGAATTGGTAGCAATGGACAGTATGTATGTACCATAATAGTTTTCCAGATAAAGTGAATATTTGGATGATTGAACTTACTTTGTAAATACTCCAGCGGCTAATCCAAACTCTGTATCATTGGCTCGACTGATGACTTCCTGCTCTGTGTCAAATCCCAAGACAGACATCACGCTGCCGAATATTTCATCTTTAACAACAGTCATGTGATCTTCACAGTTTACTAGGATACAGGGTGACATATAATATCCACCCGAAAGACTGGCATCTGGGACTACCCTCTCACCACCACACACAACACTGGCTCCCTGTAAAATAATATTAATACATACATATAGTTACTGATATCAAATCTTCAAGAAACATGCAAACTCCTCAAATAAGTTTTCTACACACTGATGTTGTAAAATTTCAACCAAAGACATAATCCGTTTTGGCGAGTGAGCTTAGATTCATATTGTGTCGAGCGGCTGATATTTTACAATATCCATACAAAGAAAACCTGATTAAGGTGGTACCTAACACTACAGGGAGATAACTCTGTAATATCAGCTAAACTTTTTAATTACATTGCGTTGTGAAGGCAATATAAAGCTTCTCAATGATCAAAATTAGTGTTTGTCAAACTGCTATATAACCAGTGTAATTTTTCTGATAAAACGCTTAGTTCAAATTATTTTAATTTTTTATATTTTTGTAAAAGGGTCAAAGTAAATTACGGTGTGAGTTCCAAAAAGGAGTGAACATTCATAACACTACTGTAAGGTCAGCAGAATGTATGTTTTCTTAAAGGTGCACTTTATATGCAGGTGCGTCTTATGTAAGGAAAAAAACATTCCTCTTCCCAAAAAACGGCCGTGTGGCTTAAATAGGGGTGCGTTTTTTATTCCGGAGAATACGGTACTTTGTCAAAATTTTATGAAAATTAAACGAGCCAAATTAATTTTAGTGAAAGTGTTGGGTACCACCTTAATCTGTTTAATGTTCTATTACTGGTTGTTTTCCCCTCTCCAAGACAGTTTTACGCTTGACATAAAGCAAGCTTGATAACGTCTCCTCACACACTGTGACGTCACAGATAACTTCTCTTCAGACATTATGACATCACTAATAATGCCTTCTCTATTCTCAAAGCCGTGATATTAGAATTACAAACCAACTGAACAGGTTGATATAGATGTAGTCAGTACTCAGCCATTGATTTACACTTCACAGAAATTATGACCCCATTTATATACATAAGCTATTCAATATTTTTATTCAAATAGGGTGAAAAAGTTAAATTTTGTGATTATGATCAGTGCTGGAGTATAAGGCATTATTTTGGTAGGAAACAGAAACACTCCCTAGATGTATCCATATACCTTGTTATAGATAACTAAGTGTCTGTAGAAGTTTGGCTATAGCTATGAGAATATATGTGAATGTATATAAAGCTAATTACCTCTTTTTTGGCTATATCTACATATGTTAGTACTTTCATTGCCTGTTCTTCACTGATTGTAGCGCCAACTTTTGTATCTTCATGGTTTGGATTTCCTATTTTCATGTTTTTCGTCCTTTCAACAATTTTTGCTAAAAATGGTCCCATTATACTGTTTTGTACAAATACTCTTGTTCCATTGGAGCATACCTAATTAATAAAGATATAGCATGTTATAAATTAATCAGTCCTTGCCACACACTCAGGTGTCTTTTTCTGAGCATTCTTTATTGGCATGTTGCAAAAATACTTTTTTGGTTTAAACATAGTTTACCAAGTATCATTATACCCCCGCTTTAAAAAAGGGTAAAAAGGGGGGGTATACTGTTTTACCTCTGTCCGTCCATCAGTCCGTCCGTCCGTCAGTCAGTCCGTCCCATGAAACTTTCGTCACATTTTTCTCAGGAACTACACATCCACCCTTTCTGTAATTTGGTATCAACATTTATATATGTCAGCCATACCGTGTGATGCGTTTTCAGATTCATTACTTGACAACTTCCTGTTTACCGAACACTTGTCTGATTTTACACATGATAGCCAAGTTGAAAATTTTCGTCACATTTTTCTCAGGAACTACAATACAAGGATTTCTGAAATTTGGTTTCAGGATTTATATAAGTCAGCTATACTGTGTGATGCGTTTTCAGATTCATCACTCGACAACTTCCTGTTTACCGAACACTTGTATGATTTTACACATGATAACTAAGTTGAAAATTTTCGTCACATTTTTCTCAGGAACTACAATACAAGGATTTCTGAAATTTGGTTTCAGGATTTATATAAGTCAGCTATTCCGTGTGATGCGTTTTCAGATTCATCACTCGACAACTTCCTGTTTACCGAACACTTGTATGATTTTACACATGATAACCAAGTTAAAAAATTTCGTCACATTTTTCTCAGGAACTACAATACAAGGATTTCTGAAATTTGGTTTCAGGATTTATATAAGTCAGCTATACCGTGTGATGCGTTTTCAGATTCATCACTCGACAACTTCCTGTTTACCGAACACTTGTATATTTTTACACTATTAATATTATCCACTTGCGGCGGGGGTATCATCAGTGAGCAGTAGCTCGCAGTTTCACTTGTTTTTTTTTACAACAGAAACAACAAAAACTTTAGTTAAAGATTAAATTATCAAAAAAATAAGTGTTGTTTTAAAGTTTATTTACAATTGTATCGTTAAATGATTACTAAGGAAAAAATCAAAGATTTCTGTATATAACCAATTTAAATAAATGTGATTTTGTCAATTTCAAGGTATTTTAACCAAAAAAAAACAGGTCTGAAACCCTAGTTTTTATTTAGAAATTCAAAAGTACATTGACCCAGAAATCTTTCACAGAAATTAAAGAAAAAACTTTGGTGGATCATTTAGACAATCAAACTACTGTCCAGAATATACTGTATAATGAAACATACCTGTCCCTGTGTGAAGAAGTTAGCCATCATAGCACCAGATACTGCATTATCTAAGTTACTGTCATTGAATATAATACAAGGAGATTTCCCTCCAAGTTCTAAACCTACATGTTTAATTCCCTGTGAAAATATAGAGAAACATGTATTAATATATACATGAATTAATAATTTAACCATTTAGCACAAAAGGTTACCAAACTTTAGGTTATGGTAAGCACTGTAGACTTCATGGTTCTTTTAGAAGGCACAAAAGGTTACCAAACTTTAGGTTATGGTAAGAACTGTAGACCACATGGTCCTTTTAGAAGACACAAAAGGTTACCAAACTTTAGGTTATGGTGAGTACTGTAGACCACGTGGTTCTTTTAGAAGGCACAAAAGGTTACCAAGCTTTAGGTTATGGTGAGTACTGTAGACCACATGGTCCTTTTAGAAGGCACAAAAGGTTACCAAACTTTAGGTTATGATGAGTACTGTAGACCACATGGTCCTTTTAGAAGGCACAAAAGGTTACCAAACATTAGGTTATGGTGAGTACTGTAGACCACATGGTCCTTTTAGAAGAGAAAATAGTTTTATTTTGAAACTATATTAAATACCATATTTTATCCTTTATAAATTACCTATTTTTTTGCGGTATGGCATAATGCAGTTCGGCACAATTATATACTGCTAAATTTTAGTGACAGTTTAAAAACAGATTTCTTCCAAAAAGGTACAAACTTGCTGCCTATTTTTTTTTACAGCAAAATGCATTGAGTGTGTAGGTTTAATAATATCTTTGGCTAGCATTGTTTGTTAGCTGAACAGTGAAGTCATTATAAGGTCAATTATACTACCCTCCTTTCCAAGTAGTCTAATCCTACAGACAGATAGATTGGTTATATGTCGGACTAGTCTTACTCTACTCTTAAAGGTATACCTAATCTAATAATGACTTCATGGTTCAGCAAGCAATCAAGCTAACCAAAGGTACTAGCTTTACCTACACACTCAATGCATTTTGCTTTTAAGACATTTGATTTTATTTAAGGAAAAAAACGCTTTTATATTTTTTATCAGACTGTACTGCAAATTCATCTGTTTCCTAATATAACAAGAAAATCTAATGAGTTCTTCAATTTAATTTTTGTAGAATTTAAAAAAAGAGTTATCTTATGGCATTTTAGTTCAATGTTTTTTTCTTATAGTTGTGCCTTGTCCATCAAGACCATGTATTATCCTATCAAAATATGAGAGTTCTGAACACTATATACCATTAGAATATATAATCTTTTATCATAATTTCTAAAATAGAATGTGATTTCATATTTGAGCTAGTTTAGTATGAATTTACTTTTGCGCATGCTTCCATGACCTTGGTTCCTGTTGGTACACTTCCTGTAAAGGTCATCTTGTTAACATCTGGATGGTTACCTAGTAGTGCACCTGTTTCACCCTCACCCTACAAAATAATAATGCACATCTTTAGGAACATCACTACAACCTAAAGTCCTTTAATCCCCATTAATGGTTTTGATAAACTAGAAATGATGATTTTTACAGTTGATTTCTTTCTCTCTACGTTTTGTTTGTATATTTTTTCTGTTGCTTAGTCTTTGCTTGTGCTAAGTTAACATTTAAAATGCCTCTGAAAATATATGGACCATAACTAGGCTATCATTTATAACTCAACATGTCTTAGCCTGTAGTGGTTGTCATTTATTGCTGTTGTTTTTCATTCAGTTTTTGTACACTTATTAGGTTGGTTTTTTTTTTCTCTTTTGAATTTTTTTACATTTGTGAATTTGGGGCCTTCTATAGCTGATTATACGGTATGGGCTTTGCTCATTGTTGAAGGCTGTATGGTGACATATAGCTGTAAATTTTTGTGTCATTTGGTCTCTTGTGGAGGGTTTTCTCATTGGCACATCTTCTATTTTATATTTCATTCATTGAACACACCAAATGTATAATGCATTTTCTGTTTGTAGATACATTCCAGAGAGAGTACTCCAGTTCGCTTGATAAAACAACCGTACTTGATTAGTAATTGTTCACATATGACAGATTGCAAGCATATACAACCTTAAGAATATACCTGTATAACTAAACATCATCAGACCATTCCTTGTAGAATTTCACCCACATCCAGCCGTCAGGTTAAAGGTAGTTTAACAAAGTTTACCACATGCAGGCAGCAGCTCAGTGCCCTCTAAATGGTAGTTCATTCTTTTCACCGACCACACCAAGCTCTCTAATTGTGTAATTAAAATTCCCTGATAATTGAATAATTACCTATTGATAGAAAACATTAGCTGTTTCAAGCGCCATGACTCAATACTTGAATAGATAATATTTGATATAAAGACATTCGTAATTAACTTAAAAAAAAAATTAATATTACATAGCTTTGTTTATTATTGTAATTTAATATTTTTAGCAGCATTTTAATTTTGATTAAAACAAACTGTATACAAGTTTATCTTACTTTAGTAATAAAATACCTTATATACTGTATACTCATCTCTCTAATTCCTTGATAGAATTATAATACCTGATATACTAGCAGCCATTCTCTAATTCTTGATAGATTACAATACCTGATATACTAGCAGCCATTCCTCTAATTCTTGATAGAATTACAATACCTGATATACAGCAGCATTCCTCTAATCCTGTAGATTACAATACTGATATACTAGCAGCCATTCTCTAATTCCTTGTAGAATTACAATACCTGATATACAGCAGCATTCCTCTAATTCTTTGTAGATTACAATACCTGATATACAGCAGTCATTCTCTAATTACTTGTGAATTACAATACTGATATACTAGCAGCCATTCTCTAATTACTTGTAGAATTACAATACCTGATATACTAGCAGCCATTCCTCTAATTACTTGTAGATTACAATACCTGATATACTAGCAGCCATTCCTCTAATCCTTGGTAGAATTACAATACTGATATACCAGCAGCCATTTCCTCTAATTCTTGATAGAATTACAATACCTGATATACAGCAGCCATTCCTCTAATTCTTGGTAGATTACAATACCTGATATACTAGCAGCCATTCTCTAATTACCTTGTAGAATTACAATACTGAATACAGAGCATTCTCTAATACCTTGTAGAATTAATACCTGATATACTAGCAGCATTCCTCTAATTACTTGGATAGTTATGATATCACGAATTACCTTGTAGATTACCTATATAGCAGCCATTCCTCTAATTACTTGTAGAATTACATACTGATATACTAGCAGCATTCCTCTAATTACTTGTAGAATTACAATACTGATATACTAGCAGCCATTCCTTAATTCCTTGATAGAATTACATACTGATATACAGCAGCATTCTCTAATTCCTTGATAGAATTACCAATACCTGATATACTCAGCAGCCATTCCTCTAATTACCTTGATAGAATTACAATACCTGATATACAGCAGCATTCCTCTAATTACTTGAGTAGAATTACAATACTGATATACTAGCAGCCATTCTCTAATTCCTTGATAGAATTACAATACCTGATATACAGCAGCCATTCCTCTAATTCTTGATAGAATTACAATACCTGATATACTAGCAGCCATTCCTCTAATTCTTGATAGAATTACAATACCTGATATACAGCAGCCATTCCTCTAATTATTGTAGATTAATACCTGATATACACAGCCATTCCTCAATAATCTTGATAGAATTTATCAATTACCTGATATACTAGCAGCCATTTCTCTAATTCCTTGGTAGAATTACAATACCTGATATACTAGCAGCCATTCTCTAATACCTTGATAGAATTACAATACCTGATATACTAGCAGCCATTCCTCTAATTCCTTGTAGAATTACAATACCTGATATACTAGCAGCCATTCCTCTAATCCTTGGTAGAATTACAATACCTGATATACTAGCAGCCATTCCTCTAATTCCTTGATAGAATTACAATACCTGATATACTAGCAGCCATTCCTCTAATTCCTTGGTAGAATTACAATACCTGATATACAGCAGCCATTCCTCTAATTACCTTGGTAGATTACAATACCTGATATACTAGCAGCCATTCCTCTAATTCCTTGATAGAATTACAATACCTGATATACTAGCAGCCATTCCTCTAATTACTTGATAGAATTACAATACCTGATATACAGCAGCCATTCCTCTAATTACTTGTAGAATTACAATACCTGATATACTAGCAGCCATTCCTCAATTACCTTGGTAGAATTACAATACCTGATATACCAGCAGCCATTCCTCTAATTCTTGATAGAATTACAATACCTGATATACAGCAGCCATTCCTCTAATTACCTTGATAGAATTACAATACCTGATATACTAGCAGCCATTCCTCTAATTACCTTGATAGAATTACAATACCTGATATACCAGCAGCCATTCCTCTAATTCCTTGATAGAATTACAATACCTGATATACTAGCAGCCATTCCTCTAATTACCTTGGTAGAATTACAATACCTGATATACCAGCAGCCATTCCTCTAATTACTTGATAGAATTACAATACCTGATATACTAGCAGCCATTCCTCTAATTACTTGTAGAATTACAATACCTGATATACTAGCAGCCATTCCTCTAATTACTTGATAGAATTACAATACCTGATATACTAGCAGCCATTCCTCTAATACCTTGATAGAATTACAATACCTGATATACCAGCAGCCATTCCTCTAATTCCTTGATAGAATTACAATACCTGATATACAGCAGCCATTCCTCTAATACTTGGTAGAATTACAATACCTGATATACTAGCAGCCATTCCTCTAATTCCTTGATAGAATTACAATACCTGATATACTAGCAGCCATTCCTCTAATTCCTTGATAGAATTACAATACCTGATATACCAGCAGCCATTCCTCTAATTCCTTGATAGAATTACAATACCTGATATACTAGCAGCCATTCCTCTAATTACTTGTAGATTACAATACCTGATATACAGCAGCCATTCCTCTAATTACTTGATAGAATTACAATACCTGATATACAGCAGCCATTCTCTAATTACTTGGTAGTATTACAATACCTGATATACTAGCAGCCATTCCTCTAATTACTTGATAGAATTACAATACCTGATATACTAGCAGCCATTCCTCTAATTCCTTGATAGAATTACAATACCTGATATACTAGCAGCCATTCCTCTAATTCCTTGATAGAATTACAATACCTGATATACTAGCAGCCATTCCTCTAATACCTTGGTAGAATTACAATACCTGATATACCAGCAGCCATTCCTCTAATACCTTGGTAGAATTACAATACCTGATTACTAGCAGCCATTCTCTAATACCTGGTAGAATTACAATACCTGATATACCAGAGCATTCTCTAATTCCTTGATAGAATTACAATACCTGATATACTAGCAGCCATTCCTCTAATACCTGATAGAATTACAATACCTGATATACTAGCAGCCATTCTCTAATACCTGGTAAATTACAATACCTGATATACTAGCAGCATTCTCTAATTCCGGAGAATTCAATACTGATATTAGCAGCCATTCCTCTAATACCTTGTAGAATTAAATACCGTTAACAGCCATTCTCTAAATACTGATAGAATTACAATACCTGATATATGCAGCCTTCCTCTAATACCTTGTAGATTACAATACCTGATTAATCAGCCATTCCTCTAATTACTGTAGAATTACAATACCTATATCAGCAGCCATTCTCAATACCTTGTAGAATTACAATACCTGATTACTATAGCACATTCTCTAATCCTTGAATTACAATACCTGATATACCATGCAGCATTCCTCTAATACCTTGGTAGAATTAAACCTGATATACCTAAGCCATTCTCTAATTACTTGGTAGATTACAATACCTATATACCTGGTCCATTCCAATACCTGTATATATTACATTCCTTAATTCTTAGTTTTAATACCTGATATACTACACCTTCTATTACTACAGATTCTAATCCTGTAATAATACTGACCACCCTTCCTCTAATTCCTTGAAATTACAATATTATATACAGCAGCCTTCTTAATACCTTGGTAGAATTACAATACTGATTACCAGCAGCCATTCCTCTAATACCTTGGTAAATTCAATACCTGATATACAGCACCTTCCTCTAATTCCTTGGTAAATTACAATACTATTACTAGCAGCCATTCCTTATTACTTGAAGAATTCAATATGATATACCAGCAGCCATTCCTCTAATTCTTGTAGAATACATACCTGATATACTAGCAGCCATTCCTCTAATCCTTGGTAGAATACAATACCTGATATCCAGCAGCATTCCTCTAATTCCTGATGAATTAATACCGATTATAGCAGCATATCCTCTAATACCTTGATAGAATTACAATACCTGATATCAGCAGCCATTCCTCTATACTTGGTGAATTACAATACTGATATACTAGCAGCCATTCCTCTAATCCCTTTGGTAGAATTACAATACCTGATATACAGCAGCCTTCCTCTAATTCCTTGATAGAATTACAATACTGATATACTAGCGCCATTCCTCTAATACCTTGATAGAATTCAATACTGATATACAGCAGCCATTCCTCTAATACCTTGGTAGAATTACAATACCTGAATATAGCAGCCTTTTCTTAATACTTGGTAGAATTACAATACCTGATATACTAGCAGCCATTCCTCTATACCTTGGTAGAATTCAATACCGATTCCAGCGCATTCCTTATTACCTTGATGAATTACAATACCTGATATACTAGCGCCATTCTCTATACCTTGGTAGATTACAATCCTGATTACTAGCAGCCATTCCCTATTTTGTAGAATTACAATACGTATACAAGCAGCCATTCCTCTAATACCTGGTTAGAATTACAATACTGATAGATACAGCCATTCTCTAATACCTTGGTGAATTACAATACTGATATACCAGCAGCCATTCCTCTATACCTTGGTAGAATTACAATACCTGATATACCAGCAGCCATTCCTCTAATTCCTTGATAGAATTACAATACCTGATATACCAGCAGCCATTCCTCTAATTCCTTGATAGAATTACAATACCTGATATACTTGTTGAGAATAGTTCGAAGTTATAACGTTACGTTTCCCGTATTTACGTTCACATGTTTGTGACGTTTCTTACACCTTGTATGGGCTTCGCCATTGTAAATATTATACGCAAAGTAAACACAACGCAAAGTACATATACGACTTATTTAGTTTATTCCACACATTTATGGTGCCGTAACCATTGGTTAAGATGGACAGCAAGCTAAAAGCAGTCAGAGCTGGTCACAAAAGTGCAGTAAAGAGACTTTTACGGAAAACGGAAGATGATTCAAACTTGGACAATGAAGAAAGTGCTGAACTTTTAGAAACATTAATTCAAAAACAGAAAATTATTAGTGCATTGGACGAAGATATTATGAATTCTTTAAAGGAGGAGGACATCGAGGAAGAAATTCTAAATGCAGATGAGTACAAATTCTTTTTGAACACCAAAATACGACATTTACGGAAAACATTCGCAAACAAATTATGTACTGATAATGATATCCCACCGCATGATCACGCATTACCTTCTCACACTTTTGAAAACATTAATCAACACAGTTCTGTTCCGTACACAACACAAATGTATCCCGTTCAGCAACCTAGCAACCAAAATCACCATTTGCCGAAACTTACACTACCCATGTTTAACGGAGAAATTCTGACTTGGCAAACATTTTGGGACTCTTTTGAATCTTCCGTCCATTACAATGTAACACTCACAGACGTACAGAAATTTAGTTATTTAAAATCCCAGCTTGTTAATGATGCTGCAAGAACTATTGACGGGTTACCGCTCACAAACTCAAATTACATGGAAGCTATTAAACTTTTAAAGGAGCGTTTCGGACAATCGCATAAGATTACAAATGCTTATATGCAAGCTATGCTAGAACTTAGAGCACCACAAAACAACCTACTCAGTCTACGTGTTTATTACGACAAGTTAGAGGCATATATAAGAGGTCTTGAATCGTTAGGCCGCTCCGGAGAATCGTATGGTGCATTACTTATTCCGATAATACTGAACAAGCTTCCGTCAGAAATACGACAACACTTAGCTCGTGAAAACGGTTCCGATAATTGGGAATTGATTGATTTGAGACGTGGAATTTTGAAAGAAATCACTATAATTGAAGCTGGACAACGCTCATCGTCGTTTATGGATTCAATGCAGCCTACTGCAATGACCGCATCGTTTTTGACAAGCGCTAATAGAAAAGGTACACCAAGTAAAGAAGTTACATTCGATAACCGTGAGAGACAAACACAAAATATTCGACAAAAACCTTGCATATTCTGCCAAAATTTACATGACCCTGCAAAATGCCCAAATGTTACAGATCACGACACACGCCTATCAATCGTCAAAGAAAAGAAGTTATGTTTTAACTGCTTAGGATCACACCATTCCGTAGATTGTAAATCGAAATTTCGCTGCCGCCAGTGCCATCAAAAGCACCACACAAGTCTTTGCCATGGAAATACATGTACTAATGATCAGCAAATGTCAGTTAATGCCGTAGTTGATGATAGCGAAAATACATTGATCGCCGCAAGTTTTCATTCGTCTGAAGAAAAATCCCGTTCGAACGTGCTTCTAAAAACTGCCGTTGCACCAGTTGGGGGAAATCGATATGTTGATACGCACATTTTGTTTGATGAAGGAGCACAGCGCTCTTTTGTTACCGAGGAGTTAGCGTCGAAAATAGATTTAGAAATACTAGGAACAGAAACCATACATTTATCGGCATTTGAAAGTACCGACAGCAAAGTCCGTCATTTGTCAAGAGCACGCGTATACGTAGAGTCGATAAATAGAACGAAAATTCCAGTTGAAGTTCTAGTAGTACCGAACATCGCCAGCCCGTTAAGTAATTACATCGGTAATGGTATACGAGAATTTAAGTACCTGAAAGGATTACGTTTAGCTCATCCGTTTACAGAAGACAACTCTTCTTTTGAAATCTCCTTGCTCATAGGAGCTGATTTCTATTGGGATTTCGTAGAGGATACAATATTAAGAGGAAATGGTCCAACCGCCGTAAAGTCAAAACTTGGTTATTTGTTGTCTGGTCCAATTCCGACGTCTCATCGTCAACAGAGTAATGTAGGTATGTACAACATATTGACATCGCACAAACCAGAGGAGTTGAATTTAGAAAGATTTTGGGAATTAGAGTCGTTAGGAGTAGATAGCAATACGACAGATGTTGAAATGGTAGACTATATGGAAACAAATCAAAAGTCAGCAATTGAATTCCGAGAAAACAAGTACAGAGTTGCCATGGAAACCAGATCACGAACCCTTGACTACCAACTTCTTCGTTACAAAACGAAGAACTAAAAACGTCATTCGAAAGTTAAGTCAAGATCCCGAAATGCTTAAGGTATATGGACAGATAATCAAGGATCAAGAACGCCGAGGATTTATTGAGAAGGTTAAGGATCCCGATATTAGTAAAGGTATTGTACATTATATCCCGCATCACCCCGTCAAGAAGAAATAAACGAAGTAACACCATCTGATGAATATATGGAAGAACCAAACAACGAAGAAATACCGACAAGAACAGTGCCCTTGCGGAAAGCGTCAATTCGTGCAAAGGAAAGAATAAAATCATGGACTCGTTAAAGTTTAATTCAAATTCCTATTTTTGTGTTTTGAAGAGACAGTAATTCCTGCAAGTGTAAAAATTTCTTTTTTTTCTTTATTGATGAACATTTAAAGTAATATTCTATTGTTTTGTACATAAATACACTTTGCGGGCCCCAGTATGTTGAGAATAGTTCGAAGTTATAACGTTACGTTTCCCGTATTTACGTTCACATGTTTGTGACGTTTCTTACACCTTGTATGGGCTTCGCCATTGTAAATATTATACGCAAAGTAAACACAACGCAAAGTACATATACGACTTATTTAGTTTATTCCACACAATACTAGCAGCCATTTCTCTAATTCCTTGATAGAATTACAATACCTGATATACCAGCAGCCATTCCTCTAATACCTTGGTAGAATTACAATACCTGATATACTAGCAGCCATTCCTCTAATACCTTGGTAGAATTACAATACCTGATATACTAGCAGCCATTCCTCTAATTACTTGATAGAATTACAATACCTGATATACCAGCAGCCATTCCTCTAATACCTTGGTAGAATTACAATACCTGATATACCAGCAGCCATTCCTCTAATACCTTGGTAGAATTACAATACCTGATATACTAGCAGCCATTTCTCTAATTCCTTGATAGAATTACAATACCTGATATACCAGCAGCCATTCCTCTAATTCCTTGGTAGAATTACAATACCTGATATACCAGCAGCCATTCCTCTAATTCCTTGGTAGAATTACAATACCTGATATACTAGCAGCCATTCCTCTAATACCTTGGTAGAATTACAATACCTGATATACCAGCAGCCATTCCTCTAATTACTTGGTAGAATTACAATACCTGATATACCAGCAGCCATTCCTCTAATTCCTTGATAGAATTACAATACCTGATATACTAGCAGCCATTCCTCTAATACCTTGGTAGAATTACAATACCTGATATACTAGCAGCCATTCCTCTAATTCCTTGGTAGAATTACAATACCTGATATACCAGCAGCCATTCCTCTAATTCCTTGGTAGAATTACAATACCTGATATACCAGCAGCCATTCCTCTAATTCCTTGATAGAATTACAATACCTGATATACCAGCAGCCATTCCTCTAATTCCTTGATAGAATTACAATACCTGATATACCAGCAGCCATTCCTCTAATTCCTTGATAGAATTACAATACCTGATATACCAGCAGCCATTCCTCTTATTACTTGGTAGAATTACAATACCTGATATACCAGCAGCCATTCCTCTAATTCCTTGGTAGAATTACAATACCTGATATACTAGCAGCCATTCCTCTAATACCTTGGTAGAATTACAATACCTGATATACTAGCAGCCATTCCTCTAATTACTTGGTAGAATTACAATACCTGATATACTAGCAGCCATTCCTCTAATTCCTTGGTAGAATTACAATACCTGATATACCAGCAGCCATTCCACCATAATAGTCTACTGTATCAGCACATCCAGCTATATCCATCCTTGCCTCATAGATTGGCTTCCCTGTATCTAAAACTTCTGTTCTAGCCAGCTCTTCAGACCTCATCTATATAAACATTTATATTATTAATTTGCATATTTTAACAAATTTGATTCGTTTAGGGATAGTCACATGTTAAGCTATATTTTCGAAGGTAGAGAGAAAACGGCGGATAGCAAAACGCATATTGACCTGCAAAAAGCATATTGCACGGTTATTTTTAGAATATATAAAAACCAATATACTTTGTGACGTCATGAAATGAATTTCAAGATATTGTTTAACGTTTGGAACACATGATAATGTGATCGATTATTTGACGAAAAAAATCTTCAAATACATAAGATGTCCAAAAAAAATGTAAATGAAATAACAACTAATATGTTGTTATTGTCAAGGAGACAATGTAATATCTATAAAATTCCAACAAACCTAAATGACGATTTTTATACAAATATGGTCAGAAATTAATTATATAAAAAATATAGCCTTTGTATGGGGTCAATACAGGATATATCGACCCAAAGAAGTATATCGACCTCGGACTTCGTCCTCAGTCAATATACTTCTTTCAGGTCAATATATCCTTGTATTGACCTCATACAAAGGCTATATTTGTATAATATCAAAGTTTACTTCCTTTGATACCATTCACGATTAATTTATTAAGGTGGTATGGGTGTCTTCCTCCATCTTGGATTGTAAAAAACAGTGAACCAAAGGTCCATATTTTCTATCAAGTTAGCAAAATTTAATTCAGGAATGCAGATATTTAATATGAATTTTCATTTAAAAGAACCAATTCATAAGAATATAACTTATAACTATTAATATTTTTGCAAAAATTGATTATTTTTGTTTGTTTTTTATTTATTTTTTTAAATTGCCATTTTGAGGGGAGGTAACTCTAAAATAGTGCATTTTCTGAAGGATTCTACATGGAATTTTCCTATTTTGTATTTTAGGATGAAAAAACTCACGGTGACCCTATCTTTTCTTTTGAAATTCTCAAAGCATTGTCTGAAAGCTATCTTTTCCTTAAGTATTTAACAGTTGTATCATTTTGTTTAGTTTCTAACCACAAAATGGTGTTTTTTCCTGTATAATCCTTACAAAATGTGTCATTTTGTCGCGTCATGTAGCTTGAGAAAATGTGCGGTGACCTATCATTTTTATTATATATTTCAACATATATCAATAGACACTACGTTTTGGCAAAGTATGAACAAATTCTATCATTTTTATTTTAGACTCCCATACCACCTTAATACTACATTATAAATATGCTTACAGCTGTCCCAGTCATAAAAAGTAGATAAGGTTTTTGAAGTTATACACTCTAACCCTTTAAAATGATATATTTTTTTTCATTTAAAAAGAACCATTATAGCGAAATAAAAGATAATATTCCATATCTGTAAATGTATATTAATCACCCTGATAATATTAGCAGCTTTCTTGAGAACATTTCCTCTTTCAAATCCTGAGAATTTCTTCCATGCTTTAAACTCTCTCCTTGCTGATCTGACAGCCAGGTCCACATCCTCCTCGTTAGAACTTGCTACAAATCGTAATGACTTCCCTAGGAATACAAAATATCTTTCAATGTCAGATCAACAAACATTATATATCATACAAATATTCCATCAGCGCAAATTTGAAGACTTCTGTTATAGAAAATAAACACTGTTTTATAGCCAAATGTATTACATTAAATTTTGTATTGTATAATTTGTTTCTTTTGCTTCAAAAGTAATTTCTATTTTGTCTTGTTCTTCAGACTGCATTTAATATTCAAAACTGAAATAAATCTTCAATGAATGATGAAGATTTGGTGTGTTTAATATTCAGTTTCAAATATCATATGTATAAAAGAACTAGAACATGCAATATGATAATGAATAGACCCCTTACTGGACCAGATTTTAAATATTACAGTTAACAAGGTTGATGTCATCAGAAAGACATGTCCCATTACTTGAACACATCATTACTTGAACACACCAGTCTTTACTCTCAATCCTAAATGCTGTGTGTGTTCAAGAAGAGAAGCAAATATAAATTTTCAAAATAATAGGCCAAAGACCTTGAATCAGTCAAAACACTGTATTTATAGACATATTACTCCCATAAAGATTTTTCAGAGAAAATGTAAAGTGCCAGATGACCTGATAAAACAACATTAGCACTTTCTTTTTCCAATTTATTTATAATTTGTGAGTTCTGTCTCATTGTTGAAGACTGTAGGATAACCTGCAAATGTTCACTTCATTCTACCTCTGAACCTATCAAATAGTCCATGATATCATTTATTCTATATCCATAGGTAATACACATATATACCTGTTGCTGGTTCCCTCAGGTCAAATGTCTGAGTACACTTAGGATCTACCCTCTGTCCATCTAAATAGTTAAGAGGTTGACAGACTTGAGAAGATGATCCAGTCACTGTACACATACATCTATGTGGACATCGTATCAGTGACCGCCACACAAACACATTCATTGTAATCTGTAAATAAAGATTGTTATGACTGACTTGAGAAGATGATCCAGTCACTGTACACATACATCTGTGTGGACATCGGATCAGTGACCGCTACACTAACACATTCATTGTAATCTGTAAATGAAGGCAGATTGTTATAATTGCTTTACAACTTTGGTACCTCAAAATAATTGCCTTAGATTAGTAACCATACAAATTGACCTTTTCACATAAAAATCTTTGGTGGGAGACATTGCTCCTCTTTTTTACACTTCCATTTATAAAAAAAATACTTATTGTGATATATCATTTGAAACGTCCCCCAATTGCATGAATTGTTTTGAAAATGAGATATTTAGATACTCATGACACAACAATTCAAATTTAAAATGTTTGTGACAAACTATTCTTCATAAGCAAATATAATCATAAAACTTAACCATTTAAAAGTATTTAGATGAATGTGTCCATAGTAAATATTTGCCCCACTTGCACTATCATTTTGTATGTTTAGTGGACTGTGAAATTATGGTCAAAACTATAATTTGGCATGGAAATTAGAAAGATCATATCACAAAGAACATGTAACAGGCTATTATTTGAACTTGGAATTATTTTTAATTATGGAATTTGTATAATTTCTTGTATTTAAAATTTTTAATAAATTCCATGTTTATTTGGTATTATGATCTTTTGAACGGTTAATAACTCTTTTCATACAATGTATTTTTGTTAGATAGTGTTGTGCGCGGCACAGTACATTCTATTGAAAATATACTATTTTTTTTTGTATAAGAAAGTGTTGTGCGCAGCACAGAACATTTTAGTACAGAATAAACATGGAATTTATTAAAAATTTCAATAACAAGAAATCAAGCAAATTCCATAATTAAAAATAATTCCAAGTTCAAATAATAGCCTGTTATGTGTACTAAGTTTCAAGTTGATTGCACTACAACTTGATCCCAAAATGGGGCATAAAAAATATTAGAGTGATAATTGGTATTGGTTTTTCATCAATGAAGCAGCAACCAATTGATGAAAACTAGAAATAAACGTCTAGAAAACACATACAGTCTCCAACATTAGATAGGTTTCTGAACAGCATTTAAATAAAATTACACAGAATCATCAATGTTCAATGTAGCAGTGCCTTCAAACAGTTATTAAACTGAATGAAGAGTGAGAGTCTTTAAAATAATATACTTTGAGTACTCTCAGATCTGTATTTAGTGTTTATAGCTCATTTACTCAGTACTTCGGTACTGGCATGAAGATACGGATTTTTTGTGTTATTAAAATTTGCTGTTACAAAATATTAGAAATTATTATAAATAAAGGCATGTATCTCCCTCATGCAAAGCTCTGATTCCTTTCACGGATTTGGCTATACTTTTTGGACCTTTTGGATTATAGCTCTTCATCTTTTATATAAGCTTTGGATTTCAAATATTTTGGCCACGAGCATCACTGAAGAGACATGTATTGTCGAAATGTGCATCTGGTGCAAGAAAATTGGTACCGTTAATTTTATTACTCATGTTTTGAAACACAAAATACAATTGAGTTTGCCAATTTTTTTTTTTACATCAAGAGCAAAGATTAACAACAGTGAACTTTTATATTGTAAACTTGAGTATCAAATTAATGAGGTAAAAATGAAGTTCAGGGTGACACAGAGTTCAAATATCATGCACATTCCCCCAAATTATAATTTTATTTATAGCCTATAGGACTTTTTATTAATAATTTTGTGTAGCCAATCTGAAAATAAATAAGCTTTTTAAATGGCTATGTTCTTGAACTAGATGCTCTAAAGAGCCTGTGTGGCTCACCTTGGTCTATGTGAATATTAAACAAAGGACACAGATGGATTCATGACAAAATTGTGTTTAGGTGATGGTGATGTGTTTGTAGATTTTACTTTACTAAACATTCTTGCTGCTTAAAATTATCTCTATCTATAATGAACTTGGCCCAGTAGTTTCAGTGGAAAATGTTAGTGAAAATACAAATTTTATGAAAATGTTAAAAATTGACTATGAAGGGTAATATCTCCTTAGGGGGTCAATTGACCATTTTGGTCATGTTTGACTTATTTTTATGTCTTACTTTGGTGTACATTATTGCTGTTTACAGTTTATCTCTATCTATAATAATATTCAAGATAATAACAAAAAAAACAGCAAAATTTCCTTAAAATTACCAATTCAGGGGCAGCAACCTAACAACCGGTTATCTGATTCATCTGAAAATTCCAGGGCAGATAGATCTTCACCTGATCAACAATTTCACTTCCTGTCAGATTTGCTCTAAATGCTTTGGTTTTTGAGTTATAAGCCAAAAACTGCATTTTACCCCTATGTTCTATTTTTAGCCATGGCGGCCATCTTGGTTGGTTGGCCAAGTTACCGGACATATTTTTTAAACTAGATACCCCAATGATGATTGTGGCCAAGTTTGGTTAAATTTGGCCCAGTAGTTTCAAAGGAGAAGATTTTTGTAAAAGATTACTAAGATTTACGAAAAATGGTGAAAAATTGACTATAAAGGGCAATAACTCCAAAAGGGGTCAACTGACCATTTTGATCATGTTCACTTATTTGTAAATCTTAGGGGTCATCCATAATTGTCAACCATTTTCCAAAGTGTACAAAACACACACTTTTTCAAACCCCCCACCCTCCCTCAAAAAGTGTACATCAACCATTTTCAGATTTCAAGAGAGGAATCAATCATTCTTAATAAAAAGAAGATCCTGTTTATTATATTTTAGTTTACTGTGGATTCATTTATTTTCGTGGGTACCAATTTTCGTGGATTGAGGAAATTTTGCATTTTCGTGGATATTTGATTTCGTGGTTTTGTCTTTAGTCTGTATACAACCCAACAGCAAATTTGTGATTCGTTGAACATTTAAATTCGTGGTTCACTTGTACCAACGAAAACCACAAAAATTGGTATCCCACGAATAATAATGAATCCACAGTAATATAGAAATTAAACTAAAACATATCTGACTGTTTTATTTGATGACATCTATCTGTGATGCTTGTGTTTTGTCAGAATAAAGAGTACAAAGATTAGTGTTTCCCCTATCACACAGTGGGAATGGTAACTCCAATGAAAAGGGGCACCTAGAGCATGCAAAAGATTAACAAAATGGCACATAAATTATGCGAAGAATCAAAGAAAGGGAAATGCATGGTTATATTGCATTGGTAAAGTATGGACTGACAGTTGTTGATGGAATCAGAGCTCAAGACAGCAATCAATAAAAGTGTAATGTTTTAAAA
Organism: Mytilus edulis; assembly: GCA_019925275.1. Taxonomy (NCBI): domain Eukaryota; kingdom Metazoa; phylum Mollusca; class Bivalvia; order Mytilida; family Mytilidae; genus Mytilus; species Mytilus edulis. The sequence continues at coordinate 6,842,321 of CM034353.1, forward strand.
CATTTTAAGTTTTTAAATTTCCTGCCTGTATTTCTATTTAAAAGGTCCCTGTATATTTGCTATTCATGGCACTATTATCGTTTATGTATATTGGATATTTTTTAAGTTAAGGTTAAACTTCATATGGAGGTGCTCCTAATTAAAGAAGGCTTATACTTAGAAAAATAAGTTTACTTCCGGTTTACTGGTTTACTATTTTGGAATGCATTACAAGGAAATTAATCGAAGGACCAGTTTAAAATCTTTTTACAAAATGGTGTCTTGTCAAAATCAAAATTTTCAAAGAATTTAGTGTTTCCATCAATTTTGTTTATTAAACAGAGGGAAACGGTAACGATCTATAATAAAGCATGTGAAATTGACAATCGGGTGTACTGAGAAATGCTTGCAAACTTTTTGTTTAAATGATGTTACTAGTTCACATTTTTGAAAGATTTAGTTTTCATATGATTTGATCTTTAAATCATTCAATCCGGATTGAGGAAAATTATGATATCGAAATAAATATCATCAAGTGAAAATAATAAATTAGAAGAGAAACACACCCAAGCCAATTCTCGATTTTATACATCGACCTTCCCTACAGAAATAAAAAAAAAAAAGCTTACAGTAAAAATGTTGATTTTTTAACCCCCTCCCCCCAAGTGTACGTTTTGTACACTTTGAAAAATGGTTGACAATTATGGATGACCCCTTACTTTGCTGAATATAATTGCTGTTTACAGTTTATCTCAATCTAATTAAAAACCGATCTCTCATCGCTCCTGTTTCTGATATGTCGCGTGGGAGATCTAACGAAACCCGCTTTGAGGTCACATGTGAGTGACCTCGTAGGTGTGTCTTTTTCGACCAATGAAATTGAGTCTTCCACGATCTTGGAAGTTTAACGCAAGGCAAAGGGATGTAACTCATTTTATTTACGACGAAATCGTCAGTCAAAATAATTCATAAACTTTTTTGATTGGCTTATTAATAGGTCGTCAACTCATTTGCATATCTTTATAAATTCATAACGTTTAGTTCACTCACATGTGACCTCAAAGCCGGTTTCGTTAGATCTCCCACGCGACATATCAGAAACAGGAGCGATGAGAGATCGGTTTTTAATTAGATTGAGTTTATCTCTATCTATAATAATATTCAAGATATTAATAACCAAAAATAGCAAAATTTCCTTAAAATTACCAATTCAGGGGCAGCAACCTAACAACAGGTTGTCCGATTCATCTGAAAATTTTAGGGCAGATAGATCTTGACCTGATAAATAATTTTATTCCATGTCAGATTTGCCTTAAATGCTTTGGTTTTTTAGTTATAAGCCAAAAACTGCATTTTACCCCTATGTTCCATGGTGGCCATCTTGGTTGGTTGGCCGGGTCACTGGACACATTATTTAAACTAGATACCCCAATGATGATTGTGGCCAAGTTTGGTTAAATTTGGCCCAGTAGTTTCAGAGGAGAAGATTTTTGTAAAAGTTAACGACGACGGATGACGATGGACGACGACGGATGACAGACGCCAAGTGATGAGAAAAGCTCACTTGGCCCTTCGGGCCGGGTGAGCTAAAAATATAATCTGTATGCAATATGGTATCATTGAATTGTAATTACAAATAAAATATAATTGAGAATGGAAACAGGGAATGTGTCAAAGAGACAACAACCTGATAATTTATACTTATTCAGCAAAATTTTTAGTTATATTTAATACACCAACAAGTTGTTTTTTATGCATAGGTCTGGTCAATCGATGTATATGAGTTCATTTATTGACATAATAAGCGCCGTGATGTCTATAGAAATTATGGGAAAAGTGCACACATTTAAAAGTCACTTATATATACTATATATACATTTGTAATTACTATTCCATCATACATTTAGGAGATAACTGTATTGTATTTTAAGCTCCTAAGGCACCAATTGTTGCAATATTGTTATCTCCATTCTAAAAAAACTGATAGAAAACAACGTCAAATCATACATTTTCAAAGTGACGTTATCCAATCAAAATGAACTTTATAAATAATGTTGCATTAGAATGAAATACATTAACGAGGGGGAGGACAGGGGTAAGGGAGACAGGGAGAAAGGGGGTAGGAGAAAGGAGAAAGGGGGTGGGAGAAAGGAGAAAGGGGGTAGGAGAAAGGAGAGGAAGGCTGGGAGAAAGGAGAAAAAGTTGGAGAAAGGAGAAAAAATAAAATATCTCTCCTTTTAAAAAAATTTCTAATATTTCAAGAAAAAATATCTCAAAAGGAGATGTTTTATTCTATTGGGAGAAAGGAGAACGGGGGTAGGAGAAAGGAGAAGAGGGGTGGGAGAAAGGAGAACGGGGGTAGAGAGAGAAAGGAAGGGGGTGGAGAAGGGAAAAGGGTAACCCCCTGTCCTCCCCCTCATTAACACTAAAATTATAACACAAATGACCTAACCAAACCTAAAATTCCCTCAATTACAGTTCAACTATCCAACATTTAGCAATTGATGTTACATTTTTAGCCAGGCCATGAAGAATTTGAATCTGTTTGATTTTATGATTAAATACATGCAAGCTGGAAGCTATTTTTGTAATTCACCAACTTAAAAACAAAACTCTCATATGCCAATAATCTCAGGCACTTAATTGTTTCAGGAGAAAAAAAATCCGATAAAATTGTTATATATTCAGTCTCATCATAACAAATGGATAAAAAAAATAGCAATATTTACACCTCAAAAACTTCTCTCAGAGCACAGACTAACCTATGCAGTTAGCATCCACTAGATCAGGAACATATATAATCTTTTCCCAGACTAGTTAAAAACAGGTAAATTCCTTTTTTACTTCAGACAATTACAGAAAGATGAAATCTTTTTTTTTGTTTTTTTTTTTGTAGGGCATTTTTTTCTGTTCCTGCAGGAGCCGGGAAGGTATAAATAAAACTAATTTGGGTTAAATCTTTTAGATGCTCCTTAACCATGTTAACAGGTAACAACTGTATTGTATTGATTGTCCTTGATCAACAATATAAGGACAATAGATATATGGATATCTACACAACAATAGGCAAGTTAAAGGGTGTTTAACGGAGTTGACAGTATCAAAGGTAAATCAAGTGTTTTTGTTTTTAAGCCAATGAAAAACAATCTAATATTGATATCATCTTTTTCAACACAATTTTATATTTCTAGTGGATGCCAGGCCTTAAAACTTTTTCAACTGCACTGGTAAGTCTGTACTCAGAGTAATTTAAAGGTGTAAAAATACAGACATTTTGGTCCATTTTTTATGATGAACCTTACACCAATTTAATACTATAGATGTGAGGGTCATAATGGGGTTAACTTCATGACGAATAATGGTTAAAATTCTTTCCAAATGACGTTAACGGTAATTTTTGGTGTAGGATGATAAAATGTACATGTACGTTCTTTTAGATGATAAAAACATCAACTGATTTAGCTGAATCACGTTAATTTTGTTTTCATTAATGACGGTAACGATAATTATTTGAAGCCTCTGATGAATTAAGATAAGGATATTTTGTCGAATCACGGTAAAATTCTGACTCCTGACGTTATAGGACATACTTTACTATCAGATATATATACATGTAGCTTTTGTAGGTATTTTTTTTCTGAAACAAGTGCCTGTGTTTGCTTTTCATTAGCAATTCATCTTATTAATTATAATGACAGCTGTAAATAAATAATCAAATGAAACTGTTTTAAATGTATTTGTCTTTAGTTTTATATTCTGTTGGATATTGAAGAAAATATCTGCACCAATTCCCCCTTTTTACCTATAAAATGAAGCGATTTAGAATTTGGACCAATAGTCCCCGGAAACCAGTCAAGGGAGGCTACTTAGTTTGCAGACGATGGTAGGGAAAATATCAAAATGGAAAAAAAAAGAAATAAAAAAAGTTGGAATTTTTAATCTTAATGAAATTATAAGAGTCGAAATAACATGAAAGTAACTCAATTATATATAAACCTTCAAGCTTATTAATATTTTCCGCTTCTTAATCGAACAATAAGTTTCATTTGAAAGCGAGAACAAACAAAATTTGTTCTTTCATTTATTCATAAATTTGCAATTACCGTTGCGACGGGTTACACTAAAGACCTGAAAGTGGACCTGAAAAGACCTGAAAGTATACGACTAAAATTATTCAAATTGCAATAACTTTTTTATTATTGGATGGAATTTCTTCAAGTTGGAATTTTATTAGTTGTCAATATCCACATTTCATTAAAATTTAATTTTTTTGAATTAAAAACAAAATTTTGATGCCAAAAGTTGGACCTGAAGGGAGAAATGAAAAGACCTGAAGGGACCTGAAAATCTATGGTCGGAATAATTCTAACTTCAATAACTTTTTTAATATACAGTGGATATCTTTCAACTTTTGTTTTTGTAAAACAAAAAGTTCAATATAATGATAATATAAAAAAAATACATGAAAAATATCGTTTGGGTGTCAAAACTCGGACCTGAACGTATATTCAAAAATCTAAATGTGCCTAAAATTCCGCTATTTTTTTTTCAAAAGAAAATAATTAACAGAAACGAAAAATATGGTTGTTCACATTTCATGTTCGGTGTCATTTGTTCTCTTTTGGAAAACTGTCTCATTGGGATCACACTTTCTTTCGGTCACCCTTCTTTCTAATTTTTATTGACGGAAGATGCTAATATGATACGCAAAACTGATACAAAAAGACGGGAGATACCAAAGAATAATAAAAACTCACATGTCAAAACTCATAAGTCAAAGAGACATGATATACCATAGAAATAAATAATTAAGAAAAAGATTTGGTGTCTTTAAACTATGATAACCCCATCACAATCGTTGTGTGTGTGTCCCAAGTCTGGAACCTGCATTTTGTGACAAATGTCGGACCTGCTGGATGAAAAATAAAGTCCTGAATGAACCTGTGTATATATAGTTAATTCAACATAGCTTATAAAACATTTGCATTTTCATTCAAGAAGAGTCAAAAGCAACTTAAATTGTGATAAAAATATTTAATTTTAACGATAATCCAATTAAAAGATTAAAGTGAAATGTTTATTTAGATTAATGATCCAATTATCACCTAATATCAATACAAGGTGTAAATTACAACTGGCACACGTTATGTAATTAAAAATTCCAATGGACGAACACACGTCTTTTAATTACATATTTGGTTCATGGGGTAGCAGTACTATTATTTTTATTTTATAGATAAAACAGTTTAAGATATATATATTAATGCAGTATAAGCAAGTTGAATTAGTTAGAATAATTTCACCGGGCAATCTTCTTTTTCTCTTTAGGTTTAGGATTCATCATCAACAAGGTATTTTGTATTCAAATATGTTCCTGTATAAATATAAAGTCATTCTTTCTCTTCAATGGACACTTGTCTAAAATTAAAACAAACAGAAAAGACAATGCTGTGCGAGTTTAAATACATCTACCCCTATGATCCTGTTATTCATGTCTTTTATTTCCCCGACAAGGTCCGAATTTTGTAGCTCAACCATTATATTTTCGATAAAATTCTTTATCATTTTAATGATAAATTATACCTTTCCTATAACAAAATTCATACTTCAAGGAGATTGATTGAAAACAGTTAAAGATTTTGAATAAATTTGACCACAGTCTTTTCAAGCAAATTTATGTTATTTAATTTTCCGTTCAGGTCCGAGTTTTCACACGCCAACGATATTTTTCATATCTTTTTTTTAAATTTTATCTGTATACTGAATTTTTAGTTTCACAAAATCTAAAGTTGAAAGATAACCATTCAATATTAAAAAAGTTATTGAAGTTAGAATTAGTCCGAACATAGATTTTCAGGTCCCTTCAGGTCTTTTCATTTCTCCCTTCAGGTCCAACTTTTGGCATCAAAATTTTGTTTTTAATTCAAAAAATTTAAATTTTAATGAAATGTGGATATTGACAACTAAAAAATTCCAACTTGAAGAAATTCCATCCAATAATAAAAAAGTTATTGCAATTTGAATAATTTTAGTTGTATATTTTCAGGTCTTTTCAGGTCTTTTCAGGTCCACTTTCAGGTCTTTAGTGTAACCCCGTTGCGACACTTCCGGAACATGTGTTTTCGCGCTTCCGTCACTCCATTGACGCATGAATCCATGAATTGGTAATTTCCCCAGCACTCCTGTCAACGAACCGGTAAGCAAAACATATGAATGAAACATATACAACGTGTTATAATTTATGAAATACAAATTCATATAGTTAACGACTAAGATAGTGAGAATGTAACGTATTTCTTAGAAGTTATTCAATTTAAATCTCTTAACTTCGCACTTCGTCAGCACGAGGAACATATTTGAACTCGCATCCATATATCTGAATCATATAATCAATTCTGTCTCATGATTAAAATAATGATATGACAGATGGGACTTTTCTTTCAAATTCACAGCGATGATATCGTTCAGACTTTTTTTCTGAAAAAAAAGGGGGGGACCTGACTTCCTAGATGGGAAATCTGTATCATTAATTCGTGATTAATAAACTTGTAAAACTATAGACATTATACATGTCTGGCAGTAGATAGTATATTTTGCTTCAGTGATGAAGATCTGATTTACTACTTTAAGGATGAAATTGAAAAGGAAAAAAATGTGAACTGGGGGTTTTAACAGATATACCACATGTTTAGAATATAATGCGAACGTTAACGTCATGTTTCCCGTAGTTACGTCTTTTGTTTATGACGTGACTTTGTATGGGCGCCTTCATTATAGATTTTGACCATAAAAGTAACACAATCAGGGGCGGACCCAGCCATTTTAAAAAGGGGGGGTTCTCAACCCAGAGTAAAAGGGGGGGGGGTTCCAGCTATATGCTCCCATTCAAATGCATTGATCGGCCAAAAAAAAGGGGGTTCCAACACCCGGAACCCCCCCTCTGGATCCGCGCCTGACAATGCAAAGTATCAAGTTTTATTCGTTTATTACAATACACCACACATTTAAAGTGTTATTTTCATTTAGGAAGGTTATGATTGGTTGCCCATATGACAGTTGAATTATTACACTTGAACATTTTCCAATATTGATGTTGCTGGACTTCTTCAGAACAGTGCTGGTTGATTTAGTTACAGATATGTATATTTCTAATCCGTCATTTATATATTTTCAGTTAAATAAATCATAAAGATGCCTTCTGATGCTAAAAAAAAGAGAGATCAAAAGAAAAAAGAGGCTGCAAAAGGCAAAAACAAAAAGACCCCTGCAAAAGAAAATGGTGTAGCTGAATTAAATGGAGATGCAGAACAAAACGGACACACAAACGGCGTAACAGCTAATGGAAATGCAGGTATGACTTGTTTGATTAAATCCTTTATTGATATTTTTATAATAATTTGATGGACATTGAAGAATCACATTGCATGGCATTAGAGTTAAAAAAAATAATCCTTTTTTGGGAAGTAAAGTAGGCAAAAAGTTGAATCATTGCTTGCTTTGTCTGTAGTTGTGCATTAAACAATAAATACCATAATAGTTTTCATCAGGTTCAAGATGAATATTTGATCAAATGACTGCATCTAGATACATATAACTATTATTAGATAGTTAATTTTTATTAATCATTTATTGCTTTGTTGTATGTTAATTTTATTTATTTTTAAATTTAATAGTAAATGAAATGGAAGAGGAACTGGAAGCCATGACATTATTGGCGAAACACAGAGCTTGTACAGGAGTGTTGGCTTCCCATCCTGACAGTCGTGATGTCCACATACATAACTTATCCATTACTTTCCATGGTGTCATATTGCTGGATGATACCAAACTTGAGTTAAACGTTGGAAGAAGATATGGTCTTATAGGTCTTAATGGTTGTGGTATGTAATGATATTTCAAGATATAATATTGACCGTATGGTCTGGTAGGTCTTTATCTTTTGTTAACATCAAAATAAAATAATGTTAGATAATTTGGCAGAAAAAATGTATGAACAAAAGCTTATCTCTAATAAGGGCAATACTTCCATTTTCATCCATGGCACAAATACATTCAATATTGGAAACTGTTTAACCTGTATTAAGAAAAGTAAAATATTTTTTTATCTTCTGACTATGATGGAAGGTATTCAGGTTAAAGACTTAATATTTTATTATGTTGCTTAAAATCTGTAAAACTTAACAAATAAAAGTTTAAAATAACTTAAATTGTGCTTGGTAATAAATATATTTAATCATTATAGGTAAATCATCCTTGCTGTCAGCCATAGAAAATCGTGAAATACCTATACCAGAGCATGTTGATATCTTTCACCTGCGTAGAGAGATGGCACCTAGTGAAAAAACAGCATTACAAGCTGTCTGTGATGTAGATAAAGAGAGAATACGTTTAGAACATGAGAGCGAAGTTCTAGCAACTAAAGACGATCAAGGTAAATATCACATTGCTGAGTGATTGCTCTGTCAATGGTGTAGAAGTTCTAGCAACTAAAGACGATCAAGGTAAATATCACATTGCTGAGTGATTGCTCTGTCAATGGTGTAGAAGTTCTAGCAACTAAAGACGATCAAGGTAAATATCACATTGCTGAGTGATTGCTCTGTCAATGGTGTAGAAGTTCTAGCCACTAAAGACGATCAAGGTAAATATCACATTGCTGAGTGATTGCTCTGTCAATGATGTAGAAGTTCTAGCAACTAAAGACGATCAAGGTAAATATCACATTGCTGAGTGATTGCTCTTTCAATGGTGTAGAAGTTCTAGCAACTAAAGACGATCAAGGTAAATATCACATTGCTGAGTGATTGCTCTGTCAATGGTGTAGAAGTTCTAGCAACTAAAGACGATCAAGGTAAATATCACATTGCTGAGTGATTGCTCTGTCAATGGTGTAGAAGTTCTAGCCACTAAAGACGATCAAGGTAAATATCACATTGCTGAGTGATTGCTCTGTCAATGATGTAGAAGTTCTAGCAACTAAAGACGATCAAGGTAAATATCACATTGCTGAGTGATTGCTCTTTCAATGGTGTAGAAGTTCTAGCAACTAAAGACGATCAAGGTAAATATCACATTGCTGAGTGATTGCTCTGTCAATGGTGTAGAAGTTCTAGCAACTAAAGACGATCAAGGTAAATATCACATTGCCAAGTGATTGCTCTGTTTATTTATTTTAGAATCCCATGACCGATTACTGGACATCAATGAATCAAATGATGTTTATTTATTTTAGAATCCCATGACCGATTACTGGATATCTATGAGAGATTAGATGATATGGATGCTGACAAAGCTGCTGTGGCTGCAGCTTTCATTCTTCATGGTCTTGGTTTCACTAAAGAAATGCAGCAGAAGAAAGTGAAGGACTTCTCTGGAGGATGGAGAATGAGGATCAGTTTAGCAAGGGCATTGTTTATCAGACCATCACTGTTACTGTTGGATGAACCTACAAATCATTTAGATCTTAATGCTTGTGTATGGTTGGAAAATGAACTCAGCAAGTAAGATATATTGTTCAGTACTAAAGTCCATTATAAACTGGTTAATAATGTGGTAACATAAACTGACTAATTATGCTATTTAAAGAAGTATTGCTAGATTTTATATTTTCTTTTTTTTTTTTTTTTTTAGAACTTTGAGAGAGAAGTTTATATTTAATAATTACATGACAAAAACTAAAGTACAAGAGTCTTTAAACAACAATGTTATGAAACAATGCAATCAACTTTCTATCTCATGAATCATGTCCTGTATTCTTGAAAGTGGCAATTTAACTAGCTATGATCATATCCAATACTGCAGTGCTGTTCCTGAATCCATAATATTTATCAATAAAGACATCATGTGAGGTTGTCTGTTGATGTACATGAGTATTAAGTTCAATGGGATAATAAAGAAATGTAGGAAATACAAGCTTAGAAAAATGATGACATAAAAGGCCGAGTTAGAGTGCTTGAGTTCTCTGTTCGCAGGTTGAATTCAGCATGATGTTCAAAACTCATGAAGCGTATTATGTTTCTGATTTCTGCCCAATATTTTTTCCATACCTTTCTTAGTCTGATGGTTGTTTTAAATCTCTATGAAGGATGTGTTATTTTAAAGTTTAGCAACACTTCAAAGTATGGATCCAGAATAATACTGAACCATTTAGACGTTTTCCTAATCCTATTGACAACCTGTTTTACATTTGTAACATTCAAGCCAGTCATTAAAATTACAAACATACTGAAAGTCCAAGCATAAGACATTGCGACACTAGCAATTAATTCAAACATGGATACAGTTTGTTTTACCTTACAATGTTCTTTTGATGTGTAGAACATTTGTGAACCATGTAATACCATTTTATGCTAATATTGAATATCTTGTACAGTCAACATATTGAAACACGCATATACATATATGATCTTTGCATTTATTTTAGTTACAAAAGAATACTAGTAATGGTGTCGCATTCTCAAGATTTCCTGAATGGAGTTTGTACAAACGTTATACACATGCAGAATAACAAACTAAGATATTTTGGTGTAAGTTTGTATAAATATTATAAACATGCAAAATAACAAACTTAGTAATTTGGCACACCTCTGTTCAAACAACACTCTCATGCAGAATCGCAAACTCAGATATGTTGGTGTATACTATACACATGCTTTCGTGTAGAATCACAAACTCAGATATTTTGGTGCACATATGTATATTATACACATGCAGAATCACAAACTCAGACATTTTGGTGCACATATATAGATATAGGAAGATATGGTATGGGTGACAATGAGACAACTCTCCATCTAAATAACAATTTATAAAAGTAAACCATTATAGGTCAAGGTAAGGCCTACAACACAGAGCCTTGGGTCACACCGAACAGCAAGCTATTAAGGGTCCCAAAAATTAGTACCGGTAGTGTAAAACCATGCTAACAGGAAACTCAACGATCTAATCTATATAAAAACCAGAAACACTTATGAACTACATAAACAGACGACAACTACTGTACATCAGATTCCTGACTTAGGACAGGTGCAAACATTTACAGCGGGATGAAACATTTTAATGGTACCAACCTTCTCCCTTTTCTGAAACAATAGTACATGTATAACATCACAACATCAGTGATCGGGAAGGACGTGCGCCCTGCGCCTATAGCGCACATTGACAAGAAATGGCGCATATAGTGACAAATGTAAGCGCCCATGTGGCGCACGATATTTTTCACTTCGTTTCGAAATGTTAAGATATCGTCAAATGAATTTCCGATCGTGTTCCGTGCCGCCATGTGTGTGTACACAACTGTGTAATGTTCCTCCAAAAATAGGAGCACCTATATATTTTTGGGACGTCTCGGGTGTTTCCCTATCATAATAGAACCATGCGATTTAACGTCTCGGTGTTTTCCTATTGTAATAATAGAACCTTGCGGTCTAACTGATAACCCGAAAAACATAATTAACCATCATTCATGATATATTTGTTTATAAACAACTTTAAATTTGTGAAATTTGGCTAGTACAGACGAGATTTAACTCTAATAATAATCTCATTTAGTTTAGCTTGCTATTATTTCGATTGAAGAACCCCAAGACTTTTTAGGAATATAGTTTTTGTCTCCATAAAAGACGCCTAACTGTCCTTGTCATTTTTTGGTCTTTGGCTCGTTTTCACATTTTGTAAACATGACTTCAGCGATTTGTTGTTATGTTCTATGAATTAATGGTACTCTATACTGTTATTCTTGTCACCGTGATGAAGTTATAATAATACAAAAAGTGCAGAGGAAATGCCTGAAATGTCCTCTGATACGGAACGTCTAGAATAAGTATGGTATCGACGAAGACCCAAATTTAATGTACAAAAAAAAAAACATGAACATGAACAAGGCAACAGTACCAGTTTAAACATTGTAAATAAAGGTTGACTTAAATATTAATTGTTGGGGTTTGAAGAAGTTATTGTATATTCATTGAAATTGAAATTATAAAATCACAGGAACAATATCCATGATTTTATTTAAAATCATAAAGATAAGTATCAACACCTCTTTGCCAAAAATATACTGATAATTTTTTTTTACAGAAGTCAATTAAAATGGCCCACTTATTTGACAACATGGCCCATTATTTTTTTAAATGGCCCATTGAATTTATTTTTGAGGGGCCCTGGGCCCATAGTGAAAAAAACCTTCCAGATCACTGCAACATAGACTAATACACTAAAATATCAATTGGAAGGCATAACTCGATAAAAAAAGGCAAATTAACACACAGTGATGTATATTATACACATGCAGAATTACAAACTTAGATAATTTAGCATACATTTTTACAAAAATTGTACACATGCAGAATCTTAAACTTGAAAATGTTGGTGTACCTTTGTACAAATATTACACACTTGTAGAATGAGAAGTAGCGGACGATACAAATATTTAAAAAAAAAAATGTAATTTCTGATGCAATTATGAATTTTAACCTTGAAATGTTTGTTTGTTTTCAGGGTAACTATGACACCTTTATGCAAACAAGAATGGAATTAGAAGAAAATCAAATGAAAAAATATAAATGGGAACAGGATCAAATATCACATATGAAGGTAAAGAATGAAGCTGTTTTTTCATGTAGATAATAAATGGGCAATGATATAAACTCCTAGGTGAAATTCTCATGTCAGCCCATGCTTACTTAAGTTCAGAATTTCATCCCACTTTGCATTGGTTGACAATAATTGAACTATAACTATCTTAGTCTCGTTTAGTTTAAAAGCTACTGTTTGTTGTACTATGATGATGAAGTATTTAAGTATATGCAATTAACTTTATATGGTTAAGATTATTGTAGATCATTAATGGCTATATGAACTTACCAGTCAAATGTCTAGACAGGAATTAGAATGAACTATTTCTATTTTAGAACTATATAGCAAGATTTGGACATGGTAGTGCAAAGTTAGCCAGACAAGCCCAGAGTAAAGAGAAAACCCTGAAGAAAATGGTTGATAGTGGACTGACAGAGAGAGTTACTCAAGATAAAGTAAGACAACATTTGTAGCTATTGTAACTACTGTATCTTTATCATTCTTCAGCTTAAGTGGCCTCAGCTGTCTAGTGGTAGCCTGCTCATTTGAGTTTGGTTAGCAGTAGGTTCTATCTTTGGCCTGGTCACACTAAATACTTGAAAATTATTTGCTGTTTCCTTCAAATAAAAATAGTCTTTTGAACTTGGAGTCTGAATAATGTTTCAATTTAGGGTACCATGTCTCCAGCTGAGTCCAGCAGACTTACCTTAGGAACTAACATGTTAACAACTGGGTTAGTATGTGGGTCTGTTAAAAAGCAGTTTCATTTTCACATCTCATTAACTTGATCTCTTCCTGATTTGCATTTGAAATTTGCCACAGGGCAATTAACACCATTCCATCATATTTAAAATTAAGGCTTCTGGTTCATTGTGAGCAAAGGCTATTTAATCAGATTCGAACCTGACACATGATTGCAAATACCTGACACGTGATACATTTGTTATTGATGAGTTTGTTAATAGTATGATGTTTACAAAGTATTCTCTTTACAGGTGTTATGTTTTTCATTCCCTCCATGTGGAAAAATACCTCCTCCAGTGATAATGATACAACATGTCAGCTTCAAGTATGAAGATGATAAGGTAAATTTATCTTTTAAAACACCTTAAATATTAAAAGAGATGATGTTTTGCATGGTTCACAATTCCCACTTGATCCTGCTATTTTGTTTGCACAAAAATCCTGTTGCAGTCTTTGAATGTCAATCAATTATTAGGTCCCTACAAATAAAAGAAAGATGTGCTATGATTGGCAATGAGACAACTCTCCACAAGAGACCAAATGATACACAAATTAACAACTATAGGTCACCATACTGCCTTCAACAATGAGCAAAGCCCATACATGCTACAATATCCATTTTTTCTCAAAGATTGCACAGAATAAATTAAAACTTGACACACTTGCTAGCCATTATACAAAGATGTAAATATATTAGCCAAGGTAGACCTCAGATATTAAATTCCATAAATGTATGCAACTTGTAAGAATGCATTTGGCACACTTTTAAAAAGTCTCTCACTCCAACCTATGTTCTCGACTTGCATTGATTTGAATTTCAATGTTTCTAACCTTCTAGACTGTATATTTATAAGTAGGACTGCATTTATGGAGTACAGGAGCCTTTCCAAAAAAAAAATCACTTTATTATTTAAGCTTGATTGTATTTATCCAAGGCCTTACACAAATATCCTATTTTGTTGATTATTTACATGAATCATAGCTCATGTATCTTACTTGTCACAGATAGATATATTTTGTTTTCAGCACACAAAAAAACTTTGATTATATGTCATTGATTATTATTTCAATTTGATATTTGAAGAAAACTGTTGTAGAATTGATTGAATTAATGGGTTAGCTGATTTGTAATATTTATGTTGAGAAAAGAACAAAGTAATAAGGATACATTTCCGGTATTTACGTTCTCATATTTGTGACGTTACTTTCACTTTGTATGAGCTTCACCATTGTAAATATTGTACACAAAGTACATATACAACTTACTTAGTTTATTCCACACATTTTATACCTGATGTTTTTTGCAGCCTCATATATATAAGGACCTTGACTTTGGCTTTGATTTAGATACCAGAGTGGCTTTAGTAGGACCCAATGGTGCTGGCAAGTCTACACTCCTGAAACTTGTTGTTGGAGAGGTAAGGACTCTTCTCATTTAAATAAGGTACACCCCTTGTCATGGTTAAAAGAAGATAATATCAATATAATGCCATCAAAATAAACAAAAAAGAAATTTTTATACATCAAGATCACCCCAGAAAAATATTAAGAAACATCAAGATCACCCCAGAAAAATATTAAGAAACATCAAGATCACCCCAGAAAAATATTTAGAAACGTCAAGATCATCATAAACAGATATCTAGTAACATCATGATTACGGAAAATCTGAATAATTCAATACTGTGAGGCCTGGCTTGCTTGAAAAGTATATGTTGTCTATTTCATTCCTTGTACCTGTATGCAGCAAGCTAATCATCAGAAAAAAACACACACATTTCAACACTTGTCCAAATTGATACATTTTTAGCAGTCAAATATTTGAAATAAATTTGAGAATTCAAAAGAGAAATGTCAGTGTGAGATTGACAAAGAATATATTCATTAATTTTAGAAAACCTGTTAAATTAATGCATGTAGATATTGCTGAAATTAAATATTTTAAAATTGGATTATTTATTTATTTTAGTTGGTACCCACAGAAGGAATTATCAGAAGAAATTCACATTTAAAGATAGGCAGATATCATCAGGTAAAATATGTTCTTACAGACTATAGATAAATTAACAAGTACTATTGTAGTTATGTTTATTGTTAAAGTGTTAAAACAATGATTTCATATAATTTTAAAGAATGGAAATTAAGCATAAGTGAAAACAACATAACATATTAACTTTCCTAATCTGTTCAAAAGTAATTATCATTGCTAATCTGTTTTAAAGTAAATCTCAGTATTTCATATGAATTAACTGTTTTATATTCTAGCACTTGGCTGAGGCCTTAGATCTAGAACAGTCTGCTTTAGAATGGATGACAAGATGCTTCCCAGATGTCAAAGAAAAAGAAGAGATGAGACGTATTATTGGACGATTTGGATTAACAGGACCACAACAGGTATACAATATTGTATATGAATAAAACTTCACCACTTTACTATGTTAGTAAAAAATACTGCTGAAATTTGCCAATACTTTTCGAAACACCGGTTGATTAACAAAAAAACTGTTGAAATTTGTTGTGCCTTTATGAAAAAATGATAACGCTAAATGAGTAAGTTTGTTTTTTGGATCTTATGCATTTCAAAAATGTTCATTCTGCTACTTGATTTTAAAGCCAAATGTATAATGTTTGTTTCAATAAAGGTCTCTGTTGCATAATATTTAAAAACCTTGTATTTTTTCTTCAGATTTGTCCAATTAAAAATTTATCTGATGGACAGCGGTGTCGTGTCATATTTGCTTGGTTGGCATGGCAAAACCCACATATACTGTTACTTGACGAACCTACAAATCATTTAGATCTTGAGACAATAGATGCATTAGCTGATGCTATCAATGATTTTGAAGGAGGATTAATTCTTGTTAGCCACGACTTCAGACTTATATCTCAGGTAATTTAAATTGTCAGTCACAACTTCAGACTTATATATATATATATATATATATATATCAGGTAGTTTAAATTGTCAGTCACGAACAACTTGACTTATATCGGGTAACTTAAAAAGTCACATGACTTCAGACTTATATCGGTTAACTTAAAAAGTCAGTCTAGACTTCAGATTTATATATCCTGTAATTTAAAAAGTTGATCACAACTTCAAAATTATCTGTGGGACCTTACAAAGTCGGGTATCTTGGGATGTAAGAAATAAGTCACAATTTCAAACTTGTATCTCAAGTAATAAAAAGTTGTCCAAAAAGATCAATTTCTCAGTACTTCAAAAAAAAGTTGCAAACTCAAGACTAATATTGGAAGTTTATGACTATAGGCTTTCACTTACAGAAAATTATCTTATGAAATAAAGAGTTCATTATAGTTACATTCTTATCTCAGATAGTTATATAAGTTAATCAGGACTTCAAACATGCATCTCAAGTAATTTACATCTACTGATAAGATTAAATCTTGTGTGAGGGGTTGAGATATTTCTGTTATCTCACTGGAATGCTTACACGCATACACCTCTTGTCTGTCTTTTGTAACGAAATGTACATCAGCAAAGGTGTCGGATGAGTATGAAAATCTGTGCCAATCAACTTTTTTTAAAGGAGTACCCCCTTGGAATTATCTATCTATCCAGTCATAAAACTCTCCCACACTTGCAATTCTTTATGAAATTTATATCTATGGTTTAAATCAACAATTCTTGTATTATAAAAAAAAAAAGGTTGAATTGACCCAAAGATTATATTATAGTTATTGCTTGTTGACAGATACAGAATAACTTATTTATATTGTAATGTTCATTTCAGGTGGTGGAAGAAATCTGGATTTGTGAGAAACAAACTGTTACTAAATGGGAAGGAGATATCTTTAGTTACAAAGAAGCATTGACTAAAAAGGTCAAGAAAGATAATGCAAAAATGTTAAAAAATATATGAGTATGAAATTTAGGGAAAACATTTTGTGATATTTATTTATAAACAATTTTTACTGCAATTTAAAATCTGATGGTAATATGTTTTCATCAGCAGGGCTTGTACATCACCCTAATATGTGATTTTATTTGACAAACTGTTCCTTGTAAAATAGACGAATCTCGTGGTGATATTTGTTTAGTGACACTGTAATCAATGCTACTGAATATTAATATACATAATAGGGAATATTATATATAGTTGGTGTCAACTGCCATAAAACCTATCTGAAGACCTACAGCAACATCATACAAGGCATCAATAAGTAAGGTATAATTGTACCAAATTTTCTTTATAGCTGAAAATTTATTTTTATGTGTTTTAGCATGAAAGAAGATACATGTTATTAGTATTGTCAATGCATTTACATGTTTTAGTAAACTTCTGTAAAATTTGACAATTTTCTTTCTAGCTTGACAGATGAAAAAAAACGTAATTTGCAATTTATCAAAAATGAATGCCATTGAAGGCTCAATAAAGTGTAAATAGGCTCTGAAATCTGTGTGATATTTTGTTGTATTTTTCTTCTCACATTGGTGTGTACAAACTACATACCAGTCTTATAAAATATTTCAGTAAAATACTGTCACTTCTTTTATAGAATTGTATTAAATTATGAACAAAGGACATTTTTCCTTTACTTGTATTTTATTTATTGTGATGTTTGATAGGTGACAGATTTTATTGGTTTCAGTAATGTTTTTATTTTCCTGATTTCTGTTACGTATTTTACTCTTGATTTCAGCAATAAGATTTCATAAAATATTACAATACTTGTTAACAATATTACTATTTTATATGCCATCTCCACTGCAGTATGTCATAAATGATAATTAATGGTTTCAAGAGTTAAAAAATAAAGCTATTAAAAAACAAAAAAAAATCAGTATTTCTAAAAGATACAATGATTCAAATGTTCACACCGAATTTATGTATAATTTGATATTAAGATCTTTAGATTTCTTTTTTTGAGAAGAACGTGATGAAAGTCTTGTTGTATATCTATGTAAAAGAACAAATTAAATTATACAATATACAGTTGTACTGTTCATATGAACCAGTGATATTGTTGGCTTTTTTTAAAACTACCTCTACCCTTTTTTATTGGGAAAATATGCGTCATTTTTATCATATTGGGAAATTCATAAAATAAACCATGAATTTGGCTGGAACTTCAATTTTCAGACCCCCTATTAAGAGGTAAGCCCTCATTTAAAATATGACCCCTTATTGTCCGTGATGATACATAAATAAACCCTCAAATCTGCACATATAGTCATTTTAGGCATGAAAAATGTATAAATGAGTGTTTTTCAGTTTGTATTCATGGACAATTACTACTGAGACTGCACTGTTTTGGGAAAAAAGTTTTGTCTTTGGGAATAATTTTAAGCCATTTTTTTTCAAATTGGGTTTCTTCAGGGGAAAAAGCCTTTATTTCCAGTAACTTAAGGCAAACAATATCACTGTGAACTTAAGTAATATTATTTTGAAATTAAACTTTGAATTTTTTTAACTTGAATGTTATTTGGCCTTCGCATGTACTTGTCAGTACAAACCCAAATATCAATGTTATTTTAGTATAAATCATAGCTGACCTGTTCTCCAGATTAGTTGCAGTAATTCCACATTATACTCTCATCAACCAGTTACAAGGATGGAAATAGTAAAGAGATACATGAGTTAAAACACACAATTGAAAATCCAAAAGAAAAAAAGAAAAATAAGTATTTATTGTTGTCCAAATAAAATGTGTTTTGTCTCTTTCTTTTGGAAGCCTGCAACACAGAGCAAACTTTTGCACCTCACTGCCAGCATCATCTTGCCCTGTTAGCGAAAGTTTGTTCATAATTTTGAAGAAGTGGATCATTCTATGTCTCTGCATTGAAGTACACTCATCTTGAGTTGTATGTTGTAAACCTATTGCTGACTAAAATAGGCCAAATCTGATGACTATATTGAATTAATCAGTTAACAAGTTCTTCGTTCTTATTCATGGGTTCAAGTATCAAATGGAGATGTTAGCTGAACAACTGATGGCAAGTTTACAGCGGTCTTAACCTAAATAAAGTCTAAATTAAGATTGTATTGGTTGTGAAATTACTGGTAAAGAGTAAATCATATTGGTAAAACTTTGTTTCTGCACAATGAATAAAACAAATAAAATTATTGGAAAAGGCTTGACATGGATTCATCAGAACCAAGCATAAAATGACAATAGACATATTGCATAGTATGTCCAGTTACTGACAGCTGTTTCAAATTCCAACTCTGTTTTGTAAGATTTTTATAACTGGCAAATATATTGCACGCATTGATGAACTTGCATCCATATGTAGGTAATTTCTCAAAAAAGTGGAGATAGAGATGCAAGAAGTTGTGGTACGAGTGCCAATGAGACAAGTCTTAATTTGTAAAAGTAAACCATTATAGGTAAGTCTAGTTACCTCTACAAATCAGATGAGGCAAGCATTAACTCCTCTAAACTGTCCAGATCATTAAGAAAAAGAGACTGAAGGGTATTCTCTGCTATTTTCAAAGAAGTTTGACATATAAATTTTGAAAAAGACAGGACGACCAAATAAGGTTGGACATACCTGTCCAAATGATAAAAAAGATGATTAGTTGAGCTTTGGTCCACAGCACTTTGAACATTTTAACCAAGATCTCATCTTTCTATTACATTACATCTAATGAGAGGTACTAGTCCTGAGAGTTGTAAGTCAAAGACTGAGAAAATTTAACATCACCAAACTAAGTATGAGCTCTGTTGTTTCTTGAAATGTAAACAGTTTCAATGCCAATCTTATGCATGACAAGTAAATATTCAATTTAAAGTCATTTATGTAGTATCTTAAAGAGAACAGTATTATGGCTATGTAAAACAAACATTTCCAATGCTAGAAGGCTTACCAAATTATAATGGTGCCTGATGATTCATTCATTATAGGTTGCTTGGTGTCCAGTGGCAAATATTTCATGCATGTTCATTATGAGAAAATATGACCATATAATTGGAAGATCTGGGAATGAATGGCAGGAAATATGAAATGCAAATGGAAAATGAGGGTATACGTGATTAGGACAGAAATTGAGCCTTGAAACAGGCCACTTGTAGATCCCTTAAAAGTTGTCAAAAGGGTTCATAGCATGCACAGAGCCTGACAGTCTCACTAGTCTAGGCATCAGATTTAATGTCCCAATTATTACTGAACATAGCTGAGTTGTAAACATCTTGCACACTAGCAGGGATTTAAAGCTGGTCAGTCAATATTTATAGATTATCGTTGATCATCTCAACGAGATTGATTTTCTCGCTTGAGCTGGTACAGCGAAATTGAGAAAAGCAATCGAGTTGAGATGACCAATGATAATCTGTTTATCGCTATTTTACCTGTGACGACGTTGTCAATTTCATGTCAGTTTCGCTAGCAACGCCACGTGGCCTCCTTAGTTTCTAGCGATAATTTGTCCATCTCAAGCGAGAAGCATGATATGAAAATTATCACAAAAAAAGATCAAAGGAAAAATGCACAAAATAGCGATAATACAGTTTCTCTAATTCTATGGAAATTTATCCCTTTCCGAAACCAATTGTATAATTTTTTTTAATCAATGTGTGGTTGTCGATGATCTCAAAAGATATTGGATGATTTGAGTTCACTGGATGAATCAAAATATGCTAACATGTGTTAATGAAATTGACAACTTCGTGGAATGTGAAAGGCACTTGAAGGGGATTTTCTGTTTACAAAAGAAGAAAATTCCTTTTTTAATCATTAGCTGAGAAACAGATTCTTACATAGTTACTCGTGAATTTCTGTATTTGATATTTTTGGCAATTTTTTCTGTCTATTTATTTTGACCATTATTCTCCATTATTAATATGTTTGTCATTATTGTTAACTTTTTGAATATTTCTCCTTCTTGGACAAATGGTTGAAAACACTTCTTGGAAGTTCTATAGGGAATTTGTTTTAAAAATTTAAGGCAATATTGGTGGATCAATTTCATGCCGCATGGAATTATATAATAATAATATAATAAATATAGCCCATATAGAGTTATAGTGTCTGAAATATTAATGTTTTACATATTCCCTAAAAGTTTGTAGACCAGAAGGAAAATTAAGATACTTAAAATGACCAGAACAATAATCTCTACAAAAAAGTTTACATAAAAGATATTTTCAATTGATTGCTTATAAAAGTTATTTTCTTAGTTTGATATCATTTATCCATTTATGAAGGACATAAGTTTTAAAAAGCTAGAACCTATAAATATTAAACAAATGATCAGCAAAATAAGACCATCAAATAAGTCAACATGGCCAAATTTTCATTTGACACCTATAAGAGTTACAAGTTCATTTATTCTATTGTGATTTCTTCTGAAACAGTCGCATGTACTTCCATTATATTGATAACGAAGTTTGAATTAAACAAACAAATAATAGGTAAAAATGGCAAAAATAAGGGTACAGCAGTCAACATTGTGTTATTATCTTAATCACTACAAAAACAGATAGAGTGGGGTGCGCATATTCGCCGGGGACACAATTTCGCCGTTTTATGATTTTGAGTTGTAAATACTTCAAAAGATGGCTGAAATGAAAGAAATATGCCGGTAACTAAGATTTTTATAACAAATACGATTTTATTTTAAACTACGACAAAACTGCGGCACTTACCGCAAAGGACCGAAAAACGGATAACGATTTTCGGCCAATTTTCTGAATGAATAACACGATTTCAAAGAAGTATTTGACTGATTGCACTAAATTTAAGTTCTGTACACCTTTAAAATGTCTGCTATTGCCATCTATAATGAAATTGATTTGAAAAATATTGTTTAAAGCCTCTTTTAAAGCTGCAGTTATTTGGGTTTAAATAGATGTATAAAAACGGCGAATATGTGTCCCCCATTGGCAAAACATCAGGCAATTTCAAACACCCTTTAATCTAACTTTACAGATGATTATTTTCAAACAAACACGTTTTCAAGCTTAGGAATATTTTGCATTTGAAGTTATCTTCATATAGTAATATCAGTATTATTCAAAAACATATAGACCTCAACATACTGTAAACTGTGGAAAACATGGTAAGATATGGCGAAAATGAGCACCCCACTCTATATAGATATAAAAAAAAAAAAGATGTTAGTATCAAAATGAGAGAAAATATTTATTGACCCCTCAAAAAAGTTCATGTATAAATAGACCTAGAGAATCTGTAAAAAAATAAAAAATAAATCATACATAATCGTACGTTATTGGTAACCCTTTATTAGTTGGTTATAAGACTTATCGCCAATGGATGGACTCTTCTGTTTAGAGTCTTTAAACAATCTTGACAACTGACAACGATGGCGAAAACAAAGATTTAAATATTTATTGTTTCAGACAGTTGTTTTAATTTTCCAAAATAAACAAGAGGTATCTACTTGCGAAGGTTTTCTTTCCTATCTTGCTCAACCCTAAGCTTCTTTCGCCTCGATTTAAGCACTAAACTGACGAATGAAACACTATACAGGCATACTGCAAACAGGTGCCTGTTCGATAAAATGCATCAATTTTAAGATATTATTTCAGATGTTTTTGAAGCAGTAAAAACTAAACTTTCCATTCCATTGTGTATGTTGATTAATGGTCTTATGGTTAAGACCAATGACTATAGTACAGTTAGCCGATCTTGGAAATTTTAGTTATTATTCTTCTTCTTATGGTATCCAGTTATCCATCAGATTTTTGATGATTACTAACTTCACCCTTCTAACTCACATAGCTGGTACCAGGGGTCAAAATTAGTGCTGGTCCGGTGGTCTGAGACTAGTATAATTAGGGTTTGCCCAGTAGATTTTGTTAGCTGGTGGACCAGTAGGAATTTGTTGATAAAAATCTCTGATTGCAGTGCAAGTTTAACTGCGAAATCAATTACATGGTACTCAGGAGTGGTACTAAATGTTTCAATACACCTTATCGCTGATCCCGGCTGACCCAGCCGCTTGAACTTTTGACGTCAACAACAATTACTTTTCCATTGTGGCGTCAGATGTTTTGCTTTATGACGTCAAAATTTTACGGGAACCTGTGTGGTATCCAGTAATGGCGGACAAATAGCGATAAGGTGTATTGATCTCCAGTGAGCGTCCCTTACAACAACCACAAATTTTTTTGGAAGGAGATAAACTGCCAGACAAAAAAAAAAGAATCTAAATCAAAAAGATCGAAATAAAGTTTATGAAATTGACAATGGGAAATGTAAATATGAAAAATCCTAGGAAAAAGATAATTTTCGCAGGACCAGTAGATTAAGAGCGAGATCAGTAGATTTTAGTCCACTGGTCCAGCTGACCAAAAAGCTGAAATTCGACCCTTGGCTGGTACCCATATCAGAGATTAAACTAGAGTGGCTACTTTTAGGGGCTCTTATGTTGATTATGCCAATGTCCTTCTGTCCAAAGTTGATCCTGCCCCAATATACATTACTACAATCATATTATGTTGTAAATTCACATGTACTACAATTTGATGACGCAGGTGTCAGTACCCTGCTGGCACTTTCCACTGTTGTAAAGAGGCAGTTTCACAAAAATATACATATGAAAAATATTTATAAGGATAAAAGATAAAAATAAGTATAAATTCCATGTAATTCATTAATGTTCAAGAATTTTTAATAATATAAAAGAGGGTGTCAGATAAAGAGTTATTTTCGTGCGACGTTTTCAGCCTCTATATTTCTCGTGTTTGTGTTCTGACGTTTTACTTCTTGTTTTTGTGTTCGGTCGATGTGTGTGCTTCATTATTGCCCTTATTTATTTTCAATGTTTCTTGTGGGTATTGTATATAACTCGTGCTTTTCCTGCATTTGATATCATTTAAATGTAAACCAGACTAATTCATTGTTATTCAAAGTCTGCCAGGATATTGTATGTGTATGGTATGCAATAAAGTCCATGAGATTACCATATGCATAGAAAAAACAATTCAAATCAGATGCAACTTAAACAAATGCTATAAGGTGACCACAGATTCTTCATTTCTATTAGTGATGACTGCATCATCTTCCAGAACGACTTACGACTGAGTAATAACATGATAAAATGTTCAATTTCCTACTATAATACAAACCTTTTAAGTTAAAACTTGACCTTAACTGTGAATTATAATATTCGTAATTACAGTATAGATTTGAATAAATTATTCTCATTTAATCTGTATTTCAACAGAATGGCAAGCATGAAAGTTCAAGGGAATATAACTGCTAGAGGAGAGGAGCCTCCCATGTTTCTACAGAGGCCCTCTACAGGAAAGTCACAAGATGTTCGTCACATTTTGACCAGGACATTTAGAGACTTATATACCAGGGATGCCATAGGGCCAGAAACTGTTCGCAATCTGAATGTGTCTAAAGGTGGTGATGATCCTTATCATGAGAGATATGTAGAGTCACTACAGAGGGTATTGTGTAAAAATTGTCACTATTTTCATTTATATGTATTAGCATATGCAGTAAATCAGATTTTTCAGTCACATTGAATATCCTTTATAGAACTTATTATATTTTTAAATGAAAATATTTCTTTTTTTAAAACAGAAAAATTTGAATTGACATAGATAAGGGTATAGGAAAGGAGCACCCACATGAAAATTTACGGTAAATGTTTGTTACAGCAATGTTTATAATGATAAATATCATATTACAGGCATCAAATCAATCAGTTATTAAAATCCAGAAGAAATTTTTTAATGTATTTTGAATTTTATTCCATAGGTGTTTGAAGAAAGACAAAGAAGGTTAGATGAAGCAGCAAAGCTGGAGAAACATATCATGCAGGCCCAGGCTAGAGCAATGTCTGCTGACGAAAAGGAACTAAACAGAGTTTCTAAAAGTTGTGAAAATTATAATGAATTAGGACTTCCACCAGGTAATTTTGTATGTTTGTGGTATTAGGATATCAATAGAACATATCGCTGACTCACTAATACCAACATTTTATCACATACTTTAATAAAATATTTATTTAATAAGTTAAAGTTTCGTGGAATTGTGTTTACCAAATTCAATTTAAGTTTACTTTCATAAAAGAATAAAGAATGGAAGCAAGAAATTGTCACAAGTACATTATTCTGTAAATTCAGAAATTATTACCTGAACTTATATGCATTCAAGAGGGCCTTACAATGAAAGGTTTTATTTCTGCTGTCTGTTGATATATTCAGTTTTATTTAGAAGTTATTTTTAGTTGCAGGTTAAAGTTGTTCACCTTCTTTATCCCCAGATGCTTTGTTTTACTTGATCGATAATTGACTTACAATTTTATTTTTTTAATTGAATACAAGATAATACACATTTTAATTTATTTTGAATGTTTTATTTTAAAGTTTATTGGAACTATCTCTTAGTAATACATAATAATATGTATAAACTGTAAGTGTACTGTATCTACAGATGAAATCAGTATGTTAATTTTTACTTGTATTTAGTATAATAATATTGTCATGCATTAGACTTATAACTACTAATCACTCTGAATCTAGATAGTGAGTAAATCAGTTCAACTGAGTTTTTTTTTATTTTGGAGAAAATTTTGTGACCCTGCTGAAAATAGAAATTTTGAATTTTTATTACACATAATCTGATGTGGTCTGTAATACTCTTTTATATAGAATTTAGATGATTAAATTACTAAATTACTAAATTTTGTTTTAACTATGAATGAATTGAAGGTCATAATGAAACCATTGATTACAACTTCTCTCAGAATAGTTGTTTGACTATTGTTTTCTCTTGAAAAAGATAAAATAATAATGATTTTACTTTTTTTTTACAGGTAGATCACATTTCAGGTCATGTATTGATACTGATCTATTGAGGAAGAACAAGTTACTGACACCTGAAGACTATGCCACAGATGAGCCATCAGCAGTGCCACCACCACCATGTAAGTGTGCCACAAACTAACTTACTGGGGCTTGCTTAAGTGGAAATTATTTCATTCAATTGTATTCAAAACAAGAACATATTACATCAGTAGTACACCCCCTTACATATAAGTAAATTTTATTACTAGGTTTATATTGGCATCAGCAGTATATTGGCACATCCTTCATTGTCTTGATATTTGGTTCTTATATTCAACTTCACTTCGTTCATAAGATTATAAAAAATATCTAATTTCTCTTTAATAAATGACAAACTAATATATGAAGGATTGAGATGGCACACAAACCAGTTTTCATTAAGTAATATATGACAATAAATTTCGATAGAGTCCAAAACAACTTTTTCAATGAACAGTAGCATGCATCTACAAAATAAAAGACAAAAGATAAATTGGTATCATGTTAATATCAGATAAATTGGTATCATGTTAATATAAGATAAATTGGTATCATGTTCATATTAGATAAATTGGTATCATGTTAATATCAGATAAATTGGTATCATGTTAATATTAGATAAATTGGTATCATGTTAATATTAGATAAATTGGTATCATGTTAATATCAGATAAATTGGTATCATGTTAATATCAGATAAATTGGTATCATGTTAATATTAGATAAATTGGTATCATGTTAATATCAGATAAATTGGTATCATGTTAATATTAGATAAATTGGTATCATGTTAATATTAGATAAATTGGTATCATGTTAATATCAGATAAATTGGTATCATGTTAATATCAGATAAATTGGTATCATGTTAATATTAGATAAATTGGTATCATGTTAATATCAGATAAATTGGTATCATGTTAATATTAGATAAATTGGTATCATGTTAATATCAGATAAATTGGTATCATGTTGCTACATGCAAATTGTTTCAATAATATGCCTGTCCAACTGGTTATTCAGTGTGAATTTATCTTGATAAATGAAAAAGGCGGGAGAACAACCTTTTATATTTGAGTAGACCAAACTACTTATAAAAAAAGCATAAGTAAATACATACACTAAAGATTCAAAATGAAATAAGTATGATAACATGATTAAAGGTTTAACTGTTCAGTGTTAAGTACCATTTCATAATATATATTACAGCTCCAAAGATTCCTAGTTATGCACGAGTAACTGTATCCTCACAACAACATACCAGGATGTCTGAGATGAGGGACCATTCACCGTTTCCTCCACAAAGAACCGACTTGGAAGACCTAGAAGGACCAACCTTCCTTTCTGAGGATTTCCAGGAGGGAGGACCGGAATCATCCAGACCAGACATGGAAGAAGTTGTGAGTGAATAAATGTTTGAATTATTAAAAATGTGCACTAAGGATATATCAGCTGTGACATTATGGAGTATAAATATACATATATATATATCAGTTAATGACTTTATTACAAAGATATACCCCAGACTTTCTCTGTGTCAATTGTTTATTAGTAATCATGTCAAAAATATTTTCTTTTCTATTAAAAATCTATTGTATCATTTTGATTGTAAATTTTGAAGTGGTCATTAATAGTTATTATAAATGTTATAACTATACATAAAAGAGACAAGTGGTCAGATAGAATGCATCTATGTCAAATATTCAATCCATATTTTGCAAATTGTGCAGTTTTTTATTTGTAAAACTAAAATGATATACCTTTGAAATAAAAGTAAAATGATATTTCATTCAGACAAGGACAAAAAGAGAGCATGGATGGAAGATATATATGTCAGAGGAGCAAAGGGAACAGGACAGACAGGATCTGGCTACTTTACAGTCTAAAGTCAATTATAAAAGAAATCCTCGCTTTGTACCTCCATCAGCAACACCTGGTGGTAGAACTTTAATCAAGGGCTATAACCCTGTCTCCAAACAAGTTGGCATTAAACCAGATCTTGGGGATGAAAAGTAAGTTATGAAATCCAGAATCTCTTTCCTGCTGTCAAAAGAAAAGAAGAATATGTAACACTGTCCTGCTGTCTCTAGACTCTACTTACTGAACATAAAATACTATTTCTGCACTGTAGGATCATTATTTTTGTGGGTATAAATTATCGCAGATAAAGGAAAATTGTACTTTCTTGGATATTTGATTTTGGGTTTTTGTCATAGTCTGCATGCATACAAGCCTATAGAAAATTTTAATCTTTTTAAATTTGTGTTTTACCTTTACCCTCAGAATCCATAAAAATGTGTATCCCACAAATAATGAATCTCACAACACGTTTACTCATTGTGTACATATTAATCATTAGCTTTGTCATATATAATCAGGAGTTTTTTATCACTTGTTTTAATTTCCATAAAAAGTTGTAAATTAGACTTTGCTATTTATTAGCCCTCGACAGGATAGTAGACAAATGTAAGTAGCTTAGCAAAATTTTCAAATCAAGTTATTTATACAGTGTGTGTCAGTAATTATTTACAGTGATATTAACAATTGGATCATGAAAAACAAAAACAAAAATTTGAGGCATTTAATTTTATTTCTTAAATTTGAAAATTTATATGAAATCATAAGCTTGAAGAAGTATAACAATATTTGAAAATATTTTAGGAAAAAGGAGCCATCCCTGATCTTCTTGTTGTCGCCACCTATTGTTAAGTTTACGAACTACAAGTCTGGACAGGTGTATGAAGTAAGTCTTAACATTAATATTAAAATTAATCATTCATGTATATGTAAATAAAAACAGGGGGGAAGGGGGGGGGGGGGTCTATTGAAATTGATATTAGATCACTTATCGATTTTTTGTCGAGCCTACAACTTTTGTTGCAGAAAGCTCGACATAGGGATAGTGATCCGGCGGCGGTGTTAGCTAACTTCTTATAAGCTTTATATTTTAGAAGGTGGAAGACCTGGATGCTTCATACTTTGTATATAGATGCCTCATGTTACGAAGTTTCCGTCAGTCACATGTCCAATTTCCTTGACCTCATTTTCATGGTTCAGTGACCACTAAAAAAAAAGTTAAGATTTTTTGTAATGTTGAATTCTCTCTTATTATAAGTAATAGGATAACTATATTTTATATGTGCGTACCTTGAAAGGTCCTCATGTCTGTCAGATAGTTTTCACTTGACCTCGACCTCATTTCATGGATCAGTGAACAAGGTTAAGTTTTGGTGGTCAAGTCCATATCTCAGATACTACAAGCAATAGGGCTAGTATATTCGGTGTATGGAAGGACTGTAAGGTGTACATGTCCAACTGGCAGGTGTCATCTGACCTTGACCTCATTTTCATGGTTCAGTGGTTATAGTTAAATTTTTGTGTTTTGGTCTGTTTTTCTCATACTATATGCAATAGGTCTACTATATTTGTTGTATGGAATGATTGTAAGGTGTACCTATCTAGCGGGCAGATGTCATGTGACCGTGACCTTATTTTCATGGTTCAGTGGTCAAAGTTAGGTTTTTGAGTTTTGGTCTTTTTATCTAATACTATATGCCATAGGTCATCTATATTTGGTGTATGGAAATATTTTATGATCTTTATGTCAGTCGCGCAGGTTTTATTTGACCGTGACCTCATTTTCACGGTTCATTGCACAGTGTTAAGTTTTTGTGTTTTGGTCTATTTTTCTTAAACTATAAGTAATAGGTCAACTATATATGTTGTATAGAAGCATTGTTAGCTGTACATGTCTGTCTGGCATGGTTCATCTGACCTTGACCTCATTTTCAAGGTTCATTGGTCTTTGTTTAGTTATCTTGGTTAATGTTAAGTTTATGTGACAGACATTTCAGCGTGTGCACTCTTGTCATTATAAACAAATTGGTAATGATAAGTAAAAGGAATTGGCTTATAAGGTTGGCATTGTATTTGTGACATCATAAATGTAGGTGAATTTCATTAAAAAACCTAATTTTTTTCCCATAATTTGGAAATTGGTTTTCTGAAAAATTAACCGGCGCCACCTCCCACCCATAATATTTTTGTTGAAACAGTCTCTAAATACCATTTTCTTTACTTTTTAACAAAGATTTCAGCGGGAGAGAGTTGGCTTTACATATGAAATCATGAACAAAGGTAGAAAAAAGTAAAACATTTCTAGAGAAATAGACTAACATAAAATCTATCCCTTTTTCAGGCTGATGACAGTGATGTAGTTATAAGTAAGAAGCCCATATGGAATTGTTCTTATACTTTCAAATATAATGCATTTAGCAATACATGTACATGCACAAAGGATTCACTAATAATTAGGGTATTTGGCTCTGCTCCTGAATAGGTGATCTTCGGGAATATTCTAACAATTTTGTTTTCCTACCAATAGAGGATGTTTCTATCTGAAAAAGAATAATGTTAAAAGTAATAATTTTTCACTTTTTCAATGTCAAATGTGTAAGGTCAAAGTTTTTATATGACATATTATATTTACAGTTGACCTTGGAACTTAAGAATGTATCAGCCGTGTTAAGACAGTGTAGAGCATTGCCACCAACAACTTCTTACTTCTCTGTGGGACTTGGTAAGTCATGGTTAACCTGTATAAACTTTGTTTTACAAGTGATTATTAAGTTCAATGTGTTTGTTCTTATTTTAAATTACCTTTAATAGAAGCTAGGTATGCGAATTAAATTGTTTTGACCATTCAATTGAAACCAAACAAGGATTTTTATTGCTTATACCAGGTCTTGCTGAAATATAATTTT
The DNA here is from genome assembly GCA_019925275.1 of Mytilus edulis. Taxonomy (NCBI): domain Eukaryota; kingdom Metazoa; phylum Mollusca; class Bivalvia; order Mytilida; family Mytilidae; genus Mytilus; species Mytilus edulis. The sequence goes on from CM034353.1 coordinate 6,873,151, forward strand.
TACACTAGGATGAAATTCATACACGTTATCTATAAATTTAAAAGAACACCATAACTTATCTTCACTGTTCCAAATACCTCTTGTTGCCTCATTATGGAATTAATTTTCCATTTTCATTGAAGAAACTACTTCATAATTATTTTTAATAAATTTAAACCAGAGAAAAGATACAATAAACCAAAAATGTTAAAGATGACAGATATATCAGTATATTAATCATATTTATTATAGGATCAAACACATTTTTTCTAGAGGTTATTGATGTGTAAACCGGGGCGATTAAATCACAAACTGAATAAAAGTCAGAAGGACTTTTATGTCAAGTTTGTGAGTAAGAGACCCGGTTTACACATCAATAACCTCTAGAAAAAATGTGTTTGATCCTTATAATTATTCAGCCAATAACTTATTTACATTATTTGTTTGATAGCTGCTATATTTACCATCAAAAGCACAATGGCATGTCGTAACTAAGGAGTATGCCACCATCTTGACTTTCTAAAAACCATAACTGAAATGTGCAATAAATGCAACAGAATCTAAAATGAAATAGCACCTACCTCAAAAACTTCATTTTAATTACATATTATCTGAATTTGAAGCGTACACATACCGAAATAATCTTTCCCTTGAAAATGTTTATTCGTATGACGTCAAGTTTTGACATGACGTAAATTCACCAAATCCTCCATGAAATTTTGCGGAATTTTATTTAAATTCTATTTTTATACATTTTCGAATCTTAAGTGCATTTATTTTTTTGTTTTTTTGTTTGTTTTATAACCTCAATTTGCTGAAAATCCCAGTATCGTTGCAAGAATGTGTATCGCGCATGAATAGATTACGAAAGTAGTTTAGGAAACATGGTTTATCGAAGTGTAAACCTAGAGAAAAATTCTAATTGACCAATCCAATTGAAGTATTTATAGATATGCAAATGATATAAGAATTAAACAAACTTGTTGTAAGTAGTCAGTCTGTATAATTGTTTCATATTGTAATTTTCCTGTAGTCTCTTATCTTTTCTGAGTTATATTCATTTAAAGATGACAGATATAATATCAGTATATTAATCATATTAAATACAATAATCAGGACTTCCCACATCTTCACATTTTTTGGTATATTATATCACATGTATAAGTGTCTAAGAGATTTTGTTACTTGTATGTTTACAGGTCAGTTTCCAGGAGAGCATGGTTTGGTAGCCCCTGGAATGAGTTGTCACTACGCTATAAGATTTGCTCCAGACTCGTTAAAGGACTATGATGATGTGATCAGAATCCAAACCCAGTCCTCAGCACCAATTTTAGTGCCACTTCAAGGAAGAAGAGAACCTCCAAAGCTTACATGTATGTACATCAACTATAAGTCACAATGTAAACTAAAAGACATTTACACAGTATGTAGATTCTTACCTTTTAATCAGCAAAAATTCATCAAACATTGTAATATAATGGTGACTTCATCAAACATTGTAATATAATGGTGAATTCATCAAAAGTTGTAATATAATGGTGAATTCATCAAAAGTTGTAATATAATGGTGAATTCATCAAACGTTGTAAAATAATGGTGAATTCATCAAACATTGTAATATAATGTTGAATTCATCAAAAGTTGTAATATAATGGTGAATTCATCAAAAGTTGTAATATAATGGTGAATTCATCAAAGTTATAATATAATGGTGAATTCATCAAACATTGTAATATAATGGTGAATTCATCAAAAGTTGTAATATAATGGTGAATTCATCAAACATTGTAATATAATGGTGAATTCATCAAACGTTGTAATATAATGGTGAATTCATCAAACGTTGTAAAATAATAGTAAAACACTTCTAGATCTGTGAACTTTAGGTGTTAAAGTTATAGAACTTAATATGTCTGTCTACAGTTGAAGTCACAGTTGTATAAGATGTAACAGTTATAGAACTTATGTCTGTCTACAGTTGTATAAGATGTTACAGTTATAGAACTTATGTCTGTCTACAATTGAATATGGATATGAATACTTGATTAAATCCAATAGACAACTTTCGAGTTCAATGCATTTACATCAAATACTTTGATTTTAGTGAACATCATTCACGCGTTTAGGATCATCGTCACTTTTGTTCCCATGTTGAGAGAGTGGTTGGAAAACTATGATGCTTTATTGCACGAATTATTCTGCAAATTGAATTATCATAATTGACAATCAGCACTGCTATCATTAGGGAATTGTGATTGAGAACCTACAGAACAAACATTATTTCTAGTTGATCCTACACAATGACTATCACTTAGACCCTTGATGAACGTTAATAGTGCAGGAATACAGGCAATCCCCTCTATCTGGTAAATGACATCATAAAGGCGTGCATAATTGACGAGTTTTTTTCCAGTGAAGGATGAACTCAAAAGTGGTCTATTAAAAGGGACCATACACATATATATATATCTAGTATCAATTATACAGTAATTTTTAAGATATATTACATTGAAAATACTTGAATAAATAACTATCCTAAATACAAAATAGTGTTTAAAAATGAATTATAAAAATGTTAGATATGTTGAACTTACTGTAAAGCTTAGGTAAAGGGGCTATTTTAAAGATCAGAGGATTACAGCCAGTTACTGTTATGCTTAGGTAAAGGGGCTATTTTAAAGATCAGAGGATTACAGCCAATTACTGTTAGTCTTTATAGGTAAAGGGGCTATTTTAAAGATCAGAGGGTTACAGCCAAAACATACGTGTCTTTTAGTTCCTATCATAATGAATTCAAATGATTTATTTGTTTTATAGTACCAAAGGTGTTAGATGTTGGTTACTGTCTAGTGGGTGGCTACCATGTGGCACAGTTTATTGTTAAGAACCATGGCGGTAATGGAAGATTTTGTGTATTGAACAGAAACTCCTGGCCGGCACATAACTTCAAGGTTAGTTCATCATTTTTCTATTAGTCCAGATATAATGAGCAGTTAAGGAGATTTGTAGATTACACAGAATTAAGCATTATATATTTTCTTAGTTGTACTTTTAAAGTTAAATGTATACATATATAATTTAAGTCATTTATATCTATTTTCAGGTACATTTTAAAGAATTCATTGTAAAAGTATTTTGGTTATAATTCAAATGGATGATTCCTTGATCATTCAATTTATTTTTTGATTGTTTTTTTTTTATTTTGAATTTTTATTCATACATCTGTAATCATATGAAAAATTCAGGTTTGATGGGAATTTATATACATCATCAAAAGTTTCAATGTCCAAATGGTAACATTTGTTTTATTGATATAATCTTGAGAATTTATATAGATATTTGAGGTAGAATTCTTTATCACTTTTGCTGTTCTATTCTATGTTTATCCATTTAATGACTTGATCGTTTTGTAGCAAATAAATTCATGGGTTTTTGGTCATAAGAAGTTTGGTAGCTCTAAATCAGTAAGTGAATGTCGTGATTAGAGGAAACCATTACATAGTATGGTGGGCTACAGTAAAAGCATGCTTTGTCTTGCCATTATCACATAGTATGGTGGGCTACAGTAAAAACAAGCTTGCCACACTGGAATGATAGGAAATTATCATATAGTATGGTGGGCTACAGTAAAAACATGCTTGCCACACTGGAATGATTTTACCTGCTGCACTTACCTTGCATGATGTGCTGGTAGTTTTAAGTTTGAAGAATTGTAAATGCATGTTTACCCGAGGGTGTCACCATACACTATTATTTATGTGGAAAGGGAAAACCCCACTTTTCCTCAAACTATATATGTTTATGCACTAACACCATGTAATTATTTTGTTAGATTCACATGTGAAACTGGACTTTTATATGCTCTAAATATGTCTTTTTGGTGGACATGAAAATATCATTTAAAATGTAATCAACAAAATTAAATTCACCTAACTAATCTGTATTTTAACTGATAATTAGTCCTTTGATCTTTTACTGCATTTACTAGTTTAACCAATAACACCTTCCTCAAATCAAGGTATTTGGACTGACTGTGGAGAGAAATAAATATAATTTGTTAAAACAGGGCACAATGTGTTATTGGAAAATTATCAGCATAACAGTTTTTGTATTTATGCCTGTATTTTATTCAAACTAAACTTTAAAATATTTATAGAAAAAATATGGGAGATTGTGTTTATTTGTAACAAATGTATTATATATTTATGAATGTGTTTTACAGTCTGTTGTAACAAATGGTGCAGTAGCTATGCCACCATTTAATGTCAGACCATCGGTTGTAGAATTAATGAAGGGAGAGAGTGGGGTAATTGAGGTTATCTTCAGTCCTAAGTCTGTCAGAAGCTTCACACAAGAAATGACATTAGTCTGTGACAACTGCAATGTTAGCCATTTTATGCTACAAGGTTAGTGTTCCATTACAATAGATATGTTCATAAATCAAATAAAAACATGAGGGGTAACTGTAATACGAAGGACATGAAATAAATAACATTTTGTTTCAAATTGATTTTAATGCATACACATTTTTTTTCTTAAACTGGTTTGATCTCATATCATACAGTCAAATAATGTGGGGAAATGTTGTAGAATACCAATTATTACAAGTTACTGACATATATCACTTGCTATTTAGGACACCTTATAAATTTGGCATATGTGTTGAGTATTTCTCAGACAAGTGATGTCATATTGAGTATTTCTCAGACCAGTGATGCCACATTGAGTTAAAATAATGGTGCTTTATATACTGAAAGATGAATTGCTTATTGCCATTTGTTTGATTTGTTTGAGATTTTATTTTACTATTTGATTTACAGACTTTCTGATTCGAATTTAATTGGAGTTTGGTAAAAAAAAATATTTTACTTTTTTTTCAGACACTGATATAAAGATTTATTGGTAATTTGTGTAATTTATACCTTTTTTCAGGAGAGTCCCAGAAAGCTGGTGTTGAGTTGGTATCAGTAGAAAGAGGAACGTCAGATCCAGTACCAGGAGAGTTAACAGATAATACTGCCCAACATCTGATTAGATTTGATGATCTCAATCCATTTACATACACTGATAGGGCCATCATTGTTAAAAATCCCACGTAAGTTCTTCTTAACACAAAATGAAATTTTATTTACATATTCTGATGGAGGCAATGATGCAAAATCCTTGATATCAATTTTATGTTATGTCACCACTTACTGAAATACATTTAAAGTTAATGATAACATAACCAAATATGCTAGTTTTCAGTGTTGTTTTTGTTAACAACTTATTGGTGCTTCAGGCTGAATAAAAATGCTGAGAAGTTATAACAAACCTAACGAAATTCAAATTATGGATCGAACATATTCTTTATGACAAACAACTTTTGATTTTATCAGCTTTTGATCAATTATGTTTGTTATAAGTGTTTCAACATATTTTTTAAATGAAGCAAAACTGTTTATTTCAGAAATGTATCATTACCATTCCAATGGAATATTTATAAACCTGATATGTCTGAGCCAGAGGAGATGGAGGGTAGGAAGATAGACAGGGTACCAGATGTAGATTCTGTCTTCAGTGTACATCCTCCTAATGGTACCCTTCCTCCAGCAGGACAGATAGAATTCAAAATCACATTTGCTCCACCCATAGTAAGTATTGGACAGATAGAATTCAAAATCACATTTGCTCCACCCATAGAAGTATTGGACAAATACTGTGAAAGTACTTTAATTCGTGGGTATCAATTTTCGTGGTTTGAGCAATATTTACATGTTCGTGGGTTTTGAAATTCGTGGATTTTAGTTTTCTAAAAAAAATAAAATTGAAAAATTGAAGCCTTTAGAAACAAGGGTTACAAATAGTCTAGATTGAAGGAAATTGCAAAGTAAACATTGACCCGTGTAAATCGTAGTGATAACACTAATTAACCCATGATAAAGTGATCAACAGATTAAAGACCATCAAAGGTGTTAATTAGGCCATTAACATGTCACCTAAAGAAAACAGTAACATAAACAAATGCTATGAATTGCCAAATAATTCTTATCAAAATCAAGACCAGCATAATTTTTTTATTTCTTCTATGTACGAGAACTATGAGGATATAAAATGAACACTTGATCATACTAGCATATCAATACCGGAAATCTGACTTCCATTGATCAAAAACAAAAGTTGAACATTTTAAGTTATTAAAGATTAAATGGGTATAATCCTGCATGCGGTTGTAGTTCTGTGACTGCTATTAAAGTATTCTCAGAGTTGGTGCTATTCAATATCTTCTCTTAGACTAGATCATACATGTCATATCAGTAGTCAAACCTACCGATTGGGATCTTTCCAGGTCTTGATTTAGACAATGGTTATTTTATTTCGTTGGACACTTAAATTCGTGGATAAAGTCATCCACGAAAACCACGAAAATTGGTACCCCACGAATAAAAGTACTTTCACAGTAGAATTCAAAATCACATTTGCTCCACCCATAGTAAATATTGGACAGATAGAATTCAAATTCACATTTGCTCCACCCATAGTAAGTATTGGACAAATAGAATTCAAATTCACATTTGCTCCACCCATAGTAAGTATAAGACAGATCGAATTCAAAATCACATTTGCTCCACCCATAGTAAGTATTAGACAGATCGAATTCAAATTCACATTTGCTCCACCCATAGTAAGTATTGGACAAATAGAATTCAAAATCACATTTGCTCCACCCATAGTAAGTATTGGACAAATAGAATTCAAAATCACATTTGCCCCACCCATAGTAAGTATTGGACAAATAGAATTCAAATTCACACTTGCTCCACCCATAGTAAGTATTGGACAAATAGAATTCAAATTCACATTTGCTCCACCCATAGTAAATATTAGACAGATCGAATTCAAATTCACATTTGCTCCACCCATAGTAAATATTGGACAGATCGAATTCAAAATCACATTTGCTCCACCCATAGTAAGTAAACTGAACATTAAAACTGAGAAACATGACAATACATAGTATTAGATTGAGGAAACATGCATACACTTCGTAATAAATGGCATTACGTTGACCTCCAAATGTATGGAGCACCATTGGCGCCAAATGACAGTGTTTTGGGTACAGTCGTAATAGTACAGCCCATCCATGGTAAGGGTTAAAAATCTGTGAATGGGTTAATTGTTTAAGTTTTTTTTTTTGTGTGTACTAGATTAAAGATTTTTTTAAATGTATCATAACTTCCATAATTTTGCAGGTGAATGAGTTCCACAGCGTATTACACATGCAGTTACAACAAGTTCCTCCCTTCAGTGAGGGTGGATCTGCTAAATCATCAAAGGCTGGTAGCTCTGAACATGGGGAGGAGGAAAACTTAGATGACAGTGTTTCAGAAATAATCTTGAATACAGATGGTAAGATACAGACTTTAACTTTCTCTTTTGTTTTCCTCTTTTTTATGGAGTGTGATAAAATTTCATTCTTTAGCCTGTAGAATTAAATATTAAATGTAAGCTTTTAAAATAATTGACTCCATGCAAACAAATATTTAAGGTTTGTATGTCAAGAGACCCTGTCATACAAATACACATGTATTTAATTTAACTTCCAGAGGTAAAATATTGAATGTTTGTACTGAAAATATTAATGTGATTGTTTATGTAATTTCAGTGAAAGAGAGTAGAGATTACACAGCATTAGAAATAGAAGTAAAGGGGAGCAGTATTCCACTGAATGTGGTTCTTCATCCCTATGCTATTTACATACCAGGTCAAAACTTGGTTGGAACTACGGTCAAAAAACTATTTGCTGTAAGTTTATCAGGATAGAAAGTTATCTCAATATACTTTAAAAACAAATAGATGAAGATAGATGAAGGTTTTTTATTCTTTATTTAGTAGTGTTCATAATGGATGATTTTTAAGGGAAAAATCTGTTTATTACCATACAGTCGAACACAACCATGCAGGTAATATTTCTGAGTTATTAATTTTAACATTTTATAAAAATGAATTTTGTTCTACAGATGGCCAATCATAGCAGATCAACTGTAACTTTTACATGGCAGCCGTGTAATGAAAAACATATACTAGAAGTAGAGCCACCTTTTGGCGAACTTGGTAAGAACTTAAATCTATTTATCTTATTTTATACATTCTTAGAAACAATGTCATTACAAATGTTTGAATAATGTTTTGATATTTTCTTAATCTTATTATCCTTATTAAAAGCTGTTTGTAAATGTTCTGTTTCATAGAATAATTAAGTACTATCTGTATTAAAAATGTTAACTAAGTATGTCTGTCACAGTAAGAGGATTTTTGACATATTGATAACTTGAGCTCACCTTTTATATTTTAAAGTTTTTAAAATACTTCTGGAAATACTTCTGTTACATGAAGATTAGAATAAAATATAGATTATATTAAAAGAAACAAGAGTTCAGTTTTGATATGCTTGATCTTTTTTATGCCCCATTTATGGGTAATATGTTTTCTGGTGTGTGCGTATGTTCATCCATTTGGTTCGTTCGTCCATCTGTCCTGGTTTTGGTAAAAGTTTTTGGTTGAGGTAGTTTTTGATGAAGTTGAAGTCCAATCTTGAAACTTAGTACACATGTTCCCTATGATACGATATTTCTAATTCTAATGCTTAATTTCAGTTTTTACACCATTTTTACATATCACTGCACATAGAAAATGATAGTGCAGATGGGGCATCTGTGTACTTTGGACACATTCTTGTTTTTTATGGGTTGGAGGGGGAGGGGAAAGATTGAATATGGTGTTTACACTCTTGCCAAAAAAAATCTTTGCACAAACTTGACAAGAGCAAAGGCAAAAAAAAACAACAGTTCTTCATGTTGTTCTTCACATGAAAGGTAGATTTGGGTTTGCAAAAGGAAGCAAAAGCTTTAAACTTTCTAAAAAATTTAACACCTATTTGCATACCTGTCAACTGACCCGTATTCTGGGGGTGTGACCCGAGATTTTCACAATTCTGAGGGATCACCCGGAACACCTGCCGGGTCATTGAAATGACCCGGAATTCCGAAAATGACCCGATTTCACCCGTATTTCTTAGCCTTGAGATTGATTTCATAAGTAATATTCCTTTGAAATACCGGCAAATTCGTAATTCTTCCATGAACAGGAAGTTCATCTAGCTATGTAAACTGTCAAATTAAGTGACCCATTATGTGCATGGCTTCACTTGACAGCTTTGGTGTCAAACACACTGTTAATTAACACCAATTACCTTAGCTTTAGGTCGTAAATAAATTGCACCATTGGTTTACAAACTGAACTAGAGTTACTTCCCCTTATTTGTCACCATTCAAAATTATTCCGTATATTTACGTTTTATGGGTGAAAAAGATTAAATCATAAAAATATAAAATTCAAATACATATTGAAAAATAACTTTTCATTATTTTATACCTTTATACAATTTTTTTTAAAAAGTTGAAAATTATTTTTTACATTTATACTTCCTTTAACTGTATTACTATATTTTATCATAGTCTAATTTCCTTGTTAAATGAAAAAGACCGACCGTGCAAGGGCTGTATAGCCAGTCAAGGTCGTTAAAAACTTCCATTTGTTGTAATGAAAAGGCTGCATAGTCAATAGTCTCAAACATTTAAGAATTACAATAAATTCTAGTGTTTGATGATTGTAGTATTTTTCTCAAAAAGTAAAGCACATAAGACTGAGTTACACAAATTTATAAAATTCTTTAAAAGTGCAATGAAATAATATTTAATAAGATTTAAAATGACTTAACAAAGTGAACATGCATTGATGTTTTGGTATCTTTGATATACATTATAAGAAAATGTACCATAAATACTGAAATTCAGCTCGAAAAAGTTCTTATGACCTGAGATTTGATTCTTCAATGCAGGTCATGACCTGCATTTTCATCGTCACAGGTTGACAGGTATGTATTTGAGAAAAAATCTATGCTAGATGCCACATAATCAGAACATTGAAAAGTCATTAAAGAGTAAGAAACCAATTAATGTACCGGTACTTGATCTATGACTTTTTTTTTCATACAGATCCTGGAATGGCTATGGATATGGAGATCAGTATAACAGGTGCTGAGCCTGGGAAAGTCATTGACAATCTCTACTGTTATGTCATGAATCTGGACGAACCATTACATCTTCATGTAGAGGCTGATTTCAAGGTAATAACAATATAGTCAAATAAGTGATAGGCTGTATTCTTAAAGTTGACATGATAGTGTTAACTGGAGTAGTTATACATGATCATTTAAATATCAGTAATACATGATAAAGAATTTTTGATATTGATAAAAATCAAAGGAATATTTAGTTAGAATAACATTTTTATAACAGCCAGTTTGTCTTTTGAATAGCAGTAAAAACTCCTATTACACTGCAATTAAATATTAATGCTGAAAAGGGAATTATTGTTTTGTTTGTAACTGAAATTTTTAAAAGAGTTTAATTTTTTGGTCTCAAAATTCATTTAACTATAACAATGTATACTCTTTTATGATTCAACTAATTTGTATGTAATTTTCAGGGACCAGAACTGCAAATTGAAGAGCCTGATATTAATTTTGGACTGATCCGACTTGGCCAGAGTATTACTAAGGAAATAACACTGATGAATAAATCACAAATAATTACCAAATGGAGCATACAAGATAGTCCTGTGTTCTCATCATCTGACGACCCAATGGTAAGTTCATTAAAGATTGGCTGTAATAATTTACATGGGATTCTTGTTTTAAGAGTTAATGGTGGGTTTTAGGTTAAAGCAAATGGTAAGCTATTTAATTAAAACTTTTTACAAAAGGCAACACTTTTTAGAATAGAGAGGTGCGTACCAATTAAAATTTTTATTTGAACCTATGCATGCTTAGTAAATCTTCAAGTAATGTAAAGTTTTATGAATGATAATATTAATTTGAAGTATGAATCAATAATATATAATTTTAAAACCTAAAATAGGGAAATTCGTTTTGTTGTATATCATATTTATGTTTTCATTACCTTACTCCCTTAAGGGGGCTCGCGGGTATAAATCCATATTTTTTTAAAATATAGGATTTCTCTATTTTTTTCCATAAATGAACTTTATCTTATACTTAATAGAAAATTGAAATAAAAACATGGGGTCATCGTTCATTTTAGCTCACAATCTGCCTTTGAAAGAAGCATGCATTTTTGTTAAGGTACTTTTTTTTCTGTTGAACTAATGGGAGAAATATAGGTAATATCAAAATAAAGAAAGTAATTAATTACAGAAATCACTTAAATTTTAGAATTGTTTAGTTTCAGTACAGGTTATTTGAAAAATATAATAAAAAATATAGGTCACAATGAGTTAAAAAAGATATTTTAACTTTAATGCCAAAAAAATGACATTTTTGTCCAAAGGGAGATAATTTGGAACTTTTTCAATGATATTGACATTTTAAAAGTCATTTGGGAACAGAACAAATTGATTTTTATGGTTGATTTTTGTACCATATCATGAGATAACAAGTAATAGTGTAATAGATAAAATTTGTTATGAAAACACTTTTTTTTTATAATTTTGCTGACATTTTTGTACCCTCGAGCCTCCTTAACTTCATACAACAATTTAAAAAAAATGTTTTTTTTTTCTTTCTTGAATAGTTACAAGTTACCTATTTAAAATGATACGAAAAGTCATATAAGGAAGCTGTTTCTATTTTAACAAATTGTAAATTTGTCTGTTTTAAGGCTGTAAGTGAGTTTACATTTACACCATCAAGTGGAGAAGTTCAACCATTAGCTAAGACGAAAGTATCTATCAATTTCACTCCAACAGCTATCAAGTCAGTCAAGAGAGTTTTTGAAGTCACTGTTGAGGATGGAAATGAATGGTAAGCTATTTAATTTTAACTTATATGTGGTATACTAAAGGCAACACATAGTTTTGTTAAAATCTAGAGTAGATGATCTGCATAATTTTAAATACTTGAAATGCTGAAATCAGATGGTTTTAAAAAAGCTTACCTTCTATATGTACACAGAACACATTGAATAACAACTTTGAAACTTTTAATCATGTTAAAATAATATATACATCGTCAAGCATCTGTTGCAACATTAAACTACATATTTGAATCTTCATGTTATTTAAAGTTTTATGAATGATAATATTAATATGAAGTATGAATCATCAGAAATAAATTTATATATAAAAAAAATTAGTGTGTTGAGATTTTTTTTTTTTAATTCATTTATGCTTTGATTTTTAGTAATATATCTGCCATTGGAGAAGTACAGTCCCCTATGGTATGTTTGTCATCTTGTGAGATTTGTATGGAGGATGTTTATAAACAGGTACCAGTTAGGTACCAGGCTGTACTTGTTAACCAAACACTTCTTGCTACAGAGTTTAAATGGGGTCAGGTGAGTACACTTAAAACATTAAGCTTTTACATTTATGTCTATGGCTGTGGAAGAAAACGTAAATTAAATTTTAGAATTATTGTAAAGGTTCTTTACTTTTTATTTTTTTTATGAATGTCAAGTCAATCCCTTTACTATTAATTATACCCCCGCTTTGAAAAAAAGAGGGGTATACTGTTTTACCTCTGTCTGTCCTTCCGTCAGTCCGTCAGTCCATCAGTCCATCAGTCCTTCAGTCTGTCAGTCAGTCCGTCTGTCCCATGAATATTTTTCGTCACATTTTCTCAGGAACCACACTACCAGGATTTCTGAAATATGGTTTCAGAGTTTATATATGTCAGCTATACCGTGTGATGCGTTTTCAGATTCATCACGCGACAACTTCCTGTTTACCGAACACTTGTATCATTTTACACATGATAGCCAAGTTGAAAATTTCCGTCACATTTTTCTCAGGAACTATACTAAAAGGATTTCTATAATTTGGTTTCAGGCTTGATATAAGTCCGCTATACCGTGTGATGCCTTTTCAGATTCATCACTCGACAACTTCCTGTTTACTGAACACTTGTATATTTTTACACAATTAATATTATCCACTTGCGGCAGGGGTATCATCAGTGAGCAGTAGCTCGCAGTTTCACTTGTAGAATTCAGTTTAAACAGATTTGGTTTGACTCTAGTTAAATATTTTATAAACCTGCTGATTGACAAAATTTGTATGGCATTAAGATAATGTCTGTTTTCTATAAGAATCTTTAGTAGTTAATAATGGTGTACTTATTTTAGGTTGAAGGAGAACATGCCAAAGACTGTGAGATTGAGCTTGACCCAATGACTGGTTGTATAAATCCAAGGGAAGAGAAAGCCATCACTGTAAACTTTAGAGCTAATAGGAGTGTAAGTATCAAAACTTCAGTCAAGTGTGATCCATAGTTTTTTTTACACAAATTCAAGTTGGCATACAGCAGCCAGACAAAACAGAATTAAGACATATAAGAATATAATGATTTCACTAGTTTTGCTTACATTTTCAGCCATTTTTTCTTGACAAAGAAGACAGCTCTCATTACCTTTCCAATCTTCAATTGTGTTAATCATGTACATTAGGGATATTATAACACAATTTAAATTAAAAAAAAAATTAAGCATTGACTGAAAATATGAAGATCTTAAGCTTCAATTCAAATTTCTTGTTTTAAAAAGAACTGTCATGTGTGTTTATTTTGCATAAAAAGTCTAAGAAAGTATTGTGCAATGTAAGATCTTCATATTTTAGGGAGAGTTTTCAGATCTTAGAATACCATGCTTTGTTGAAGGAATAGAATCTCCACTATACCTAGGTCTGTTTGCTGATGTTAAAGGACTGTCAGCTTCATACAGAATGTCCACAGATGGAACTAACACTCAGTAAGCTACTTAATAACATATCTCCTTCCACTATATTTAGGTTTGTAGGACTATCAGCTTCATACAGAATGTCCACAGAGTCAAAGTTATTAAGGTTAATCTCCATTTGAGCAGTCAAAATGCAATGATATTTAATGTGTTACACAGTTATTGACCATATTTTTCATTTAGCTGCACCTACTGCCATGTCATGTGCCATGTTGACTGCCATTGATCTATAAAATAAATGTACCCACTGTAAATAGGGAGCGACATAAACTCATTTCTTTTACAGTTTTTGAACATATTTTTTTTCTTTGTATTTAATTTGTTGATAGAAATGTATTAATGATTCCTTCTTTGTTGATATTTTAGTCATATAATCAGCCCAATTGAATCAACATTATGGAATAACTTTTACAAACAATACAATGATAGAGCCCATCATTGATTGTTTAACATATTTTTTGCAGATCTGCAGAGAAGCTAGACTTTGGTGAAGTGTTGATTGGTACAACACCTAAATTATATCTCCATATCAGTAATGAGTCGGCTATCTCGGCTCATTATAGTATTAGTGCAGACTACTTCATTGCCAAACCCCGACACCTCCTCAGGACAAAGCTAATAGAAGGTAAGTAACCCCCCTAAGTTATATCTCCATATCAGTAATGAGTCTGCTATCTCTGCTCATTATAGTATTAGTGCAGACTACTTCATTGCCAAGCCCCCGACACCTCCTCAGGACAAAGCTAATAGAAGGTTAGTAACCCCCCTAAGTTATATCTCCATATCAGTAATGAGTCTGCTATCTCTGCTCATTATAGTATTAGTGCAGACTACTTCATTGCCAAACCCCCGACACCTCCTCAGGACAAAGCTAATAGAAGGTTAGTAACCCGCCATAGTTATATCTCCATATCAGTAATGAGTCTGCTATCTCTGCTCATTATAGTATTAGTGCAGACTACTTCATTGCCAAACCCCCGACACCTCCTCAGGACAAAGCTAATAGAAGGTTAGTAACCCGCCATAGTTATATCTCCATATCAGTAATGAGTCTGCTATCTCTCGCTCATTATAGTATTAGTGCAGACTACTTCATTGCCAAGCCCCCGACACCTCCTCAGGACAAAGCTAATAGAAGGTTAGTAACCCCCCATAGTTATATCTCCATATCAGTAATGAGTCGGCTATCTCGGCTCATTATAGTATTAGTGCAAACTACTTCATTGCCAAGCCCCCGACACCTCCTCAGGACAAAGCTAATAGAAGGTTAGTAACCCGCCATAGTTATATCTCCATACCAGTAATGAGTCTGCTATCTCTGCTCATTATAGTATTAGTGCAGACTACTTCATTGCCAAGCCCCCGACATCTCCTCAGGACAAAGCTAATAGAAGGTTAGTAACCCCCCATAGTTATATCTTCATATCAGTAATGAGTCGGCTATCTCGGCTCATTATAGTATTAGTGCAGACTACTTCATTGCCAAGCCCCCGACACCTCCTCAGGACAAAGCTAATAGAAGGTTAGTAACCCCCCATAGTTATATCTCCATATCAGTAATGAGTCTGCTATCTCTGCTCATTATAGTATTAGTGCAGACTACTTCATTGCCAAACCCCCGACACCTCCTCAGGACAAAGCTAATAGAAGGTAAGTAACCCCCCTAAGTTATATCTCCATATCAGTAATGAGTCTGCTATCTCTGCTCATTATAGTATTAGTGCAGACTACTTCATTGCCAAGCCCCCGACACCTCCTCAGGACAAAGCTAATAGAAGGTTAGTAACCCGCCATAGTTATATCTCCATATCAGTAATGAGTCGGCTATCTCGGCTCATTATAGTATTAGTGCAGACTACTTCATTGCCAAACCCCCGACACCTCCTCAGGACAAAGCTAATAGAAGGTTAGTAACCCCCCATAGTTATATCTCCATATCAGTAATGAGTCGGCTATCTCGGCTCATTATAGTATTAGTGCAGACTACTTCATTGCCAAGCCCCCGACACCTCCTCAGGACAAAGCTAATAGAAGGTAAGTAACCCCCCTAAGTTATATCTCCATACCAGTAATGAGTCTGCTATCTCTGCTCATTATAGTATCAGTGCAGACTACTTCATTGCCAAGCCCCCAACACCTCCTCAGGACAAAGCTAATAGAAGGTTAGAAACCCCCCATAGTTATATCTCCATATCAGTAATGAGTCGGCTATCTCAGCGCATTATAGTATCAGTGCAGACTACTTCATTGCCAAGCCCCCGACACCTCCTCAGGACAAAGCTAATAGAAGGTAAGTAACCCCCCTAAGTTATATCTCCATATCAGTAATGAGTCTGCTATCTTGGCTCATTATAGTATTAGTGCAGACTACGTACTTCATTGCCAAACCCCAACACCTCCTCAGGACAAAGCTAATAGAAGGTAAGTAACCCCCCTAAGTTATATCTCCATATCAGTAATGAGTCTGCTATCTCGGCTCATTATAGTATTAGTGCAGACTAAGTACTTCATTGCCAAGCCCCCGACACCTCCTCAGGACAAAGCTAATAGAAGGTAATTTTCTACGTATATGACTTGTATTACTAGAATACAAGCTATCTTATTTTCAATGTGCACTGGAACATCTTTTTAACCTCAGCAATTTTTATGCAAGCCAATCATGATAAGTTGAAATATTATGGACAGAACATAGCTATTTGACGTATCTCAGGCAGCAAGTTACATGGCGTTTCAATATTGTATCTTTGGAGGTCTACCTGGTATGTTAAATTCAAAGGAGTCTATATATCCAGACCCTTCACATCAATAATTTTTAGATAAAAGCATGAAAAAAATACAGTGTATATAAAGATGCTCTCTGATGAAGTCTTCATCTTTTCACAATATTTTTATCAATTATTACACTTGTTGCAATGAAATATTGTGATTTTCTAAGTGAAATAAATGTCAATAATGTCAAAAATTTTGAATTACTATATCAATTCAGAGCATGGCAGTGTTAAATATGGCATATACATATTATGTAAACATTAGCCCTGGCCTTCACTGTTATATTATCTTTAAATAAAATTTCTTTTTTCTTACAGTACAAGAAAGTCATTGCTAAACAAAACACCAAATCTTGCAGACCCCCTTGCCAAGACATCAGCAAAGGCTAGGGCAGGTAAGTTAGGGTGGAATTATCATATTTTAAGTTTCTTATTTATGCCAGGAAAGATTTTGAAATGTATAAGAAAACAAAAATTCTGTTTGATAAAATCCAATTTGTTGGTAGAACCAGAGACATATAATACAAGAGATTGGCAACTCGGCGAAATCCCGTAATAACACACGGCCACATCTAAATCTCGCGAGATCTCTTTGGGTAATCGAGTTATTATCAAAGTATTAAAAGTACTCGAGGTAATGGTGAATGGTTAAGCATAAATCAACTGTTTCAGTGTTAAATTTAACATAATTAATTAAATAATTTGAGTTCATACATTCATAATTATTTATTTCAATGTCCTTTTAATTTTGATTTGTATTATTTGTATTATTGCAAAAGAGACATAATTTGATATTGAATTAAAAAAAAACATATTAAATAATTAACACTTAATAAATTGTATCAGAGTTCATTTTATTTGATACTTTCACAATGGGTTTCTATTAAATATACACCTGTCTCGGAGACACAATTTCACAGTGTAACATGTATATTAGGCTTGAATTATTCGATGGTCAGGTAAATCACAACCTGTTAAAAAGAGTTTTATTTGACACCTGGTACACAAGAAGTTGTTACACCACAGGTGTCCACACTATTTCCGAAAATACTATTTACAAAATATATAAAATTAATTAATGTGTAGACAAAAATAATTAATTTGTTTGTTTATCGTTAATCATGATCGACTTTGTCTTATATTCATAATTTGTATAGATCATTAAAAATTGAATACTTATTGTGTTCATTATTAATTGGGCTTGTATTAAGTTTTTTTCTATGATTGTTGGTAAATTGTTTTCTAAGTGTGTTTTTTGCAAAATTTAAATTATGAGCATGCGTTGAGTTTTTTTTTTTTATGATTGTCGGTTTATTTATGGTTTCTTCTTTTCACGGATTGTGTATTTAGAACTTACATTTAATTATCATTTAATAGAAAACGGCAATATAAGTCTCACTTTTGACCTCGAATAGAAAGAAATTAAACCATATTTTAAGTGTAAGGAACTGATAAATATACGATAAAGACTCAGAGCAGCAGGTATTGCTGCCTTTTCATGTAACAATTTTTGTAAGAAGAAACATTTTGCTATGTTATACTTCTGTCAGCTTGGTAAGTTGACTTCAAAGCATACACCAGTTTTAATGCCACATTGATATCTAAATATTTCGAAATAATGTACATGTTTCCCTTCTTTCTTTCTTTTAATTTTTGGACTAGTTAAAACTCCTTTTAGTTTTGAAACGGACATGCACACGTGTAAACAGTTTTACAACTATTTGACTTGATTTGCAAGTTAAAACCTTTTTGTTTTACTTTATACAAACTGCACGAAAATGCGCCTACCTTTGTTGTTGATCAGGCTGATTTAATTGATGGTTGCCTAACGTCCAGTGGAAAATATTTCATGGCATATTTTTAATATATTGATGTGCGAGTGTATGATATTTCTTTTCTGTACAGTATATGCAATATAATATTGAACTCTCCACAAGAAACCAAATGATACAGACATTAACAACTGTAGGTAACTATAAGGCTCTTAGCAATGAGTAAAATTCATACTGCACTGCGAACTATACAAGGTCTATTTACATGTATGAAAAAGGTTTAACAATTCAAACAAGAAAACTAACCGCCCGATTTATGTACAAAAAAATCCAAATATGATATACAGCAACAAACCACAAGTGAATTACAGGCTTCTTACTTTGGAAAGACACAAAGATAATAAAGACATGATAATATATTTCACCATTATCACAAGCCGTACAATTTTATGTTTTTGTTTGTTTTTTGTTTGTTATGTTTCCCACCCACAGTAGCATATCTATAAATCATATAAACCAATTAATTTGGTGTGGCTTTTGGATAAACATCATTCTGTAAAAAAACACTGTCATACATCCCATTATTCTGAAATGAAAAGGACCAGTCCGACTGAGAATCAGAACAAGTATTTATGTATACAATATATCTAGACTATCACTACACATCATTCCATCCTTTTTCAATAATTAAACCAAGATATAAGAGAACAAAACTCATTCCAGGTATAAATAAATTTTTATTATCAAACATTCACTTATAATGTTACTGTCAATGATAACTGAGAGCTTCATGCTAATTTCCCTGCAACTGATCTGGTACAGTCCAACTGTATGCAAATTTCGGTATCTGTACAGCTAAGAATATATGTACATGTATCATTGATGCTAACTTGTAATAAATTGCATAAAGTCTGAAAGGGAGAATGGGAGAAAGGCAAGGTATTGTGTAATCAGTTGCTCTGTGCCTTCCAGTGGTGCAAGAAAAAAATCAGCATGGCAATCAAATTCAAGCTAAAATATTTTTTTCATTCTCAAATGGCTGTTCTTTTGCTGCATAAGTGTGGTCTGAATGTTCATCTAACAAGAGAAGTGTGGTCTGAGTGTTCATCTAACAAGAGTTCTCCTTTGACTTCTTCTGATGTAATAGAAATTTCCTCAGAACATACAAACTCGACCAGAGATGTGTCATAATTGGATGATCCTTTTCATCTTCAGCGTGGATTGAAACTGCAACAGATATCTCCTCCATAATGTTATCAACAGCTGTCCATGGTCGAGGATTACCTTTCTTTTTTAACTCCTTTTGTTAACTTACTACATCTTTTCCTCTTTTGGCATTCTAAATTAAAAAAAAATTATATTTTAGAGTTGAAAAGAAATTTGAATTTGTAGAGCCTACTATACAACATCTATTTGTCTTACTTTTAAACTTTACTTCCTACATGTATGTCATACAACATTCTGCAGGTTTTTATTATGCTAAATCTATTTTAAATTTCATTTTGTCATGTATGGACCTTTCAAGCTTGCTATTAGGAACAAATATTTGATATATTTGTCAATTGTTAAACATCGTACAGTGAACATACAATGTAAGTTGCTGACATCAACTTTACTTAGTCTCTGCTTCTATCTCATGAGGGTCTGGAAGTAGGAGCGGATCAACCCAGGATAAAGGTGGGTTCCAACCACATGTCCCCATTCAAATTCATTTATCGTCGAAAAAAAGGGGCTGGATCCGCCAATGGGAAGGTGTTTACAAAAGGTAAACGGACAGAAAGTCACAGGACATAAAGTCACAAATTTGGTAGGACAAAAAGTCACAAATAATCTGTTGACAATTGTTTGTATATATAAGAGAAATGTCTTTAAATATTTACTTTTTAATACATATATTCATATTAAATTTTAATAAATGTGTCATAATATTTGAAAAATGAAGATTTATTTAATTTTAATCATGCAAAAGAAAGATTTCTTGGCACCATGAAGCCATTTAAGTGCCAAACCAGTTTGACATTTTGTTTTTTCAACAATTATTTGATCATTTTTTTAATTGTTTTTGATAATTTTTGTTTACAAAGTTGGTTTATATACAATTGTTCAAGAATAGAAATAAGCGTTTTTTTGTTCAAAGAAATAATCAGAAAAAATGAATTGTGACTTTCTGACACTGTCCTATATTCATACAATAGGAGTATTGGAATAACTGCATAAATTGAAATCAGAAAAGTAAAGACAAGAGGAAACATTTTATCAAAATATCAAGATTGGAGAATGATGGGGTGCTAAAATAAATAAAGAATAGAGAATAATTGGCAAAATTTATAAAGAAAAGACGAATATATTGGGAATGTGTACATGTCCATGGTATACACATATATGCTCCGCTGATCTCATCTTTAACAAGATAACATTTGGAATTTATACAGGCTCATTAAATTGCATATTTATTCGATAATTTCTAAGTTTTATGAAAAAAAGGTAATTCTCGCATAGCTGGATTTGAGTATCAATGTGAAAAAAATAAATCACCTTTGATGGTATTTTATGAAAACACTATTTGATCAAAATATACGAAAATAGTATCATTTTAACGGGATAACAATCGGGAGTAGAATAACACTTTAAAATTGTATATAAAATCGTAAATTTTAAAGTTTTATGGAAAAAAATGGTGGGCCACACCGGTTCTACAGCAATAAAGAGGGGAAGCTGAAATTGGACCGAATTTAAATTGGTATGCATTTGATTATTATCATCATCTCAGCACATTATAGTATAAACAAATTGGTAGAACTAGTTAAATGTATCTGATGAATATACTTACATGCTTTAGCTGTGAAAGCAATCGACATAAACAAGAAAACAAATCTGTAAGCGTATCGTCTCTTTTAACAACAATGGCGGAATTTTCTCGTCTCGATCCTCCTTCATCCCAGGTCACATCATAATCCCAAGCACTTCCGGTGGCCAAGTGATTTCATTGGCCGTTATATAGACTCTACTAGAGTTGCCAATCTCTTGTATTATATGTCTCTGGTAGAACTTTGTCCGCAGTCACCATTGTTCTCTTATATGTTAAGACAATTTGGATCACATCTGGCTCTGCCTATGAACTAAAAGATTTCTGACTAATATCTAACAATGTTAATGCATTATCTGTGGGGAACTTTTATACATCTGAATTTCAAATTTATGCCAGGCCATGTTAGTACAAGGATTTGGAGCATCATTTGTGTCTCTGTATATAAACTATAATGTATCTGTATTTTAGATTTATGCCAGGCCATGTTAGTACAAGGTCTTGGAGCATCGTTTATGTCTCTGTCTTTTTATTATACATCTCATTTTAGATTTATGCCAGGCCATGTTAGTACAAGGTCTTGGAGCATCGTTTATGTCTCTGTCTTTTTATTATACATCTCATTTTAGATTTATGCCAGGCCATGTTAGTACAAGGTCTTGGAGCATCGTTTATGTCTCTGTCTTTTTATTATACATCTCATTTTAGATTTATGCCAGGCCATGTTAGTACAAGGTCTCGGAGCATCGTTTATGTCTCTGTCTTTTTATTATACATCTCATTTTAGATTTATGAGCGCAGGCATCGATGTTTGTTTATTACCCTAGATTCCCGCCTGGAAGTCCATTGTTTATGTCTCTGTCTGTTTACTATACATCTCATTTTAGATTTATGCCAGGCCATGTTAGTACAAGGTCTCGGAGCATCGTTTATGTCTCTGTCTTTTTATTATACATCTCATTTTAGATTTATGCCAGGCCATGTTAGTACAAGGTCTTGGAGCATCGTTTATGTCTCTGTCTTTTTATTATACATCTCATTTTAGATTTATGCCAGGCCATGTTAGTACAAGGTCTTGGAGCATCGTTTATGTCTCTGTCTTTTTATTATACATCTCATTTTAGATTTATGCCAGGCCATGTTAGTACAAGGTCTCGGAGCATCGTTTATGTCTCTGTCTTTTTATTATACATCTCATTTTAGATTTATGCCAGGCCATGTTAGTACAAGGTCTTGGAGCATCGTTTATGTCTCTGTCTTTTTATTATACATCTCATTTTAGATTTATGCCAGGCCATGTTAGTACAAGGTCTCGGAGCATCGTTTATGTCTCTGTCTATTTATTATACATCTCATTTTAGATTTATGCCAGGCCATGTTAGTACAAGGTCTTGGAGCATCGTTTATGTCTCTGTCTTTTTATTATACATCTCATTTTAGATTTATGCCAGGCCATGTTAGTACAAGGTCTTGGAGCATCGTTTATGTCTCTGTCTTTTTATTATACATCTCATTTTAGATTTATGCCAGGCCATGTTAGTTCAAGGTCTTGGAGCATCATTTGTTGCACTACCAGCATCAGGCAAACTTCAGCCCTATAGTAAGGAGTTGATTGAAATAACAGCTTATAGTGATATGTGGGGATCATATACTGACACTATCAACATCAAGGTAATTACAAACACTAAATGTAATATAGTTCATTGGTTGCATTTTAGTTTAAAAAAAAAGAAAACCTTCTGTATTATCAAAATAATATTAATAGCCTTCAATGATTGATATTAGAGTTTTTTGCTTATTATTGAAGGGTTGTGTGGGACCCTTTTCTTATTTACATCTATGTCCTTTGGTCTACGGTCAGTTGTTTTAGATCAATCTTGTCTCATTGGCAATCACACTACATCTCTCTTTTTATATAGATGATAAATGGAGAAAAAACCTGACATTATATATAACCTCCTAAGGAGTTAACCTTTGGACCTATTATATTAGACATGTATCTCTGACCATACTTTTTTGAGGATTGAACAATTATAAATGATATTTAGAAATTATATAAATGTGGATGTCCTTGTCTAGATTAATAGATATAACTGTTGAATGTGATTCTATGACAGTAAAGAGGACAACCTCATCTAAAGCAAATTAAAGGATGCGAGAGCAAGTGATATATAGAAATAACAGCATTTTATTATTTTTAAGTATCTGATAAATAAACAAAAAGATTTTATTATGATTATAGTAAGAAAGGATTTTATGACATTATTACTTTTCACAGTATTACCACAGTTATCAATTACATAAGGTAATGTATAGGGTAGTACTATGACATGGATTGTAATCAGAGGTACCAAACTCATCCATACTAATTCTCTGCAGGAATAACACATGTTCTATGCTCCCAAGATTTATTGAACAAAAATCAATGTCCATATATGTTTAGACTACTTTTGAGGGAACTTACAATATTTCCAACTGCTGTGGATTCATATATTTTGTGGGTATCAACTTTCATCGTTTTTTCTATTTCTGCATACAAAGCCTATAGAAAAATGGTAATGTTGTTAAACATTTGAATTTGTGGTTCACCTGTACCCACAAAATCCACAAAAAAATTGGTATCCAAGGAATAATAATAAATCCACAGTATTGCAGACTGCATCGTGAAACACTTTTAAAAAGTACTGATACTGGCAAACTTTACATGGTGAAAGGGGGTAACATTTCGTTTAGTGTGGATGAGTTCAGTACTTTTAATGTATTTAGGCTAATGGAGTCAAAGTTTGGGAAATGGAGTCTGATACAATTACCTGTGAATACAATTGGGTAATGGATATAATTACTATGGGAGTCTGATACAATTACCTGTGAATACAATTGGGTAATGGATATAATTACTATGGGAGTCTGATACAATTACCTGTGAATACAATTGGGTAATGGATATAATTACTATGGGAGTCTGATACAATTACCTGTGAATACAATTGGGTAATGGATATAATTACTATGGGAGTCTGATACAATTACCTGTGAATACAATTGGGTAATGGATATAATTACTATGGGAGTCTGATACAATTACCTGTGAATACAATTGGGTAATGGATATAATTACTATGGGAGTCTGATACAATTACCTGTGAATACAATTGGGTAATGGATATAATTACTATGGGAGTCTGATACAATTACCTGTGAATACAATTGGGTAATGGATATAATTACTATGGGAGTCTGAACAAATTACTGTGAATACAATGGTAAGGGGATATTTTTACATATGGGATTGAAAACAATTAACTGTGAATACAATTGGTAATGGATATAATTACTATGGGAGGTCTGATACAATTACCTGTGAATACAATTGGGTAATGATTAAATTACTATGGAGTCTGATACAATTACCTGTGAATACAATTGGGTAATGGATATAATTACTATGGGAGTCTGATACAATTACCTGTGAATACAATTGGGTAATGGATATAATTACTATGGGAGTCTGCACAAGTTTGATTTTATTGAAATAATAATAAGATTTTATGAGGTAATGGTGAAAACTGATTTTGCTGCTAGTATGTTGGATTGAAAACCTAAAGTATTTTTAGCTGATGAAGCTAGAAACATATTTTATTATATATCAGCTTTTTTAATGATTTTATGACAAAGATAGGCATGTTAAATTTTTGCTAGTTGGTAACACATGAAAAAAACAACACTGTAGTGACTGTACTATATGAAAAATGTGCAAAAACTTAAACATCAACTTAATTGATTGACTGCGAATCAATAACTTATTAATAGAGTATTGGAAAAATTTAAGGGCAGTAAATTAAATTATTTATGGCTTGTTAAAAATTGATAGGTTTAAAATTTTTGATGATAGTGTAACAAAACATTAATAACAATATACTTATGCAAATATCTGTGTAAGGGAGTTTTTTGTTGTTTAACATTACATGCCAATTGTTTATGTTATGAGTAGTTATAAACATGTCACTGATTATAAATAAATATAATTATTATTTGATATAATAAAAAGTAAGCTGAATTAAAATGATACACAAAAAATTTGGTATTAGGATTGAATATGTGCTACATTAAAGGGAAAGTCTATATTATAATATGTTTCTAGGTTGGAGATTTGGACACTAATTGTATACCGGTCAGTATGAATGTCATAGGATGTCCACTCAACTTCCAAATGACCGCTGCCAAACATGAACAGAAACCGGTTGTCAGGTAATCATTAATAGAGCCTAATAACTTCAATAGAATTTGAAATATTTCTAAAAGGGGGAAGTTGAGAACCACAAGTTATTTTCAATCAAATCATTTTTTTTGTGCCCCTACTACAATAGTAGAGTAGCATAATGTTTTCTGGTCTGTGCATTCCTCCATCTGTCCATCTGTCTGTCATGCTTCAGGTTAAAGTTTTTGGTTGAGGTAGTTTTTGATGAAGTTGAAGTTCATTCAACTTGAAATTTAGTACACATGTTTCCTATGATATGATCTTTTTAATTTAAATGTCAAATTATATATTTGACCCCAATTACATGGTCCTCTGAACATAGAAAATGATAGTGCGAGTTTCAGGTTAAAGTTTTTGGTTAAAGTTTTTTATCAAGGTAGATTTTGATTAAATTGATTTCCTATCAACTTGAAACTTACTTAGTGCACATGTTCCTTATGAGTTGTCTTTTTAATTTAAATGCCAAATTAGATTTTTGACCTGAATTTCACAGTCCTTTGAACATAAAAAATGACAGTGTGAGTAGGGTACCTGTGTAATATGGTCTCACAGTCCACTGAACATAGAAAATGATAGTGAGAGTAGGGCACCTGTGTAATATGGTCTCACAGTCCACTGAACATAGAAAATGATAGTGAGAGTAGGGCACCTGTGTAATATGGTCTCACAGTCCACTGAACATAGAAAATGATAGTGCGAGTAGGGCACCTGTGTAATATGGTCTCACAGTCCACTGAACATAGAAAATGATAGTGCAAGTAGGGCACCTGTGTAATATGGTCTCACAGTCCACTGAACATAGAAAATGATAGTGCGAGTAGGGCACCTGTGTAATATGGTCTCATAGTCCACTGGACATAGAAAATGATAATGAAATAGGGCACCTGTGTACTATGGTCACATTCTTGTTGTTAACTATGATAAAAGGTTAGTTTTAAAACATTGATCAATTAAAGAGCTACAAATCATATCGATGTTTCCTATAACCCTTTCATCTGGGAAGCATCACTGAAAAGGTGACTCTTGAATACAAATATAATCATTTTGGTCTATGAAACCCTTGCCAAAGTTGGGCATACATTTGCCTGTGTAGGATGTATAAGTAAACAGCTATATTAAATCTTATTTCTTGTGAAGAGGGTGCTATGCTCACTGTTCCATAAAAAAACCTTGCTGTAATAACTGTTTTAGGACTCCATAGATGGCCTGTTGTAAGGCATAATTTCCTATCCGATATACACTCATTTTCCAGTGGCAGTTCAAATTTTCCCAATCTTCATCCAAGAAGGCCTCTATTTTAGGACCTACCTATGATCACCTATTGTATTTATTGTTAATTTTGATTCATGTCCTGGACATGCATTAAATGTTTGCCACTGGACATAAAGAAACTAACAATCAATCATCTTCCTGGAGTATTCAAATATAAAGCCATATTTCAGTAAATTTATAGGATGAAATACCACTTTTACATAAATATATGATTGTTAAATACTTTTCAACAGATATTTTACTAGGTAAGATGTAGTTGTGAATTAATTCTATTTGTTTTAAAATTTGTTGTTTTTATTTACAACTTTGTTGATTTTATCAGTTCGATCATGTCTTTTTCTAAACAAAATGAATTGTAATACATGTAGTATTTCAATAATGTCTACTTTGATACTGTCTTTTAACATATAGAAACTGACATAAAAAGAGGACTCAGAGAAAATTAGCAAAGTTCATACCATTACTTGCATAAGGATATTAGGACATCTAATAAACTAGTATAACCTTGACATATAGAAATTTATGAAATGTAACAGCACGAAAAGTGAACATGCATGAAAATTAATTCTACACTAATAGTTGTACAAAACATATATATTATAATAATACTGCATGCAACATTTTTTAGCTCACCTGGCCCGAAGGGCCAAGTGAGCTTTTCTCATCACTTTGCGTCCGGCGTCTGTCGTCGTCCGTCGTCGTCGTCGTCCGTCGTCGTCCTGCGTTAACTTTTACAAAAATCTTCTCCTCTGAAACTACTAGGCCAAATTAAACCAAACTTGGCCACAATCATCATTGGGGTATCTAGTTTAAAAATTGTGTCCGGTGACCCGGTCAACCTACCAAGATGGCCGCCATGGCTAAAAATAGAACAAAGGGGTAAAATGCAGTTTTTGGCTTATAACTCAAAAACCAAAGCATTTAGAGCAATTCTGACATGGGGTAAAATTGTTTATCAGGTCAAAATCTATCTGCCCTGAAAATTTCAGATGAATCGAACAACCTGTTGTTGGGTTGCTACCCCATAATTGGTAATTTTAAGGAAATTTTGCTGTTTTTGGTTATTATCTTGAAAAATATTATAGATAGAGATAAACTGTAAACAGCAATAATGTTCAGCAAAATAAGATTTACAAATAAGTCAACATTACCGAAATGGTCAAATGACCCCTTTAGGAGTTATTGCCCTTTATAGTCAATTTTTAACCATTTTTCGTAAATCTTAGTTATCTTTTACAAAAATCTTCTCCTCTGAAACTACTGCGCCATATTAAACCAAACTTGGCCACAATCATCATTGGGGTATCTAGTTTAAAAATTGTGTCCGGTGACCCGGTCAACCTACCAAGATGGCCGCCATGGCTAAAAATAGAACATAGGGGTAAAATGCAGTTTTTGGCTTATAACTCAAAAACCAAAGCATTTAGAGCAATTCTGACAAGGGGGTAAAATTGTTTATCAGGTCAAAATCTATCTGCCCTGAAAATTTCAGATGAATCGAACAACCTGTTGTTGGGTTGCTACCCCTAAATTGGTAATTTTAAGGAAATTTTGCTGTTTTTGGTTATTATCTTGAAAAATATTATAGATAGAGATAAACTGTAAACAGCAATAATGTTCAGCAAAATAAGATTTACAAATAAGTCAACATTACCGAAATGGTCAAATGACCCCTTTAGGAGTTATTGCCCTTTATAGTCAATTTTTAACCATTTTTCGTAAATCTTAGTTATCTTTTACAAAAATCTTCTCCTCTGAAACTACTGCGCCATATTAAACCAAACTTGGCCACAATCATCATTGGGGTATCTAGTTTAAAAATTGTGTCCGTTGACCTGGTCAACCTACCAATATGGCTGCCATGGCTAAAAATAGAACATGGGATAAAATGCAGTTTTTGGCTTATAACTCAAAAACAAAAGCATTAAGAGCAAAACTGGCATGGGTTAAATTGTTTATCAGGTCAAGATCTATCTGCCCTGAAAATTTCAGACGAATCGATAGTCAATTTTTAACAATTTTCATAAAATTTGTAAATTTTTACTAACACTTTTAACTGAAACTACTGGGCCAATCATTATAGATGGGGATATATGTACGCAGCAAGAATGTTCAGTAAAGTTAGATCTACAAACATATCACCATCACCAAAACACAATTTTGTCACGAATCCATCTGTGTCCTTTGTTGAATATTCACATATACAAATGTACCAAGGTGAGCGACACAGGCTCTTTAGAGCCTCTAGTTTAGAGAAATTGCTTATAAATTATTTTTTTTTTTAAAGAAGCCAAGTTATTTATTTCATCCTCTGTATTAATTTGTTTAAGGTAAAGTTACAAACCCTATGACTCTTTGCATCATAAAACTGAAAATATCCTGGAAATAGCATTAAAAAAAGTCTCTGATATTTTTTTTCAGCTATCAGCATTTATGAATGCTTGTATCGTCTTGACTAATTGAATTCTTGCACCTATTAATCCTATTGTATATTACAGATTTGGTACCCATGTGTCAGGGGTAGCACCTATAAATAGATCTATGAGAATTAACAATATCAGCCCTTTTGGTAAGTTCATGTAAAAATCATTCATTTCTCATAAAACATGTACATTTGTTCACAAACTACACTGGCAAAAATGTCACACATGTGCATTCAGTGAATTAAACACTTTAATAGTAGTGGATATATGTATCCATTGTCTCCATTTGTAAGTGCTGAAAACTACAGTATGTGTTAGAACACATCATTAAGGTGAATGCTATTACAGACAATACTCAGAAATCTTGAAGTTTTACAGATATTCAAGTATAATCTTGAGTCTAGCTTGTTGCTTTATAATTTTTATTGACATCCAAATCGATCATGAGAGTTGATTCATTGTGCTTAAATTCTTACATTGAACAGTTACTCAGAAAGCTGTACTTGGGTTTTCAGTGCTGTATATCTAACTTCATAAATGTTTGGGTTAAAATGCTTGGAGACATCTAAAAATTACAAAATATTGTTGTCAGTCTTGAAAACAAACAATATTTTATTCATTTTTGTCGAGCCTGCAACTTTTGTTGCAGAAAGCTCGACATAGGGATAGTGATACGGCGGCGGCGGTGTTAGCTAACTTCTTAAAAGCTTTATATTTTAGAAGGTGGAAGACCTGGATGCTTCATACTTTGTATATAGATGCCTCATGTTACGAAGTTTCCGTCAGTCACATGTCCAATGTCCTTGACCTCATTTTCATGGTTCAGTGACCACTTGAAAAAAAAGTTCAGATTTTTTGTAATGTTGAATTCTCTCTTATTATAAGTAATAGGATAACTATATTTGATATGTGCGTACCTTGAAAGGTCCTCATGTCTGTCAGACAGTTTTCACTTGACCTCGACCTCATTTCATGGATCAGTGAACAAGGTTAAGTTTTGGTGGTCAAGTCCATATCTCAGATACTACAAGCAATAGGGCTAGTATATTCGGTGTATGGAAGGACTGTTAAGGTGTACATGTCCAACTGGCAGGTGTCATCTGACCTTGACCTCATTTTCATGGTTCAGTGGTTATAGTTAAATTTTTGTGTTTTGGTCTGTTTTTCTCATACTATATGCAATAGGTCTACTATATTTGTTGTATGGAATGATTATAAGGTGTACCTATCTAGAGGGCAGATGTCATGTGACCTTGACCTCATTTTCATGGTTCAGTGGTCAAAGTTAAGTTTTTGAGTTTTGGTCTTTTCATCTAATACTATATGCCATAGGTCATCTATATTTGGTGTATGGAAATATTTTATGATCTTTATGGCAGTCCCGCAGGTTTTATTTGACCGTGACCTCATTTTCACGGTTCATTGCACAGTGTTAAGTTTTTGTGTTTTGGTCTATTTTTTCTTAAACTATAAGTAATAGGTCAACTATATATGTTGTATAGAAGCATTGTTAGCTGTACATGTCTGCCTGGCATGGTTCATCTGACCTTGACCTCATTTACAAAGTTCATTGGTCTTTGTTTAGTTATCTTGGTTAATGTTAAGTTTATGTGACAGTTGTATTAAAGCTTAGCTTTATACTTAGGACTATCAACATAATATCAATGATTAGTACAGAAGGCGAGACATTTCAGCGTGTGCACTCTTGTTGTCGAACCTGCGACTTTTGTTGCAGAAAGCTCGACATAGGGATAGTGATCCAGCGGCGGCGGCGGCGTTAGCTAACTTCTTAAAAGCGTTATACTTTAGAAGGTGGAAGACCTGGATGCTTCATACTTTGTATATGGATGCCTCATGTTACGAAGTATCCGTCAGTCACGCAGGGTTGGCAAAAACCCGGGTTTTATGAGTATTGCCCAGCCCAGTGGGAAATACTGGGAAAACCCGGGTTTTACTGGGTAATACTGGGCAATACTGGGTAATATAGAATACTGGCATGAATTTTAAAGAGGATTCATTTATCAAACACAAATGCAATACATTTAAGATATATATAAACCTGTTTTTATTTATAACTACATGTACGTTTACTTGTTTGAGAGTCCTATAAGACATACATGTACAAATGTACAAGAGTATACTATACATTTGAGAAAGAATTATTCTAACAACTCTGAGATTTTTGTTTTCAACTATATATAGCTAATATAAAGAATTGACCAATTACATGTAATAAAAATTACTTTGAAATAATTTATATGTACAAATGTACATAATAATTAATAAGTAATTATTCAGATTTGAACATAGATATGTTTATATAACAAGAATCAGCCTTTTCATTTCTATAAGAGTTAATGACAAGACCCTGTAGGGTGTTTATTTACCAATCATGATTGCATATATAAGCAATTTAATTTACAATCCACATAAACACTGCAATAAAATGTTTAGATTATTGAAACAATGCTTGGAAATTAACAAGGAATCCTAAAATGTGCAAATCTTGTATTTTGCCTACATGAAATTTATGTAGAGAAGAGAATGAAATTGAATTTTTTATCTTCTAGAAATGACTCTCAATGGTTATCTGTATAAAATGTATATATTTAGCTATAATACTATGAAACTACAACAAGTCTTTACTATTTATTGTTGAAATAAACTGAAAAAATCATATTGCCCAGTATTGCCCAGTATTACCCATTTCTGGGAGTATTGCCCAGCCCGGGAATACCCGGGTTTTCCCGCCCAGTAAAACCCGGGCGGGTAATACTTTGCCAACCCTGCAGTCACGTGTCCAATGTCCTTCACCTCATTTTCATGGTTCAGTGACTACTTGTTAAGATTTTTTGTAATGTTAAATTCTCTCTTACTATAAGTAATAGGATAACTATATTTGGTATGTGCCTACCTTGCAAGGTCCTCATGGCCGTCAGACAGTTTTCACTTGACCTCGACCTCATTTCATTGATCAGTGAACAAGGTTAAGTTTTGGTGGTCAATTCCATATCTCAGATACTATAAGCAATAGGTCTTGTATATTCCGTGTATGGAAGGACTGTAAGGTTTACATGTCCAACTGGCAGGTGTCATCTGACCTTGACCTCATATTCATGGTTCAGTGGTTATTGTTAAGTTTTTGTGTTTTGGTCTGTTTTTCTTATCCTGTATGCAATAGGTCTACTATATTTGGTGTATGGAATGATTGTAAGGTGTGCATGTCTAGCTGGCAGATGTCATCTGACCTTGACCTCATTTTCATGGTTTAGTGGTCAAAGTTAAGTTTTTGAGTTTTGGTCTTTTTTTCTAATAATATATGCAATAGGTCAGCTATATTTGGTGTATGGAAATATTTTATGATCTGTATGTCAATTGCGCAGGTTTTATTTGACCTTAACCTCATTTTCACGGTTCATTGCTCAGTGTTATTTTTTGGTGTTTTGGTCTGTTTTCTTAAACTATAAGCAATAGGTCGACTATATTTGTTGTATGGAAGAGTTGTTAGCTGTACATGCCTGCCTGGCATCTGACCTTGACCTCATTTTCATGGTTCAGTGGTTATAGTTAAGTTTTTGTGTTTCGGTCTGTTTTTCTTATCCTGTATGCAATAGGTCTACTATATTTGGTGTATGGAATGATTGTAAGGTGTGCATGTCTAGCTGGCAGATGTCATCTGACCTTGACCTCATTTTCATGGTTTAGTGGTCAAAGTTAAGTTTTTGAGTTTTGGTCTTTTTTTCTAATAATATATGCAATAGGTCAGCTATATTTGGTGTATGGAAATATTTTATGATCTGTATGTCAATTGCGCAGGTTTTATTTGACCTTGACCTCATTTTCACGGTTCATTGCTCAGTGTTATTTTTTGGTGTTTTGGTCTGTTTTCTTAAAATATAAGCAATAGGTTGACTATATTTGTTGTATGGAAGAGTTGTTAGCTGTACATGCCTGCCTGGCATCTGACCTTGACCTCATTTTCATGGTTCATTGGTCAAGTTTAGTTTTCTTGGTTAATGTTAAGTTTATGTGACAGTTGTAATAAAGCTTTATATTTAGGACTATCAACATGATATCAATGATTAGTAAAGAAGGCGAGACATTTCAGTGTGTGCACTCTTGTTTAACAATATAGTATAACTGGAAACACATGTCTTGATATTTTCTTTAATAGACATTTGAGTAGGCTGTGCGTCATACAATGTGTATATACCATGGGAACTTGTGTCTTGATGTGAACTACAGTGTTTATATTTAATTTTGCAGATATCTGAGTAGGCTGTGAATCAGACAGTGTTTGTATTTAATTTTGTAGATATCCCAGTAGACTCGGAGACATACAGTGTTTTATATTTAATTTTGTTGATATCCGAGTCGACTGGGAGACATACAGTGTTTTATATTTAATTTTGTAGATATTCGAGAAGACTAGCTGGGAGACATATGGTGTTTTATATTTAATTTTGTTGATATCCCAGTCGACTGGGAGACATACTGTGTTTTATATTTAATTTTGTAGATATCCGAGTCAAGTGGGGACATACAGTGTTTTATATTTAATTTTGTAGATATCCGAGTAGACTTGGAGACATACAGTGTTTTATATTTAATTTTGTAGATATCCGAGTTGACTGGTAGACATACAGTGTTTTATATTTAATTTTGTAGATATCCGAGTTGACTGGTAGACATACAGTGTTATATATTTAATTTTGTAGATATCCGAGTCGACTGGGAGACATACAGTGTTTTATATTTAATTTTGTAGATATCCGAGTAGACTGGGAGACATACAGTGTTTTATATTTAATTTTGTAGATATCCGAGTGACTGGGAGACATACAGTGTTTTATATTTAATTTTGTAGATATCCAGTAGACTGGGAGACATACAGTGTTTTATATTTAATTTTGTAGATATCCGAGTAGACTGGGAGACATACAGTGTTTTATATTTATTTTTGTAGATATCCGAGTCGACTGGGAGACATACAGTGTTTTATATTTATTTTTGTAGATATCCGAGTGACTGGGAGACATACAGTGTTTTATATTTTAATTTTGTAGATATCCGAAGTGACTGGGAGACATACAGTGTTTATATTTATTTTGTAGATATCCGAGTCGACTGGGAGACATACAGTGTTTATATTTATTTTTGTGATATCCGAGTGACTGGGAGACATACAGTGTTAATATTTTTTGTAGATATCCGTGACTGGGAGACATACAGTGTTTATATTTAATTTTTGTAGATATCTGAGACGACTGGGAGACATACAGTGTTTTATATTTATTTTTGTAGATATCCGAGAACGACTGGGAGACATACAGTGTTTTTATATTTAATTTTTGTAGAATATCATGAGTCGACTGGGAGATATACAGTGTTTTATATTTAATTTTGTAGATATCCGAGTCGACTGGGAGACATACAGTGTTTTATATTTAATTTTTGTAGATATCAGAGTGACTGGGAGACATACAGTGTTTTATATTTAATTTTGTAGATATCCCAGTCGACTGGGAGACATACAGTGTTTTATATTTAATTTTGTAGATATCCGAGTAGGACTGGGAGACATACAGTGTTTTATATTTAATTTTGTAGATATCCCGAGTTGACATGGAGACATAAGTGTTTTATATTTAATTTTGTAGATATCCGAGTGCTGGAGACATACAGTGTTTATATTTAATTTTGTAGATATCCGAGTTGACTGGTAGACATACAGTGTTTTATATTTAATTTTGTAGATATCCGAGTGACTGGTAGACATACAGTGTTTTATATTTAATTTTGTAGATATCCGAGTAGACTGGTAGACATACAGTGTTTTATATTTAATTTTGTAGATATCGAGAAGACTATGGAGAGACATACTGGTGTTTTATATTTAATTTTGTAGATATCCGAGTGACTGGGAGACATACAGTGTTTTATATTTAATTTTGTAGATATTCGAGTACTAGTGAGGACATATCGAGTGTTTATATTTAATTTTGTAGATATCCGAGTGACTGGAGACATACAGTGTTTTATATTTAATTTTGTAGATATCCGAGTCAGATGGTAGGACATACAGTGTTTTATATTTAATTTTGTAGATATCCGAGTATGACTGGTGGAGACATACAGTGTTTATATTTAATTTTGTAGATATCCGAGTTGACTGGTAGACATACAGTGTTTTATATTTAATTTTGTAGATATCCGAGTTGACTGGTAGACATACAGTGTTTTATATTTAATTTTGTAGATATCCGAGTTGACTGGTAGACATACAGTGTTTATATATTTAATTTTGTAGATATCCGAGTTGACTGGTAGACATACAGTGTTTTATATTTAATTTTGTAGAATATCCGAGTGACTGGGAGACATACAGTGTTTTATATTTAATTTTGTAGATATCCGAGTGACTGGGAGACATACAGTGTTTTATATTTAATTTTGTAGATATCCGAGTCGACTGGGAGACATACAGTGTTTTATATTTAATTTTGTAGATATCCGAGTAGACTGGGAGACATACAGTGTTTTATATTTAATTTTGTAGATATCCGAGTCGACTGGGAGACATACAGTGTTTTATATTTAATTTTGTAGATATCCGAGTAGACTGGGAGACATACAGTGTTTTATATTTAATTTTGTAGATATCCGAGACTGGGAGACATACATGTTAATTATTTTGTAGATATCGAGTGACTGGGAGACATACAGTGTTTTATATTTAATTTTGTAGATATCCCGAGTCGACTGGGAGACATACAGTGTTTTATATTTAATTTTGTAGATATCCAGTACGACCTGGGAGACATACAGTGTTTTATATTTAATTTTGTAGATATCCAGAGACTGGGGAACATACAGTGTTTTATATTTATTTTGTAGATATCGAGTGACTGGAGACATACAGTTTTATATTTATTTTTGTAGATATCCGAGTCGACTGGGAGACATACAGTGTTTATATTTATTTTTGTAGATATCCGAGTCGACTGGGAGACATACAGTGTTTATATTTTAATTTTGTAGATATCCAGAAGACTGGGAGACATACAGTGTTTATATTTATTTTTGTAGATATCCGAGTCGACTGGGAGACATACAGTGTTTATATTTATTTTTGTAGATATCCGAGTCGACTGGGAGACATACAGTGTTTTATATTTAATTTTGAAGATATCCGAGACGACTGGGAGACATACAGTGTTTTATATTTATTTTTGTAGATATCCGAGACGACTGGGAGACATACAGTGTTTTATATTTATTTTGTAGATATCGGAGTCGACTGGGAGATATACAGTGTTTTATATTTAATTTTGTAGATATCCGAGTCGACTGGGAGACATACAGTGTTTTATATTTAATTTTGTAGATATCAGAGTAGACTGGGAGACATACAGTGTTTTATATTTTAATTTTTGTAGATATCCCAGTCGACTGGGAGACATAGTGTTTTATATTTAATTTTGTAGATATCCGAGTAGACTGGGAGACATACAGTGTTTATATTTAATTTTGTAGATATCCGAGAAGACTGGGAGACATACAGTGTTTATATTTATTTTTGTAGATATCCGAGTTGACTGGGAGACATACAGTGTTTATATTTATTTTTGTAGATATCCGAGTCGACTGGGAGACATACAGTGTTTTATATTTAATTTTGTAGATATCCGAGACAACTGGGAGACATACAGTGTTTTATATTTATTTTTGTAGATATCCGAGACGACTGGGAGACATACAGTGTTTTATATTTATTTTTGTAGATATCTGAGTCGACTGGGAGACATACAGTGTTTTATATTTAATTTTGTAGATATCCGAGTCGACTGGGAGACATACAGTGTTTTATATTTAATTTTGTAGATATCCGAGTCGACTGGGAGACATACAGTGTTTTATATTTAATTTTGTAGATATCCGAGTCGACTGGGAGACGTACAATATTGTTGATGAAGACAACAAGATATTGGATGTAATGGTTGCCTTTGGTAATGCT
This sequence comes from Mytilus edulis, assembly GCA_019925275.1. Classification (NCBI taxonomy): domain Eukaryota; kingdom Metazoa; phylum Mollusca; class Bivalvia; order Mytilida; family Mytilidae; genus Mytilus; species Mytilus edulis. Next base: position 6,910,239 of record CM034353.1, read on the forward strand.
TTCCCACCCAGAGATACCAAGGGAACAGAAATTATACCACCATGGCAAAGTAGGTTGAAAGAAAAATCACTATTTGAATTTAATTGTAGAACAATTTCAATATAATATAACACTAGAACATTCACCCAAAAACAATGCAAAATATATTACAGTATAAGTTAAATTTGTATGAAACTTTAGCAAAACAATTTGCACCATGTTTCAGAAGAATGTATAAATTATGGTTATCAAGAGTTATCAGTAATATTTCTTTTATTTGCACTCCCATAAACATTTACGTGTGCACATTCTCAACCTAAAAACTTGCTTCATTTATAATGTAGAACTTTGATTTAGATTTGAAGTCACCTTTACCATTTCTGAAGGTTAATTAAAAGATAGATGAAGTGTTTCCTGCACAAATCCTTCGTAGTTTAGTTCATTGCTGTTATTACTGCATATTTACATTATAATAATCTATAACAGGTGAAGAGGAAAGGGGTAAGAATGTTATTGCCAAAGAAATCATTTCATCTTTTGCATGCCTCCACAAGCTTTACCTGATCTGGTTCCCTGTTGGATATGATGGGTTAAGTCTGGAACTGAAAAGAAATTTTAACAAACAGAAAACATAAATAGCAGTATATTTGCATATTGGTAACCTCAGCTCAGGGGTGACTTGTTTCATAGTTCTCTTTTAATTTGTGTCTCATATGATAAATTTGATTCTCACATTTACAAAATTTAGTAACTTAAGTACTGAAAATGATTGAGAAAGTACTGTATCACCTTATAGTTTTTGGATTATATTTAGTGTTAGATCAGACTATCCAGTAAGGGAACCAGGGTGTTATTGACTTTTATGCATGATATCAGGCTCACTGTGAGATGTTTTCAGCACGTTCAAGAGATGCTTTAATTTTCACATTTGAGATATAAATCACTATAACATTATAGTATAATTATTTGTGAGATTTTCTGTAACAAGAGTAAATAAGCCTCAGATGTCAGTTGCAGACATTAAGCCTCAGTGTTAGTGGCAGACATTAAGCCTTAGATGGCAGAAAATAAGCCTCAGATGGCAGACATTAAGCCTCAGATGTCAGTGTCAGTCTTTAGCCTCAGATTTTAGTGGCAGACATTAAGCCTCAGAAGTTAGTGGCAGTCTTTAGCCTCAGATGTTAGTGGCTGACATTTAGTCATGCATGTCTGAAGCAGATAAAAGCCTGTATTCAGGATTCCATCATTTTCATTCCTTATTCTTTTGATATTCTGTATAAGCCTCTTTGTTAGTGTAAATTTCATTTAGAATTTCAACAAGATAAATATTCTTTTTATATAATCTAGATTCTCTTCTTTACGTCTCACGTCAAGATTATACATATTTACTTTTACAAGATCAATTCTATTATAAAATTGTTTTCATGTTATTATCTAAATACATTTTACCAGCTACAAGAAAATAAAAATAAATGCTGTTAATTTCTTTCAGCTAGATTTGCTTAAATACAGAGCTCTATTTTGAAAGTTTGTGAATATTTTATTTGCATATTTCATAAAAAAGAATTCAGAAATTTGGTTTTAAAACTGCCACAAAAATTGAGAAATTTTTTTTCTGCATCTGTGAACTTTGATGATAGTATATTTTTAAGCTTTTAAAAGGAAATCCATGAAGATAACTAATAATAAAATACAAAATGATTACCTTGATAACTTAATAAAGTTGAACCTCTTATTTCAAAGTTTTAATGTACTATATATTAAGAAAGTTGCCCGATTTGAAAATTTTAATGTTTTTAGGACTTAATAAAAAAATAAACTCATTGCAAAGATTGTTGATTGTGTTTATCTATTCATTACCAACATATAATTATCTATGAAGATGATATAAAAAGAAGCTTATGTCATAATAAAACTCCATTATTTATAAAGTATGGTACATGTTTATAAAGGAGGAGAGAAGTGGAGTATATTTAAATGAGGCAAAAAATCGAGAATGAAAAGTCTGGTAGAAGATATTAGCTTACTTCAGGGGATTTAAACCATATAGTACCCTGAACCCCATAACAACTTTTTAGATATACCATATCGTTAACCAAACTTTAAATCTAACCATAGATCTACCATTATGCCCTTCTTAAACCTCAACATAACTAATCTAATACATGTACTTAATTGTATGAAAAATAAAGGGTTCTTCATGGTCAGCAAATGTTTTAAAATAAAATATTAGAGAACTACATAAGGCCCAACAATGTGCAGATGCTTATAACATGCACAAAGTAAGCTTTAAGTAATTACAATTATAATTCTGTATTGTGATGCATTTCGGGAAATTCCTGGGGTAAATGCATGGTTGATGCTATTCGATGAAATACTTGTACCTGGTACTAGAAGTTGATTATTCCATTCAGCAATGACTTTAGAATCAAGTATCAATTACTTATAATTTAAAAACAAATGAGAGTGAAATATTTTATAACACATAACCATGTAGAAGAATTGAATAGGGAGTGGAGTTGGTTATTTCAGTATATTCTAATTTATTCATGACTTTTCAATTTTAGCATATTTTTAGTATACATAAATCTTTAATCTAACTTGAGTTTCCAATCAATGACAATTTATGTTGTGTGTTTGTATATACAGCTCCTGAACCTATCAAGAGAATGCCAACAGATATGATTCCAGACACTGCCGATTCTTCCCCGATAGTCAGCAGAGGTCACTCCAAATACTCACTACGTTCTCAACCATACATTGAACTTGAAGAAGACTCAGACTCGGAAGAGGAAGAGGTGGAGCTAGAGGTCAAGGAGGAAGAAAACAGACTTAAAGTAGTGTCCCTGTTCTACAGAGCTCACGAAGGGGTACCAGCTCAAGAACCTTACAACATAAAAGCTAAACAACTGGTAGGTTCACATTTATTAGTGTATTGTCCCTTCAGTTGAAGGCAGAAAAGCAATGTTCTAACTAAAGGATAGTTTCATGCATATACAATGTAGTCTGTCTGGACTACATATACCAATATCTCAGATATAAATGTTCAGTTACTCATAAACTGTTCAGGAAATAGTTTGAAGTTTTTGACTGTTCCAACAATCTTTGAAAATTAATATAAAAATAAAAATATCTCAAGAAGACACTTTGTAAATAGAAACCAATTTATTGTGGTAAATTGTTGATAATTTTAAACTGAATTTAATTGCAAATAAGATTATATGATAAATGTTGTATGATTTGAATTTAGTAAAGATAATGCACATTTATGAAGAAGCCATTATGGCAGTATGGGTATATGTTAATGATGACAACATGGTGTTACAAAAAAACTCAGACATATTTAGGTCAACACAATCTTAAACAATTGACAAGTGTCTTAACAGTTTGTCTATTTCTAAATTGCTTAAGGTCTCAGTAATTTTCACCAGATATGAAGATTAATTTATTATTATAATTTTATACTACAGGTTATCCCAGCTAGAGGATTCTCCAATGTTAACATAACGTTTACACCACTACCAACAGAAGTAGTCACACAGGAGATGGACTGTGAAGGATATGCCATTGCCCATATGAGTTTGGATAAGGTATGAAGGATTCTAAATTATCTATTAAGATGACATACATATAGAAATCATAACATAGAGTATCTACTATCTTTACTATTGACATAGACATAATACACTTCATACTATCTTATGAAGCCAACCAAACAATGGATATAATCAGCATCTTTGTAAGTAGAAAATAAATAAATTTGAAATTAGATCGTATTAAGTGTGAGGCCAATTTTTATTAAGATTCAAGAAAAATACTGGATTCAAAATTTTAAACAACGGAACATTTTTGATTTGATGTATCTTTCAACAATCTTACATATCCTTTTATAAATTACCTATATAATTTCTTTTGTATTCAGATTGTTTAAAATGAATGTTTTGTGTTGTGTATAGCAGTGCTTATCTACTCCTAATTATTTTGATTTATCAGTTTTAATATTGGTATATATTTGTAGAATCCTGATGTTGAAAATAAAGTAACAAGAAAACAGGGATATGAAGTTAATCCTCTCCATCTAGATATGGCTGCTCATCTTAAACCTGCATTGTGAGTCAAATGTTATATACCATAAACCAACTAACTTTCACAGATACTTATTATAGTGTCGTACTCTTTCCTGTCCACTTTCCAGTGATTTGTATTTAGGATTTTCTAGGTAAATAAGGAATAAAAATATAGTTGACAGTACAACCTAATGAAAATGAGTGACCTCTCTTTATAAAGCAAATTCAGAACAAAAATATATTTCTACATTTAAACATTTAAATAAAGACATATAAATATTTTAACCATATGATATTTCTATAAATAAGTTTCAAAAGATAAAAGAAATATTGAAGTCATTATTTGAACCAAAAAATTGTGATAAAAAGTAGAATGAGAAAAGTACTGGGAACTATGCTATTGTAAAATAGCTTATGTCATATGGAATTAATTGTTGATTGGCAGTAAAAGTTTGGATTGTTTATTTCAGATTAAGTATGGAATGCATGGATGAGGAGGGTATGAGATACAGATCTGCTATGAGTGATCTAATGTTGGACAGTCAAGGAAATGTAAGTTTGTTTTTACAAGCATCATAACATTTTTCTATAGATCCATTCTAGATTCCCTTTGTATATTATTTCAGCCAAAAACTGAAGTTCATTTCCCTCTTTTTGTCTTTTTTATGGCCCCGCAACGAATTTGTCGGTGCTATATAGTTTTACCATTGTCCTTAATTCTGTCATTCCGTCATTCAGCAACAAACCATTATTTGGTGTTTTTTTTTATTTTGGTATGTGAGTTAACCATGATGAGTTACAGATCAAGTTTAAGTTTTGTCCTCTCCCTAATTTTTGTCAAATTACTGGCTTTGGACTTTGCTAAATTGTTAAAAATCACACTTATACAGAGTTTTTTTCTAAACGCCTTTAGATATCAGGTTGATAGTTGGTATGTGAGTTAACCATGATGAGTTACAGATCAAGTTTAAATTTGTTCTGCTCCTCTTATTTTTGTCGAAATTCTGGGCTTTGGACTTGGCTAAATTGTTGAAAATCACATTTATACAGTGTTTTTTTGAAAACGTCTTCAGATATTGGGCTGATATTTGGTATGTGACTTAACCATGACGAGTTACAGATCAAGTTTTAGTTTTGTTCTGCACCTCTTATTTTTGTCGAAATTCTGGGCTTTGGACTTGGACTAAATTGTTAAAAATCACAGTTATTTGGATTTTTTTTTAAAACGCCTTCAGATATTGGGCTGATATTTGGTCCGAGACCACAATTATTTCGTAGTGCATTTCTTTTAGAACATAAATGAAAATTAAAAAAATCCCACCTGCGCTTTCTCAACGAAATTTTTTACAGTGTGTTGTACTATTTGTGGGACAAATTATATCAAAATTATAGAAAACTTCATCGGCTCAAACTCAAAATATGGACAATTTTATGTTTATGGTGTCTTGAAATCTTTTGACAGCTTCCGAAGTGCTAATTTTTAATCTTTTTCAGGTGGACCAAATCACTACTTTCCTTTAAAATTCTGGACCCAAATTTTTATACAGTGTAATTTCACCCCCCCCCCCCCCCCCCCCCCCCCCCCCCTTCTTGCAATTTGAGGCATAAAACATGGAGAAATAAATTTGGAAGGGGTATAAAAAAACATTGGCAAGTAACTGTCAACACTAGGGACTAATTTATGGACAACAAAAATCAAGGGGCGACAATTGTGGTCTCGGACCTAATTTGGTATGTGAGTAAACCATGATGAGTTACAGATCAAGTTTAAGTTTTGTTCTGTTAATATGCTAATTTTGGTCGAAATTACTGGCTTTGGAATTTGCTAAATTGTTGAAAATCACAGTTATTTGGATTTTTTTTCAAAAACGCTTCAGACTGATATTTGGTATGTGAGTTAACCATGATAAATTACAGATCAAGTTTAAGTTTTGTTCCTTTTCTGCTAATTTTTGCCAAAATTACAGGCTGTGGACTTTGCTAAATTGTTGAAAATCACAGTTATGTACACTTTTTTCTAAACGCCTTCAGCTATTGGGCTGATTTTTGGTATGTGAGTTAACCATGATGAGTTATAGATCAAGTTTAAGGAAGGTTCCGACCTGCAGATTTTTGTCAAAATTAAAAATATTTGAAAATCACAATTATACAGATTTTTTTTCTATACGCCTTCAAATTTTGAGTTGATTTTTGATATGTGAGACTACCATCATGTTTGTGTCCACATGTGTTGTTGATATTGCAGTATTTCAATTTTTTAAGATAGGGCCATTCGTGTCGTTTTGACACATCTAATTTCTTTTAAGTAATTGAATTAATAGACTATTTTCATAACCATCAAAATCAAGGTCTCTCATCTTTTATGTGTATTTATTTTTAGACATTTACCTCAAATGTAAAAGTTGATTGAAAAACATTCTTTTTGTAGACACATTCTGAGAGTTTCCGAGTAATGGGAGCTATATTGTCTAACCATACAGAGAGTCCCCTTGCCTTTAGACTGATATCCAAACCTCCATTCTTATTAGTGGATTTAGATCCATCAACAAACAGAGAAGAATTAACTAAAGCTTATGTTACGGAGTTCCAGACGTTAAAACCACAACATAATCTACCAGTAAGTAGTTAATAATACAGAATTCTTTAGAAAAATATAAGGAAAAGAATTAGCAATCTGAGATTAATATGATTATCTGAAATTGAACTATTTACACATACATTTTATATTACAAGGAGAGAGTAGTTTGCATTCTGTTAGCCTCTATAATTGTATTATTTTATTTATCAAAGTTTAGATGCACCAAATTTATATCTGTAAAATATTGTTATTTATTCTAAAAATTAATTATTGTAGGTAAAGATAGCATTTCAAACAACCACAGACTTACTTAAATACCTAAATGACTCTGACTATGATAACATTACCTTGAGAGAACAGGATGGTAAAAAGATTGACATTAAAGATGATCTTGTTGTAGAGTTCAACAATGGAACCACACAGGTAACTTATTGACAAACTTATTTCCATGTCCGGACACTTTTTTGTGTACATCTTGATTGTGGCATCCATGTACTATGAACACATTCTTGTTTTTTCTATGTATGATTTACTGCTGGATTTTTAACATAAAACAATCTGGATGAGTTTGAAGGGCTTGGAAATAATAAAAAGATTTCTGAAACCAATTACTATAGTTTATATCTATATTGTTTCATTTTATGTTTGATTAATTGCTTCAAATTGAAATGTTGTTTTTCCTTAGAAACTACCACTGTATGCTACCCTATCAGTACCTCAGATGGAGTTATCTAAAGAATCCCTGGACTTTGGTGTCTGTTTAGTAGGACAGAGACGGGAGCTACAACTGACCATATCTAACAAGACAGCTTCTCATTGTCACTGGAGAGTTTATCAAGGTATACTAAATATGTCTGTATTATTTGTTTTATGTTTTGGATCGTTTAACTCTGAGTTTATAGTGGACAATCTTAGTTCATATAGTGTTTCACTTATGTCAATACTGTGGATTCATTATTATTTGGTGGATACCAATTTTCATGGATTTCATGGGTATAGGCGAACCACAAAATTAAATATTCAAGGTAATAACACATTTTCTATAGGCTTGTATGCAGACTTCGGCGAAACCACATATTTAAATATCCACAAACATGTTAGTGTTCCTTAATCCACGAAAATTGGTACCCACGAAAATACATGAATCACAGTAAACATTTTTGAACAATGATTTTATTATACATAGCAAAAGGAAACTTTTCTAATTGTTTTTTTGTTTTGTTTTTTACAGAGAGCACATACGACAGCAGCACTATTGATAGGTTCTCCATTGAACCGACAGAAGGATATTTAGAGGCTCACATTACCCATGTCTCAGACAGTAAATCACTGCTAAAAGTCTACTTCACGGCTAAGTTAGTATATTTGTTGTCAGAATGTATTTGTTTTTACGTTTTTTTGTTGTTTTTAGTAAGTAAGAACGATTATCCAGCAAATGTTGTCTTAAGAAATTGTCAAAAACTTTTCATTCAGTTACTGTTATCAAATGAAATTCATTTACACCTAGACAAAAATTCATGTGATAGGAATACCAAAAGAAGAAAAAAATCCTTCATATAAAAAATTGCTGACCCTGTCCCTTATCAAATTTTTCCTACTTATCATATTTCTTTTTTGAGACTGTTGAAGATTGTTAAAATTTTAAAACAGTTGATGCTTAATATGTACAAAATAGAAAGTTTCCTCTCAGTCCATAAAACTTTTAAAACAGGCATAAGTTTTGATATTGTTATCACACAATTTGAACATGGACACTTATAGATCTAGAATAAGAGTTTAATCATTGTTTTGAAGTATGTATTCTCAGTCGAACACATTACACAAGATTTCTTTAAGAACCTTTAGTTTGATATAGGTATATAAATTGTTTATAAAGCAGGCATTGCAGGATTACTTTGACTTGAATGTAACTTTTTGTTCTCCACTTTTTGCAGTTTTGACTTAAATGCAATTTGCTTTATCAAACTAAATTGTTCATCTGAAATGTTTTGCCATGTTGAAATAACAACAATCAATTTTGTTTGTCTGGTCATCAATCTTAACCAACTGCTGTAGAAAACCACAATCAAGTCATTAAAGTGAAAGGTTATAATATAAAGCATACCTTCAATTCTATGATTTTTAATTTCACCTCATTGCTGATATGAAAACGTTGCTTCAAATTTCTATTCATATTTTTATTGTAAAAAGATATTCAAAGGGTGTTGAATTTTTTTTGTTTGAAATTATGTTTTCAAATTATTTCATCTAAAATGGTGTTTTTATGCATACTTCAAAGCTTTCTTTAAATTAATATCTAAAATACTTTGTTGAATATACTATAAACGTCAATATGTTCTCACAAGGTAATGTAAAAGGAGATAAAATCAATATTTCAAAATCAATCATTTTAGATTATCTCCCATGGTATTGTATTCTCACATATTTAACTGAATATCACATTTAATTCAAATGAATGCTTAATTCTTACTTATGTAGAAGATTTTAAATAGTATGACAGCTTAGTTGAGACATTTCTTTCTAAATAAATTTGCTATCACTCACCTTTTGAATGACTCTTTACCATGAAGTGAATTGAAAACTTTTCTTTATCACATTTTTGAAAATGATTCTATAGGTAATCTCGATTTAACCCAGAATATGATGAAATTAAGCTGTTGAATAATTGTTTCTTTATTATGATTTATTTTTTTCCAGGCATTCTGAGCATTATGAATCTGTATTTGTTTTCCGTGGAAACCTTGGTGAAGAATCACGTAAATTGTTTATCAGAGGCACTGGATCTTATGATGAGAAACATGAAGCCATTTTAAATGTGTGAACATTGACTGTCATGTGACTAAATTCTAGAAATGGTATATGTGTATGTGTATTTATATGATACAATATTTTTTATGGAGGGATTCTCTCAAACTCATTATATTTGTTCATGTTAACAGTGCTTATGCAAAAGTTTAAATGTCTTTTTTCATACTAGCAACATAAAAAATCAAAGCTTACATGAGCAAGATAGCATATTTTTAACTTTTGATAAACAGTTTATTTTCTCAAATTTTAAAACAGCATTTATCTGAAATTCAATGATAAAATTTTGAATTTTAGTAATATAGTTGGGAAATACAGCTCTTACAAAAATCAAGATGATAATGTAATTCATCTATTTTTGTAAATTCTATTTGGCAATAACTCTCTGGTGACTACTTTCACTTATCCTAACAACTAAGAACTGATCATAATTGATCTGTTCAAAATTATTCTCCAGACTGGAAATTTCCTAACAAATCATTTGATTTCTAACATTTTTTTAAAATAGTTTGCTGAAAAAAGTTTGAGATAATCTATATTATTTAACTCTGAAGGAGTGAAATGTACATAATTACAGTGCGTTTTTAAACCAATGTGAAGTATGCTATAATACTTGTTGTTCCACATTATAATGAAATTTGTTATTATATAATACATTCCGTCCTTTTATTTTATATTTTGTCATGTTTTTCTTGGAAACTTTTGTATTTTAGGAACATGTTTTATTGTAATTGCTAGCAGTCAACAGGGATGAGGAACTTGCCTTCCCTTTTGTATCTTTGTTTCTATCTAGACTCTTAAGACTAGGTTTAATCCCTGTTGTAATAACTTGGAGTCGATTTCACCAAAAACCTTATTACTAAGATTGATCAATTGTTCATGATCGATCAATCTTAGTCTTAAGTATTTTTGTGAAACCCACTCTTGGTTACTAGTGTACATTGTATTAATCAGTGTCATATGATTGCTGTATTTAAATTATACCTACTTTAATGAATTACACTGAAGAGCGATAAAACAAAATTTATGTAAAAATAAGTTAATCTAATTTTTAATTTATGTTTGTTATTGTGTTTAAATGGTTAAAATTCAGGTGAATTAGCCAAGAAAAGTCACATTACTTAGGTTTATAGTAATACTTAATGTATTAATGTTAAAAAAAGTAGTAATAAATGTGAAGTCAGCATATGTCTAAGCATCACAAGTAAGCTAGCATTTATCTTTGAGATCTCACCAAGTTCGTCAAAGTCTCATCACTTCTCTCTAGTATCAGGCTTTATGTGTACATTATTGGAATTATTGGAATGTGTTATCAAATCCTAAATTTTAAATATTTCTATATTTACATGTTAAAACAAAAGAAAGTTACCAGTTTTATGTGATAAGAATTAAAACCATATTTATAATTGAGAACTGTGATATTAAAAATTGAGTTGTTTTGTCTTTTTTAACAAATATTCCTTTTTAACTGCTGCTGAATAGTCCATAGTTTTCTGTTTTTAAATGTAATTTTTTTTTTAATACACATGTATATGTACTTTAACTATCTTAACCGATTTGTGCTGAACGAGCTATTGTCAATGTTTCTTTCAGAAATTTGAGCCTCTAAGAGACTCTTGAATTTTAAAGAGTTGAAATAGGATGAACGGATTATATAACCCGGAGTGAAAATATAATACAAGCCCAAACAGAATAAATATAAATAAGTCTAAACTGAAAACAACATTCAAACCTATGATTGCGTTGGATAAAAACAGTAATTTTTATAAGTGTGACTGTAAAACAAATTTCGATGTAGAGGGGTCTACATACATCAAAACCAAAATATATATATAAAAGATCAAAACTGCAGGGTAGTATCTTTTGCAACACCAGGTTGTCGATTATAGATTAAAAACTAGATGTGTCAAAGCGACCTGAAGGCACCGTCTCAAAAATTTGAAAAATCTGCAATTTCAATAAAACATGTGGACACAAACATGATGGTAGTCTCACATATCAGAAATCAGCTCAAAATCTGGAGGCTTATAGAAAAAAAGTCTCTAACTGTGATTTTCAATGATTTTCAAAGTTGTAAACCCTTCATTTTGGCAAAAATTGGCGGAGCAGTACGAAACTTAAACTTGATCTGCAACTCATCATGGTTAACTAACATACCAAAAATCAGCCCAATATCTGAAGGCGTTTAGACAAAAAGTCTGTATAACTGTGATTTTCAACAATTTATCAAAGTCCAAAGTCTGTAATTTCGGTAAAAATTAGCGGAGCTGACCAAAACTTAAACTTGATCTGTAACTTATCATGGTTAACTCACATACCAAAAATCAGCCCAATATCTGAAGGCGTTTAGAAAAAAAACTCTGTATAATGGTTTGTTGCGGAATGACGGAATTACGGACAAGGGTAAAACTATATGGCACCGACAACTTCGTTGCGTGGCCATAAAAAGATTTTCTACATATTAATTGGTTAAAAAAATGAAAGGCATATGTTTAAGAAAAGATTCTCTCCTTTACATTTTTTGTTTAGCTAGTCATGTTTCATTTGATATTGTCCAAAATATTCTTCTGTTCTAACTGATATATTTGTTTTGAGATAGAAGAGTAGTCTCGTTGTTGAAACAGTCAGCTGGTTGCATCACCAAACCAATAAACAGAATGATACTGATTTAATGTGCTCAACACACAATTCGAGAATCAAATTCATTTGTCAACTTGGACAACTGTTAACACAGAAAACATTCTTGAATATAAAAACCAAAACTATTTTTTTATCTTTTTCGCAGCATGAATAATTGTTTGGTTTGTAAGAAGGACAGTTCAGTTATGTGGTGCATAGATTACAGGAAACTCAATGAGTTGACTATTAAGGATGAATATCCGATACTAAATATATCTATGTGCCAAGATTGTCTAGCCTGCGGTAGCATATTTCCTGTCATGGACCGTCAGTCGGGTTATTGGCAATTGGAAAATGGCGCCGAAAGATCGACATAAAAATGCATATATTACGAAACATGGTCATTTTTAGTACACTGAGATGCCTTGCGGAATATGTAATGCTTCTTCAACTTTTCCAAGATGTATGGAGTCATTTTTCGTGAATTTATTTAGAAGATATTATAATTTATATGTCAAATCTGTACTGCTTTAATTATGGCTCAGAATGTTGGAGAATTATACAAACTGACTTTAACAAACTAGCTGCATTCCACAATACCTGCTTGAGAAGAATATGCAAAATCTTTTGGTCCAACAAAATAACCAATCAGGAACTATTCAATTTGACAGCACAAAGAGACATAAGATATGATATAAAAACAAGAAGATGGAAATGGATAGGCCAAGTTTTAAGGAAGGAACCAGCAAACATCGCTAATATGTTACTGAGATGGACTTTAACTGGCAAGAGGAAAAGGGGAAGACCAAAAGAAACATTGAGAAAAACAGTGGAAAGCGAGACGAAGAGGTTGGGATGTCATGGCGAGAAGTAGAGAAAAAAGGACAAGACAGAGTGTCATTACCAATCCATTCAATTCAATCCATTAGTCACGTCTCAGTCCTTACAGTTGAAATGACGTGCTGTATCAGCTCCTGATTACCCGTTGGCTACAACATCTTACGCTGCTCAGATGCATGGTTCAAAGACAAACTGGTAGGCTGGAGACGTCCGTTACAGTAGACCCGCGTCAGCAACACTCTGAAACCCATTGTGTATGGGTGAGTGTCATATGCTGCCCAGACGTCCGAGGGCTGTTGTATTGCAAAACTTTGTAAACTGCAATTTGCAGTCATTTACTACAGTGTCAATGATTCATCTACTAAAACACATCGTTGTGGTTAGCGGGCTGCCCAGCTGATCAACTTGGCCATGAAAGCAGCCGTTGTGGAGTATGACTGTAAAGATACATCAAAATAGTAAACAAATCAAAAACAACTTAGCAAAACCAAGATGTCCGCTCATCAAAATGGTGCCTTTAACGTATTCCTGACCACCAACTGCAGAAAATATTTAAAGCTCACCAATCGCCAACGGGCACCGAGCCGACCGTGCAAGGAATGTATATCCAGTCAAGGTCGTTTAACACTTCCATCATCAGACAGAGTGTTATGGAGAGAGCTAGTGTCGGCCTTATCTGCTTCAAAGCACGAAGAGGATTAATATATATAATTTATAGTTCAAAATTTAGAAGACCATTTTAATAAATTAGATGAAGTTCTACGTAGATTACAAAAATGTTGGTTTGCAATTTAAACCTTTTAAGTGTGAGTTCATCACGTCATACTGTCAGTAAAAATGGCATTAGTCCATTTCAAAAATTGTTGAATCAGTTAGTAAATGGCAGGTTCCAAATTCAGACAAGGAAGTTCAGCAATTTTGGATCTTTTTAATTACTATCGACAATTTATTCACAAGTTTAGTGAACTAGCATCTCCTTTGATTAGACTAACTAGAAATTGAATGTGCGTACTTTTTTCCATTGCAGCATACGTAGAAAGAATAACTGGGATTTGAACTTCCCATACAGCGAAGTATTCAATAATAGCAAAATTATAATGAAATTGAGAAAAAGACACAATAAATGTTGTAACATTTTATTATAAAAACTATTCGGCCATTATCAACCTTCGTTTGAAAAATGAAATAGAAACAAAATTTGACATATTTACAAAAATATGAAACATGATGTCAAAATGTAAAATGTAAAAGACTGCTAGCGGACAGTCAGTTGGACAAACTAGACATGAATGATACAAAGATTTGTAGAATTCACATACTATGTGCTGTTTGAGCATGTTTTGATTATATACAATGTACAATGGAAAATATCAAGGCAAAACGGGTGTTGTTATTTCATTTCAATGGATCATTGGTGTTGATTGAAAAATAGCTATCCTGTAGGTTGTACACCATCTAAACAGCATCCCATAGCTTTGGCGAGTCCGTGTTTTGAGTCTTCAATTTCACCTTTGACATCAAATTTCAAGTCATCAGTATTAATACCATCTATCATAGCAGGGGATTCAGTGGTAACTTCTTCAAATGTTAAATGTTCATCTGAAAGGTTTAAAACGTCATATTATCTTTGTAAACAGCAAGTACTAGTGCAAATGTGTTGTGCAACAAGTGACTTTCCACAACTTTAAAGAGAAGAAACTTCATTCAAAATGAGTTATATCGCTTAAAACATCCAAAATCAGGCTTCAATTCTTATATGACGAGACAGTTTAAAACATTGGACTCTTAGTATACACGTACACGGAAAACAATTTATTTAGTCAACTGAAGGTAATTAGACGACAGGGTAACTTGAAAATACATGTAAGAAGAAGAAGAAGATATCTTATTTCCATTAAATGGGATCACAAGGAGCATAATACAATATAAGACAATAACAAAAAGAAACAACAATGGTCAGATGGGTAGATGAAGTCCGGAGCCTTTAATTCAGTGGTTATCATTTGTTTTCGTATATTCTAGTATCGTATATATATTTCGTTCATTTTTTGTACATAAATCAGGCTGTTAGTTTTCTCGTTAGAAATGTTTTGCATTTGTCATTTCTGGGCCTTTTATAACTGACTCTGCACTTGTTTGGCTTTATAACTTTTTTTATCTGAGCGTCACTGATGAGTCTTGTGTAGACGAAACGCGCGTCTGGCGTATTAAATTATAATCCTGGTACCTTGGATAACTATCTGCGGTATTGGTTTTGCTCATTGACTAAGAACGTACGGTGACCTATAGGTGTTAGCATCTATTTCGATTGGTCTCTTGTAGATAGTTGTCTCATGGGTAATCACACATCTTCTTATTTTTTTCATTAAAACAATATAAATGTCTTTGTTTACTGTAATAATTACCAAATGATAGGACAGGTGACGAAAACATGACTGAAAAATCTGATTGACCAGTGTTTTTCTACATTGTACATGTTAATAAGCAATAAGTATACACTCTAATAAATTAGCTGTATTTATCTGGTATTTCTTACCTCGGACACAGAACTTATCCCTCCTCCTAACTTCTCCCCAAGGTACTTGTGTTAATGTGATGTGGTAACCATTCAAAAGACATGTTCTTTGACTGAAGTCACTGGATAATTTCCTCAAACACCCCTTTCCTGTTAAATGATTGCCGTACGTCCAACCGGAACCGCAGTCTGCAACATAAGTATTTCATTGTCATATAACCCATAGTATTTTACCGAAAACTATAAAACAGAACTTCAGAAACAACAAAACAATGCATAATTAAGGTTACGAAATAATTATATGGATATTTAATGTAAGTATAACTATGGAAACGCAATTATTCGTCAAACTGTACTTTAAAAAGGTCTTAAAGGAAAAACTTACTGATTACTGGTGATGCTATGGAGTAGGAAAATAAGAAAAATCCAAGAAATATATTTGTAGCTGTTATTTTTATGTCTTCTAATGAACACATCATAGTGTTAGAACTTTATAAACTGTAATGATCCTGTCAGCTAAGATGCTGCTATTCATACCAGTATTACGACCTTGGTAATTTAGTTTGTATCAGGAACCAATACAGACGTCACATAAAGCCGTTCAGCTTTGACGTAGAAAGGGTTAATGGGTGATCACAATAACGTGTTTATAAGTGCGAATAGATTAATTGTTTCTTGACATTCAATAAATCCGTATTTATTTGTTAAAATCGTTTGAAATTGTTTCCATATTTAGATCAATCAATCAATTATATTAATTTCTACGATCACCTGTCAACATGTCTTTGTATCATGATGCTGATTAGACCAGGAATAAAGGAAACGTCAATGGGATTATACCATCAAGTGGACAGTTAAGTTGTTACTTATAACAGTCAACACTTACTCTAGTACAAAAGCTATCATTTATCTGGTTAACCATATAGCAATTAGTCATTTTGTTTTATTGAAAACATCATACGAAGATGTGTTGGTTCTTTTTTTTTCCTTTTCCGAAAAATTCTCTTAAAATACAGGTTCATCCGTGGACTTTTACTATAAAAAAAACAAACAACAACCCTTTTATATAATGGTCCAATGTTCATCAAAATGAAGCAATCATTTTCTCACTTTAGTCACTACAACAGATACTCTAAATGTTTAATAGCCAAATCAATTCTTGAGGATTGCAGTATTATGACCGCATCCGAAAATGGCGTCGATATAGTCGATCAAAAAAGGTGGACAAAATTTCTGAGAGTGAAAAGCAATTAAAAAAAAGCATAAAGGAGCAAATACAAAACAACAACAAAAAATCCCTTCCAAAGTCTAATAGTTTAGTAGTAATTCGTTCTCCTCTTTCATTTACTGTATTTTTCTATCTGCATTTTGGAATAAATTGTTTGTTTCTTAGTTCACTGGCCACAGTTACCTCAAGGGTTTGGTTGGTATTTCTTATTACATTTAACAGATCAATGAATGCGACTTGTTGGAAATAAGCTTAATCTAAGATAATTTTAGAAGTACAAGGGTTATAATTTTTAGGTCAAATAGAACGACAATCACAGTGATATGTTAAAAACATATTCATGAAACTTCCCAATTGAATGATCCTTAATAAACTCAAAGGAGTTAACTAATACAACATAAAGAAATTTAACATATATCCGCTCAGTCTTCAAACAATGAAAAGAAAACAGTTATTTTGTCCTTAAATATTAGATGTGTTATTACTGCCAATGACACATATCTCCACCAAAGGTAAACAGACGGCCTTCACAATTAACAATATCCATGCCCAAAATGACAAAAATAAAACCATTCAAACGAAAAAATAACAGCCTGATGAATTTTCCAAACAATAAACATATATGAAACACAGCAACAAAAGACAACAACTGAATAAGACTGGATTGTTAAATACATATGTACTTTCATATTTATACAATCTGTCAATACCTATTTCTTGGCATTGCACATGAATATATTCTTCTGATTTATGATGTCTTTACTCTTAATCCATTGGATGAAATATGTGTACTGATTGATAATTTAGTCTTAGATGCATAATTTGTTTTATTACTAGTAGTTTTTATTGACTTTGAACTAGCTGTCAGCAACTTCGAGTACTCCCAGATCTGTGCTGAGTGCACCTGGCCACTTCCACTTTGTGTTTTGTTAAATGTATTTGTGTTATTTAACTGATACGAACAAATGGTGGGTCTAAAACGTTACATTCTTTGTATGTTCATTTAACTATCCCAATCCATTAGCCTTATCAGTATTTGTGTTGGTCCATATTGATGCATCTATTTTATATACCAAGTAATGCGCTTCATCATTGTTTGTGTTGCTCCGTGTGATGAATATTTCCCAAGCTAGAAGCCACATCAGTGTTTGTGTTGCTACATCTTTCCCAAGCCAGAAGCCTCATCAGTGTTTGTGTTGCTACATCTTTTCCAAGCCAGTAGCCTCATCGGTGTTTGTGTTGCCCCTTGTTGATACATCTTCCCAAGACAGAAGCCTCATTCTTGTTTGTGTTGCCTATTGTTGATACATCTTTCCTAAGACAGATGCCTCATCGGTGTTTGTGTTGCCCCTTGTTGATACATCTTTCCCAAAACAGAAGCCTCATTATTGTTTGTGTTGCCCCTTGTTGATACATCTTCCACAAGACAGAAGCCTCATTATTGTTTGTGTTGCCTTGTGACAGAAGCCTCATAAATGTTTGTGTTGCCCCTTGTTGAAACATCTTTCTCAAGACAGAAGCCTCATTATTGTTTGTGTTGCCCCTTGTTGATACATATCCCCAAGACAGAAGCCTCATTATTGTTTGTGTTGCCCCTTGTTGATACATCTTTCTAAAGACAAAAGCCTCATCATTGTTTGTGTTGCCCCTTGTTGATACATCTACCCAAGACAGAAGCCTCATTATTGTTTGTGTTGCCCCTTGTTGATACATCTTCCCAAGACAGAAGCCTCATTATTGTTTGTGTTGCCCCTTGTTGATACATCTGTCTAAAGACAAAATCCTCATCATTGTTTGTGTTGCCCCTTGTTGATACATCTTCCCCAAGACAGAAGCCTCATTATTGTTTGTGTTGCCCCTTGTTGATACATCTTCCCCAAGACAAGCCTCATTATTGTTTGTGTTGCCCCTTGTTGATACACTCCCCAAGACAGAAGCCTCATTATTGTTTGTGTAGCCCCTTGTTGATACATCTCCCCAAGACAGAAGCCTCATTATTGTTTGTGTTGCCCCTTGTTGATACATCTTCCCTAAGACAGAAGCCTCATTATTGTTTGTGTTGCCCCTTATTGATACATCTTTCCCAAGACAGAAGCCTCATTATTGTTTGTGTTGCCCCTTGTTGATACATCTCCCCAAGACAGAAGCCTCATTATTGTTTGTGTTCCCTCTTGTTAATACATCTCACAAGACAGAAGCCTCATTATTGTTTATGTTGCCCCTTATTGATACATCTTTCCCAAGACAGAAGCCTCATTATTATTTGTGTTGCCCCTTGTTGATACATCTTTCTAAAGACAGAAGCCTCATTATTGTTTGTGTTGCCCCTTGTTGATACATCTTCCCCAAGACTAGCCTCATTATTGTTTGTGTTGCCCCTTGTTGATACATCTTCCCTAAGACAGAAGCCTCATTATGTTTGTTGTGTTGCCCCTTGTTGATACATCTCCCCAAGACAGAAGCCTCATTATTTTTATGTTGCCCCTTGTTGATACATCTTTCTAAAGACAGAAGCCTCATTATTGTTTGTGTTGCCCCTTGTTGATACATATCCCCAAGACAGAAGCCTCATTATTGTTTGTGTTGCCCCTTGTTGATACATCTCCCCAAGACAGAAGCCTCATTATTGCTTGTGTTGCCCCTTGTTGATACATTTTCCCCAAGACAGAAGCCTCATTATTGTTTGTGTTGCCCCTTATTGATACATCTTTCCCAAGACAGAAGCCTCATTATTATTTGTGTTGCCCCTTGTTGATACATCTTTCTAAAGACAGAAGCCTCATTATTGTTTGTGTTGCCCCTTGTTGATACATCTTCCCCAAGACAAGCCTCATTATTGTTTGTGTTGCCCCTTGTTGATACATCTCCCCAAGACAGAAGCCTCATTATTATTTGTGTTGCCCCTTGTTGATACATCTTTCTAAAGACAGAAGCCTCATTATTGTTTGTGTTGCCCCTTGTTGATACATCTTCCCCATGACAAGCCTCATTATTGTTTGTGTTGCCCCTTGTTGATACATCTCCCCAAGACAGAAGCCTCATTATTGTTTGTGTTGCCCCTTGTTGATACATCTCCCCAAGACAGAAGCCTCATTATTGTTTGTGTTGCCCCTTGTTGATTAATCTTTCCTAAGACAGAAGCCTCATTATTGTTTGTGTTGCCCCTTATTGATACATCTTTCCCAAGACAGAAGCCTCATTATTGTTTGTGTTGCCCCTTGTTGATACATCTTCCCTAAGACAGAAGCCTCATTATTGTTTATGTTGCCCCTTGTTGATGCATCAACCAAAGACAGAAGCCTCATTATTGTTTGTGTTGCCCCTTGTTGATACATCTTTCTAAAGACAGAAGCCTCATTATTGTTTGTGTTGCCCCTTGTTGATACATCTCCCCAAAACAGAAGCCTCATTATGGTTTGTGTTGCCCCTTGTTGATACATCTTCCCCAAGACAAGCCTCATTATTGTTTGTATTGTTTGTGTTGCCCCTTGTTGATACATCTTTCCCAAGTAAGAAGCCGCATTATTGTTTATGTTGCCCCTTGTTAATACATCTCACCAAGACAGAAGCCTCATTATTGTTTGTGTTGCCCCTTTTTGATACATCTTCCCCAAGACAGAAGCCTCATTATTGTTTGTGTTGCCCCTTGTTGATACATCTCCCCAAGACAGAAGCCTCATTATTGCTTGTGTTGCCCCTTGTTGATACATTTTCCCCAAGACAGAAGCCTCATTATTGTTTGTGTTGCCCCTTGTTGATACATCCTCCCAAGACAGAAGCCTCATTATTGTTTATGTTGCCCTTGTTGATACATCTTCCCAAGACAGAAGCCTCATTATTGTTTGTGTTGCCCCTTGTTGATACATCTTCCCCAAGACAAGCCTCATTATTGTTTGTGTTGCCCTTGTTAATACATCTTCCCAAGACAGAAGCCTCATTATTGTTTGTGTTGCCCCTTGTTGATACATCTTCCCAAGACAGAAGCCTCATTATTGTTTGTGTTGCCCCTTGTTGATACATCTTCCCCAAGACAGAAGCCTCATTATTGTTTGTGTTGCCCCTTGTTGATACATCTCCCCAAGACAGAAGCCTCATTATTGTTTGTGTTGCCCCTTGTTGATACATCTTCCCTAAGACAGAAGCCTCATTATTGTTTGTGTTGCCCCTTGTTGATACATCTCCCAAGACAGAAGCCTCATTATTGTTTGTGTTGCCCTTGTTGATACATCTTCCCAAGACAGAAGCCTCATTATTGTTTGTGTTGCCCCTTGTTGATACATCTTTCCCAAGACAGAAGCCTCATTATTTTTTGTGTTGCCCCTTGTTGATACATCTTCCCCAAGACAGAAGCCTCATTATTGTTTGTGTTCCCCTTGTTGATACATCTTCTACAAGACAGAAGCCTCATTATTGTTTTTTGCCTTTTGATACATCTTTCCCAAGCAGAAGCCTCATTATTTTGTGTTGCCCCTTGTTGATACATCTTCCAAAGACAGAAGCCTCATTATTGTTTGTGTTGCCCTTGTTGATACATTCCCCAAGACAGAAGCCTCATTATTGTTTGTGTTGCCCCTTGTTGATACATCTTCCCAAGACAGAAGCCTCATTATTGTTTGTGTTGCCCCTTGTTGATACATCTTCCCCAAGACAGAAGCCTCATTATTGTTTGTTGCCCTTATTGATACATCTTTCCAAGACAGAAGCCTCATTATTATTTGTGTTGCCCCTTGTTGATACATCTTCTAAAGACAGAAGCCTCATTATTGTTTGTGTTGCCCCTTGTGATACATCTTCCCCAAGACAAAGCCTCATTATTGTTTGTGTTGCCCCTTGTTGATACATCTCCCCAAGACAGAAGCCTCATTATTGTTTGTGTTGCCCTTGTTGATACATCTTCCTAAGACAGAAGCCTCATTATTGTTTGTGTTGCCCCTTGTTGATACATCTCCCCAGCGAAGCCTCATTATTGTTTGTGTTGCCCCTTGTTGATACATCTTCCCCAAGACAGAAGCCTCATTATTGTTTGTGTTGCCCTTGTTGATACATCTCCCAAGACAGAAGCCTCATTATTGTTTGTGTTGCCCCTTGTTGATACATCTTTCCAGACAGAAGCCTCATTATTGTTTGTGTTGCCCTTTTGATACATCTTTCCCAAGACAGAAGCCTCATTATTGTTTGTGTGCCCTTGTTGATACATCTCCCATGACAGAAGCCTCATTATTGTTTGTGTTGCCCCTTTTGATACATCTCCAAGACAGAAGCCTCATTATTGTTTGTGTTGCCCCTTTTGATACATCTTTCCCAAGACAGAAGCCTCATTATTATTTGTGTTGCCCCTTGTTGATACATCTTCCCAAAGACAGAAGCCTCATTATTGTTTGTGTTGCCCCTTGTTGATACATTCCCCAAGACAGAAGCCTCATTATTGTTTGTGTTGCCCCTTGTTGATACATCTCCCCAAGACAGAAGCCTCATTATTGTTTTGTGTTGCCCTTGTTGATACATTTTCCCAAGACAGAAGCCTCATTATTGTTTGTGTTGCCCCTTGTTGATACATCTTCCCAAGACAGAAGCCTCATTATTGTTTTGTTGCCCCTTGTTGATACATCTCCCCAAGACAGAAGCCTCATTATTGTTTGTGTTGCCCCTTTTGATACATCTCCCCAAGACAGAAGCCTCATTATTGTTTGTGTTGCCCCTTGTTGATACATCTCCCCAAGACAGAAGCCTCATTATTGTTGTGTTGCCCCTTGTTGATACATCTTCCTAAGACAGAAGCCTCATTATTGTTTGTGTTGCCCCTTATTGATACATCTTTCCCAAGACAGAGCCTCATTATTGTTTGTGTTGCCCCTTGTTGATACATCTCCCAAGACAGAAGCCTCATTATTGTTTGTGTTCCCCTTGTTATACATCTCACAAGACAGAAGCCTCATTATTGTTTATGTTGCCCCTTATTGATACATCTTTCCCAAGACAGAAGCCTCATTATTATTTGTGTTGCCCCTTGTTGATACATCTTCTAAGACAGAAGCCTCATTATTGTTTGTGTTGCCCCTTGTTGATACATCTCCCCAAGACAAGCCTCATTATTGTTTGTGTTGCCCTTGTTGATACATCTCCAAGACAGAAGCCTCATTATTGTTTGTGTTGCCCCTTGTTGATACATCTCCCAAGACAGAAGCCTATTATTGTTTGTGTTGCCCCTTGTTGATACATCTCCCAAGACAGAAGCCTCATTATTGTTTGTGTTGCCCTCTTGTTATACATCTCACAAGACAGAAGCCTCATTATTGTTTATGTTGCCCCTTATTGATACATCTTTCCCAAGACAGAAGCCTCATTATTATTTGTGTTGCCCCTTGTTGATACATCTTTCTAAAGACAGAAGCCTCATTATTGTTTGTGTTGCCCCTTGTTGATACATCTTCCCCAAGACAAGCCTCTTTTATTGTTTGTGTTGCCCCTTGTTGATACATCTCCCAAGACAGAAGCCTCATATTGTTGTGTTGCCCTTGTTGATACATCTCCCAAGACAGAAGCCTCATTATTGTTTGTGTTGCCCCTTTTGATTCATCTTCCCAAGACAGAAGCCTCATCATTGTTTGTGTTGCTCTTGTTGATACATCTACCCAAGACAGAAGCCTCATTATTGTTTGTGTTGCCCCTTGTTGATACATCTTCCCAAGACAGAAGCCTCATTATTGTTTGTGTTCCCCTTGTTAATACATCTCCAAGACAGAAGCCTCATTATTGTTTATGTGCCCCTTATTGATACATCTTTCCCAAGACAGAAGCTCATTATTTTTGTGTTGCCCCTTGTTGATACATCTTTCTAAGACAGAAGCCTCATTATTGTTTGTGTTGCCCCTTGTTGATACATTCCCCAAGACAGAAGCCTCATTATTGTTTGTGTTGCCCTTGTTGATACATCTCCCAAGACAGAAGCCTCATTATTGCTTGTGTTGCCCTTGTTGATACATTTTCCCTAAGACAGAAGCCTCATTATTGTTTTGTTGCCCCTTGTTGATCATTACCAAAGACAGAAGCCTCATTATTGTTTGTGTTGCCCCTTGTTGATACATCTTTCTAAAGACAGAAGCCTCATTATTGTTTGTGTTGCCCCTTGTTGATACATCTCCCAAGACAGAAGCCTCATTATTGTTGTGTTGCCCTGTTGATACATTTCCCCAAGACAGAAGCCTCATTATTGTTTGTGTTGACCCTTGTTGATACATCTTTCCAAGACAGAAGCCTCATTATTGTTTGTGTTGCCCCTTGTTGATACATCTCCCCAAGACAGAAGCCTCATTATTGTTTGTGTTGCCCTTTTTGATACATCTTCCCAAGACAGAAGCCTCATTATTGTTTGTGTTGCCCCTTGTTGATACATCTCCCAAGACAGAAGCCTCATTATTGTTGTGTTGCCCCTTGTTGATACATCTTTCCCAAGACAGAAGCCTCATTATTGTTTGTGTTGCCCCTTGTTGATACATCCTCCCAAGACAGAAGCCTCATTATTGTTTGTGTTGCCCCTTGTTGATACATCTTCCCAAGACAGAAGCCTCATTATTGTTTGTGTTGCCCCTTGTTGATACATCTTCCCAAGACAGAAGCCTCATTATTGTTTGTGTTGCCCCTTGTTGATACATCTCTCCCAAGACAGAAGCCTCATTATTGTTTTGTGTTGCCCCTTGTTGATACATCTCCCCAAGACAGAAGCCTCATTATTGTTTGTGTTGCCCCTTGTTGATACATCTTCCCAAGACAGAAGCCTCATTATTGTTTGTGTTGCCCCTTGTTGATACATCTCCCCAAGACAGAAGCCTCATTATTGTTTGTGTTGCCCCTTGTTGATACATCTTCCCTAAGACAGAAGCCTCATTATTGTTTGTGTTGCCCCTTATTGATACATCTTTCCCAAGACAGAAGCCTCATTATTGTTTGTGTTGCCCCTTGTTGATACATCTCCCCAAGACAGAAGCCTCATTATTGTTTGTGTTCCCTCTTGTTAATACATCTCACAAGACAGAAGCCTCATTATTGTTTTGTTGCCCCTTATTGATACATCTCCCAAGACAGAAGCCTCATTATTATTTGTGTTGCCCCTTGTTGATACATCTTCAAAGACAGAAGCCTCATTATTGTTTGTGTTGCCCCTTGTTGATACATCTTCCCAAGACAAGCCTCATTATTGTTTGTGTTGCCCCTTGTTGATACATCTTCCCAAGACAGAAGCCTCATTATTGTTTTGTTGCCCCTTGTTGATACATCTCCCCAAGACAGAAGCCTCATTATTGTTTGTGTTGCCCCTTGTTGATACATCTCCCCAAGACAGAAGCCTCATTATTGTTTGTGTTGCCCTCTTGTTATACATCTTCACAAGACAGAAGCCTCATTATTGTTTGTGTTGCCCCTTATTGATACATCTTTCCCAAGACAGAAGCCTCATTATTATTTGTGTTGCCCCTTGTTGATACATCTTTCTAAAGACAGAAGCCTCATTATTGTTTGTGTTGCCCCTTGTTGATACATCTTCCCCAAGACAAGCCTCATTATTGTTTGTGTTGCCCCTTGTTGATACATCTCCCCAAGACAGAAGCCTCATTATTGTTTGTGTTGCCCCTTGTTGATACATCTCCCAAGACAGAAGCCTCATTATTGTTTGTGTTGCCCCTTTTGATTCATCTTCCCAAGACAGAAGCCTCATCATTGTTTGTGTTGCCTCTTGTTGATACATCTACCCAAGACAGAAGCCTCATTATTGTTTGTGTTGCCCCTTGTTGATACATTCTTCCCAAGACAGAAGCCTCATTATTGTTTGTGTTCCTCTTGTTAATACATCTCCCCAAGACAGAAGCCTCATTATTGTTTATGTTGCCCCTTATTGATACATCTTTCCCAAGACAGAAGCCTCATTATTATTTGTGTTGCCCTTGTTGATACATCTTTCTAAAGACAGAAGCCTCATTATTGTTTGTGTTGCCCCTTGTTGATACATATCCCAAGACAGAAGCCTCATTATTGTTTGTGTTGCCCCTTGTTGATACATCTCCCCAAGACAGAAGCCTCATTATTGCTTGTGTTGCCCCTTGTTGATACATTTTCCCAAGACAGAAGCCTCATTATTGTTTGTGTTGCCCCTTGTTGATACATTCCCAAGACAGAAGCCTCATTATTGTTTGTGTTGCCCCTTGTTGATACATCTTTCTAAGACAGAAGCCTCATTATTGTTTGTGTTGCCCCTTGTTGATACATCTCCCAAGACAGAAGCCTCATTATTGTTTGTGTTGCCCCTTGTTGATACATCTTCCCCAAGACAGAAGCCTCATTATTGTTTGTGTTGCCCCTTGTTGATACATCTCCCAAGACAGAAGCCTCATTATTGTTTGTGTTGCCCCTTGTTGATACATCTTCCCAAGACAGAAGCCTCATTATTGTTTGTGTTGCCCCTTTTGATACATCTTCCCCAAGACAGAAGCCTCATTATTGTTTTGTGTTGCCCCTTGTTGATACATCTCCCAAGACAGAAGCCTCATTATTGTTTGTGTTGCCCCTTATTGATACATCTTTCCCAAAGACAGAAGCCTCATTATTGTTTGTGTTGCCCCTTGTTGATACATCTCCCAAGACAGAAGCCTCATTATTGTTTATGTTGCCCCTTGTTGATACATCTTTCCAAGACAGAAGCCTCATTATTGTTTTGTTGCCCCTTGTTGATACATCTTCCCCAAGACAAGCCTCATTATTGTTTGTGTTGCCCCTTGTTGATACATCTCCCCAAGACAGAAGCCTCATTATTGTTTGTGTTGCCCCTTGTTGATACATCTCCCCAAGACAGAAGCCTCATTATTGTTTGTGTTGCCCCTTGTTGATACATCTTCCCTAAGACAGAAGCCTCATTATTGTTTGTGTTGCCCCTTGTTGATACATATCCCCAAGACAGAAGCCTCATTATTGCTTGTGTTGCCCCTTGTTGATACATCTTCCCTAAGACAGAAGCCTCATTATTGTTTGTGTTGCCCCTTATTGATACATCTTTCCCAAGACAGTAGCCTCATTATTGTTTGTGTTGCCCCTTGTTGATACATCTCCCCAAGACAGAAGCCTCATTATTGTTTGTGTTCCCTCTTGTTAATACATCTCACAAGACAGAAGCCTCATTATTGTTTATGTTGCCCCTTATTGATACATTCTTTCCCAAGACAGAAGCCTCATTATTATTTGTGTTGCCCCTTGTTGATACATCTTTCTAAAGACAGAAGCCTCATTATTGTTTGTGTTGCCCCTTGTTGATACATCTTCCCCAAGACAAGCCTCATTATTGTTTGTGTTGCCCCTTGTTGATACATCTCCCAAAGACAGAAGCCTCATTATTGTTTGTGTTGCCCCTTGTTGATACATCTCCCCAAGACAGAAGCCTTATTATTGTTTGTGTTGCCCCTTGTTGATACATCTCCCCAAGACAGAAGCCTCATTATTGTTTGTGTTGCCCTCTTGTTAATACATCTCACAAGACAGAAGCCTCATTATTGTTTATGTTGCCCCTTATTGATACATCTTTCCCAAGACAGAAGCCTCATTATTATTTGTGTTGCCCCTTGTTGATACATCTTTCTAAGACAGAAGCCTCATTATTGTTTGTGTTGCCCTTGTTGATACATCTTCCCAAGACAAGCCTCATTATTGTTTGTGTTGCCCCTTGTTGATACATCTCCCCAAGACAGAAGCCTCAATATTGTTTGTGTTGCCCCTTGTTGATACATCTCCCCAAGACAGAAGCCTCATTATTGTTTGTGTTGCCCCTTGTTGATTCATCTTCCCTAAGACAGAAGCATCATCATTGTTTGTGTTGCCTCTTGTTGATACATCTACCCAAGACAGAAGCCTCATTATTGTTTGTGTTGCCCCTTGTTGATACATCTTCCCAAGACAGAAGCCTCATTATTGTTTGTGTTCCCTCTTGTTAATACATCTCACAAGACAGAAGCCTCATTATTGTTTATGTTGCCCCTTATTGATACATCTTTCCCAAGACAGAAGCTTCATTATTATTTGTGTTGCCCCTTGTTGATACATCTTTCTAAAGACAGAAGCCTCATTATTGTTTGTGTTGCCCCTTGTTGATACATATCCCCAAGACAGAAGCCTCATTATTGTTTGTGTTGCCCCTTGTTGATACATCTCCCCAAGACAGAAGCCTCATTATTGCTTGTGTTGCCCTTGTTGATACATTTTCCCCTAGACAGAAGCCTCATTATTGTTTATGTTGCCCCTTGTTGATGCATCTACCAAAGACAGAAGCCTCATTATTGTTTGTGTTGCCCCTTGTTGATACATCTTTCTAAAGACAGAAGCCTCATTATTGTTTGTGTTGCCCCTTGTTGATACATCTCCCAAGACAGAAGCCTCATTATTGCTTGTGTTGCCCCTTGTTGATACATTTTCCCCCAAGACAGAAGCCTCATTATTGTTTGTGTTGACCCTTGTTGATACATCCTCCCAAGACAGAAGCCTCATTATTGTTTATGTTGCCCCTTGTTGATACATCTCCCCAAGACAGAAGCCTCATTATTGTTTGTGTTGCCCCTTTTTGATACATCTTCCTCAAGACAGAAGCCTCATTATTGTTTGTGTTGCCCCTTGTTGATACATCTCCCCAAGACAGAAGCCTCATTATTGCTTGTGTTGCCCCTTGTTGATACATTTTTCCCCAAGACAGAAGCCTCATTATTGTTTGTGTTGCCCCTTGTTGATACATCCTCCCAAGACAGAAGCCTCATTATTGTTTATGTTGCCCCTTGTTGATACATCTTCCCAAGACAGAAGCCTCATTATTGTTTGTGTTGCCCCTTGTTGATACATCTTTCTAAAGACAAAATCCTCATCATTGTTTGTGTTGCCCCTTGTTGATACATCTTCCCCAAGACAGAAGCCTCATTATTGTTTGTGTTGCCCCTTGTTGATACATCTTCCCCAAGACAAGCCTCATTATTCTTTGTGTTGCCCCTTGTTGATACATCTCCCCAAGACAGAAGCCTCATTATTGTTTGTGTAGCCCCTTGTTGATACATCTCCCCAAGACAGAAGCCTCATATTGTTTGTGTTGCCCCTTGTTGATACATCTTCCCTAAGACAGAAGCCTCATTATTGTTTGTGTTGCCCCTTATTGATACATCTTTCCCAAGACAGAAGCCTCATTATTGTTTGTGTTGCCCCTTGTTGATACATCTCCCAAGACAGAAGCCTCATTATTGTTTGTGTTCCCTCTTGTTAATACATCTCACAAGACAGAAGCCTCATTATTGTTTATGTTGCCCCTTATTGATACATCTTTCCCAAGACAGAAGCCTCATTATTATTTGTGTTGCCCCTTGTTGATACATCTTTCTAAAGACAGAAGCCTCATTATTGTTTGTGTTGCCCCTTGTTGATACATCTTCCCCAAGACAGAGCCTCATTATTGTTTGTGTTGCCCCTTGTTGATACATCTCCCCAAGACAGAAGCCTCATTATTGTTTGTGTTGCCCCTTGTTGATACATCTTCCCAAGACAGAAGCCTCATTATTGTTTGTGTTGCCCCTTGTTGATACATCTCCCCATAGACAGAAGCCTCATTATTGTTGTTTGGTGTTTCCCTCTTTGTTTTGATACATCTCACCAAGACAGAAGCCTCATTATTGTTTATGTTGCCCCTTATTGATACATCTTCCCAAGACAGAAGCCTCATTATTTTTGTGTTGCCCCTTGTTGATACATCTCTCTAAAGACAGAAGCCTCATTATTGTTGTGTTGCCCCTTGTTGATACATCTTCCCAAGACAGAAGCCTCATTATTGTTTGTGTTGCCCCTTGTTGATACATCTTCCCCAAGACAGAGCCTCATTATTGTTTGTGTTGCCCCTTGTTGATACATCTCCCCAAGACAGAAGCCTCATTTTGTTTGTGTTGCCCCTTGTTGATACATCTTCCCAAGACAGAAGCCTCATATTGTTTGTGTTGCCTCTTGTTGATACATCTTCCCAAGACAGAAGCCTCATTATTGTTTGTGTTGCCCCTTGTTGATACATCTTCCCAAGACAGAAGCCTCATTATTGTTTGTGTTCCCTCTTGTTAGATACATCTCACAAGACAGAAGCTCATTATTGTTTGTGTTGCCCCTTATTGATACATCTTCCCAAGACAGAAGCCTCATTATTATTTGTGTTGCCCCTTGTTGATACATCTTCCAAAAGACAGAAGCCTCATTATTGTTTGTGTTGCCCCTTGTTGATACATATCCCCAAGACAGAAGCCTCATTATTGTTTGTGTTGCCCCTTGTATATTCAGACAAAGCTCATTAATTCCAATACATTTCCCAAGACAGAAGCCTCATTATTTTTGTGTTGCCCCTTGTTGATACATTTTCCCAAAGACAGAAGCCTCATTATTGTTTGTGTTGCCCCTTGTTGATACATCTTCCCAAGACAAAGCCTCATTATTGTTTTGTTGCCCCTTGTTGATACATCTTCCCAAGACAGAAGCCTCAATTATTGTTTGTGTTGCCCCTTGTTGATACATTTTCCCCAAGACAAGCCTCATTATTGTTTGTGTTGCCCCTTGTTGATACATCTCCCAAGACAGAAGCCTCATTATTGTTTGTGTTGCCCCTTGTTGATACATCTCCCAAGACAGAAGCCTCATTATTGTTTGTGTTGCCCCTTGTTGATACATCTTCCCTAAGACAGAAGCCTCATTATTGTTTGTGTTCCCCTTGTTGATACATATCCCA
Source organism: Mytilus edulis (assembly GCA_019925275.1). Taxonomy (NCBI): domain Eukaryota; kingdom Metazoa; phylum Mollusca; class Bivalvia; order Mytilida; family Mytilidae; genus Mytilus; species Mytilus edulis. The sequence goes on from CM034353.1 coordinate 6,940,641, forward strand.
AGACAGAAGCCTCATTATTGTTTTGTTGCCCCTTTTGATACATCTTTCCAAGACAGAAGCTCATCATTGTTTGTGTTGCCCTTGTTGATACATCTATCAAGACAGAAGCCTCATTATTGTTTGTGTTGCCCCTTGTTGATACATCTTTCCAAGACAGAAGCCTCATTATTGTTTGTGTTGCCCCTTGTTGATACATCTTCAAAGACAGAAGCCTCATTATTGTTTGTGTTGCCCCTTGTTGATACATTTTCCCAAGACAGAAGCCTCATTAATGTTTATGTTGCCCCTTGTTGATACATCTTCTAAAGACAGAAGCCTCATTATGTTGTGTGCCTTTGATATCTAGCAGATATATTGTTGTTGCCCCTTGTTGATACATCTCCCCAAGACAGAAGCCTCATTATTGTTGTGTTGCCCCTTGTTGATACATCTTTCCCAAGACAGAAGCCTCATTATTGTTTATGTTGCCCTTGTTGATACATCCTCCCAAGACAGAAGCCTCATTATTGTTTTGTTGCCCCTTGTTGATACATCTTCCCCAAGACAAGCCTCATTATTGTTTGATGTTTTGCCCCTTGTTGATACATCTTCCCAAGACAGAAGCCTCATTATTGTTTGTGTTGCCCCTTGTTGATACATCTTCCCCAAGACAGAGCCTCATTATTGCTTGTGTTGCCCCTTGTTGATACATTCTCCCCAAGACAGAAGCCTCATTATTGTTTGTGTAGCCCTTGTTGATACATCTCCCCAAGACAGAAGCCTCATTATTGTTTGTGTTGCCCCTTGTTGATACATCTTCCCTAAGACAGAAGCCTCATTATTGTTTGTGTTGCCCCTTGTTGATACATCTTTCCAAGACAAGAAGCCTCATTATTGTTTGTGTTGCCCCTTGTTGATACATCTTCCCCAAGACAGAAGCCTCATTATTGTTTGTGTTGCCCTCTTGTTGATACATCTCCAAGACAGAAGCCTCATTATTGTTTATGTTGCCCCTTATTGATACATCTTTCCCAAGACAGAAGCCTCATTATTATTTGTGTTGCCCCTTGTTGATACATCTTCCCCAAGACAAAGCCTCATTATTGTTTGTGTTGCCCCTTGTTGATACATCTCCCAAGACAGAAGCCTCATTATTGTTTGTGTTGCCCCTTGTTGATACATCTTCCCAAGACAGAAGCCTCATTATTGTTTGTGTTGCCCTTGTTGATACATCTCCCCAGACAGAAGCCTCATTATTGTTTGTGTTCCCTCTTGTTAATACATCTCACAAGACAGAAGCCTCATTATTGTTTATGTTGCCCCTTATTGATACATCTTTCCCAAGACAGAAGCCTCATTATTATTTGTGTTGCCCCTTGTTGATACATCTTTCTAAAGACAGAAGCCTCATTATTGTTTGTGTTGCCCCTTGTTGATACATCTTCCCCAAGACAAGCCTCATTATTGTTTGTGTTGCCCCTTGTTGATACATCTCCCCAAGACAGAAGCCTCATTATTGTTTGTGTTGCCCCTTGTTGATACATCTTCCCAAGACAGAAGCCTCATTATTGTTTGTGTTGCCCTTGTTGATACATCTCCCCATGACAGAAGCCTCATTATTGTTTGTGTTCCCTCTTGTTAATACATCTCACAAGACAGAAGCCTCATTATTGTTTATGTTGCCCTTATTGATACATCTTTCCCAAGACAGAAGCCTCATTATTATTTGTGTTGCCCCTTGTTGATACATCTTTCTAAAGACAGAAGCCTCATTATTGTTTGTGTTGCCCCTTGTTGATACATCTTCCCAAGACAAGCCTCATTATTGTTTGTGTTGCCCTTGTTGATACATCTTCCCCAAGACAGAAGTCTCATTATTGTTTGTGTTGCCCCTTGTTGATACATCTCCCCAAGACAGAAGCCTCATTATTGTTTGTGTTGCCCCTTGTTGATTCATCTTCCCTAAGACAGAAGCCTCATCATTGTTTGTGTTGCCTCTTGTTGATACATCTACCCAAGACAGAAGCCTCATTATTGTTTGTGTTGCCCCTTGTTGATACATCTTCCCAAGACAGAAGCCTCATTATTGTTTGTGTTCCTCTTGTTAATACATCTCACAAGACAGAAGCTTCATTATTGTTTATGTTGCCCCTTATTGATACATCTTTCCCAAGACAGAGCCTCATTATTATTTGTGTTGCCCCTTGTTGATACATCTTTCTAAAGACAGAAGCCTCATTATTGTTTGTGTTGCCCCTTGTTGATACATATCCCCAAGACAGAAGCCTCATTATTGTTTGTGTTGCCCCTTGTTGATACATCTCCCAAGACAGAAGCCTCATTATTGCTTGTGTTGCCCCTTGTTGATACATTTTCCCAAAGACAGAAGCCTCATTATTGTTTGTGTTGCCCCTTGTTGATACATCTCCCAAGACAGAAGCCTCATTATTGTTTATGTTGCCCCTTGTTGATACATCTTTCCAAGACAGAAGCCTCATTATTGTTTGTGTTGCCCCTTGTTGATACATCTTCCCAAGACAAGCCTCATTATTGTTTGTGTTGCCCCTTGTTGATACATCTCCCCAAGACAGAAGCCTCATTATTGTTTGTGTTGCCCCTTGTTGATACATCTCCCAAGACAGAAGCCTCATTATTGTTTGTGTTGCCCCTTGTTGATACATCTTCCTAAGACAGAAGCCTCATTATTGTTTGTGTTGCCCCTTGTTGATACATATCCCCAAGACAGAAGCCTCATTATTGTTTGTGTGCCCCTTGTTGATACATCTTTCTAAAGACAAAAGCCTCATCATTGTTTGTGTTGCCTCTTGTTGATACATCTACCCAAGACAGAAGCCTCATTATTGTTTGTGTTGCCCCTTGTTGATACATCTTTCCAAGACAGAAGCCTCATTATTGTTTGTGTTGCCCCTTGTTGATACATCTTTCTAAAGACAGAAGCCTCATTATTGTTTGTGTTGCCCCTTGTTGATACATCTTCCCAAGACAGAAGCCTCATTAATGTTTATGTTGCCCCTTGTTGATACATCTTTCTAAAGACAGAAGCTCATTATTGTTTGTGTTGCCCCTTGTTGATACATCTCCCCAAGACAGAAGCCTCATTATTGTTTGTGTTGCCCCTCGTTGATACATCTTTCCCAAGACAGAAGCCCCTCATTATTGTTTATGTTGCCCCTTGTTGATACATCTTCCCGAAGACAGAAGCCTCATTATTGTTTGTGTTGCCCCTTGTTGATACATCTTCCCCAAGACAAGCCTCATTATTGTTTGTATTGTTTGTGTTGCCCCTTGTTGATACATCTTCCCAAGACAGAAGCCTCATTATTGTTTGTGTTGCCCCTTGTTGATACATCTTCCCCAAGACAAGCCTCATTATTCTTTGTGTTGCCCCTTGTTGACACATCTCCCAAGACAGAAGCCTCATTATTGTTTGTGTAGCCCCTTGTTGATACATCTCCCCAAGACAGAAGCCTCATTATTGTTTGTGTTGCCCCTTGTTGATACATCTTCCCTAAGACAGAAGCCTCATTATTGTTTGTGTTGCCCTTATTGATACATCTTTCCCAAGACAGAAGCCTCATTATTGTTTGTGTTGCCCCTTGTTGATACATCTCCCCAAGACAGAAGCCTCATTATTGTTTGTGTTCCTCTTGTTAATACATCTCACAAGACAGAAGCCTCATTATTGTTTATGTTGCCCCTTATTGATACATCTTTCCCAAGACAGAAGCCTCATTATTATTTGTGTTGCCCCTTGTTGATACATCTTCCCCAAGACAAGCCTCATTATTGTTTGTGTTGCCCCTTGTTGATACATCTCCCCAAGACAGAAGCCTCATTATTGTTTGTGTTGCCCCTTGTTGATACATCTTCCAAGACAGAAGCCTCATTATTGTTTGTGTTGTCCCTTGTTGATACATTCCCCATGACAGAAGCCTCATTATTGTTTGTGTTCCCTCTTGTTAATACATCTCACAAGACAGAAGCCTCATTATTGTTTATGTTGCCCCTTATTGATACATCTTTCCCAAGACAGAAGCCTCATTATTATTTGTGTTGCCCCTTGTTGATACATCTTTCTAAAGACAGAAGCCTCATTATTGTTTGTGTTGCCCCTTGTTGATACATCTTCCCCAAGACAAGCCTCATTATTGTTTGTGTTGCCCCTTGTTGATACATCTCCCCAAGACAGAAGTCTCATTATTGTTTGTGTTGCCCCTTGTTGATACATCTCCCCAAGACAGAAGCCTCATTATTGTTTGTGTTGCCCCTTGTTGATTCATCTTCCCTAAGACAGAAGCCTCATCATTGTTTGTGTTGCCTCTTGTTGATACATCTACCCAAGACAGAAGCCTCATTATTGTTTGTGTTGCCCCTTGTTGATACATCTTCCCAAGACAGAAGCCTCATTATTGTTTGTGTTCCCTCTTGTTAATACATCTCACAAGACAGAAGCCTCATTATTATTTATGTTGCCCCTTATTGATACATCTTTCCCAAGACAGAATACTCATTATTATTTGTGTTGCCCCTTGTTGATACATCTTTCTAAAGACAGAAGCCTCATTATTGTTTGTGTTGCCCCTTGTTGATACATATCCCCAAGACAGAAGCCTCATTATTGTTTGTGTTGCCCCTTGTTGATACATCTCCCCAAGACAGAAGCCTCATTATTGCTTGTGTTGCCCCTTGTTGATACATTTTCCCCAAGACAGAAGCCTCATTATTGTTTGTGTTGCCCCTTGTTGATACATCCTCCCAAGACAGAAGCCTCATTATTGTTTATGTTGCCCCTTGTTGATACATCTTTCCAAGACAGAAGCCTCATTATTGTTTGTGTTGCCCCTTGTTGATACATCTTCCCCAAGACAAGCCTCATTATTGTTTGTGTTGCCCCTTGTTGATACATCTCCCCAAGACAGAAGCCTCATTATTGTTTGTCTTGCCCCTTATTGATACATCTCCCCAAGACAGAAGCCTCATTATTGTTTGTGTTGCCCCTTGTTGATACATCTTCCCTAAGACAGAAGCCTCATTATTGTTTGTGTTGCCCCTTGTTGATACATATCCCCAAGACAGAAGCCTCATTATTGTTTGTGTTGCCCCTTGTTGATACATCTTTCTAAAGACAAAAGCCTCATCATTGTTTGTGTTGCCTCTTGTTGATACATCTACCCAAGACAGAAGCCTCATTATTGTTTGTGTTGCCCCTTGTTGATACATCTTCCCAAGACAGAAGCCTCATTATTGTTTGTGTTGCCCCTTGTTGATACATCTTTCTAAAGACAGAAGCCTCATTATTGTTTGTGTTGCCCCTTGTTGATACATCTTCCCAAGACAGAAGCCTCATTAATGTTTATGTTGCCCCTTGTTGATACATCTTTCTAAAGACAGAAGCCTCATTATTGTTTGTGTTGCCCCTTGTTGATACATCTCCCCAAGACAGAAGCCTCATTATTGTTTGTGTTGCCCCTCGTTGATACATCTTTCCCAAGACAGAAGCCTCATTATTGTTTGTGTTGCCCCTTGTTGATACATCTCCCCAAGACAGAAGCCTCATTATTGTTTATGTTGCCCCTTGTTGATACATCTCCCCAAGGCAGAAGCCTCATTATTGTTTGTGTTGCCCCTTGTGGATACATCTTTCCCAAGACAGAAGCCTCATTATTATTTGTGTTGCCTCTTGTTGATACATCTTTCCCAAGACAGAAGCCTCATTATTGTTTGTGTTGCCCCTTGTGGATACATCTTTCCCAAGACAGAAGCCTCATTATTATTTGTGTTGCCTCTTGTTGATACATCTTTCCCAAATCAGAAGCCTCATTATTGTTTGTGTTGCCCCTTGTTGATACATCTTTCTAAAGACAGAAGCCTCATTATTGTTTGTGTTCCCCCATGTTAATACTTCTTTCCCCAAAGACAGATGCCTCATCGGTGTTTGTGTTGATGAATCTTTCCCAAGACAGGACCTCACTAAATCCGTATTCATGTAAAATTCATTTAACCCTCTAAGCTAGAGATAGATACGCATGAACTATGCGTGATCAGCTATTAAAAGGAAAAGAATGTCAACAATGAAATTGAAACAAGGGTAAACCATTTGATTGACTGATTCAATCCACATAAAATAATTAGAAAATAATGGTTGACCACTATAAACAACACATATAAATGAGCTGGTGTAATTAATTCCATTCTTCAGATGACTATGCAACAATGTGCAATATAAGTATTATTGGAAGTTTAAAAAAAACAGCCAATACTGCCTGAGCATTGAAACTTAAGTCTGAAACTTAGGAATATGACAGTTGGTATCCATTTGTTTGATGTGTTTGAGCTTTTGATTTTGCCATTTGATTATGGACTTTCCGTTTTGAATTTTCATTGGTGTTCGGTAATTTAGTTATTTTACTTTTAAGTTCCAGTATTAAAACACAATGAAAGTTTATGATCAGACTCATGATTAAAAGATGTGTAAAAATGACAAAGTTTATTGACTAACTTCATGAACTTAATTATTTACCAACAAATTTCATTCACAAACAAAAAAAATAAGTTTATTCTACTTATTAATGATCTTATAAATATAAAACAATAAATATAAAAACAATAGAGGTAAGATCTCAATCAAAGATAATCAAATAGTCAAAATACATACAAAGGATAAAAGAAATCATCAATAATACTGGACAGTACAACAGACAACACCAGGCTCTCTCCAATAACAAAACAAAAAGAATAAAACAACATTCCAATGTCCCCTGTGTTGCACATATTTTATATATCCAAGGATCAAGACAATAACTTAAAAAAAAATCTTTAAAACTATCTTACAGAAATGAATGCTTCAGAGCAAATTAAATGTGGTTTCTAATATAAAAATATCTCCAAGGGGAATAACTTTTTAAAATGATTTGATCAGAACTTATTTCTGCAAGCATTTGAGACATTACTGATAAAAACCTATGATATAAATTTCATAAAATTCAAACAAGAATTGTGCATATGAGAACATAAAGTATGACATTTTCCATATAGATAACATTTCCAAGGAATATAACTTCTTTTTAAAATTGTTGATCAGCAATGATTTTCTGACTTGTCTAAGACATTGCTGATACAAACCTATGATTTAAGTTTTATAAAATTCTGCCAAGAACTAAACATGTAAGAGTGCTAACAAAATCAGACAATGTTTACCAATACTAGCTTACACTATCTAAGCCATATGCCACCAACTTATAATACATAATAAAGCAAAGAGATCAAAATCAATGTTTGGTAAATTTTAAATCATAATTTAGTCTTTCAGGCAAGATTTGATTTTACATATTTTGAGGTATGGAAGTGGTATATAAAGACACTTGATATGGCACAGTTAGAGGTAGTTGAATTATTTCATTTCTTGAGAAAGATAAGAATTGTCTTCAATAGATAAATTGGTCTAAATGTGTCAACATCAGTAGATAGTAATTCTAACTGATCTAGAACAATGACTGAACAAAGCTATCGGTCGAATAACAGGTCAGAACTAATCCAAACTTGACATAGAAGGTATGGGAATGATGATTAACAACTGTGTTAATTTCCTTTAATTCCCAAGCATATTTAAGAGAATTACAATTTCCAAAAAGTTGTTCACAATTTCCATAGTTTTTGGAGATTAAAGTCCAATAATTCTTGTGGGACTAAACTATCTAAAGTTTCTAAATGCTTTTGAAATATATAACTTAGAGGAGAGAAAGATATCAACTATTTTAAATTAAAACAAGAAGGTACCAACAGTAAATGGATGCCCCACTCACACTATCATTTTCTATGTTCAGTGGAGCGTGAAATTGGGGTAAAAACACTAATTTGGCATGAAACTAGGAGAGAACATATCGTAGGGAACATCATCAAAAACTACCTTGGTCAAAAACTTTAATCTGAAGTAGGACAGACAGACAGACAGACAGACAAAAAGATGCACAGACCAAAAAACATAATGCCCATATGTTGGGCATAAAAAATAATTAAAATCATAAATGCTCATAATGCCATAATTAAAATCATAAATGCTGAACACAAATTCAAGCTACTAAATGAGATATAGAGGAAACAAATGAATTGTATGTAAACAATTATAGTTCCATTTAACTAGGCTGCATTAAATAAATAATAATAAATGTTTACAGAACACCTGGATCAAGTTAAGTAAGGTACAGTGAGATCATAATCATGTTTTGAGATTGACTTCTATTGTTAGTTCTACTGCAGTTCTCCTTGGTCTGGGTACAGTGAGATCATTATCATCGGTTATGTTTTGAGATTGACTTCTATTGTCATTTCTACTGCAGTTCTCCTTGGTCTGGGTACAGTGAGATCATTATCATCGGTTATGTTTTGAGATTAACTTCTATTGTTAGTTCTATTGCAGTTCTCCTTGGTCTGGGTACAGTGAGATCATTATCATCGGTTATGTTTTGAGATTGACTTCTATTGTTAGTTCTACTGCTGTTCTCCTTGGTCTGGGTACAGTGAGATCATTATCATCGGTTATGTTTTGAGATTGACTTCTATTGTTAGTTCTACTGCAGTTCTCGTTGGTCTGGGTACAAATTTTTCTCTTATTGGTATGAGGAACATGACTAATCCAGCAACAATAATCAATGTACCAGCAAAGAAAAATGTGGGATCATAAGTTCCAAGGTAGTCTTTAAATGCTCCTGAAAATATAAATAGTATATGTCCATGTATGACTGATCATGTAAATATGACTTGAATCAATTGTAGAATATGACTTGAATCAATTGTAGAATATGACTTGAATCAATTGTAGAATATGACTTGAATCAATTGTAGAATATGACTTCACTAAATATAAACAACATTAATCATTCAAACTTTACAACCCTTTTTGCTGTTTTATGCTTCACTAAGGAGATGAATTTCATTATTGGAGATTTGGAAGATATCTTAAGAATACTACATGTACATTGTATTTGCTACTTTTTTTCCTATTACAATTATAAATCTATTCATCAGAACTTCTAAACAGTTCATACTTTATTCAATTTTGGGAAATTATAAGACGACTGTCATAATTGTTTCTTTTTAGTGTCTTGTTATATTTTATCTTTTACTACGAATAAAATTAGGGGTGTCAATATGTGATCTAACAAAAGCTCTGTATGTTAACTCATAGCTGAATGTGAAAAAAATAGCTCTGTAAATTAATTCTCAAGCATACATGCTACATGTATAAGAGTACCCTAAAAAATCTTTCTAGGCAACCATCCTTGAATGATGGATACATTCGGGTCAACCTACAATTAATGGACTCATAATAGCTCTAAAAGAGGGACGAAAGATACCAAAGGGACAGTCAAACTCATAAATCTAAAACAAACTGACAACGCCATGGCTAAAAATGAAAAAGACAAACATAATCTAAATGTTTACTCACCTCCAAGTGGTGGACCAATTATAGACCCTACACCATTACTCAGCATCAAATATCCAAAAGCATCACCCAAAGCTTTTTCACCCAGCAGGTCCACTGTAAAAATGACTAGTAGTCCTAAAATTCCTCCAAATCCGAGTCCGTTTAAAAACATTATAAATGACAAAATTTCCACTGATTGAAATATTTTTACTGGCAAGAACATTATCAATATTCCTACTGCAATATTCCATGATATATACATAGACAATCTACTTAGACGCTGTATGTTTCCAAGTCCTCCACCAATTATACAACCAATAAAACAACCAACTCCTCCGAATGTTAAAATAGTAGCTGCATTCCCTTTTGTCAATCCCATTGATACAAAGTATTCTGGAGCAAGGATCCAAGAAACGGCTACTCCCATATTCCAAAGTATGTTATTTATAAAGAAAATTAAGAAAGAAAAATCACATAAAACATAGCAATGTTTTAAACTTTCAGCTGCAGGCTCAGAATTCTCCATTAATTTTGTGACTTCATCATTTTCCTGATCTTTTTTCTCTGATATACTTGTGTGACCATTGTAATTCTCACAGTCACCATTGGTCATCATGTGGTCAATTTCAGGATTATTTGTTTGTTTGTCAAGTATATTGCTGTTTGTTAACACTGAATTCAGTTCTTCCCTGTTTGATTTTTCATTCAGTGGAATTAATAAAGCAGAAAATACAATGCATTGTAAACTGAGTCCAGCAAGGATAAAAACTGATCCCTTCCAGCCATAATACTGGATCAAACTGTGTACTAATAATGGAAATACTACTGCTCCTATGCCAGATCCACTTGTAGCTACACCAGTGGCAAGGCTACGATGTTTATTGAAATACATTCCTGCTAACACACTTGATGGTAGGTATACCATAGCAAATCCTAAACCTGTTAAAAAACCGGGATATATCAAGAGCTAAAATATTTTCCATGGGATAACAGGAGCATATTTTTTATTGCTTTCATATCATATTATAATTATTATTACTACTCAAAGAAGGATAATAGGTATTTGATAAATAAATCTTTTTACAGGAAAATTGCAAAACTGCAGAGATATCCTATTTCAGAACTTGTTATTACTATTGAAATATGAGTAACATCTAAATGAAAAATTAGTTTTTAGCAATTTATTTCTAATTCTGTGAGTACACTATCTTTTGGGCCATGACCCAATTTCTACAAGTTCATGACTTCAATGAAGTGAACTTTAATGTGATCCGGTTATTGTATTATTACCCTCACCTGTAAAGATTCCATATATAATATACAGATATATAATATTATCTAGAAATGGAACACACAGCAAACTAGTCGTACTGAGTAAACTACCAATGACAGCTACTCTTCTGTAACTCATATGTCTCATCAGTAAACTCACAAAAGGACCTACAAGTATAAATGTCAATTATTAAGTAAACTAACAAAAGTACCAGTAGAATACTAGATAATAGGAAAAAACACTAAAGTGTGAAACAAATCTCTATTCAATGGGCAATATGCCCTTTAAAGATATAAAAGAAAGCTAGAATGAATATTTTTTCCACATATGAAATTTCATAGTTCCATCTTTTGCTAATATGTGTGAGCAAGATAAGTTTAGTTTCATTTTGAAAAGTAATGATACGGACATTAGTACTGTAAGTGAAGCTGGAATAAGCGATATGTATGATTTGAACAATCATTTAAAGCAAACATAATGTTGTTAAGAGCTTTTATAGTATTAAAGCTGATTGTAATAGCTTGAATTAATAATATTGTATGAATAACACCTCCAGGCAATGTAAATATAAAATATGTATCTCTTATCATGATCATTGAGAAAATATGTTTGGTTGTGTCTTTTGGTTTTTTTTTCTGTTTGTTTGTTTGTTTGTTTGTCTTATTTTTGTATTTGTATTTTGTAAATGTCGGCTGGTATCATTTCTGTATAGGAATTTACACCAATAAAATTATTTGATTTGATTTATTTGTACCAATTTTTGTTTTTTAAGAAATTAAAAAAATATTTTATATGGTTGACATGTTGGTTATTAGACTCAAAATCCTCTTTAAACTATATAAACTAAGGATCAGATCAGTGAAGTTTTATTTCCATTGGTTCATTATTTTCATGAGAACAAATTTGTAAAAATTTATTAAAAAAAGGCATCACATATAGAACCTTGGTTAAATGGGTTCAAATTTTATTGTCTAGGTGTTTAAGTCTCCTCCTGGTCCTTCTGATTTTTACATCATAATGATCATACACTAAAACAATTAACTGATTTAATTCCCTACAAAGTTTTAAATAGGTGATTATATGTTTCAGTTATATCTCTAAAAGTTCTTTCATACTACATTGTATACCTGCTCCAAGGAAAACACCAAGGTTGATGGAACCAATCAAGGAGACTTCAGCTGCTCCAACGTTGAAGTATTCTATAAATTCTATATTGTACAATCCAATGGCTCCTGCTGTACCAAATGATATCACTTGAATCATAAAAGCTGAAAATACGATCATCAGACACCACCATTTGGGAATCATTTTCTGATCTGTCTACTTCAATGTTGTTTACTATAGACCATAGTCTGAAAATAATTGATGCATAAAAAGACTGTGTGAGACCCTCATAAGCAGTCAAGGTCATTAAACACCCCCTAGTAGTAGAAGATGTAAAAAATGTCAACATAAAAACTTGACCTCCATTTTTCAACAGTAACAACATACATGTATCAAAATTTTAAAAGCATTGGTCAAGTGGTTCATCAGGAATTGCATGCAAGAACACAGTGGAAGGCCTTCTTCAAAATCATATTTTTTTAATGTAGAACTCGAACACACATGAAGATCTGTGACTGAGTGCCTTACATAAGGTTGGACTTTGTCTTTGTATTGTCAATCAATAATAAAGTCGTGCGGAATATAAGGTGCACAATTTCATCTGCTTTCAATATCTTTTTGTTTGAACCCATCCTAGTATTCTCAACAATATAGTAGTGGTACTCCAGATAGTGGAGGGAAGAATAAAGAAGAACAACTACAACTGGAGACTACATGTGACATATACTATTGGTATTGTTATCGACTGAGAACTAGTTATTAATTTGAAATATTAACTATATCATGTATATGAAAAACAAACGGGCCTGGAATGGTGTAAATTATAATCAACACCTTGTTCTATATTAGTTATATATAAAGTTGAATTCTTTGATTCATTGTTTATTTAATGCCGGCTAACAAATTGAACCTTGTTATTTGATTAGTATCATGAGTATAGATGTTTTCTTTGTTTATGCCTATATCATGAATTTATATATCTATATTACTCTACTACATTTTTTATATATTTGTTTTATACATTGTCATTGGTAGATTTAAAGCCTTAAAGTTGCAATTTATTCTGAAAACCATTTTATTTATGAAACTTTTATTCATGATATCAATCAGTATCTACATATATGTCAAGAAAGTAAAATCCATCATAAAATACTTACCCCTAATATTCCAGTTCTGACCATTTAAATCCACAGTAACTCTATATACCATTCTTGTCATGCAGGAGACATCTGGTTAGATAGAAAATCATCTTTTTTATCAGGGATTAAGCTACTTTTTTATTAATAGTTAAATGAATGAATAAATAATTTATCAAATTGCAACCTGAATTTACATAATGATATAATATACATATGTTATGATCATTAATATTTTCAGCCAGCCTTATAGGCTTACAAAGCACTGTCATTTTAAAACATAATTTGTGTATCTTCTTGTAGTTACATTTGATTTGATATGAAACATGAAGTTCTACAGTTTTTACCTTGTGTAGATTTGGTAAGGTAAAAGTGTTTGTTTATACATGTAATATCTTCTTTTTTTGTTTATTATTTTCAAGAATTACAACTAATCATGCTAATACAACACATCAAACATACATACAGTAAATATTAGCAATACATTTGAACATTGTTGTAAATCAATTTTATGTATATATATGAACAGAGAATATAATTACGGAGAGAAAAGATAATTTGAGTTTAATCTGTAACAACATCTTGTCTTATCTTTAAACAGTCTATGACAAAGTTTGCCACCATTTAAATACCATAATTACATTTGTAGCAGATAATTGTAGTCACGGTGATTGTATTCACTTATGGAAAGATTATGGAAGAGTTTTTTTAATCATATATTAAATGATATTCAGGTATGAACAAAATAGACATTAATATTATATAGAACTACCATGATTATTGCTGACATTAATATTATATAGAACTATCATGATTATTGTATTATATAGAACTATCATGATTATTGTATTACAGTCGATTCCACTTAATTGCATACCGCTTAATAGCATAATTCGGTTAATTGCATACTTTTCACCTGCACAGAACCATTTCCCATTCATCTAATGTTAAATTGTACGGTTATATGCATAGCCCCTCAAGTGGCATTTCGGTTAATTGCATAGAAAATAATCGCCAGCTAGATATGCTCATTTAAAATTGACGAGATTTTTGACCGGAAACAGCAATTTGGTAAGTATATTTTTCTTGAATGCATCATATTTTTTTATATTATTTCACATTTACTTCTGTGTTATTTAAATAAAGTTTTAAAACAGTTTCTTTCGTGTTTTTATGATTATAAAAAAGGCCTCGATGTGTACACAGGTAAAGTTTCCCATATTCTATTTTAAGCCTCGAGGTCATAAAGATGTCAATCAGCTGATTGTTGTAAAAACACAACCATTCTATGATCTTCTATCTCAAAAGGTGTTAATTATTGATTGCATTTCAAACATTGTTCATAGATTATTTTTAAAGCAATAACGCCTGCTAATTATCTATCATTATCCAATGTGCAATCTCGTAATTTGGCATGGGGTGATCTACATTTATGTTAAATGTTACAGGGCATTTATATATGGTTGAAGAATTTCATACATCAATCTTTCATTTTTAATATTTTTTGAAAAGAACATTAACTTAAAATTATTATATTTTCTCACTTTCAACATTCATGTCCAGCAAATAACCCGTGCAGGCCCCCATTACCTGTTAAAACTGCTTTGCATACTGTATACGAAACTAACGAGGTTATTGTAACAGTGTTACATCACTGTGCAATTGGTAAATACTGCACATTAAAGGCAGTTCATTACACATTTATTGTATCAAATGATCATAAACTGTGTAGCATTGTTCAACAGTTTGTTTTAATCAAAGCGTAAAAATATAATTTGTACATCCGGGTTATAGAAACAAATCAAATCAAATCAAATATGTTTATTGGATAATCAATATATATGTACAGTGCACAATTGATGTCTTCCACACAATGAACAGATATTAAAACAATTAATACAAAATAAATGCATATACATTAGAAATAATATCTGGACAGAGCCAATATAAGTTGTAAAACATTAATATAGTTCAAAAGCTTTTTCAATAAAAGTACAGATAGAAACAAATCTATTTTTAGAACAATTTTATTTTCGTATCTCAGGTAAAGGAAAAGTCGGTACATAAATAAACTAAAACTAAATGTGTTTATAAACTTTATTGAAAGAATTTATAAACAATGAAATAAAAATGCACAACACTAGACAAATAACTTTTATTGGAATAAATAATCATTCAATATGTTGTAAGTGGATTACAGACGTTCATCTTTCTTCAGGATTTCCTCAATCGATGTTATTTGACTCCATATTTTGGCATTTCGGATATAAGCATACTCCGCTTTATTGCATAATTTCGTCTGACAAATAGGCTATGCAAATAACCGGAATGTACTGTATATAGAACTATCATGATTATTGCTGACAATGTCTGAACAGTACTTTTTCAGTAGATGAAACTATACACATGATCAGTATGTATGTATGTATGTATGTATGTATATCCCTCCGTTTACTCCAACACTAGGGAGTGCTAGGACACGGTGCAGTCTATTATTATGGTGCTCGGAGAGAACCACTGCACTGTTCAGCAGGAAACAACAAACCAAAAAGATTTAAGAAGATTAATCTCTTGGTCAGAGTCTGGGGCAACTTTGACCAACCAAGGCCCCCAAAGTACCCAGGCCATCTAGTCATAAACTACAGTGTGGGTACCAGAGATGTGTGGGGATGTATAAAAATCATGAATGTTTGTTTAGGGAACCCAGGAGCCAGAGCAATTATCTATGGTGAGCACATTAAACCTGCTGCAAGACTGCATAGACCTGTGGCACAAAGAGGATCCATCCTCCTGGCAGAACGCATAGTGATTCTCATGGTCCTTGAATACTGCATTACAGATAAAAATTCTAGATGTACATAGTTGTTTTTTCAATGGAATTCTTGTCTTTTTAACAATAAAAAAAAATCAAGCTTGTGAGAAAAATATCAAGAAAAAGTTATAAACACTTATTGAAGTGATCTTCTCAAATTACTTGTTTCCGTGATTTTAAAATGTCTGTGTCTATTAATAGATTTTTTTTAAATATTTCACAGCCAAAATCACTTGATTAAGTAGTACCCCTGACTGGTCAACATGGTCAAAGCACTGTGGGACTACTAACCATGCTAACACTAAACTGGACCCAAAATAGCTACATTTCTGTAATAAGAGAAATAAAAGAAAACATCCAACATCTTAGGCAAATAGGACTTAATGCATGTACATCATGGACACCAGGACATGCCAATATAACTGGCAATGACGAGGTGGAAATCCTTGCAAAAACAGCAGCACAGGAAGCAAAGAAAACTACCACCTGAAAATAATGTCATACATGTAAGACTTCAGGATGTCAAACAAACAGCCTATAAAAATATTGAAGAAAAATGGTAGAGAAGATGAGGATTATCTGAGAGAGGCAGGAACCTGTATGCAAAAATACAAACTACGAAGCACTCAATTGTGTACTATTTTTTAACTAGACATTTCAGCAAATTTGCCCAACTAAGAACTGGCTACACATGTGCAGAACTCAACTACTACAAGAACCGAGTAGTCCAAACTAACACCATAGAGTCATGCAACTGTACATGTGGACCACCTGAAACACCTCACCATTTCCTCCTGGAGTGTCCTTGCTAAGAAAACAAACGAGAAGATATGTTACATCAAATAGCCTAAGAGGTCGGGATCAGAAACCTGATTTTAGCTACTATGCTAACCAGACTATGAGACCAAAGCAAAACTACAAACAGTGGCACATTACATTGACAAATGATTGACAGAACTGTCATATTTGATACTACTGTTCTTCAATCCCAATCTTAACCAGCTCATACCATTTATAAAGCACAGAGAGGAAAATATGCTGAGCAAAAGGCACAAAAGGGAAAACCTGAACGTTGGAAAAATTAGTGCCAACAGGCCATAATATTGGGAAAATCAGCTTGTACTTATATTTTTTAGTGCCCAGAGTCAGAATCAAACTCGGGACCTTCAGCACTGTACCCACATGTATCATCATCCAAATCTCATATTAATGAGACTCATACCTTATAGTATAATGATGACATGCACCTGGAATACCACGATAGAAACTAATCTGATAAAGGATAGTCCCAGTATGAGGGAAAGAAACGGGTCACACGCTGATAAGAACAGTCCCAGGATGAGGGAAAGAAACGAGTCAAACGAAACGCAAAATAGAAACTGGTATAAATATTGATTTTGTTATCAGTAAATTAAAAAGCAAACTTAATATTACTAGTATGTTATATACATATGTATACACATTCATGGGGCCTCTAAAGGTTAATTTCGTGCAACGTTTTCCGCCTTTTTAATTCACGTGTTTTCGTGTTTTGAAGTTTTATTTCTCGTTTTCTCGTGTTTGGCTCGACGTGCGTGCCTCGTGTTCTCCTTTATTTATTTTCCGTGTTTCGTGTCGGTACTCTTAATTTCTCGTGCTTGTCCTGCATATGATTAAAAGTAAGGCCGGGATGAAATTCAAAGCCCCGCCCGGTCATTCAGGAGATTGTCAGTTCAAATTATGTGTTCCCATGCAGACTATTTAAAATTCAGCCGCCTATAATATTAATTATTATGAATAATATTTTTCTTTCAAATCAGTTGCAACTAGCGGACGCTAAAATGTGACTGCAGGGTCATCTTGTCCATTATTTATAATGGCTGGATGATCTCCAAGAACGGCTGTTTCATAAATTATTTTTACTTTTTACATTAATAGTTACTATTTTATTTCTCGTGCTTCGTTTTTTCCCGATTTTTATTTTCCGTGCAACGTTTTTGCCATTTTTATTTTACGTGTTTCCGTGTTGAGGGCCCCCCTTTACCACCCTCATTCATGAATCTTCAATCTGTCGATACCTATCTTGGCATTGCACAAGGTCTTGTTTTTCTCTGACTGTTTATGACGTCTTTACACTAAATCCATAGGCGGATCCAGGGGTGTATATATATATGATGGATACTTCTGTTGTAGAGTTGTCACTGACTCAGACGTACTTATGAATATAATTATTTTCTGTGACTGTATATTACATTAATTTGTAGGATCCTTTACTATAGATAATTTAGCTGATCTGTAACAATAACATCTTCATGCCTTATATATCATGTACTGCAGTACGCCGCTAGATTAAAACTGACGTGGAAAGGTAACACACGGCCAGCGAAAGCTCTTTTTTTGAGAGCCCAGGTGGTCGTGTGGTCTAGCGGGACGGCTGCAGTGCAGGCGATTTGGTGTCACGATATCACAGTAGCATGGGTTCGAATCCCGGCGAGGGAAAAACCAAAAATTTGCGAAAGCAAATTTACAGATCTAACATTGTTGGGTTGATGTTTAGACGAGTTGTATATACATTATGTACACAGCCATGTATCACCATCATTGATGGCATTCCGATGGATACTTCTGTTGTAGAGTTGTCACTGACTCAGACGTACTTATGAAAATAATTATTTTCTATGACTGTATATTACATTAATTTGTAGGATCCTTTACTATAGATAATTTAGCTGATCTGTAACAATAACATCTTCATGCCTTATATATCATGTACTGCAGTACGCCGCTAGATTAAAACTGACGTGGAAAGGTAACACACGGCCAGCGAAAGCTCTTTTTTTGAGAGCCCAGGTGGTCGTGTGGTCTAGCGGGACGGCTGCAGTGCAGGCGATTTGGTGTCACGATATCACAGTAGCATGGGTTCGAATCCCGGCGAGGGAAGAACCAAAAATTTGCGAAAGCAAATTTACAGATCTAACATTGTTGGGTTGATGTTTAGACGAGTTATATATATATATATATATACAACTCGTTGATGTTTAGACGAGTTATATATTTATATATATATACAACTCGTCTAAACATCAACCCAACAATGTTAGATCTGTAAATTTGCTTTCGCAATATATATTGTGTCTCATCAGTTTTCTGTAGATTAGTCATGATCGGTATATGAGTATACTTCGAAAAGCGGACAGAAGTATAAGATTGATTCATTGGTGCCATTTTCATAAAAGTATACTGTCAGCTGATAATTTGTCTATATTTATACTAAATAAAGTTGAGAATGGAAATGGAGAATCATTGTCAAAGAGACCATGGAGCAGAAAACAGCCGAAGCAACCAATAGAATACTTGGGTGAGAAAGCAGAGTTGTCTTCCTTTCCTTATTCTTGGGACTATTTCAACAATGAATTTAAATAATGACTAATTTAGTTCATAAATATTTTTTATTGTTCATGTCGGAGACTTACCGGTGAAGAAAATACAATGTATTGTCTCTGTTCTACATTTATATAAAAAAAAAGACTATTCTGAAGAAAATATGATACCGTAAACGATTTTCAATGGTATCACTGAGATGTGAGACGACAAGATGTTGTTAAATAGACTGAAAAGCTAGTTGTTCCACTGTCCATTTGGAATAGGTACATATTTAATATTTATTTGAAATATGATTATAGAATGTCTTACTAAGTTTGTTTTAGTAAAAGAAAGATAATCCCATCAAAAGAGGAATACGTGACAGAAGAGGAATAAGGTTAACATAACAACAACTCAAAACACAAACAATTTGCCATTTACATGATAATTTTCAGATTAACAGTCATTTCTGATATTTTGCAATTTTGGCTATTTTCTTCAAACTTGTAAATGATAACAAGTATTATGCAATTTGACATTGGCATTTTAATCTGCAACTGATTTGTGAATAGTTCCCTTGCACTTTGTTATCATGAACGTAGTGAAACATAAACAAATGTCGGTTTCATACTAAGGTTATATGTATTAACCCTAGAACACTTTATCAAATTTTATTTTTTTGATTTAATCTTTTTGGTTTTTCATCAAAGAAAATGTTTAACATTGTCATTTGCACGAGATCATGATAGGCACTTACAGAATGTGGCGGGGTTAAACTAGTTTGTTGACGCCAAATCCCCCCTAACCTGGGATTGTTGTGTAACTGTACAAAATAAGAACAAACTATAAAATTCAGTCGAAAAGGGTTAAACTCATCATATTGATGCAAAGCAGAAAGATATCTAACAAAATCACAGAGTGAACGTGGTATGGTATTTATATATGCTCACAATAAAAAAAAAGACGCTATAAATACTGAGATTATTCACAGTTAATGACAGCTAGTTCAAAGTCAAAAGCAACTAATAAAACAAAATCATGCAACTTACACTATAATATCAATAAGTACACATCTAACATTCACTTGATTTAGTTTGAAGACGTCATTAACAGTCAGAGAAAAACAGGTGTCGACAGAATGTGCCGCGATATGTATATACAAATAATGTTTAGTTTGATTAAAATTAACTGATTAACAAAATAATTATTAGTTCCAATAAAAAACAATGTTCATAGATTTAATTACATACCAAAATAAAAACTTTTTTCAAGTACTCCGTACTAGATTTCCTTTTGGTCACACTGCATTTTGGTCACAAAACTTAGTAAGTTGCCTCACATTCTCATTAAGAAAAAATTCACACACCTAATTAAATGGGCATTTAAAAAGTCAGAATGTGAATATATATGTTCAAACTCTTTTAGGTCATTTTTTAGTAGCAATAAACCAAAAAACTATGTCAATTGGACATGCTTTGATACTATATATGCCCTTGAATTTTTACTAGATAACATTTTTGTTCGCTTTGGGGATTCCGTATATCTTCAGATTATCGGAATTCCAATGGGGACTAACTGTGCACCACTTATTGCGGACCTGTTTTTGTATTGCTATGAGTTACAATTTATGACAGAAATAAGCAAAGACCCATCGAAACAACATCTGATAAACAAATTTAATAATACTTTTAGATATTTGGATGATATTTTGGCTCTCGATAATGACGACTTCAGTATATATATTAAAGAAATTTATCCTGTTGAACTTACTTTAAATAAAGCTAATACTAACAATGACCACTGCACTTTCCTCGATCTTGATATCTATATCACTAACGGAAAGCTGAATACTAAAATTTATGATAAAAGAGATGATTTTTCATTTCCTATCGTTAATTATCCATTTTTAGATGGTGACGTTCCCTTGTCACCATCTTACGGTGTTTATATATCTCAACTTGTACGATTCGCTCGTGTATGTAACAATGTTTTAGATTTTAACGAGAGAAATTTTTGTATTACTGAAAAATTATTACACCAGGGTTTTCGATATCACAAACTAGTCAAAACATTTACTAAATTTTATCATCGGTATAAGGACATCATTCGTAAATATAGCTCAACATGCAGACTTCTTATACGTTCAGGTATTTCACATCCAATTTTTTATGGAAATATTCTTTATAAAGCACAAAGGTGTCAGTATTCACCTCAAAAACTAACAAAACCTTTGAATAGACTTATTTAGAAGGGATATAGTTACGATACTGTTGTCAGGTCATTAAAGATTGCATATTTTGGCGTTAATATTGATTCACTTATAGGGTCTTTGCATCGGAACTAAACACATTTATTCAAAAACCAGTTGTTGGCATGACACGGGTTATGTTCTTCTCATATATGTTATGATGGTATGATACTAAACCCCTAACGGGAAGGATTGTGCCTGATGTTCATATGATGAAATCATAATCTTTCAGTCAGTTTAATTGAAGTCTGGAGCTGGCATGTCAGTTAACTGCTAGTAGTCTGTTGTTATTTATGTATTATTGTCATTTTGTTTATTTTCTTTGGTTACATCTTCTGTCATCAGACTCGGACTTCTCTTGAACTGAATTTTAATGTGCGTATTGTTATGCGTTTACTTTTCTACATTGGCTAGAGGTATAGGGGGAGGGTTGAGATCTCACAAACATGTTTAACCCCGCCGCATTTTTGCGCCTGTCCCAAGTCAGGAGCCTCTGGCCTTTGTTAGTCTTGTATTATTTTAATTTTAGTTTCTTGTGTACAATTTGGAAATTAGTATGGCGTTCATTATCACTGAACTAGTATATATTTGTTTAGGGGCCAGTTGAAGGACGCCTACGGGTGCGGGAATTTCTCGCTACATTGAAGACCTGTTGGTGACCTTCTGCTGTTGTTTTTTTTTTCTATGGTCGGGTTGTTGTCTCTTTGGCACATTCCCCATTTCCATTCTCAATTTTATTCGTTTTCGTTAGAGTCGGCATTCGATGCAACATTGTAAATAAAAACATGTCAAATTGGCAATTTTTTCTCATAATGCCTTCAAACTACCATAAAGGCTAATATCACGTCTTCTTATATCTATAAACCCGTCTATCCTATTTTATGCTATAAATAGATTACTTTGTTAAATAAAAATCCCAGACATCAGAATTGCCAACTTGTAAATTTTTTGTGCATGAGTTGTTACTTTCTTTTCAAATACTTCTTTTATATTTTATCTTATTATACCCTCATTAATGTGTTCATTCTATTATGAGTACAATCTTAAATACTAGTTTGTATATACATGCTGTCCCTATATTCTTATTTGGAGAATTTTTATCATAAAACAATGAATTTATTAATATAAAATGATTGTCTGAGCCTAACAGCAATTTATGCTTTATCTTGTTTGATACATCATACTTAATTCTTTACTTTATAGACTATAAGTGATTATACCGGTTAAGAGTTCAGAAATCACACAGACAATTTTGGATAAATTATTTGAACTGTTTACATTTCAAGTACCACGATACAAGAATTTTAAAAGAAACTAAACAATCGTTGTGGAAAAAGATTAATTAAAAAGTCCAAGCTTTGTCAATAAGTCAGTCAATACATGCAAGGAGAGTGTATACAACATCCTTCATACTAGTATACCATTATTAAATTTATGTAATGCATTTTTATTTTAATTAATGTGTTGCTCAATTCGAATCAATATAAGGAACAAAACATTTCTGAGTAACTTAAATCCATTCCAGTGGATTAGAGATAAAAGTTGTGTATTAACAGGGGAAAAAATGAACATTCGAGAAAAATTCAGTTTGGTTTATGTTGCTAATTTTTTTTTGGGGGTTGGTGAATTATTTATGTAGTATTTTAATGTATGGTTGTGAAGTTTTGGATGTTCATAGAGCACCAAATGTAGAAAAAGTCCATTTAAACTATTGTTAAACATTACTAGGTGTCATGAGGTCCACTTTTAATGTAATGGTATATTATGAATTAGGAATGGTATATTATGAATTAGGAAGATTTCCATTGTTATATGAGCGAAATTTTAGGATACTCAAATTATGGACTAAAATTCACGGTAGTGAAAATTGTAGTATAAAGTCATGTTACAAAGAACTAGTAGCAAATAGCAATAAATGCAAAAACTTGGCAACTTGTATTAAAACAATTTTATATGATCTTGGTATGAATTATTATTGGGACAACCAATTGGTACTTTGTTTGGATAGTTTATTTTTACGATTAACCAAACAACGAATATATGATCAAGCTAAACAAGAGTTGCATTTCACGCTTTAAACATCACCAAAGTGTAGAATATTAGACAATTACTGTCTTTTGGTGAGGTAAATGTGTGGTTTTATTGACTTTTGAAAAACGGATATTCACTGAGGCCAACGGCCGAAGTGAATATTAGTTTTTCAAAAGTCAATAAAACCACATATTTACCGAAACAAAAGACAGTAAATGTTTTATTCCATATTCCGAGAGAAATTAATGTAATGGAAAATATTTACCAAAACCAATTGTACATCAAACGTTTTTTTACCAAAATTATACACGTAAAAGCACGCGACGTTTTGCGCGGTGAATATCCTTTTTCCGCAGGTGAATATGCTTATTTATTCAAAATCCCATTCATATAGAAAAACCTACTAATATTTTATCAATATGGAATAAATAAGTATATTGTGTCAAATGTAGAATTACAATTTTATTTACAAAATGTATTCCTGTAAGTGGATAACGAGAATTTGCCTGTCCTCACATAATCTATGCATTGAAAATGGTCGTTTTTATGGAATAAGTAGAAATAGTAGAATGTGTATTAAATTCTAATTCGTAAACTCAAACGAATATAAAATATTTATCAAATAACCACAAACTCTCACATGGGAGACGCCACTTGCAGAGACAAGTGCACATTTTATTATTCGTATATGTATAATGAAATCAATGTTTTTGAGTAAATACACCGAACATTCTCAGCTGGTACTGGTTTCCGCATACTAAAGATGAACAAATCTGAAAATAAATAATATAAAATATTTATTTATTTGGAAAACTGCAATTAGTACGGTGACCAGACCCAATATTTTTAAGATTTAATCGTCAAACATACTATATGGCTATATTATATATCATTGGATTCGGAAAAATGAGTACTATTGAAATATCGATGTCGTCAAAAAGAAATGTGGTAACACTTTTGCATAAAATGAGGTCAAAGATCAAATTCTGTTTTTATTTTTTCTTCTTCTATACTTTCAAAATTTGAAGAAATATACAACAATTTAAGTTAAATTCTAGATACATACATTTTCTTATAGCAATTTGCAATGAATCATCTCGAAAATGTTAAAAAAAAATGAAAAAGAAATCGATTTATTCTGGAAATTGGCGTTTTTCAAATATTTGTTCTATTACACAAGATCAACACATATTCTGTTAAAATTACTGTAGTTACCTTGCCGGCTAACTTCCAACCTCATCAATAAATGATGAATATTATTTTTACCTGCATCCTTCTGTCATGAAGGCATATTTTGCATAAGATCATTCATGAAATTCATTAAATCTAAAAAGCACTCAATTATTCGAAAATAGTTACAATTCAACATTCCAATCAAAGAGATCCACACAACAGAATTATATCTTCTGGCTAATTGTCAAGGAACATGATTTGAAATTTCTACATAATTCTGACCCTTTACAGGACCAAAGCCCCGGACATGTAAGGTTTTGTAGTGAACAAACACATGACTCTTTCACATGCAGATTTTCCTTCAATGAAGACACAAGATCCTGCAAGAATTGTGCTGAAATATGCCTTTTAAAATACACGGGGTGTAATGAATCATTTTACTCTCGCCAACCGTATTCTAAAGGTGACCGGATAGGGGTTTAGCAATGTGTAATGCGTTTCATTTTTTTTAGTTTGAAACGAAGTACGTAAAACATACTGTTTCAGTGCCGTCTCGCAGGAAGGTAACCTGACTAAACTTACATGATCTTACTTGTGGTAAACTTGAATAATTATTATGATGGAGTGGTTTTAAAGAGATAGTTCTGATCACAAACCTTTGAAATTATCTTTCATGCCAAAACAAGGGCTTCATCATTGTCAATATTACCGAAACTCTAAACGCAACTGAAATAGTCGTGCGTGTCCTTCGAAGTCTTGTAGACAGTTTGAATACCTACTCCAAACAGAGACGAAGTTGCGTCGCATCCGGTAAGTACATGTGCAGCAGGCAATAGTTTACAAATTGTTGGGGAAAGACAGACACATAGTTATTGAATGGGTGAAAATCTCCGCCCATCATTTACACTGCTAATGTTCCACATCTGCAACCACAACTCGCTTGTATGTGTCCTATTTTTATAGTAGCGAACACACAAAACAATTACAATTGTATAAGAGGTCTTTATGATTGTTCTACCACTCTTTCACATTTCCCTTAACTCCGTGTCAAAGTTTAAGGCATTGGGTATAGGCCTTCTCTTGAGTGCTGAACAAGTTACGACAGCCATGAACAGTGTTGGTATAAATAACTAAGTTTCAAACGTTCTGACTATGTAAAGCTCACATCATGTGGAATCTTATCGGATTTGTCAAGGTTTTCCAGTCAGAAATAATTCTCCGCTCTATAATCTGATACACTTTGATGGAAGCTGTAGTCTCTGTGCGGCTTTCCCTTTCGGCAGACTTTATAGAGTTGTTCGTGTCGTAGCGGTCAAAAACATATGCTATTATGTGCGCCATAGAAATTCATTAGAACATATTTTTTTAATAGTAAGCTGCAAGGTCGCCGCATGTTTTACCTTTCTTAGCATTAATAAATTGAACCAATGCCATACCATCTCTTATGTAAGTTGTGAGTGATGGTATAAAGGAAGGTAGGGAAAGTGCACAAGAGACTTAAGATTCGAATTGCTTCACAAAATCCGACTTGCATGATTTTCTCATGGTGCCGTCATTTTGAAAAGGGGATAATGGAATGGGTGCGACAACACATGTTCTATGATAACATCATCTCTACATTTTGCCGAAATTAGTGCACGTCTAATTTCAAGTTATGGATTTATGTGACCTGAAAGTATTTCCCCCGATTTATTTTTCAGGTTTGTGTTTGACTTTGATATTGGACTATAAAAACTTCTTGTGATCTTAAGAAAGAGCACTAATGATTAAATGTTTAGACATTTTCAAGCCTTCCTCGACAACTGTGAGCAAAGAACCTCGAATATGTCTTGAAGCATGCATTTAAGAAGAGATATTGATAAGACATTGAGGGTGGGATTCCACACCAAAGGGATCAGTCATGGAGCATTTAGATGGTTCACAATGGCAATAACATGTTCTTCATCTCTGTTCATTGCTGTTGGCTTTGTTTCTTACTGTGAATTTGCATAATTTTCAGTATTTCCATCCCTTTTCAGTATTACACGACTAATGGATTCTATGAAATGTCTAGTAAGGGCCCATCTAACAAGCGCAGACTTTTGAATTGTTATGCCTACAGTGCCACCTAATCCCCTTGAGGCTTTTATAACGGTCTTTTCTGTTGCCATGTCATATTACTTTTAAAATGTCCAGGAATCTGTCTAAAAAGCAAAGTAGCCATCTATAAAAGGTGATCAAATGTTCACAGAAAATTGAAGCATATCGAGTATGTAAAATGGCATCCACCTTCGTGGAGTACGGTTGGTTACAAAAATATAATTTTACATTTGAGATGACGATCTCAAGGAAGAGACCAATTTCCCTCTCGTTCTGCTCTAACATTTGACAGCTAAATGTCTACTGCTTCAGGGAACATATCCCAGTATGTAAATGTAAGTAATACATCACATCCCAATAGCGTATATGTATCTATAAGAGGCTGCATATGAGCTTCGAATAGCTCCGTCATATACGAGCGTTATGAATTTTGTCTGGCTTGAATTGCTGAAATAGTGCTTCTGAGACAAATGAATTTGATATTATTGATTAATAAAGGTACAAATGTATGAAATAACATATAAATGTTAATTATTTTACATTTTGCGTTACAAAAATCATGAAATTGAATTGGAACGTACTCTATTAAGTCACTGGTGGTAAGCGGATGGTCGTAACTAAAAGTTACGACCATCTGAATATGGGAGACAACTCTAGGGATAAGTTTTTCTTTTCCGATTTTCGTGCAGTAAAAGGTTCATTTGAGTCAAACCGCTTGTCTCATATACATATATCGTGAGTGCATTCTTATTGAAACCAAATTTGACACATAAAATCATTCCAATTTTCGTAAAATAGCCATTCAAAAATTCGAGCATGATGGTCGTAACTTTAACTTGTGATGGTCGTAATGTCAACTGTAGTATTTTGGATGATGGTCGTAACCGACACAAGATGGTCGTAACTTTGAAAGATGACCGTAACTCAAGTATTTAGACGAACTTTTATCAAGCTATTTTAAAAGTACTGTGCACATGCATAACCATGTTGATAAACTCAGTTGTTATATAAAGTTTACTACAAAAAAATATTATTTCATTTGTTACTTTGATAATGGTATGCAGAAATTAAGTTAAAGAAATATCAATGATACATTTTTTGTATGTTCCAAACGACCATCATTTAGGAGAAACAGTGAAAACTAATCAACTCGCATTAAGCCAAATAGTATGTAAGGGTTATTAATATATTTTTACTGTACGTTAAAGCATAAAATTGTTGATCATTGTTGAATATTTGCTTTCAGATTTTTTTTTATTTACGACTTTTTACTTCCTGCAATCATGTCGGCAGATGAAATTATTGAACGTACAATTTTGAACAATCTTCTTTAATTTTTAATCAGCTATTGCAGTTTTTATAAACCATTGGCTTTCAAATATTCGGCTTTTGGTGAACCATGATTAATGAAAATCCACAAATGCCTGGTGGTTTTATCGTGTTGTCTTTATTTTTTATCGATTGCATGATGATCTTGCGGTATATATCATTGATAATTGTTCTAAGT
Source organism: Mytilus edulis (assembly GCA_019925275.1). Taxonomy (NCBI): domain Eukaryota; kingdom Metazoa; phylum Mollusca; class Bivalvia; order Mytilida; family Mytilidae; genus Mytilus; species Mytilus edulis. The sequence goes on from CM034353.1 coordinate 6,968,770, forward strand.
ATTGGTTCAGAATAAAAACTTAATCCATGGTGTCGCAATGAACATTGTGTTAACCTAGAAAGTATGAATAAGGTTGAGATATTTTACAATGCTACACGCGTTGAATTTAAGAGTAAGATCAAATATCAGTAGTTTGTAAACAGGATAACATTACAAGGTAGAACTAAATGTACTGCGGCAAATATAACATACATATATGCAGGTATATATTTTACAATGATACACGCTTTGAATTTAAGAGTAAAATCAAATATTAGTAGTTTATAGCCAGCCTTGTAGCTAAGATAACATTACAAGGTAGAACTAAATGTACTGCGGCAACTATCACATACATATGCAGGTTGAAAATAATATTTATGTTATATGTTTATATTGTATGAATGTACTCAGATTTAAAAGACCAGCACGCTGAGTTGAAGAATAAAGATCTATATTTTAAATATTATCCTGGCTACAAGCTATGTATAAATACTGTTGAAGTCCTTTTGCTGAAATTCAAAAAAAAAAATACATTATCATCAGCACATAGTAAACAATGTGAATTGCTGACCCCCATATTCCTTAGAAAGAAGTTTAAGGATCCATACTGTGAAGGAATTTTTTTTAACTCGTGTAGAAATTTTGACTCTAAATATGCCTCCTCTAGTAGTGGAAAGATGATCCCAAATTGTCAAGCCTGTGCCAGTATCTGATCATAGACTTTGCAATGAAAAAATACAGAGTGAATCTACCGAGCTAAGAAAGATTGGCAAAATGTGTTTCTCTTTTGGTAACACCAAGTAAATGTTTACAAAATTCAATGCGTAGTCTTTCTGAAAGAATCTTAGGATAAGCCTGATCTACATTTTTTTGCTGAAGTTGAAAAAATGGCAAGATCATCAGCATATGTATAGTAAAGAATAGGCTGGTCGTCAATAAACAACAGCTGGATCAGGGGATCTTTTAACACAATCAGGAAGTTCATTTATAAAAATTTTAAACAAATTTGGACTCAAATTGTCTCCCTGATTTACTCCAACTTTAGTTCCAAAGAGATCTCTTACCATACTCTAACTATATTCAATAGCTTAAGTTTTATCCCTGGGAGAATGACAGTATCAAAAGCCTTCTGGAAATCAACAAAGAAGGCAAACATTCTACCTTCTTTTGTATTACAATACTTATATATAATAGTTTTTAGAATGAACATATGGTCAGATGGTCGTGTTTTTTTTTTTTTTTTTTTTTTTGGTAAACCAAATTTAGCTCTCATCAATGATATGATATTTATCTAAGGATTTACAAAAGACGTGTATCAAGTATCTTATTAAAAAGGCTTCCCAAATGAATCAGTAATTGCAATTCCTCGATAGTTATTAAGATCGGATGCATCATTCCCTTTATGAATTGGGAATAAAAAACGTGTGGTCCAGGGTTCATGGTATTTTCCATAAGAAAGACAAAGATGTATAACGGATAGCATGGTACCAATAGGCGTTTTCAGAATTTTCTAAAACCACGGGTAATAATTATACCTGAACTTCGAATTTGCAACTTATAATCAGCTTGACTATATACCAAATGACAATACGACTTTTCAAAATCCAGGCTAAGAATAAGATGTATGTTGTTTAATTCGATTACGGACCTGCGAATTCGCGGATATGGTCTTGTCTCGATAACGATCCACATAACATTATTTTGACTCCTTACTTATGCTCTTTCGTCTTAAAGTATCAATTCTAAATTGTAGATTTTTCTTTTAAATTCCACCTAGTAGGTACACACTAGTTTTTAAAAAGTTTATCTTTTCAATACATGCAAAATATAAAGAAAATAAATCAGGATACTGTTATTTCGTGTGATGTCAAATTTGTTAAAATCGCCTTTTCTTAATTCGTAACTAAGAATGATCATAACCAGAGCTGTGTGTTAAAATGAATTCTCCACTTTTGAGAATTTATATTGTTATTAAACTTAACAGCTTATAATTAGTTGCCTCTTGGTTGATTTTATACATTATATTTTAAGTAACAGTGACTGATCATTTCATTTTGTATTGGTTTTTTTTTTCTTTCGATTCGTTCCAATTTTCTTTTCTTTCGCACTTTACAGGTATCCCTCTCTTCAACTCTTTTAGTTTTTATCATTTAGTGAAATCAACTTCACAAATATATCATATAATATATTCATATAACAAAAGACACGTTTAAAACTATTGACTTGTCTTATTAGGTCCTATTTAATAAAGAGTTACGACCATCACAATTTTAAGTTACGACCATCCTGAACATTTTTGTTTTTTAGTTACGACCATCATGCTCGAATTATTGAATGATCATTTTACGAAAATTGGAATGTTTTTATGTATCCAATTTTGTTTCAATATCAACGCACTGGCGATTAGTATGTATGAGACAAGCGGTTTTACTGAAACATTGTTTTACTGCACGAAAATCGGAAAAGAAAAATGTATCCTTAGAGTTGTCTCCCATCTTCGGATGGTCGTAACTTTAAGTTACGACCATCCGCTTACCACCAGTGTAAGTGCAAGGTATTCGTAGTGTTAAACTTTTACAAAAACTCTTTAATAAAGAATTAATTTTGCTAAACTTTCTTTGAAATCGTTAAAATAATATGAATAAGGTGTAACAACAGTGAATATAATAACAGAAATCATATCACGGATGTTATTTTACAATGTTGACCTCAAAACTTTTCTTAGTCGATTTTTCGTTCAAGTTAATTAACGTACTTCAAAGCCCATTTTACGAAAATTGCACCGTACGATTTTTTGACGACAAGTGAAAATGTTAAGCGTAACCTTTGAACTACCAATACTGTGATTTATAGCCGTATAGTCCGAATGACAATTAAACTCCTTAAATAAGCGACTTTTCCTTTCTCGGTCACCGTACTAAATGGCTCGAATGACTTTAAACTACCTGAATTCACTCGTGCATGAAACTTTAAACCCCCTTCAAACCGACCTTACTATAAATAACTAAACACCTGTTAACTATAAACAACAACAACATTCTTCATGTTCGACTTTTGTACAACTTTGATAAATACATTTAAATTCTAATTCGTAAACTCAAACGAATATAAAATATGTATCAAATAACCACAAACTCTCACATGGGAGACGCCACTTGCAGAGACAAGTGCACATTTTCGACACACAAAGAACGGGAAAAACATAAGGAAAAAGATTATTTATTAAATTCCTAAATTTTGTGAAACAGACAACTGTGTTTTAAGGTCCTCCTTTACGTAACCATCTTTTGCTCTGTCTGATTTCCACCTTCCATGTTTCTTGAAAATTCTATCCGAAATCCCAGCGTTAGCGGCTGAAGTAGCACCACCAGATCTTAACGAGTGTAATCCAAACTTAGTTTTATCAAGTCCTAAAGATTGTAATTTTTCTAATAATAATTCTCTGGCTCTAGTATATGAGATGTGTCTTGAATCATTACGAAGCTTATGAGTATTCGCTTTCTTAAAGAATGTTATTTGCCGAAAAATGAATTTATCATCTTCAAGATTTATGTCAGCATCTTTAATATAGCTCTCTAAACAAGTAACTGGACATGTTATATTATTACTTTTCGCAATTATAACACAACTTCCTGCCTGTATTTGTCTGTCTTGCTCTTTTCTATAAAAATAGACATATGTGTAGATTGAAATTGGATATCACATGCCCTAATATTAACTATTTCTGAAAATCTCAGAAAACCGGCATAACCTATCAAACACATAGTCACTATTCGTTTATCCAACAGATTTTCAGTAGAACCAAATCTATTAACTAACTGAGTGAGTATTTCTGGTGTAATGGGTTCCTTTTTAGAACAAGGACGAGAAAGCTGCCTCTTTGCACCTTCGGCTACATTTTTGACTAGCTCAGATGCACATGCATGGATTGTTATATCCAGCTATATTATGTGCCCAAGCAATAGAATATATTACTTCTTTTATTTTAGACGACGAACACTCATTGTGCATCAAATAAATTAGATACAAACTAACATGATAATCGGTGGCTGGCATGCTATTAACAGAATCATAATTTTTACACCATTTACACCAACTTCGGAAAGCATAATTATACTTCTTGACTGTATTTTGAGCTTTAGATTTCAGAACAATTTCTGGTAATTTGAATAATAATCCTTTTAAACTCTTATCCTTTTCTTTATGAAATTCCGTCCACCTTCCAACATGAAACAAATCTGAAACATGTATAAACGAAAAGAAAATATATAACCCGTTAATAAATTTTTGGCATACAATGTGTATTTTAAGTAACAGAACCTAAACGTGTAGTGTTTCAATCAGTGACACTAAGAAATCTATTCGTCAACATTCAGCTCAATGTAAAACCAAGTATTTTATAATAACCGTCAGTCCGGTGACTAAATACAATCAACCCAGTTACTTTTAAAAGCCCATTGGCTTCAAAAACATAAGCGAAGTGACTTTGCCCAATGGCTACCATACCAACAAATCCGTTGGCTGTAATACTCATAAGCCTATTGACTTATATATATACATGGCGTGACTTCAAAAACATAAGCCCACTGACTTCGATACCACAAAGAACTTCCCACTGGTTCAATACCAACAAGCCAAATGGCTTCAGAAAATAACCAGCCCAGTGACTTTATTTGAACAACCTGCCCAGTGCTTCAATAACAACCAACCAATGACTTTTATATATCAACAAGCCCAGTGGCTTAATACCAAAAAGCCCAGTGGCTTCATACCAACAAGCCCAGTGGCTTCAATGACATAAGCCCAGTGGCTCTAATAACACCAAGCCCAGTGGCTTCATACCAACTAGCCCAGTGGCTCTAATAATACAAAGCCCAGTGGCTTTATACCAACAAGCCCAGTGTCTTCATATCAAGCCCAGTGGCTTCAATGACATAAGCCCAGTGGCTCTAATAACACCAAGCCCAGTGGCTTTATACCAACAAGCCCAGTGGCTCTAATAACATCAAGCCCAGCGGCTTTATACCAACAAGCCCAGTGGCTCTAATAACACCAAGCCCAGTGTCTTTATACCAAAAGACCCAGTGGCTTCATACCAACAAGCCTAGTGGCTTCAATGACATAAGCCCAGATGCTCTAATAACACCAAGCCCAGTGGCTTTCATATCAACAAAGCCCAGTGGCTTTATACCAACAAGCCCAGTGGTTTCATACCATGCAACAAGCCCAGTTGCTTCAATGACATAAGCCCAGTGGCTCTAATAACACCAAGCCCAGAGGCTTTATACCAACAATCCCAGTGGTTTTATACCGTGTATACCAACGACCCCAGTGGCTTCATACCAACAATCCCAGTGGCTTCAATGACATAAGCCCAGTGGCTTTAATGTCACAAAACTTCCAGTGTTTCAAAAAACAACAAGCCCAGTGGCTTCAAAAACAACACAGTCCAGTGGCTTGATTTAAACAACCTGTCCAGTGGCTTTAATATAACAACATTGCTCAGTGGCTATCATACCAGCAAGCGCAATGGCTTAATTTAAACAGCCTGCGTAGTGGGTTACAAACAAGCTCAGAGGCTTAATTTTAACAACCTGCCTAGTGACTTCAAAAACAAACACCCCGTGGCTTTAATATAACAAAAATTTTCAATGGCTATCATACCAACAAGCTGAATGTCTTAATTTAAACAACCTGCCTAGTGGCTTCAATAACAATTTTTCCAGTGGCTATCATACCAACAATCCAAGTGGCTTTATTTTTAACCACCTGCCTAGCTGCTTAATTTAATCACCTGCCTAGTGGCTTAATAACAATTTATTTTCATCTTTCCAACCAACTATTTTGTATCAATAGAAATAATAACTTCAAATACTTATAAATACTTGACCAAACTAATTCATTGAGATCTTCAATTTTATTTGTACAATATAACATTATTAAGGAACAATGCGAACAACAAGAACACTGCCTGTAAATCTATCTGATCCAAATAAAGACTTTTTATTTGATCCGTGTTTATAAATATCTCTTGCATCTTTAAATTCTAACATATCTGCGATGTAAGGTTGACATAACATGTTTCTTTGAAATAATAATGGCCAATATGATGCAGATATCCACTTCGGGACCACTAATGTACATCTAGCTTTACAAGCTACGCTGTGTTTTAACACTCGGCTAATTAAGTTTATAGGTGGCACTGACCAATCATTTTCGTTTACCCAATTAAATGCAAAAGCGTCAACACCTGATGTACCTTGTGTATAAAATTTTGAATTAAAACTAGCAATTTTATTATTATTGCTATCCGCAAATCTATCGCATGTATGCGGCCCAAACAAGTCATCTATAAAATGAAAAAATTCATCAGTCACACTCCAATCATCATAATCAAAAATCCTACTTAAGGAATCAGCCTGGACATTTTGATCTCTAGGAATCAACTGTATATCTAAATATATCGAATTTTTAACACATACTGAAAATATGGTCATAGCTAACTGATGTAAATCAGGTTTTGAACTACCAGTCTGAATAATATGAATACAATTAAGGCAATCCGTGAACCATTTCACTACTTTCCCGAATAACTGATACTGAAAAGTTTCTAAGCAACTTTTTATGGCATACATTTCTCTCCACGTAGAACTCCTTTTTTTTTTATCCTCAGACCACATTTTGTGAAATATTTTATCATCTAATTGACACGAATATGCACCACAGGCAAAACTGCTTGCATCAGAATACATAACTACAGTAGGAATCTTATAATCCGACAAACACTTTACATTTAGTTTAGAAACATGTACTTTCCAAAATAACAACTCGTTTATAACATCTTGGTCCGATAATTTAAATGTATAATCCCATGACACTCTAGATTCAATCAACCGATAAATATTTCTGGTCATCAATCTCGTCACGTTACCTAGTGACATAGAAACAATACGTCCCGTTGTTCTAGCTAAATTTCGTGCAGAAATAGAAGGTAAACTATTTACCACGTGATCAATGCTAAGAGTGAGATCTAAAACTCGTTTGTCGGGAATATGAATAGTGTGCGTTTTCGAATTCCAAATTATACCTAACCATATTAACTCCGGACACGGTTTCCAAACAGATTTTTCTGTATTTATTACAAAACCTGCTTCTGTCAAGGATTTTAAAACAAAATTTGAATCTGCATTACAAGAATCAAAAGTACTGTTCGTTCCCCATCCGTCATCAAGATATAAAACAATGCGAATTCCAATTTTCTCCAGTGTTTAACTAGCGGCCTTAGGCATTTAGTAAATATATAAGGACTGCATGGATGACAATCCAAAAGGTAAAACCGTGAACACTTAGAAATTCTGTTTCCACGAAAAACCTAAATAGGTATGGCAAGATTGTTCAATGTCCAAATGATGATATCCCGACCTTAAATCGAATTTAAACGTGTAATTATTTTTATCAAAATACTGCAAAGCAACTCTGCAATCCTCAAACTTAATTTTACTCTTCCAAACGTGTTCGTTAACTAAACGTAGATCAAGAATTAACCTCTTTTTCCCTGAACTTTGAACTGAAACAGTGAGTGGATTGACAACATGAGGTCTCGATTTTACCTGTACAATACAATTATTTCTAAGTAAATCTGTAATAGCTTCTGAAACAAATTCAGCATTATTATAAGCTGCCTTATTGTTCTCGTTAAACATAACTGGCGGAGTTGTGATAAACGGGATGGAATAACCGTTTTTAATAATGTCTAAAACAAATGTATTTGTATCAATGTCTTGCCAATAGTTTATATGTTCTTTTAATCTCCCTTTCACAGATGCAGACTGAAAAGATTTTTCATATTCAAATGAATCTAATTGAATAATATCTAAATGTTCATTTTTACCAAGATTTTCAGTATCAATAAGATTTAAAGAATACTTATCATTTATATCTTTAATTTCCGTTCGTTGTCTTGTTGTATCTTGTGCAATCACGTCTCCAATGTCCTTGACCGTTACATCTGAAGCAGCGATCTGTCGACTTGGGTCCGACTTGCTTTTCATACTGGTAGGGACGAAAATTACGGTTTGTAGAATTTGAAGTAGACGGAAGATCTTCGGGTGCTGTCCTAGTTGAAGGATTTCCACCATTCCTACGTTTACCGCGTGTTTGTTCCTTCTGCTTCTTACCACGCATAGCTCGAGTTTCCGCCGACCGAATCTTCTTTTCGTCCTCCGAATCTGAAGCAAGGTCATCAGACATATATTCCTTCACTGTATCCCACCCTGCTGGCGACTTATCGGCAATCTTAATGCATTTGTTTCTCTTGTGAATCTTATCTCTGATGTCGGAACAAATGTCACGGACTTTGGAATAGTCCTCATGCGCGTTTAATCCTGGATACCTCGTAGTCAATATCCGAGTTGAATTCATGTTGGACCTGATTACCATTAAACTTAAACTTATACGAATGTTGTTTTACCACTCTTTCGGATTTATTAGTCGCGTCCTCTTTGAGTTCTCTCTTCAGGCTGCCAATTTTGCTGTCGAAGTACTGCTTGAAGTTGTTGAAAGTGATATCTGCAATCTTCGTTACAGTATCTCGATCTGTAACATTAATGTCAGAATGTCTTGACGGTGGACTTTCTTCTCTTTCGGAACTTGCCATACCAACACACGTGTTATATGAAGCGGGTATATTATGTGCTACTGGTCACTTTAACTGCAATGGCTCGAATGACTTTAAACTACCTGAATTCACTCGTGCATGAAACTTTAAACCCCCTTCAAACCGACCTTACTATAAATAACTAAACACCTGTTAACTATAAACAACAACAACATTCGTCATGTTCGACTTTTGTACAACTTTGATAAATACATTTATGTGTGATAAAAATGTAGTAGAGGATGAATTTCATTTTATTTTACAATGTACAAATTATAATGATATACGTAAGAAGTTTATCAAGAAATATTATTGAACTAGACCGTCAACTTGTAAATTAATACAATTGCTTTCTGTTGAAAACACTAAGGTACTCTGCAAGTTAGGAAAGTACTTACTCTCAGTCTGTGCATTAAAGTGCACTGAGGAATAATATTTAAGACCTATGTTTATTATATGTAGTCTGAAACTCACAAACTGTATAATATGTGACTGATATTTCTGACGTTTGTTATTTATGTGTATGTTAACGCTATACAACTTGTAAACTGTATATTTATGCATATTATACTGATAAAGTGTATTGTTTAAGCCCTATGAATATTACCAATTAAATAAGCTCCAATGCATTTAGATCATCATGGTATTGATTGGAGACTGTTATTGACTGTCTGGCCTTTTCACATTTTAGCAGGAACATATATAAATAAAAATATTCTATTCTATTCTATTCTATTCTATTCTATTCTATATACTGTTCCAAGATTTTAGTAAACGTTTATATTGTAGCCTTCCGTCGGCTGTTATTTTCATTTTGATAAAATAAACCATCTGATTACTGCGCTTTATACCCCTTTTTGTTGTGTAAGGTTAAAAAAGAGTTCTTAAGTTTTTACAAGTTTTTATATTTAACATATATACTTGAACCGGGTTTCAGTTGTTTAGAGATTTTTACATGTCTTTTTAACATAGCTGTCAACCTAAGACCAACGGACGAGAATATAAACGACCTATGGTCACTATAATACCGTATACGGCCTTTAATTAATAATAAACCAAACCCTTACTGCTCTGTGGTAAGCGATGCAATTTTTTTTTAGCTATATACAAGACCCCGGGATAGCAAAATATAGAACTTTTTATTTATACAGAGAACTAACTTATGACGACCTGAAACAAGTTTATAACGTATTAGCAAGAATTCTAGAAATCAACCATCGATAAACAATAAACCAACAAGCAAAGGCCTGGTACCCCTCATGTCTAGATTTGATTGATAATAAAACAAACAATCCATCCACGGTATAAACTATTTGACTTACCGATCTCATCACGACAAACTCTTATCAGCTGGGAACATAAATTACACAAAATATTCAGTATGATAGGTCTGAAATGAGGTTTACAGACTGGAGAATAATGAACGAATATTGCAGAAAAATGGAGAAAAAGAAGAGAATCGTGTGGTACTAAATTATAAAGAATAGAAAATAATTGGACGAAAAATGTAGAAATATATATAATACCTACAATATTAAAGAATACAAAGATGAAGGACCCCTATTAATCCTGACCCTCATTGTTATATGGGACTTTCTATACTAGTTAGTATAGAAAGTCCCTGGTTGTTATCGAACGTATGTCATCAGGGTGAGACATCATATGTCACATGGCGTCATATTCTGACATACTGACGACAGAGCCGTACACCTGCAGTTTTATCTGTAAACCCATTAAATCAACGACATTGGGAGAGTAAATGTAAAGACTATACCTGAGTGAACAAACTGTTGTATCATGGTCAAGGTTAATTTAGAGTATATAGGTCATGTCATAGATTTTACGAGATTTGGAATACAGCATTATGTTAAACGTAATAAAAATCGAAAATATAATGTTTTTATCGATTCTTTTTCCTAAAATACAATTGCATGAATTATTTATAAATCGATGTACTTTTTTCATATAAAGCATTTGTATTCGGCGGACAACACATACATATAGATTATTTAATGTTGTGGAACATTAATTTAAATTGTTGATCAACAATATCATTGAATATAGTTTTGATGTAGTTCTAGCACCGTGTTAGTAATGACAAATTACCGGTTTTGCTGCCCTTCATTATTACGAAGGTTTGCTCATTTCGAAGGAAAGCTAAGTTAGTGCCTTTCTAAGATTAAAATTCCAGTATTAAAAAGTAAAATAAAAAAAAAATACTGAACTCTGAGGAAAACTCAAAACGGAAAGTCCTTAATCAAATGACAAAATCAAAAGTTTAAAATCATCAAACAAATTGTCAACAACTTTCACACTCCCGACCCGGCACAGGCATCTCTTTAAGTAGTAAATGGTGTATCAAACCTGGTTTTATAGCTAGCTTAACCTCTCACTTGTTTGACAGCTGCATATAATTCCATTTTATTGACAACGATGTGTGAACAAAACAAACAGATATAATAGGAAAAAATGTCAAAAATAGGGATATAGTAGTCAACATTGTGTTATTATCTTAATCACTATAAAAAGAAAGAAATATGTAAACACACATTAGTTCAATAACACAATGACAGGATGCATAAGTAGAGTCACGTCATATGTATCAAAGAAACACAAGAAGGCATTTAAACAAAGCATACAATGAAATATAACAATACAAAAATTATCATAAAAAATAACACAATGACGTGATGTATAAGTACGAAAAAAGTAAAATCACTAAAATACTGAACTCAGAGGGAAATCTTATCGGAAAGTCCATAATCACATGGCAATATCAAATGACAAAACGCATCAAAAACGAATGGACAAGAACTGTCATATTCCATGTCATATGATAAAAAGAAACACAAATAGGCATATAGGAAAAGCATTTTCGCAAAAGTGGAAGACAAGATTACAAAAAATATCATAGAACAGTAACACAATGACGGGATGTATAAGTACAGAGCCACGTCAAATGGATACCACCAAAATCAGACTTAACAGTTAATGTAAGATTCATAAAGACAAATAAAAGAATACTATAACACGTTATTAAGATGATAAACAACGACAGTACTTAGAATCTATACTTTAAGTTCATCGTGTATTATTTGTGAAATTGGTACGGAATATTTATCGACAAGATCTTGATACCTTTCGATGAACTTTTTTTTTTGGAAAAAAGGACGAGAGAAATTGATAATTTCAAAATCAAAATCGTCTCGTTTGTCATAGATTCTGGTTCTGAAATAACCGTGTATGCCAAATAATATGTATAGGTATAAAAATGAGGTGGAGGAAGCCGTGTTTTTTTTTTTTTTAATTTCTAGTTCTGGGAAATATCTTAATTGCACACAGTCAGAACAGAACGCAAAGAACATCATCCTATATCTTAGACCTGGTTTCTTTGATCTACTTTTTTAGTCAAACGGAAATTGATATGGCAAAGAATATCAACTAAAAAAAACTGGGTTTAAAGAAAGGAGTTTTTTAAACTAGATTAAATAAAGTTTTGAAGGATTTTACATAATTTAAAAACGTCGGGCTATTTCAAGGAACGATGTTCAATAATGTTTCACCATTGATAAAAAGTAAACGAATATTTTTGTATTCGATTTTCAGATAAGTCTCCTAGTTTATTTTTGTCATTTATTAAACTCTTTTACATAGTCGAAATATTGTTTCTTGAATTTAATTGAAATATACATTTATATGTTTGAATACAGCTTTAATGCAGTAGTTAACTATTATCCGATTACTAAAAAAACACCGGCAACAAAGCCACCAACTGCAGCAATAATACAGAACGCAAACGAGAAATGAAGATTACTGGTCTGTACACCATTTTGAGTAGCATACACTATAACTCCAATGAGGGCAAAGACACCTACAAAATAATAAAATTCCTTCCAATGTTAAAACGGCATCATCAAATACACCTTTAAAACAAGTAGTCTTTATTCGTGTTGATTAGTCTTTAGTTTACTACGTTGTGTTTTGTGTAATATTCGTTGTCTGTTTGTCTTTGTTTTTTTTTTAGCCATGGCGTTGTCATTTTATTTTCGATCTGTGAGTTTGAATGTCCCTTTGGCTTCTTTCCCCCTTCATTTATAAGTATAACTAAACATCAAGAAAGTTCTTTATGCGAAGTTTACATTCATATATAAGCTGTGACAATGTTAATATGTTCTATCGCTAGGTGCATAGCTCTATTATTTTTACATTTATTTAAAGCATTATTCGTGAAGAAGGGGAAGCTAGAAAGAGTAGTGTTTATTTTATCAATTAAGGGTTTTCTTGCCAAACAGTTTAATTCGCAATGGTGGTTTACCTCTATTACTTACAAAATTAGTCTTTAGTGACGATGTCGGGGACAACAAAAGAAGCTGATGGGTAAACTTCACATAGACAACATGTAAATATTACAGTTTTACCAACATAAGTCATTATTTAAGTATCTTACTAGCAGATTTTTTTTATCGTAAGCTTATCAAAGAATTAAGTCCGATTGAATATAAGTTTGTTACATTTTTGCTAACTTATAAAAAAGAAGATGTGGTATGATTGCCAATGAGTCAACTCTCAACAAAAGACCAAATACAAAGAAATTAACAACCATAGGTCACCTTACTTCAACAATGAGCAAAGCCCATAACGCATAGTCACTTTAACCGCAAAAACACAACAATCAATATCAATTTAATTATATTCATATCAATTAATACCTGCTACTATGCAGCACAGTGCTCCTGCCTTCTTTAGGATATCTTTATCATTTATCACAAATAACTGAACTGCTACAAGGACAACGGCAGCCAACAAGATGATAAACGCTAAAGTTTCTAAAGCCTGTGTCCCTTTCAAGGCACTTGAACATTCAATTACTCCTACGATAATAAATAATGATAAGTATAATTTATTTTTAATGATTAATTTATTAACTTTTTAACTTTGGTGTTTTGCATATACTTGTACGTTCTGTAGTCCCGGTACATTTAACATTGTCATAAAGCGCGGAGGTTTGGCTAGCAATAAAACCAAGTTCAACCCACCATTTTCCCTTAAAATATCTTGTACCAAGTCAGGATTATGGCAGTTCATTTCTATGTATGTTGCATTGTTTGGTTTTTTTTTGCACTTCTGTGTTCTGTTTTTTTCGTTGTTTTCTTCTTATAGTTGATGTGTTTTCCTCGGTTAAATTGTAACCATGATTTGTTTTTCTCTCAATCGATTTATGACTTTTGAAAAGCGGTATTATACTGTTGCCTTTATTTAGTACAAACATAATTTTATCTGTACTACATATATAATAAATACAACCTTATGTATTTCTTGTACAAAAGATTCAATATGTTAATGGTTTTTTTTTTACACAAATGTAATCTTTGAATCTTTCTAGTTAGCACCAAAACTTAGTATTAAGTTATATAATATATATTTTTTCCTAGTAAACATTTCTACAATTATTGTTAAGTTTGAGTAAAAATGTTACTTTGAACTTAAATGTTTGTTTTCAGACACTCTATATGACTTTATAGATTTATTGTATCGTAACATAGGACATCGGTGTGAAGGAGATGCAGTGTAAAAGTCAATCTGTAATACAAACAGATCACAACAACATATCCAAACCATAATGTCTTCAACATTAGAAAAGTGTGTAAACAATATTAAAAATTCTAAATCGTAAGAGCATAGCAACTCAGTGGAAATAATATAATAGTTGTTCACAAAGAACCAATCTGTTAAATATGAATGTTTTTAAGATTTGCTACATCATAGTTCACATATATTTTGAAAAGTAAAAAGAAAAGAATTATACATGTCAGTAGTTCAGTTATTCAAATCTATTAAATATTTTAATTTTCATTAACCAATCAATTAACATACCACAATCAAATTTTCCACATGTTGGAAAACATGTTTGCCATAAACCATAATGTGACGCAATGTTTCCTCTCTTAGCATACATCCAATAAGGGGTGGCAAAACCGATCAGTTGCAACACAAACGAAACAATAGCAACTATAAAACCAGCTATAGATATAGGTTTTGCATCCCCGAATATCCCCATCTTGATTTCTGTGTTTTCTTTGTCACAATGTAGCAATATTAATAAGCAGGCACGAATTTATACTGCGTTTTGTTGCTACAATAAACAGTCAGTCAACATGAAGGAACTTGATAACAAAAGTAATTATATTTTTGGTTGATCATTGAAACAACGTTTTTGATTGAACAAATCTTATCAGTAGCATACGCCTATCGATAATAATTACTAAATCAAATCACAAAAACTGATAGACAACCCTTTCTATCCTAAATCCGAAGTTTATTTATTCTTGTTTTTAAGCCTTTTACTGAACGTTTCAGTTGATTTGGTAAATAAACTCATCATAGATACCAGGACTAAATTTTGTATATACGCCAGATGCGCGTTTCGTCTACAAAAGACTCATCAGTGACGCCCGAATCCAAAAAAGTATACATTCAGTATAATACATTGAATTATACATTGCTGAAAGGGTAATACAGCAGATTCACCGCTGTTGACAATGTTTTCTCGGGGTAACAATCTGCTCTATTGCCCTTTCAGCTAGGTGTTCAATTCAATTCATTGTACTTTAAACTATCGATTTTGATTGGTCTGGACGAATGGGTGACATTCAAACAAATGTCACCCGCTTAGCAATGTGATAGAGTGAATTAGCACCCTTTTATTAGAGAATCAAAATATGACATTTTAACGTGAAGTATAATAAAATAATTGTCTAATCCTCGTGTTTTAGTAACAACAGTAGTAATATTTTCTCAGGGTAACAATCTGCTCTATCACCCTCTCAGCTATATGTTATTTATATAGTGTCAACCAGACAACACATTTCAGAACTGAAACTGTTCTCGAAGAAAAAGCTGTAAAAACGAGTCTTATGTACTAAAGTAACACACGAATGACCGAATATTATATATGTGTTAATGTTCCTCTGGTCGAATAAGTGTAATGTAGCCATCTAACGGGATAACTTTAAATTTCGAGATTTTAGTATTCACTTAAACTTCAAAATGTTAATTGGTGACTTCGTTTTCAGGCTTGTTTGTACCTCTGAAATAAAAACGCAAAATATAAAT
Organism: Mytilus edulis; assembly: GCA_019925275.1. Classification (NCBI taxonomy): domain Eukaryota; kingdom Metazoa; phylum Mollusca; class Bivalvia; order Mytilida; family Mytilidae; genus Mytilus; species Mytilus edulis. The sequence goes on from CM034353.1 coordinate 6,984,518, forward strand.
CTTTTTTCGAAATCCAGATACAGAATTGAGTTCAACGATTTCTAAATGCAATCAATTCAAATTAACCTCTAATTTTGTGTATTTTCTCTTCACCATATCGTCTGCAATTTTCTACTATTACTATTTCTGCTATATAAAAAGATGTGGCATGATTGCCAATAAGACAAATCTTCGCAAGAGACCAAATGACACAGAAATTAACAACTATAGGTCACCGTACGGCCTTCGACAATGAGCAAAGCCCATACCGCTGAGTCAACTATAAAAGGACCGGAAATGACAATGTAAATCAATTCAAACGAGAAAACTAACGGCCTCATTTATGTACAAAAAATGTACGAAACACAAATATGTAACACATAAACAAACAACAACCACTGAATTACAGGTTCCATGTTAGCGGGATCCCAACTCCACCTTATCCTGGGTAAGTGGTGAAACAAAACATTACAACAACTGTTCAAAACAATAAACAGCAAATGTATATGATCAACAGCAACAACCACTCAGTAACAGATCCCAACCCTCCCACTAGCCTGGAATAGTGGTGTAACAGTACAACATAGTCACGAACTATAAAAAATCAGTTGAAAAAGGCTTAACTCATCAGATTGATACAAATACAGATACTACACAGAGTGGACGTGGGCTGGTACTTGGGCATCTCAAAAACAGTTACTGCCAGCTTATTAAAAGCCACTAACAACTAATAAAACAATCACGCATTTAAGACTAAATACTAGTTTATTGGCCGACTGTTGTATTCCATTTGTTGACGTAACCATTTAGAAAGATTTTTTCGTAACTCGGCTGATCTAATGGAAACTTGAGAAAGGTTAACCTGCATACCAATGAATATCGCAGCAGGTCTTTTGCCTTTATTGTTGAAGGGATCTCATCCTACAATTTGTACCTACCAGAACAAAGCACCCGCAAAGTGGAAAGGGATTAATATAAGTTGAAAAACTTGTTTCCCAATCCACTATAAATAAATATGTTTAATCTAAACAAAGCGCCCTTGTTCCTCCCTACCTTTCCCCCTAATGTTGATCAATTGAGCAACGTTTATGTTTACTTAAATATTTTTTTAAAACTATGGTTCTACATTTTAGATACTTTGTCGGCATGCAATAATACTTTTCTTTCTCGAGAACTTCTATGATTGTAAAAAAGTAGGAAGTTTCTATTTCACTTTAGGCAACATTTTATCTTCAATTTCTTTTCTTGATAATTTAAAGTAAGAATTACCTCCTGTTAACTGGTTATTGAAATTTTGTTTGTATGAAGGTGTAAGTAAATCATTGATTAAATGATCATACTATAAAACACAGCTATCCTTTATATTGTTTTCAATATTTTAATATCTAAATCAACATATACAAGATTTTTCAGATATTGTCATTAAAATATATGTTTTTAAAGGACGAGCATGTGGTTACTTATACTTCATCTTGGATCGGCAATATAAGTTTTATTTCTGCCCTCATAATTCATTATTTGTTGTAGTTGTGCTCTGTAAAGAACGATACAAAAGCAATTGATATGTTAACAGTTTACTCGACAGTTTAACAATGTTAGGATATGGTAAGATATATAGGGTTAGAGGGCAGCGGCAGATGCATTATAAATACATATTCCTTTTTAGCTCATCTGGCCCAAAGTGCCAAGTGAGCTTCTCTCATCACTTGGCGTCCGTCGTCGTCGTTAACTTTTTACAAAAATCTTCTCCTCTGAAACTACTAAGACAAATTTAACCAACTTGGCCACAATCATCATTGGGATATCTAGTTTAGAAAATGTGTCCGCTGACCCGGCCAACCAACCAAGATGGCCGCCATGGCTAAAATAGAACATAGGGGTAAAATGTAGATTTTGGCTTATAACTCGGAAACCAAAGCATTTAGAGCAAAAATCTGACGGGTAAAATTGATGATCAGGTCAAGATCTATCTGCCCTGAAATTTTCAGATGAATCGGACAACCCGTTGTTGGGTTGCTGCCCCTGAATTGGTAATTTTAAGGATATTTTGCTGTTTTTGGTTATTATCTTGAATATTATTATAGATAGAGAAAATCTGTAAACAACAATAATGTTCAGCAAAGTAAGATCTACAAATAAGTAATATGACAAAATGGTCAGTTGACCCCTTAAGGAGTTCTTGCCCTTTATAGTCATTTTTTACCAATTTTATCGTAAAATTTTGTTATCTTTTACAAAAATCTTCTCCTCTAAAAACTACTGGCCAATTTAACCAAACTTAGCCATAATTATTATTATGGTATTTAGTTTTAAAAATGTGTGCGGTGACCCAGCCAACCAACAAAGATGGCTGCCATTTATTTTAGGTTCAATCATTAATAAAAGTGAAAAAAATAATAATAATAGCTTTGAAGTAGTCAGTAGGGTTCAATTTTGTTAAAATAAGCTCAGAAACATTGATGATGAATTATTTAGTTACAATCATTTATGTGAACTTCAATTTAACCCCTTAGGGGAAGATGTATAACGCATTAGTTGTGCGTTTTGAGTTATTTAAAGATAAGAATATCAACATTGAAAATGAAACAAAGGTAAATCAATTGATTGACTGATTCGATCCATAAAAAAACGAAGATTAACATATATTTGTAATCTATTATATGAAATCATACAGACATAGAAAAATTCAATTGCACGAGTTCTTACTTTTTACACTTTGGATAAAATTAGTGTTTTATATTGTTATAAATAAAATATTAGAATTGGAGTCAAATCGGTGAACATGAATTTGACAGCGAGTGCCCCGTTAAATGTTTTTGTAGCATGTAACTGAATATAACTCAGGCAATTTTATCTGTCTTTTTCATGTCTGACTTCACAAGTTATATGATGACCTTGGACGATTGTAAAATTTACAATTTGAATTTAAGGTTTAACCTCTGATTTTCTCATTTCAACGATATGTAATATAGTATTTTACTCTTCCAGTGCATTAAGGATAAACATGTTTTGTTTTACATTCATTTCGGGGCCTTTTAAAGCTGAATATACGGTATGGGCTTTATCATTATTGAAGCCGATACGGTGACCTATAGTTGTTAATGGCTGTGTATTAAAGTTTCTACCTAATTAATTCACAGAATAAATTAACATTGTTAAATTGAGCTCAATTTCACGCATTAAGTTAACAAAAGATCCTATTTTGAAAATGAGATATTGATCAATAGATTTAAAAAAATGAAAGTGTACCTGCTTTTCTTTTTTATTCCACTGATAAATCATGCGGCTGATATTTAAAAGAAAAGAGTTTGCTTGCCATTCAAAATGCAATTAATATGACAATATATATTCCTCTTTTAAAATAATCTCTTCGAACATGTGCTTTATAAATTCCCACAGATGAAATGGAACAAAAAAAAAAGCTTTTTCATAGAAAACGCAAACACTATAAGTGTATATATGAGATGTACAATACTTGATTTACGGTTTTATAATATTAATTACAGTGTGCAATTGTCCTAATACAATTCCGTATTAGAACAATTGAACACTGTGTAACGAATTTATCCTGATTTTGTCATATTACATATTATTATATAAGGACAATATCAAACAAATATGTTTTAGATATCTGATCTAAAACTGTTAAAATTTAAAGTTTTAAGACTGTAAAGCAAACTCTATTTTTTTAATAGGTCAATGGTATAAAGGAGATAATTCCAATTCACGTCATACATAAGAGACATAATTACAATTGACGAAAAAAAAATTGTATTGAATTTTATTACGACAATATCAGCCGATCAAATTGCGAGAAATTACTCTAAATCAGGATAATAAGGTATATCACCTGGTGAAATTTAGAGTTTCTGATTGCTGATACATGACTTGAAACATAAGTAAAACTATGATTAGATTAAAAAAAATATATATGAATAACCCATATTCCATTTGACTTTTGTTTCTCTCCTTTCATCTATTTGTATTGATGATACGACTGTATATGATGTGTCAACGCTTATTTTATGGTCAAGTTATTGACTAGACACAGTATGATGATTTCGATTGTTTAATTATATCGTTATAAATAGTGACCCATTGACAACCTGCCTTTACATTGCCTTTCTCTACTCAAACTAGGCAACCATCCTATCAAGTCAACAAGAACAGTATAATTTAAAAAAAAAAAAAACAACCAGAAACTTAAACGTTCACCTTCTTGTTGACTGATGCTGTCTTTTTCAGCAAACGTGAGCAGGCTAGTTTCATGACGATGAATATTTGATTATCTTGAAAAGGGTAGACATGCATATCAATTATGAGGTCATATTTATAAATTTCCTGTTTATAAAACTTGAATTTTTCGAAAAACTAAGGATTTTCTTATCCAAGGCATATATTACCTTAGCTGTATTTGGCACTACGTTTTGGACTTTTGATCATCAATGCTCTTCAACTTTGTACGTGTTTTCCTTGACTATTTTGGTATGAGCGTCACTGATTAGTCTTATGTAGATGAAACGCGCGTCTGGTGTATTAAATTATAATCGATAACTTATTACAGTAGTATTTTGTATTGAAGCAAACGTTTACCATTACAGACAGGAGATTTATCAATGTATTGAATGAAAGAAGTGTAACGCTGTTACAATACAAGATTGCAATTTTACAGCTGTGAAGGGGACTCGCGGGTATAAATTTTTTTTTTAAATATCGGATTCCGCATTTTTTCTTTGAATAAACTTATCCTACACTTAGTAAAAAGATAAAATAAAATATTGGGTCACCGTTCATTTAAGCTCGCAATCTGCCTTCGAAAGAAACATGCATTTTTGGTAAGTTATTTTTTTTCTAAAAAAAAACTAATGAACTAATAGGAGAAAAAGGTAATATCGAAATAAAAAGGAACTCAATTACAGCAACGCTTAAACTTTACAATAGTTTAGTTTCAGTACACCTTATTTGAAAAAAAAAGTAATAAAAATATAGGTCACCGATGAGTTTAAAAAGATATATCGGTTTTGATGCACAAAAATGGCATTATTTCACCAAAGGGAGATAATTTAGAGCTTTTTCAATGATATAAACATTTTAAAAGTCAACTGGGACCAAAACAAATTGATTTTTTTGTCGATTTTTGTACCACATCATTAAGTAACAACTAATAGTGTTATAAATAAAATTTGCAATGAAAAACAAATGTTTAAATTGTTGCTGATTTTTTTGTACACTCGAGCCTCCTCAAATTCGATTTCTAAAGACTTGATTGATTTTTCTAAACGTTTATTGTTGGTCATTATCTCATTTTATCAAGCATTTCCTCATTGTGAGATTTTATTGAGATGTTTCACGTCTTAAAGATGTACAATGCCCCAGTACATGTAGTATATTCCCGTCTTCATTATGAATTGAACATGACAAATGCAAAATGTATTTTATCATGACTCATATGGAAAAACAAGATTGTTGACTGTTACATTGTTTCTATGGAAGTCAGAATTAGAGTAAACTTATATCACTGAGCAAATGACATCAAATTGAGTACAGTTCAACATATCGCTAGCAAACACAACATTTCTGGATTCAAAATGTGGTGACAGTGACTTAGTTGGTAGTGTAGGTATACTGTCTAGTCCGAGATGTAGGGATATAAAAAAAAATAAAAAAATTGTTCAACAACTCTTTTGACGCTATAGGAGTCCCAGTAATTGAACATATACCACATCTAATCCAAGCTGTGAAAGTTACTTCAAAGGATTAGAAAAACTTTTTTTAGTTGTGCAGAATTCGCTGATAAGGGTTTTGATGCTATCAATACAAAAAATGTTTTCCTGCAAAAATCTCTGTAGACAAGAGTATCCAATCACCTCAAAGATAAAACTGTAAAATCTCTTGAATATTTTCGTTGTTGTTCCGAGTTTGCATGCTGTGCCGACTTTTATATTACAATCAAACCTGCTTAAGAAACCACCTGTTTTAAGCAAAACCTTGTGTTAAAATACCACAAATTTTAGATAACTCTGAAGTACATTTCACATAAATTCAACCTTTACAAAAAGACCACATGTCTTAAGAGACAATTTTTTTTATCACCCTTAAGTTGTCTCTTAAAACAGGTTTGACTGTATTCGTTTTGAGTTTTTCTATGATGAATGTTCTAGCGTGTGATTTTGTTCTATTACTGCCACGTAGTGCTGTTATTTTAGCAATATTTTTAACATTGGTATAAAAAGGGAGATTTTGCTAGCCATTAAACCATGTTCAACCTACTATTTTTCTGAAAATGTCCTGTACCTAGTCAGGAATATGGCAAATAGTTCGTTTCTATGTATGTTGGCGGGTTTTATTTAGGCACTTCAGTCCTGTCATGTAATGTTGTCATTTAATGTTATATTTAATATTGCAATAAAAGCGAGAGGTTTTGCTCAACCCACCATTTTTTCTCAAAATGTCATGTACCTAGTCAGAAAAATGGCTATTTGTATAGTATAGTTTGTTTCTGTGTGTGTTGCGTTGTCGTTTAGTTTTTTGTTGTATTTTGGTATTTCTGTTGTTTCGTCGTTTTCTTCTCATATTTGATGTGTTTCCCTCGGTTTCTCGGTTTAGTTTGTTAACCAGATTTGTTTTCTCTCACTGGATTTATGACTTTCGAACAGCGGTATACTACTGTTGCCTTTATCTTAAAAACAGGTATACTACTATTGCCTTTTTTCATATACCTTCATCAAACCAATTGCATCGACTTTTTTTAACCACACAAGGATATGAAAGGCCTTTACCAACAGTATATAAAATCGAAACTTCTCAATTGCTCTTGTTAATCATCACATTCAACTAAAGGCTCAACATGTTATTGTGGAGGACTTGACTTCCGAGACAATGACAAACTTAACGACTTGTTATTGAACGAGCTGAAATATCGAATTTCTCAAGTTATCAAATGACAGAACTCAATGTTACTGATGGATGCAGTTGAGGAAAATGGGTAAAGGGCGAACTATATGAAGATAAATTTGATATTTCTCTGAATCAATAAAAGCTATTCAGTCACGTATTCAGAAGGTCATGCAAAATCTACGTACAATGAACATACACCTTTTTTCAATCAACGTCCAACTTGTTAAGCTTGTTGGATTGAAACTAAACAGACAGTCGATATGGCAATTGATCTTGATTTTGCACTCAAGTATGAGGGGACCAACGCAGTAGTATTTAACAGCTTTTGCTTTGTTAAGTTCTGTTCTTAGTTTATTTTCTTTAGGGATGTATAAACTGTCTGTGTGTTTTTGGTTTTGTATCAATCTGATGAGTTATGCTCTTATCAACTGAAAAAGAAGATGTGGTATGATTGCCAATTTGACAACTGTCCACAACTGCTACACTACTGTCCAAGGTTAGGAGAGATGTATGTCGAACACAGTCTAGTTTAACGCCGCCACGGTTTGCATGTGCAAGTCCCAAGTTAGGAGCCTGATATTGCCGGATGATGCTGCACATAATATTTGGGTTTTTTTATTCATTTTTTTGTTCATATACCAAGTCTTTAGTTTTCTTGCTTAAATTGTTTTCCATTTGTCATGTCGAGGCGTACGGTGACATATAGTTGTAAACTTCTATTTTATTTGGTCTCTAATGGAGAGTTTACTCTTTGGCAATTATGTTCGTTGTTATTATGCGGTTTACATGTTGAAATGTGCTATCATATTAGCTACTTATGTGTTTTTTCTGTGTTGAATTTTCTCCTATTTAGTACTGTATTCCTGTCACGTAGTGTTGTTATTTTAGCAAGATTTTTAAACATTGCCATCAGCTGAAGGTTTGGCTAGCAACAACCGACCAATTTTTCGTAAAATTCCCAGTACCGAGTCAGGAATATGACTTTACCATATTCTGTATCATATACTATTCTGTTAATATGTATGTTAGCGTTTGTTTGTTTGCATTTCAGTTTTTATGTTGTTCCAATGTTTTCCTCATATAGTTGATGTGTTTCCCTCGGGTTTAGTTTGTAAAATTCAGCAACGTGTATTTGAAATATGGTGGAAAGTTGTCTCAGTGGCAATCATACCACATCTCCATTTTAATATGGTTAGTTGAAATTGGTTTTGAAATGGATATCTGTTGTATGCTTGTTAAGGTAAAGTAACAGTAAATTTTAATGTGTAATATTTCTAAGATTTTAAACACAACTATTTATTTAGAAAGATCAATAAAAACGTCTGAAAAAATCATCAAATCTCTAAGCTTAATACATAGAATTAAAACAAAATGATGCGTTGAACGGGAATTTGCAATTCATCGATGCGTTTCATTTTAATTATTGTGTATAAGACACATTGTGCATAATTAGTTTTAACAAGAAAAGACATAAAAATCGAAATCAAACTATGTTAGTAGTAAATAGGTAGACAAATTACGACTTTTAGCTAATTGACTATTTTGACCTTTAAGGTATTTATTCCACTAAGGACATAATTGTGACTTTATTATTTCCCATAAAAAATGCTTTGATTATTTCACAATATTAAGATGGTAACTTTAAATTGCAAGACAAGTTGAAGTTTACGAAAAATCTGTGGTGAAGAGAATGAGTTTCGAAAAAAAAATTTGAAAAGTTTTGAACAATTTTGAGAAGTTTTGAACAATTTTGAGAAGTTTTGTTCAATTTTGAGATGATTTACGTGCATTTCATGTTTAAAAATGCCTTTCATTTTTCAGGTTGCACTTTGTAAATACAGCTGTTTCTGACAACACGCCTCTTTTGGGGAGAAATTGAATATTCATAGAAAATTAATTTTGTTTACATACTGGTTCCCAGTTATGCTCTCTGTGTTCCATATCGCAGAGACAGAACTGGGGAATATTACCAGTAAATAAAAACGTGCATATTGTTTACATTGAAATCTGTGGTAACCTTTCATTCGAGGTAGGGGTAGTTAAGAAAATTAGTGTAAGTTTAATCTCTGAGAAGTTGAGGGCATATAAACGTTGAAAATATGCCGCACAGCCCTATATGTTGACCTTTGAAAAAAAATTGTGGTGCAAATGAACTTTCAATTCTACGATAAGATTTTTTTTCAAAACTTCATAGTAAAAGTGGTACAGTTTTAGCCGTAAAAGGAGTTCCTATGGGAAATTGCATTGTCAATATTTACAGAAATGCAACCTTCAACAATATTTTAGGCTAGCTATAAAACGAGGTTTAATCCAATATAAAGATAAGGAGATTCGGTATAATTGCCAATGTGACAAATATAAAAATAAGGAGATGCGGTATGATTGCCAATGGGACAACTTTCCAATGTTAAAATGAAGTGGATGTAAGCAATTATAGGTACCCGTTCCGCCTTCAATCAGGTGAAAAACAAATACCGTATAATCGGTAAAAAAAACCGATATGAATAAATATGAAACAACTCAATCGAGAAACTAACAGCCTTAATTATAACAAATGTTTTTACGAGAAACAAATATGAAAGACATAATCCAACAGCAACCACTTTAACTAAATGGTCCTGGAAATTACACACTAAAATTTACGACAAAAGATACGATTTTTTGTTCCCTATTGTTAGTTTTCCATTTTTAGATGGAGATGTTCCTTTGGCACCATCTTACGGTGTTTATATTTCACAACTTGTTCGTTATGCCCGTGTCTGTTGTGACGTTTTTGATTTTAACGAACGCAACCTATGTATTACTGGTAAATTATTAAACCAGGGATATCGTTACCATAAATTACTTAAAACCTTTACTAAATTTTTCCATAGATATTAAGATTTGGTTTTGAAGTTTGGTTGTTCCTGTAAAAAACTTATTTCTAACGGGATAGCACATCCTCATTTTTACGGAAATGTTGTTAACCGTGCACGGAAATTTAGAAATGATCCATGTAAACTTGTCGCTCCTTTAAATAAACTTATTCTAAAAGGTTACCTATTCAACACTGTAATAAGATCATTGAATATTGTTTTTATTGGTATAAATATTGATTTTGTTATCAGTAGATTAAAAGCTAACTAAATATTACTAGTATGTTATATACATATACATATACATATTCATGGATCTACAATCTGTCGATACCTGTAACTCGGCATTGCACAAGGTCATGTTTTTCTCTGGCTGTTTATGACGTCTTTACACTAAATCCATTGGATGTTGGATGTGTACGGATTGATTGTTTAGTCTTAGATGCATGATTTTTTATTAGTTGTTAGTGGCTTTGAACTAGCTGTCAGATAACTGTTCATTGTGTCTTTTTGTGTCGGGATGTATAAGTACTCGGCCACGTCCACTTTTATTTTTTGTCTATCTGATGAGTTAAGCCTTTTTCAACAGATTTTTATAGTTCGTTCTCATGTTGTACTGTTATACCACTGTCCCAGGTTAGGTGGAGGGTTGGGATCCCGCTAACATGTTTAACCCCGCCACATTATTTATGTATGTGCCTGTCCCAAGTCAGGAGCCTGTAATTCAGTGGTTGTCGTTTGTTTATGTGTTACATATTTGTTTTTCATTCATTTTTTTTACATAAATAAGGCCGTTAGATTTCTCGTTTGAATTGTTTTACATTGTCTTATCGGGGCCTTTTTATAGCTGACTATGCGGTATGGGCTTTGCTCATTGTTGAAGGCCATACGGTTACCTATAGTTGTTAATATTTGTGTCATTTCGATCTTTTGTGGATAGTTGTCTCATTGGCAATCATACCACATCTTCTTTTTTTATATTTTTACTGTTTCGGCACAGGCACATGAAGAAAACCTGGAACATTGGTGTTTCAACACAGCGTAAGAAAAAAACTATAAAAATCAGCTTAATGAAAAAGACTTGAACTTATCATACCGATACAATGCAGAAAAAAAAAACATCCGCGAAAACACGGACCGGACGTGGAAGGGTATTTATCCATCTCTAATAACATAACCGACACTAAGTACAGATCTACAAAATACTTACAGTTACTGACAACTTGATCAAAGCCAATAATAACTTTGAAATAAAACAATAAAACGGAAACAACTTCTAAAGGGGATGTTGAAATCCTTATTATGATCGTCTGGTGATACTTCATGATGAGGTCTATCGATGGTTCATATTTGGTTTTGATTACTCCAACAGTAACAGGGGGAAAGAAATTTGTAAGAAAATGAAGATAAAATTGAAGAAAAACAGTCCCGTTTTTCCTAACGTAATTGAAAGACCTCAATAAACTCAAACGCGCGTCTGGCGTACTAAATTATAATCCTGGTACCTTTGATAACTATCATCATAGATACCAGGATTAGAATTGTATATACACATTAAAAAAAATATCTTCTAAAACTAACATATCTATCAGTACATATCAAACATCCAATGGATTGGATGTAAAGACCAAATAAGCAATTTCCAGTCTTGAGAAAACATGACTTTGTACTATGCAAAGATATTTATATCAACAGATTCTAGTACCGTGAAATTACATATATGTATAACAATAATATTTAGTAGGGTTTCAATCTACTGATAAAAAAAACCCAAAAAGTTACACAAAATGGTACAGCCAAACTTGCAAACCAAATCTGTATATCTATTGCAGTAATAAGTAAATGTATTAAGTAACGTGTGGTAACTAAAGCCCTTACTTAAGTATTTAGTATTAATATTTAGATTATGCTCATAAATACGGCATAGTGATCGAGTTCTATATTTTCATCAACACTTTTTTTTGTGTACATATATGAACTTAATACAGTATCCAATATTATGCACTATCCAATAATTAATAGAACACCGGCAACTATTCCACCAACTGCAGCGATGACACAAAACGCAAACGAAAAATGAAGTGTACTTATTGGAAAACCTTTTTGAGTAGCATATACTATAACTCCAATGATGGCAAAAACACCTGCAAATATAAAACAAGCCTTTGTTCAACATAAACAAGGAATGATATTAATGTATACATACCTCCTAATTTTTCATGTATGTAATAAAAGGGAAAAACTTTCTTAACCGATTAAATACAACTAAATGAAAGATTTTCATTACTTTTCTTCTGTTCCACTGCAATGTTCATCTGTCAGTTTAATGTGAGTTTTTAGGATAAAACCATAGCGACATCATTTTTTGTTGTGTTTTCACATTTTTTAGTAAAATTTTTTTTTACGTTTAATGATATATGTGATCATAAACTTTCTATCAAACCAGCTGTGTGTGCTCCGTCATACCGAAAGCTTTAAAAATATCTATAACATATACATAAAGGAAAGATAAAAAAAAGATGAAAAAAGTAGTATATAAACTCATCATAGATACCAGGATTAAAATTTTAAATTTAAGCCAGACGCGCGTTTCGTCTACAAAAGACTCATCAGTGACGCTCGAATAAAAAAAATTTAAAGGCAAAATAGTATTTTAACCAAATTTTCTACACTATTCATTCTGATTTGTATTTGCACAAACATACAGTGCTTCACATCTACCAACATTACATCTGTATTTGGTAATGCATTAAGAGACACGAAAATGGAGTTGATTCCGTTGATACAAGTTTACCGAAATAAAGAAAATGGTCCGAATTTTGACCTCTCAGATAAATCCAATCGATCGGAGGCACGTGTTTGCTGCATTTTAGCTGACATGACTTTTATCGCCATCATCCTATCAATTGAATACAATAGTATGAAAAGTATACTTGTTCTTAACAATACCTGCTACAATACAACAAACTGCTCCTGCCTTCTTCATAATATCTTTATCCTTCATCACGAATATCTGAACTGCTACAAGGACCACGGCAGCCATTAAGATGATAAAAGCTAAAGTTTCTAACGCCTGGGTTCCTTTCAAGGCAGTGGGACAACCAACTACTCCTACGTTTATAAATAATAATAAGTATAACTATTATTAATTATTTACTTAGTACAAACATAACTTTATCTGGAGTAGACATATGATAAATTCCCCCTCCTGTATTTCTTGTACGAAAGATTCAACAAGTACAATGTTGTTTATTTGACACAAATGTCACCTTTGAATCGTTCCAGTTGGCACCAAAACATAGACTATTTCCTAGTATAATTTTTCCACAGTTATTGTTAAGTGTTAGTAAAAATGTTAGAAATGCGAAACTTGATTTTCATAAAAATTATTATCTCAAAAAAAGATCAAATTCGGAAAGATCCGATACGTAAATGTTTATAAATTGGTTATCAAAGGTACCAGGATAACAATTAAGTACGCCAGACGCGTGTTTCGTCTAAGTTAAAGACTCATCAGTGACACACAGATCAAATAAGTTATAAAGCCAAACCAAAAAAGTTCAAAGTAAAAGAGCATTGTGGACCCAAAATTCCAAAAAGGTGTGACAAATACGGCAAAGGTAATCTATGTCTGGAATAAAAAAATCCTAAGTTTTTCGAAAAAATTAAAGTTTTGTAACAGGAAATTTATAATATAATATGACAACACCAAAGTGGTAACTACTGGGCTATTAATTTGACACAAACATAATACTTGAATATATCCCGATCACAGACAAATTATAAGTATTATGAGGGTAAATATAAGATATTATGAGTTTTCATTATTAGAACTAAAAATCAAAATATAACTTTTGACAAAACATTTATTTAAAAGATTTTTTTTAATACCATACATGATGCATGAAATTATTTGTAATACAACATTACATACACTTTAAAAGAGGATAAAACGTATATATAAATGACACAAGTACCAAACAAAATGAAAAAAGACAAAAAATAAAATAAGTTTCACAAAAATAGACAAGGGTCTAAACTAAATGTAAAGCTCGAAATAGACTCGAGTCTGAAAAAAGTAAAATCACAAAAATACTGAACTTAGAGGAAAATCAATTCGGAAAGTCCACAATCACATGGCAAAATCAAATAACAAAACGCATCAAAAACGAATGGACAAGAACTGTCATATTCCTGACTTTGTACAGGCATTTTCAAATGTAGAAAATGGTGGATTAAACCTGGTTTTATTGCGCTAAACCTCTCACTTTGATGACAGTCTCATCAAGTTCCGTTATATTTACATTGATGCGTTAACTAAACAGACACAATAAATAAAATAGTCAAAATATGGGTACATCAGTCATCATCGTATGACAATTCTAAAAGGAACAATTTAACAGAACACAAAAACATCTATCTACAAACACATTTATTGATTTGTGTGTCTGACGTCAGAAAATTGTATACGTCACATAGATTTGTCGGTCAATGTGCATACAAACAATTGTAGCATATAGGGTTAAAAATTAAAAGTATGTAAGAATAAATTTCAGAAATACACCGAGATTGAACACAGTGAAAACATAACATTATACGAATTCGCTTTTGTATCAAATAACCCATCTTTAAGAAATGATAATTAACCTGTTGTCAAGACGAATACAACATGTGGAACACCTACATCGTCCGAGATAACCCCCAATATTGGACGGGATTTGTTTTGCTTAGTCTTAAGTTCTATTTTTTCCCATGTCGTAGTCATTATATTTTCGAGTTTGAGGCCCTTTTGGTATCTTTTGCGTTCTCATTTCTATATAGTGAAATACAAATATTTTAAAAAGTAAAATATAAAACATGTCAACGGTGTGGTTACTAAAGTGCATTTATGAAATTTATTTAATAATTAAACAATTTCAATAAACATACCACAGCCACTAATACATGTCGTCGATTTACATGCTTGCCATAAACCACTATGAACTGCTCCACCTTCTGTTTTGACATATGTCCAAAATGGGGTCGCAAAGCCGATTAATTGGAATAAAGACGAAACAATAGCACTTAGAAAGCCAGCTACAGTTATAGGTTTTGCATCCCCGAATATCCCCATATTAAGCCCTGTGATGTCTTTGCCACAATGTAGATATTTGTTAGTGGACCTTAATTTATACTATATTAGTTGCTTTAATCAATCAATCATTCGTTATGCACAGATTATAGGAGAAAATTTAGACTTTGGGTGATGATAGAAACACCTTTAAATGTACAGAGTATTTGATTCGGCAAATCTTATCAGAAACATACGCCCATCAATACAACATACTAAAGTAAACCACAAATTACAGATAAATAAATTTAAATCATATTTGCATTAATTCAATCAAAGTTGCTATGCATTTTATTGAACGTTTGAGTTTTCTTGTAAGGGTTAATGGAGGTAGGAAAATAAAAGGTTTTTTACTAGCCATCCTGTAAAACGAGGTATAGTACGGTTCAATGGTGTATAAGGTGTTATGGTGAAAAGGTATGGTACAGATACTACCATACATTGATGTGTAAGAATGTTATAATAGGTTTTGAGTATCTTGTGTTTGAAAAGCTTAAAAATCCTGGTATTTCAGAAGGATTTAGTGGTGTGTTATGTGGAATTGTATAAATCCAGCCATATTCTTGTACGTAAGATGGATTCGTCATCTTGCCAAGTGTTTGAACTTAGCCTCCAAATAAATTGAATCGTGTCAATCTAAAAACTCACATTTAGGTGCGTTTATTCTTTTAAGGTCACTGTTTGTATTTAAAAATAATTGCAGTTCAAATTCCTGGTTGTTAGCTTTTTTGCTGAAGTAATGACAGAAATGCGCACCGGACAAACATACTATATGTTATTTTTATTTAAGAAAATGACATTAAAATGAAAGCTGTTGAGATCCATCATAAACTTGACTTATCTGTCTTTCTCATAAATATTACAATCTCTAAACTATTTTTATACCGCCCGATTTGTTCAAGTCCAGTGATCAACAACATTCAACTTGACCCTTCATGTATAGAACAAAAACAATCAAGTACATTGCTTTTGAAAGGACGATTAGTTAAACTATAAATAGATTTTATCATTCCGCGATGGCCTCTGAATAATATTTATGGCATTTTGTTGATTTGAATACTTGTTATTATGATTTTTATAATACTTCCCTCGCATTTTTTAACTAAGATTTATCTTTCGGGGGGAAAACGTTACATTTTTTCAAAAGTCGGTATGAAAAGCCCTGCATGTTAATTGTGAATTGAAAAAACAACCATATCGGTATATACAAAATTAAAGAGAATGGTAGGTGAATGTAATGAAAATTGGGATATAGCAGCCAAAAACTGTGTAAACATAGAGCACAGACATAGCACGCAACTGACTTAAAAATTCAGACCAACATACAAATAGTTAATCTAACAAAGACGCCAAAATATGCATAAATACCGAGTCACACCAAAAGACATATCACCAAAATGAACAGAATACCATAAATAATATACAATTATAGACAAAGAGTGTTGGTAAAAAACAAATCTTAACGACAAAAGAGTTGATTTCAGCTTCCCAATTGTGAACTTTCCATTTCTAAGTAGCAACATTCCAGCAGCACCTGCATACGGGTTGTATATCTCCCAATTGAAACGATATTCCCGTGCCCGTATTTCCTATCATGATTTTCTTGATAGAGGGTTACTGCTCACAAGGAAGCTATTAAACCAAGAGTTCAAAATGGTAAAATTGAAATCATTCCTTCGTAAATTTAACGGACACCATCACACGTTTGTTGACCGTTATGGAATTACCGTTTCACAGATGATATCGGATATGTTCCTTACGTCGTAACTACAATCCCCTTCCCTTTCATGAATGTGATCTACCGAATGAAGACTATTTACTAGACTTGTTATAACATGAGCAACACGGCGGGTGCCACATGTGGAGCAGGATCTGCTTATCCTTCCGGAGCACCTGAGATCACCCCCAGTTTTTGGTGGGGTTTGTGTTGCTTATTTTTTAGTTTTATATGTTGTGTCATATGTACTATTGTTTGTTTGTTTGTCTTTTTTCATTTTTAGCCATGACGTTGTCAGTTTATTTTCGATTTATGAGTTTGACTGTCCCTCTGGTATCTTTCGTCCCTCTTCCATTCATTTGATGTGTGTGAGTCTTTGCTTTTGCCATTTTGGACTTTCCATTTTGAATTTTCCTTGGAACTAAATATTTGTGTTAATCTATTTTTGAATATCTTTCGACTATATTGTTATTTGCTGACTATATCATTACCTGTGAAATACAAAATAACTGTAAAAAATATATTACAACTATGGAATACAGTTATTGCTTTGTCGCTGAAAATCTTTTTTCCTGATATGATTTATTAATTTATTTTTGGACTTACAGAATTCAACATTTTGGCTTTTTTTTTATATAAGAATTTTAAGTTAACTGTTGTTTTAGTTTCTTATTTTTGTAAATAATATTATTTTGATGTAGTGAAGGTTTTGCTCTTTTCCTTCACGTCTTGTTAATAATTTAATCGTTATGAGACGTTTCTTTATCATATATAGTGCATCTATTATATAATAAACCTTTGGTTAACATTATATCATCTCCAAATATGTCCAAGATTCGATGAAAGATTTGAGATCTTTTTGAAGGACACATTTTAGGATTTATGCCCTTGAACTTTGAACTTGGAAATCGTTTATCATTATCAGCATAACACAACATCTACAAATTATCACATCCTGATGACAATCTGTACAATGCGTGTTTCATCTTGAATGTTAACAATATTTATCAGCCATATTCCTAACCAGCATTCAAATTGTATTTGAATTGTGAAAGATTTTTCTAAGTCATTTCAAAGTTATTCGGAAATTAAAATTGTAAAGAAGTCATTTTTCGTTTCCTTTCTCAATTTTATTTTTCGTCACTGATATTAGACATTTGCCACGATAGAATTGAAAAAAGATTGAGCGATCAAAAAATAAAAATGAAGGCTTGCTATGGAAACCTGAATGAATAGGACTTCTGAATTTAAAAGAAAAATTCACATCATATTTAACACTTTTCATTTAGAAATTTTAATTAGAAATTCAAATATAAACAGCCATGTATTAGCTAGCATTGTATTTTCGTGAATAACTATTATAAAAAAAAATTGGTTAGCATTTGGAAATGTTGATATGCGGGCCTTGCAACTATACAAATTTGAAGTATTTTTAGCTAGATTTCAAGGGCAAAATGTTATTCCCTAATTCTTTCACATATGCAACTTGTATTATAAAGTCATCAATCTATGCACACATTGGATCCATAGATAAGCAATCTAGTACAATACTATGTAGTCTAAGACTGAAAAGGTATTGATAAACAAATTTAATCAGAGTATGATCAGAACTTACCCAACTCCCTCGAATGTAGCCTACAAATAAATGTAAGAATAAAAGTAGATTTTCATGTCTTTATTCCAAGAGAAAAAATATTAAGCAACAACAACAAAGGACATTGCAATATCATTAAAAGGCTCTACAATTAAATAGGTTTTTGCAATTTTATCCGATAATAAATTTATATTTTGCTAGGCATCAAACTCATGATTATTTTAAAACATTTCAATATAGTAAATCCGCAACCTGTGACCCTATGTACATCCAAAATTTCAAAAAAAAAAACCCTTTTGCAATGAGTATATATATTATAAAACACAGAGCAACACGTTGCAATACCTAGTAACAGCTATCTCCTTCAAAGTATTGATTCTTAAAGTTCAGGTGAGCAATTGACATAATATGTTGGCATTGAAATTGAATATCTTTTTCAAGAATTTGTGTTGTCAATAATTTAAAAAAATAAATACTGGCATAATCTTTGTAAGATTTTATACAATAGAAACTATATCTGTTTCATTGAATCATTATTCGGATTATATAAACATTCTCTGCATTCTTTTGTTTTTAATGGTATTTCTAGCGCATATTTTTGCCAGCTTTACCCGAAATATTTTGTAATCCTTTTGTTAATTGAAATGTATCCTCAGATAAGCCATAATATAAAACCAAAGTCTGCATCGTGTTAGGGGACACATAATGGACAACGGTTGTTACCGAGCGTAACAACGCATAAACTGAAAAATGATATGTAACACGATGTAAAGGAAAACATTTAAGTAACAACATAACTTTAAAACTACAATCCCCTTCCCTTTCATAAATGTGACCTATCGAGTACGACTATTTACCGGATTTGTTAACTCATAAGCAACACGACGGGTGCCACATGTGGAGCAGGATCTGCTTACCCTTCCGGAGCACCTGAGATCACCCCTAGTTTTTGGTGGGGTTTGTGTTGTTTATTCTTTAGTTTTCTATATTTCATGTGTAATATTGTTTGTCTGTTTGTCATTTTCATTTTTAGCAATGGCGTCGTCAGTTTATTTTCGATTTATGAGTTTGACTGTCCCTCTGGTATCGTTCGTCTCTCTTTAAAACTAAGGTAGTTTGATAAGTTGATTTTTTTATGTTTTTTTTAAATAATGATAGACACAAGTCACAGTTCACAAGTAGACTAGTGAAATATAAGACGAATATTCTATGTATCTGATTAGTTCAGTTACTGGGACTGGTTTTTTTTAAATGGCAATAGCTTCAGATCATTAATAGTTACCAAAGGTAACGGGATTATATTTTAATACGCCGGCGCACGTTTTGTCTACATAAGACTCATCAGTGAAGACAAACAAGTACAAAGTTGAAGAGCATTAAGGTCCAAAAAATCCAAAATGTTGTGGCAAATACGACTAAGGTAATCTATTCCTGGGATAAAAAAAAAAATGTTTTTGGAAAAAGTTATAGTTTTGACAACAGGAAATATATTAAAATGACCATATAATTGATCTTCATGTCAACACCGAAGTGCTGACTACTATTAATAGTAATCAAAGGTACAATGCTTATAATTTAATACGCCAGACGCGCGTTTCGTCTACATAAGACCCATCATCAAAAGAATGTGATTTATGACGATGACTACGACTGCGTCTACTTCTAAATTTTTCATAAAGAAGGTGATTTATAATGATAACTTTAACTGCGTCTACATCTGAAATATTCATAAAATTCACCAAGCTACAGGACAGACTAGAGATAATACCTAAATGCCGTCAATTTCATCATTGCGACCATAAATATCGCAGTTTCCTTTTCCTGAATCAAGCAGTCTTCATTTTGTATACAAGTGGTGCAAGATGAGGGTTGTTAATGCTGTGGTATATTTTTCAAAAGATACGATCCTGCTTAGAAAGAATTGAATGATTAGACTGATAAGAATACAGGTAAGCAATGCCATACAATGAGAGTTGTTGATGAGTGGATCAGTGGGTGTGTATCATTTTTTTTTTTCATTTACCTGTTTATATTTTAAAGAAACCAAGGCTCCGTGTTGAAGGCCGTACATTAACCTATAGTGGTTTGCTTCTATAAATTGTTATTTGAATGGAGAGTTGTCCAATTCGGCACTCATACCACATCTTCCTATATCTATTTATGAGATAGTTCATAAGGTTGTATTTGGTAGATATCAATTTAGAGAAATCAAAGAAAGTTTATGCAGACCTTTAAACCATTACGCAAACGATTGTTTTGCAAACCTGAATCGTCTGGCGTTTACTCCATTTCAATCATGAGATAAAATATTAGCGTTTAACATTTGTAGAAGTGTATTTAATATATCTTAATGTTTCTGTTCAATTACTAATTTTTTTGTAATTTTTTTGTATTTCATCTGAAAAAACACCAAGCATTGTGATACATAAATACATAGATAATTCATGACCCATTGGTTGCCTTCGGCTGTTGTCTGCTCTATGGTCGGGTTGTTGTCGCTTTGCCACATTCCCAACTTCCTTTCTCAATTTCATAATATTAAATTTGTCAATTACACTCTAAAATTCAAAAATGTTAGATATGCTAAATGTATATAATATATATATGTAAGCCTCAAATCCATGTCCGGCCTCAAATCTATGTCCTTTCCGCAAATCTATGTCCTTTTAATATTGCGTCATAGACGTTCCAAATCTATGTCCTGTATTGTCTCGTATCTATGTCCTTTATTTACTCAAATCTATGGCCATTTTTGGCTCAAATCTATGTCCTTTCATTGACGTAAAACATATAAAAAAACGTCATCAAGTAAACAATGAAAAGTTAACAATTACTGGTGTAAGTACGGCCTTTAACACGGAGCATTAACTCACACCGAACAATCATTGAACAAGGGGTTTATATGACAAAAGCAAGGTTAACATTTTATCTATTTATACACATGGTTTAAAATTGCTTTATGTTTTGTTTTTTAAACTGGAGGAAAATCTGTTATGAATAGTGGACTGATGGAATATTTTCAAAAATGTCAACTAGAGATTTATCCTCTTGAAACGTTTTCTGACAATTATCGGATATCTTTACTTACTACTACTATTGGGGAATATTAATAATTCAAATCCAGCCATGGACTAAGGGACTGCAGTGTTTACATCTGGTTTCTGGAGAGAAGGAATGTGCCAAAACATAAAGAATGATTCTTCTCGGGGAAATATTTTCGTTATTAAAGGCATTATTACAAGTTTTACATTTGAACTAAATAGATATCAGCTAAGACCAAACAACTGATATATGTTTTATTGTGATTCGCAAATATTTCAAATATAAAGAACGTTTTACTTTTATCAATTTAGAATGATTTTTTGATACTAGTATTCAAGGAAAAACATAGATAAAGTGGTATAAATGTCAATGAAACAGCGATATGAACAAATTCATAAGACAAAACGAAGTACGTCGAAGTTGCAAACAAATATTCATTCTTTGCTGTCTTTTTTAGTAAAATAAATATGTGTAGTTTCATTCTTAAAGACGTCATACAATAATAACCCACGCATGCAAAGATTTTAACCATGGAAAAATGACTTAATAAAACAAAAAGCATATAAGACCGTACTTGAAACAATATTATAAATACCAGCTAAATAATTTAGCCGGATTTTCTTAAACGCATACTATACTTCAGCTCTTGCACATACATGGAGAACGAATGGACGCAGATATACACGGACCTACCTTGCACAGAAATTTAGAAATGATCCTGGTAAACTTATTGATCCTTAAATATACTTATTCTAAAAGTGCTCCACGAAACCTTTTTCTAAATTATTAATATCTATTTTATCAGCAATCAAAGCCGGGCTTCAAAGTCATTGTGAAACTGCCGATTCTAGAGGTGGCGTGAATAAGATGTGGATACTAAAATATTTTAGAGATCTTTTAGAGTACCTACAATCTTACTCTCTCTCATCTTGCAAAAATATTAAAACATTTGACTTTTCTTCACTTTACACAAGTATTCCACAGTAAAAAAATTAATTTTATTTTGAAAGAGTTGGTATTGCTTTGTTTCATAAAAACGAAAGGCCAACGTAGATACAAGTATCTTGTCTTAGAGAAGGACAAAATCTTCTCTGTAAAGGATCACTCTGATTCAAACAAAAAATTCTCTGAATCTGACATTATCAAGATGCTTGATTTCTTGATTGACAACATATTTGTTACGTTCGAAGGACGTATTTTCAACAGACTGTCGGCATTCCAAAGGGAACCAATTATGCCCCTCTTCTTGCCGACTTGTTTCTTTATTATTATGAGGCTGATTTCATACAAGAACTTCTTAGGGAAAAAAAATAAGAAGTCAGCAATATCCTTTAACTTTACTTTCGGCTATTTAGATAGATGATGTTCTCTCACTAAATAATTCAAAATTTGGTGACTATGTTGAACGCATCTATCCAATTGAACTAGAGATAGAGGATACAACAGATAGAGTTAAGTCGGCCTCATACTTTGACTTTCATCTAGAAATTGACAATGAGGGTCGGTTGAAAACAAAACTTTACGACAAAAGAGATGATTTCAGCTTTCCAGCATGATAACACAATGTTGAATGCTGTACCCCTATTGTTGACATTTGTATCTACTGTATCTGTTTGTTATGTTCATACATCGTTGTCAATATAATGGAATTAGATGCGACTGTCAGGCTAGGAATCAGAGCTTTGCATGACGAAGATGTGTTCCTTGATTTAAAATAACTCGGCTGATGATACCGTCGAAGAGCAGAGACGTTGACTTAGTGGTACTAATATCATAAACGATACCAATTTTGTTGCACGAGATGCGCATTTTGGCAATCAATGTCTCCTCAGTGATGCTCGATGCCATTTTGTATCAACGACTTCAAAGATATTAACACCTCATTTGGAAGGAGTATCTACGTCTATAACTTTAAATGAAGCAATTTGCGTAGCATAATACACGATCGACTCCATCTGTTTGTGTGTTTTTAACTGACAAATGAAAACTCGAGGAAGTTCGATGGGGTTATACAATTATTTTTTTATTTTCACATACGGTGTAATTGGCAATGTTCAGGTTACCAGTAATAACGTGGCAAGCCGAATTATATAGGGACATACCACAGGTGCTCTTAGGAGGTATAGACATGAAGTCGTCAATATTGTGTAGTGTGCGAAGCTTATTGTTATTGTCAGTAATGTAATGATCAGAATGTAACGTAATTTTAACACAACACAATTATAATATTTTAATAACATATCTTTCATTTGTCTTAATGAACATGAAACATTCCTGTGTATTATGCTTGATACAGTAGATTTTGATTTTGCTTCACATAAATGGGTGTTTCGCTCAACCGTAACATGAACCTGTCATGTGTTTGACAAGCTATATTTAAAGATTATTATACTACAAGAAAAAAAATCTTAAAGGTTAAAATGAAGAATTAGGTAAATTTATAGTTTTATTCTGCTGACTTGCATATTTTAAGGAGATTTTGAAACCTGGCACAGTGTTTGGTATGATTAGTAGATTGGCACAGTGTTTGGTATGATTAGTAGATGATTATTGAGATATTAATCATGTCAGGTGTTAAGGGAACGCTTGAAATTGACACAACCCGTGTCATTGTTTAATTGACGGCTATTGATAAACGTTATATATTAAAGAAGAAAGAACTTTGCGTCTCAATTGTTGTGAATGATGTGCAAATTCTCACGTGCAAATTCTCTGCTACGTCATATCTGTAATTCTGCCTTGTATCAATCCAATGAGTCGAAATATGCCATTTCTAACTGATTTTTATTGTTTGTTCATATGTTGTTATATTACACCAATGACCCCAGGTTAAGAGGAGGGTTACCGCCGACAAACATGTTTAACCCCGGCTGGCTCTTTCTTACCAGATTACCAATGAAATGTAAAATCACAAAAATAATTAACTCCGAGGAAAAATCAAAACGGAACGTCCCTAATCAAATGGCAAAATCAAATGATAAAACACATCATACGAATGGACAACAACTGTCATATTCCTGACTCGGTACAGGCATTTTCAAATGTAGAAAATGGTGGATTGGATTTGGTTTTATAGCGCTAAACCTCTCACTTGCATGACAGTCGCATCATATAGTCAAAATATGGTTACAGCAGTCATCCCTGTGTTACAATCTAAAAAAAAAACATTTACAAAAAAGCACAAAAAGCATCTATCAAATTAAAAAACACATTCATTGTTTTGCGGGTTTGGATTCAGAAAATGTAAAGGTCACATAGAAAGAAATTTTGTCGTTTAATATATATTCAAGACAATTATTATTTAACATTGGGAATGGTTGTGTGCAATGTTAAAAAATCAAAAGTTATATGTTATAATTAATTTCAGAAACAGACCGAGATATCAAATATTCCAGAAGTTCTTTAGAATTTTAAAGAATCCATATATGGTTAATACCCCTACGCGAGTAAAATAATTTTTACTCTTCATCAACATCCATATGAAGTTAATGTAACCAATTATAGGCAAACGAATGGCCTTCAACTATGAGAAAAATCCCAACTGTATAGTCCGGGTGTAAGAAGTCCCAACATAAGATATGAAACAATTCAATAAAAAAAAATAAACAGCCTAACTTATAACAAAACAATTTACAAAAAACAGATATGACACACATGAACCAACGACAACTACTGAACTGCAGGCTCCTTACTGGCACAAAACAATATGTAGCGGGGTAAAACATGATTGAAGGTCCCAACCGTCCTTTCCCTGCTGTTTTTTCTTTTCTTTTGTTAAGCCGTTACACAACTGTCCCCGGTTAGGGAAGGTTTTCTCATGGTTAAATGCCTTATGGTTGCCTTCACGAACTTCATTCGAACTTTATAGTTTCATCATTGACAATCACGCCACATGTTTTTTTATATTCTGTTTTAAAATTAACTGTATCACACTCAGAGAATTGTCAACTGATCTGATAATATCATTCAGCAAATTTTTTTTATGTTATTTGTCAAAATCCGAATAATATTTACAACAATTGTTAAGACTGCTAAAGGATGCAGTAGAATGTGTCTTTGTGCCTGTAGTATATTTCCTTATATTTTGACAGTTATGGTTTTTAGCCTGTTAGAGACGTCCCATTGACAATCATACCACATCTTCAATTTTTATAACTAGTAAGCGTCTTCTTTTAGGTATACAATACCTTCCATGCGATATAACCCTAAGAAAAAATGTCGAATTATATAAAATTTACTCTGAAAAATAACAAAAATGCCAGACTCCGTAGAAAATTTAAAACGAAAAGTCCCTTACCAAATAGCAAAATCAAAAGCTTTGAAAATGTTTCCTCATTCACACCATAATGTTCAATCAAAGTATTAAATATATATGCATCTTTTCGGGGGCCATAGAGGGAACAAGGTCTTTACCGAGAAAAACGACACGCGCATTGAAATAATAATATGTAACAAGATATAAACAGAAAACTAAAGTGACAATACCCTTTTTAAATAACCTTATGCAATACAAAATGGTAAGTAATTCTGAATAAAGCCAACAGTAGTATACCGCTGTTCAAAAGTCATAAATCGATTGTGAGAAATCCAAATCAAAATAAAAGAACAAAAACCGAAGGAAACACAACAGCTAAGAGAAAAACAACGAAACAACAGAAACACTGAAGTGCAACAAAAACAAACGCCAATGCATCACACATAGAAACGAAATATTAGATAACATCTGCCATATTCCTGAATTATTACATGACATTTTAAGAAGAACAAAATGCTGGGTTGAACCTAGTTTTATTGCTACTTTTATTATTTACTTGTATCCCTCGTCTTGGTGCTCAAAGAAAGCCCAAATGCTTTGAAAAGTTGAATTCCATATTGGCATGCATAAAATTACAGGAAACAGATCTTATCAAAGGTAATGTGTGACATACATGCTTCATAACAGTCGAAATAGCAGACTGGTCATAATGATACTGGTAAATATTTTGGAGAGATAATTTCAGTCTTATACTTGTTAGATAAATTAAGTATCCAAAATCTCAATTTTTGACGAAGACTATAATAACACTACTTAGTTAGATATAAGACGGAGTTTATATGTGTCTGGTGAGTCCAGGGACTGGGGGTATTGTAGCGATCAGACAGACAAGAACAGAACATTAAGTGTATGTATTGATATACATTACCAGCGCATATCCCTATCTATAAAAAAAAACCACATTAGTTTAGAAGAAAAAAAAGTATTTATAATCAAAAGATACCATAATACGTGAAAAAAATATAAACTATAAAATCGCATACTGCATTTGTTATCGACTCTTATCTGACCTGAGACATTAACAAATTTTGAACAACACTGAAAACCAATGAAAAGTTATAAATGAATTTGACGATCATTGAAAACGAAATACGTTTTGTCAAAAGTTGTAAACATCGTTGAACATCTATGCTGAGTGGTAAAACCCCAAATTACAAAAGTGTCAGAAATACATATTAGTGTTGCTCTAGCACAACGTGTGCTTTGTCGTAATTACAAGACGTAAAAAATCTGCTATATTCACCATTCACTATTTAGAAGTTATCAAAGGTACCAGGATGATAATTTAATACGCCAGACGCGCGTTTATCTAAGGTAATCTATTTCTGGGAAAAGAAAATCCTTAGTTTTTCAAAAAATTCAAAGTTTTGTCAACAGGTAATTTATAAAAATGACCATATAATTGATATTCATTACCTCTAACAATCATGATTTTTATAGTTCGTTATTATGTTGTTCTGTTATACCACTGTCCCAGGTTAGGGGAGGGTTGGGATCCCGCTAACATGTTTAACCCCGCCACATTATTTATGTATGTGTCTGTCCCAAGTCAGGAGCCTGTAATTCAGTGGTTGTCATCTGTTTATGTGTTACATATTTGTTTTTCGTTCATTTTTTATATAAATAAGGCCGTTAGTTGTCTCGTTTGAATTGTTTTACATTGTCTTATCGGGGTCTTTTATAGCTGACTATGTGGTATGGGCTTTGCTCATTGTTGAAGGCCGTACGGTGACCTATAGTTGTTAATGTCTGTGTCATTTATGTCACTTGTGGACAGTTGTCTCATTGGCAATCATACCACATCTTATTTTTTATATTACCATTTTTTAACATTAAAACATTCAAATATTCTTTATCGCACTTTATAGTTTATACCAACTGTCCTATATAGTATGACCGTTCTATAAAGGTATAATCACTTTTAATGATAAACATTTGTTATGATACTGACTAGCCATTGTTTCACAGTTAATTGGTTTCCTGTGTGTGTTTTATCTGAACTTGAAACAATAGTTGTTTATGAAGTTGGGGTACTAATTAATTGTGTCCTTGTTTTTAGAATATCACTACAAACATATAGAGTAAATTTCTACTGCATGTAGAAAACTTCCCGTTCTCTGATATCCATATCTATAGCAACAAGTTGGCCCTTTATAAATCATCATTTCCATATAACATCTCTGTTCTACAATCATTAGTTCGTTTAGGGAAATAAGTTTTATCTTATGTAACAAGTCCAATCATGCTGTGTTAGTTGATCTATAAAACAATATTTTTGTATATGACTAAAGACTGCAAAATTATAGTTTGCTTACATTGAAAAAATACTGTAAATTTACTTCCCTTATGAATTTTAATCTTTAGAATACTAGTATATTAATATTGGTTATAGTTTTCATTAAAAATTGTAATTAGAGCCTTTATTATCATAATTATACCGCTGTTCAAAACTCGTAAATCTATGGACAAAAAACAAAAAAAACATCATAATCTTGATCTTTTAAATCTTTGAAGTATTATGTATTACAAGTGTACAGAAGCCGGTTAATGCCAGGGTTGGGCTTTATTTTTAGTCGTTTTAACGACTTAGATGAATTGTTATTACGACTTAGCTAAGTTGTTATAACGACTTAGCATATCTATCTCATTAAAACAACTTCATTTTTTTTATATAAATAAGACCGTTAGTTTTCTCGTTTGAATTGTTTTACATAGTGATTTCGGGGCCTTTTATAGCTGACTATGCGGTATGAGCTTTGATCATTGTTGAAGGCCGTACGGTGACCTATAGTTGTTACTTTCTGTGTCATTTTGGTCTCTTGTGGAGAGTTGTCTCATTGGCAATCATTCCACATCTTCTTTTGTATATTTAACTTGTTTTAACGACTTAGCTAACTCGTTTAAACAACCTAAGCTAAGACGTTTAAACAAATAAGCTTACTCGTTTAACATGTTTAAACAGTACAACCGTTCTATAAAGTAAACGGTTTATAATGTTTCACTATGATAATAAAAACTTGTGGACTGGACATTGTTTAACATATAATTGGTTTCCTATATCTGTTATATCTGAACATGAACAACAATTGTTTATGAGGGTTGGATGACATTTCTTAGTAATAAATTGTGTCCTTGTTTATAGACATGATAGATACGTTTTATATTTGTTATTCTCGTGGGATTTTGTCTGATGCTTGGTCCGTTTCTGTGTGTGTTACATTGTAGTGTTGTGTCGTTGTTCTCCTCTTATATTTAATACGTTTCCCTCAGTTTTAGTTTGTTACCCCGATTTTGTTTTTGCCCCATGGATTTATGAGTTTGAACAGCGGTATACTACTGTTGCCTTTATTTATTATATGTTATCATTTTAATCATGCCATGTTAGCTGCGTTATAAACAATATTAGATTTTTGTAAAAAATAAATTCATTTTACGACTGATACGACTTAAAGATACTCGGTAAATCTCTCCCTTCCCCAGTTACCCAGTCTCATACAAAAACAATTTCATAGCTTTCTTACATCGCAAAAATGTTTGTAAATTAACATCCCTTATGAAATTTAATCTTTCAAATAACTTTTTATCTGGCATAATGGTCTTTTAAATATAAATTATTATGGATTACAAATAGACTCATCATAGTTACCAGGATTAAAAAAAAATATTAGCGCCAGACGCGCCTTTCGTCTACAAAAGACTCATCAGTGACGCTCGAATAAAAAAAGTTAAAAAGGCAAGATAAAGTATGAAGTTGAAGAGCATTGACCACAAATTCATACAAGTGAGGTTGGAAAGCGTTAGTTCTTTATTGTATTATTAATTAAGTAACTAAATGTTATATTATAGTTAATTCTCGTGTGTGTTACATTTTAATGTTGTGTTTCTGTTGTGTCGTAGTTCTTCTCCTATATTTGATATGTTTGCCTCAGTTTTAGCTTGTAAATAAAGACAACGGTAGTATACCGCTGTTCGAAAATCATAAATCGATAGAGAAAAAAAAACAATTCCGGGTTACGAACTAAAAATGAGGGAAACGCATCAAATATAAGAGGAGAATAACGACATAACAGAAACACAACAATAAGATGTAACACACACAGAAACGAACTATAATATGACAATGGCCATTTTCCTGACTTGGTACAGGACATCTTAAGAAAAAAATGGTGGGTTGAACCTGGTTTTGTGGCATGCCAAACCTCCCGCTTTTATGGCAATGTTAAATTTTACTTACACAATAATTTAATGTAACCCGGATTTGTTTTTTTTTTCTCAATCGATTTATGAATTTCGAACATCGGTATACTACTGTTACCTTTATTTAGTACTTCAAAAATGCAAAGTGTTCCTTGTATAATGACTTAATATGCAGTATCAAACAGTGCAATATCTTGCACTTTATAGACGCCAAATGTTTTACATGTCGTCAAACATTAATTGGCCGGATACGAAAATATAAAGTATTACCTTTCTTGAATTTTATCAGGCAATTGATCACGCAAAACTTCATATTTCGATTTCTGCAAAATGTTGTTTATCGTATTTTCACTTAAGAAAGTATAGAACAATCGCATGGTACATTTCATAAGATCCATCTCTTGCATACAATTGAGAATGGAAATGCTATGTGTGTTTCAAATTATAGGTTTTGTTTGAGTGCATAATATATTCATCCAAATGAAGGTTAATAAACAGAACTTTAGTGAATTTCTGGCGATTGAGCTTATATAAGATACACCTTTTTCAGTCAACGTAGAGTACTAATTTTAGTGACAGTAACTGGATACCACAAATGTATAATTATTAATTCTGATTCAAAAGTTAGAGGGGCACTAGCTGTCAAACTCATGAATACCGAATTGCCTTAATTCTCATATTTGATATATAACAGTGTAAAACACTTATGAAGTTTTAAAAAAGTTGTTTTTTATTTGGTCGGGTTGTTGTCTCTTTGACACATTCCCCATTTCCATTCTCAATTTAATTATAAATTTATAGGACATGGACCCAAAAATATGTAACTTCGGTTCGTGTGTATTTTAATCTAGACGCCATCTAATTAATTATAAAGTTGACATCCCAAAACATCTGATGGCTATTTAAGCGATGTAAAAATAAAAATAGATATAAGCAGAGAGATAGGAACATTTTTCAAGGTCTGTATAATTTCGTATGATGAAATTATTTTAGATTAAAATTGATGTCAATCATTGTGTTTACCTTATGAGAATGATGTTTAGTGGATCGAATCAGTCAATCAAATAATTTAACTTTTTTTTTCACTTTCATTGTTGACATTCTTTTTAAATAGCTAAACACGCATGATTCGTGCGTTATCCACCTCTAGCTAAGGGGTTAAATTGAATACGGATTCAATGAGGTCGAATTATTTACTTGCATATCAACTTGTTTACCTGTAAACTCATTACCATAGCAAAATGTTATGATAATTAATTTCAATAGCGTATGAATACATATTAATTTACGAGAATGACATATCCGTATAATCCAGTTGAGCCATTAAGTATTTCTAGAATTCATAATAGGAGTGAAGTTATCTATGCGGGTAAAACCAGGACTTGAAATCTTCACAAAAATGCAAACAACTAAAGGTTTTATTATCAAGTTGTCTTTACATTTCTTGTCGCTCTTTTGTCAGCTTATGTTTCTTTCGTCAGCTCATGTTTCGTCGGCTCTTTCGTCAGCTTATGTTTCTTTAACAAAAAGGGCACTACACGTTTTAAATATCTAGTTTTGGGCTGGAATTCAGCTTACTTTGTGAAAAATCATAGAGTCAAGGAAAAAATATACCGACGAGGATATCGCTGCCATGCTGGACTTTGTAATTGACAACATATTTGTTAAATTAGGAGGTTTGGTCTTCCAACAGACTATTGGAATTCCAATGGGTACCAATTGCACTCCTCCACTTGCAGATTTGTTTTTTTATATTTCTATGAAACAGAATTTATCAAAGGGCTTGTACTGAAAAAAGAAAAGAAATTAGCCCATTCTTTTAATTTCACCTTTCGGTATATTGATGATGTACTGTCTCTTAATGATAATAAATTCAGTGATCACTTACATCTAATATATCCAAGTGAACTTGACATTAAAGATACTACCGACACAGATAAATCTGCCTCATGACTACTGATGGTAGGTTGAATAGCAAAATTTATGACAAACGTGATGATTTTAATTTTCCTATAGTCAACTTTCCATTTCTGTGTAGCAACATCCCAGCGGCACCAGCATATGGTGTATATGTGTCTCAATTGATACGTTACTCTAGAGCTAGCTCAAAGTACGTTGATTTTGTTGAACGAGGAATACTGCTTTCTCAAAAGTTGCTAAGACAGGGCTATGAATCAATCAAATTAAGGTCATCACTCAAGAAGGTTTACGGTTGCCATCATGAGCTGATTGGCCATTATAACAAAAGTGTGTCAGAAATCATATCTGATATTCTTCCTCAGTCATAATAACCTTCCATCATTACCGAACTGAACAAAGAAATAACACGATGGGTGCCGTATACGGTGTAGGAAATGCTAACCCTTCCGGAGCAACTGATTTCACTCCCGGTTTCTAGTGGAGTTCGTGTTGTTTCTTAATTATATTTATAACTGTTGATGTGAATGTTCTTTGGTTTTGTGAGTCTTTGTTTACTCCTTGGTTTTGATTGTGATTGTCTTTTGTACCTCCGACGAAACTTTGACATTGTAAGGGTATATGTCTTCTATAGTCCGGTTACGATGATCTCAACATGTTTTCATTGCCGGTTGACAATTGTAATTAGCCAATACATTTTTGATATCAGGTCCGAAAATGCTTTTGAACCTAACGTCATATGACCTTGCAAATTTAACCATACCTTATATCCATAATATAGTATACATAATTTGATATAGTATACACAATTTGATTGTATACACAATTTGATATAGTATACACAATTTGATATAGTATACACAATTTGATATAGTATACTCATCAAAACTGTGACTATAAGCTGGAGAAGTGTTGCGAATCATAGATTCTTCAAAGATTTGTTAACAATGAAAGTATATAAGGGGAATTTGTTTTATCTGTAGAGAACCATTCTGATCATATAAGGTAACAAGGTAACGCAATTCTTCAAAAAACTGAAACAAATACTTTTATAAGCGGATTTTTTTTTATGTACTTGCCTTCATCATGAACGCTCGTAATTAAGATTTGAAGGACAAGAAATACCGAAACATGATGAACCCTATGCTTTAGACATTTTTACTCATTATGTCTACTTGTTTAGTTCAGGCAATACAATGGAATTTGATTCCACTGTCATACAAGTGAGAGGTTAAGCTAGTAATAGAACCAAGTTCAATCCACCATTTTCTACATAAGAAAATGCCTGTACGAAGTCGTAGGAATATGACAGTTGCTATCCATTCGTTTGATGTGTTTGAGCTTTTGATTTAGGCTTTTGATTCGGGACTTTCCGTTTTGAATTTTCATCGGAGTTCAGTATTTTGTGTGATTTTACTTTTATGCGAAGAGCTATATGACCAAATCCGGACCTGAAAATAATAACCGATGTGATTCTCACGAATGCAATTAATAACGTTTTGTTTTCTATTTTTATTGTTTTGTAGTAATCTCCTTATTTACAATTGGACAATGCAAGAAAGGTATGTTACACATCATGCAGTTACCGAGTCAAACATCCAATAACTTTTTTTGACAATCGAAAATTACGAACACGGTTTAAATAGTTTTCACAAAACTGGAAAAAAGGTGACTTTGCATGTCAACAAGAATGTCAAAGTGGAAAGGCTCAATTCATTTTGCCTTCTGAATATCCATAATCTGGCAGACCACATGTTCACACGTTCGATTATTATGTTGGTGTTCACGCTGATCTCTTCTAAAGTTAACGTTGTGTATTGCTTTACTTAATTATTTGATTTTTTTCTATTCTGTTTTTTTTCCCAGATTTAAACATGGTTTCTGGCACGGATAATACAATTTTTAGTTACTGCTACTTACTATCCGACAATTGACAAGATGTTCTTTTCCCTACATGTTGATCTATATTATATTGGAAGGGTTCAAAGCCCATAAATATGAAATAACTGATGAAAAGGCATATACATATAGTTATATTAACACTCCTTTACTTTATTCCTCTTCACTCTTCATGGAAGATATTCATTATGACAAGCCATAGTACAACACAAGTATGTAAACAGTGTCTTAAGTAACGTTACAAACACTCTATGCAACCAAGAAAGTAACTGTTAACAAAACGCATCCCTTATATGGACGTAAGAATCTCTAAATATTTCCGTTATTTAGAGAGAAAAAAACAAATGTCTGTTTAAATTCGTTGATTATTTATGAATATAGCATTGTTTATTTGCTTTGTTTCTATAGTTTCCCAATCACATTGTTAGAGTAGAAATACTTTAAATTTAATTGTTTTCCTGTTACTCAGTGGTATCTGTTTACAAATCAATTGGCGAATTTGTCGTCGGTGATGCTCATTCATTTTTTTCGAAGTGGCATTCAATGCCAAATATAATCTTTTCCACAACCATTTAGATTTTTATAGAGTAATTTGTGAAGTCATAGTTTATATCAGCTGTAAATTGTAGTTTTCGCATCGAATTTTGCTAATTCATTTGTATACAAAGTTCTTCTTTTGCAAATCGAAAAGCATTTATTGTCAATAGAGAGTTTGACAAAATGAAAATATTAGAAAGACCCCTTTCCGCAACGGTTAAATGTAAGGCCTATTTTGTGCGAATATATCTTGTATATGTGTTATAAAATTGAGATTGGAAATTAATAACTTGTTTTCACAGATGGGAAAAGTAGGACAATAAAGCATGTCTCAATATTTACAACTGATTTTTGAGTTCACATTTAATTAGTAAAATATCACCGGACTTCTCCATCAACGATGCAATACCGGTAACATGTTCCACATCGAGGGCCTCCACATATCTGGTAATTCAGAAATTTTTTCATATGATATTTACGTATATACATTTAACATAATGAAGGTACCAGATGTTGATACACAATATGATAAGATGTTTGACAATCAAATCTTTAATGTTGCAACTAAAAGAGGGGCGAAAAATACCAGAGGGACATTTTAACTCATAGATCGAAAATAAACCGACAAATTGAAATTAAACCAAGTGCAGGCGCCCTGGTTGACGGACTCCCATATGACCGAAACATAAGTTAAGTGTACAGTTTCGTTTCCACATTTGACCTTTAAAGTGTGGGAAACGATTACAACAAAATAGTAGAATTAACTCTCGAATCTATAAAAGAGGGTTTTTTTTTATATTTCTACACACGTTCGATCGATGTTTGTCATGTGACTGCAGTATTGGATTTCATTTAGTTGATACATACTCAAAACATGTAGTGATGTAGGAACAAATAAGTGTTTAAATAATCCACCATGTTTAACAGTTCATTGATTGGAACGATAAGTGAATCACACACTTGATAATTATAGTTTGAATTATATATTTAGACTGGATTTTCCTAAGTGCAGTTTCTTGTTATTACATATGATAAGTAAGTAATCTTTTCATCTCTTTAGTTTGTAAATCATTTTTTGTTTAAAACACAGGTGTGTGATAAGGTAAATATAAACACAAACAAAACGTTTAAAGTCGGATGACATCTAAATGTCATTATTATGTCGTTTATTTTTAGATTACAAGACTTTAAGCACACACATATCACGTAAGTATTATCTTACTCTATGCACATTTATGTAGATTAATCTACTATTTTATAAAAATAAAACAAAAGTCGAAGGATAAAACGTCATTGAAAAAAAAATTAATTCTATAACTTATGTATCGAACTCTGCTTGTATATAATGAATGCCTAAGGAGAAGTAGGCGTAGGGGTGTTCAAAACTTTCCCGTAGCCATTAATCCTTTGTTTCTTTGTGAAAGGGGCATTACCTACGCGATATAAAAAAAGTAAAATAAAATATGTTTATCTTTAATGGTAATGAGATAATGAAATGATAATTCGTTTTAAGCAGGGAGTTAATTTGGTTCAAGTTTGTCAAAATAAGGTAAGAAACTTCGATGATGAATTGTTAACTTGCAAGTGAATAATTTTGACATCATTGAATCCGTATTTATGTGACCCTCAATTTAACCCCTTAGCTGGAGATTTTTTACGTGTTCAGTCATCAAAAGGAAAAGAATCGAAAGTGAAACAAAGGTGAACCATTTCGTTGACTGATTCGATCCACAAAAAACATTCTCATGCAGGTAAAAACGAAGTTTAAATTATTTCTTCAACCTACAACATAAAATCAAACAGACCTAGAAAATCCAATTACACGTGACGGAATCAATTCATATTTATGTTAATGTTTATATCGGGTAATGTGATTGTCGGTAGTCTTCAGAGGTCATCTCGATGGTTAACTAGATGGCAAATAGAGTAAAGTGCACACGAAATGCTGATATATATTATCGACTCTATGCATTTTAAAATTGTTTATTTCAGATTTATTGTTATTTGGATAAACGTTTTAGTTTGTTATAAATAAAAAATGAGACTTTATGTTAAATCTGTAAACACGAATTTGACAACACATTTCCTTTTAAACGACAACTAATTCTTCGAAATACAAGGTTTTTCCAACTTGGCAAAAGTCAGTTTTTGTTATACAATTAATCTTTCAGTGCTTTAAACTAGTTCATTAACTACTTTCAAAATAATTTTTTAATAAGATATATGAAAATAGTGGAATTAATTATTTTTGGAGTGTAAATAATTCTTTGAATGTTTTAGGTACATTACAGGATTTTGATGTTTCTTAGTTTTGCTTTTTCAACTGTCTTTACAATACACATTCATATAATCTAATCAAACAAAAGTTTAGCTATTTAATTTAATGTTCGTTTGGTCTTTCTGAATGCAAATATATCTGCTGCAACTCATTTTAAGTCATCTTCTCTCATGAGAAAGAATGATACTCTAGATATACTTACTGACTGTGTACTAAGATGATTGAAATTGTTTATTTTCTACTAGTTGATATAAATGTAGATTTCACAGTTAATGACCAAACTCATTTTTTTCAAACTAAACAAAATGTTATGCGAATCAAATCAGAGAGAGAAATTTAGTCTTCATTTTTTTCTGTTGTTTATGATAAAAAATCTCTTGAAGACATGCAGGAAACAAAATGTATTTGTGTGAAATAAAAACTTGAAGGTTGGCAGTCTGTTAAAAAAACATTTTAAATACATTGATAACAAGTTATGATTAAAGCAAGTATTTATAATATGACATTATCAGATCCTCAGAGTATACAAACATAAAGCTATGATGATGTGCGCTTAGCAAGGTTAACAATCTCTTCACCAACGTTTCCATCCAGACATTATTCAAATGATTCATTATTATTGTCAATGTTTAGAGTAATAATTTTATTTACTTAGCTCACTGACTTTCTTTCTTCTATTTTGTTTAAGGCCTATCTCTATTCCTCCTACTATTCCGACAATCCCTAAACAAAGCTTACTTACATAAGCAACACGACGTGGCTCGATATTTTAACATCACGTCATTATATTATTGTGCTGTGGTCATGTTCTGTATTCTGGTCATTCATTTTTGCTGATATGCTTTGTCTAAAGATTTTCTATATGCCATTTAATTATTGTTTGTTGACATAGTTGTTTATTTAGAAGTGATAAAGATACTTACAAAATGCTGACTGCTCTTCGGTTATTGAACCTTTTCTATACATTGATAGAACAAAACAAAATTAATTTAAAAAATACGACTGTTGGATATATCAGGGCGAAATGACTAAAATAACAATCCATAGAGACTGAATACAAAAGCTGAGCATAACGAGTTCTATAAAAATAGGGATGAAAGCAGATGTTCAATACGAAGAATTCGTTCTTGCCTCACCAGTTTAGCCCGCCGTTTTTCTTAAATTTTGTTTTGGTAACAAGAATAAAAAACATATTTTAACATGTAAAAATATTTTTTTTCTTTTTAACACTTCAATTCGGTTAATATCGTTCGTCATTCCCTTCTGCGTTATCGAATTAAAATCAAAAGAACATTGAGATAAAACCGACTATAAATATAGAACTTATTTGCAAAACATCAAGTTGCAAATAATTCATGCATCTTCATGCCAATCATAAAGCTGGTAATATTGAAAGAATTTTTGACACGAGATTATAAGAAAATTTTCTCATTGCAGGTTATTTAAAGCAAGTTGAAACTGACTATGGAGCTTGGTGGTATAGACTTGAATATCAGCACAAGTATCATGGAAAACAGCAGTAATATAACGTATGGAACAACTAGAGTGGATTATTATGGTGTAAAAATTACCGCTGTGTTTAGTGTGTGGTTAATACTGATTATTATATTTGCCGTCATAGGAAATATGATGGTCATGTTAGCGATAATACGGGATAAAGACGTGCAGCGGAAGGATAACGGCACCAACTTATTTCTGTTCAATCTTGCATTATCTGATGTGATGACAGCAATATGTGTTGCTCCTGTTTCGCTTTATACTCTTATTCACGAGGGATGGCATTTTGGAACTTTATTTTGTAACTTGAATCTTATTCTTAACGTGATATTTTTGTTTACATCTATTCATAGTTTGATGTATATGAGTATTCATAAATATTTATCTGTAAAACGATTATCAGAATGTGATAAAATACCTGTCAACCGACGTGTTTGTTATGGTATGATTGCAGGATCATGGATATGGGGAGTGTTTTTTGCCCTCCTCACAACATTTGTTTTAACTGAAGCTGAATATAAAGTTAAAACAACACAATGTGGTCCGAAATATCCGATTTTTGAAACTAAATCTGTAGTCCTGTCTTTGGGCAATTTATTATTAAACATAGTGCTTCCATTTATAGTTATGCTTGTTATGTACTTGAAGATATTCTATATAATAAGAGGTACTGCAGACTTTAGACGTCAGTCTTCCCGCCGTGATTCTAGCTTAAAAAGGACGGATAGTGAGAAAGCTGCAATAAATTCTCTTATTATTGTCTTAGCGTGTTTCATAATATGTTGGCTCCCATACTTGTTCTACACCAACTATGTATTCTTCACTCCGGATAGGGATTCTATTCCAGCCTTTCTAAATCCATTGGTAAGTTAAATCAAAATAAATTTTCTATTCAATTTCACGGTAGATGTTGATAGAAGTATTATCAGGGACACCCTGATTAATTAAGGACAACACTTTATCTAGAATATAATCATTCATAGAAATGTGTCGTAAGTAAGTAAGTAAGTTCGTAATTTATTCCACAGAGAAACGTTAAAAAAATTAATAAATATTACAGATAAGTCATAAATAAAGGAAACGTTGTGTATTCAATTCCCTTTGATTGGTTAGTAACAAGTTTAATGATTTTTATATTCTTGCATTTCTTGTTTCAGGCTTATTATTTTGGATTTACAAACAGCGCCTGTAATCCCGTTATTTATGCATTTCGGTTTCCTGATTTTAAAAGAGGCTACTTAGAAATTCTGCAAAAGTTTTCCTGCTCTAGTCGGAGTAGAGGTAAGTTTTACAGCCAAGATAAGAATCAACGATAAAAAATATTTTCTTTATAAAGTAAACTATAGAAACATAAGGATTAGCAACAGACAACAATTAGAAATAGGACAATCTACTTATATAATATGAATTACAAAAATACCAACTAATGTATGGATAAAATAATCCACAGTTTCTATACTTTTCCACAAAAGTATACTTAACTCAGTAAGTCATGATATAAATGTTTTGTGACAAGAGCTACTTGCCTTTAAATTGTTTTAAAATGTATAATGTCAGGTGGTGTTGACCTATTTAATGTAATATATACATTAAGTACACGCAATGAACGAAGTATTTGGTGTTTTAGTTTATAACAATGATACTCTTATCTGATGACAGATCTAAATTAAACTGTATCTTGTTTTATAGAGATATTTAAATACCATTATTTATATAGTAGTAATTAATCTTTTTCTCTTCATTTTTAGCATTTGAATGCGTACAGAAGACAGATGCCAATCTCAAAGAGAGAATTGACCTAATAGAAAATAACGCAGACAAAACAAACTTATCAAAGGATAATATACAATAATGGAGACCTTAGGGAATTATGTCATTGGTTAGTGTGATCCGTGATAAAGTAACATGACAAATAAATACTTTGTTGTAATTGTGTAACAATAATATTCTACTACATTGGTTATATTTGCCTCCTAGATGGTATCTCGGGATATAGATTCTATACAGGAGGAGTCTTTAGTTGTGTTTTACGCTTTTACGCTTTGATACATAAAAATTCCCATACGGAAAGGCGTTCTTTATTTGTTCGATACTTTGTAAAGGAAAAAGGAAAAAAAACCACCAAACTCCAAGGAAACGGCAAAATTAGCTAGCTAAACCTCTCACTGTAAATTCCATTATATTGAAAACAATGTGTGAAAAAAAACCTGACCTATTTGGTACAATTGTCAAAAATTGAGATCAGCAGTCAACATTGTGATATAATATTAATCACTATAAATGCAAATAACCTTTTTCAACAAAGAAAAACAAAATGGTTTAAAGACATCCTATAAAAAAAGTTTATAAGCAAAAATGAAAGAAAAAAAATGCAAAAATGCTGGTGAAGTTTTCTAAAATTCTAAGCAGCAGATGGTAGATCTATGTGAATGCACCATTTCAATAACTTCGAAATTCCACAATCCTCATCCCGATGAACTCACTTTGCAGACATTGCCTTTAACGTTTATTGTAAAATATATGTGAGAATAGCTCGCTCGGCTAATCCTGAAGATCCACTGTAAGATACTTTGTGATTAAAAAAGTTAAAGTCACAAAACTGTAAATCAAATCAAATCAAATCAAATCAAATACTTTTATTGGTGTAAATTTCAATACAGGATTGAATAACATTTACAAAATGCAAATACTAAAAAAAAATATATTTACAAAATGCAAATACTAAAAAAGAAAAAAAATCAAATATACAGAGACATATTTTCTCAATGATAAGAGTCACATATTTTTATATCTGTATTGCGTGGAGGTGTTATTCATACTATATTATAAGTTAAAGCTAATACAATAAGCTTTAATCTCTGGCTTTAATACTACAACAGTTCTTAACAACATTATGTTTGCTTTAAACAAATGTTCGAATCATACTAATCGCTTATTCCAGCTACACATACAGTACTAATGTCAGTATCATTACTTTTTTAAAATGAAACTAAATTTATCTTGTTCAGGCATATTAACAAAAGATGGAACTATATCACTTAAATTACAAAAGAGTATATTTCTGTGTTCTCAATGCTCTTTACCTTTGTACTTCTTTGGCTTTTTAACTATTTTGATACGAGCGTCACTGATGAGTCTTATGTAGACGAAACGCGCGTCTGGCGTATCAAATTATGATCCTGGTATCTTTAATAACTATCTATTAGATTCTAACGCTTCAAATTTCATGGTGGAAATGAAATTCATCTTCAATTCCATCCTTATAGGGTAGACAAATTCTCTGTTCTAAAGGTGTTCCAGTATATCTACCGACTTCTATTGGTAATTTGCTATAAATAAATACTGAACTCTGATGAAAATTCAAAGGAATGGATAACAACTGTCATATTCAGGACTTGGGACATGAATTTTCTCATGTAGGAAATGTTGGATTGAACCTGGTATTATAGCTAGCTAAACCACTCACTTGTATGACAGTCGTATCAAATTCCATTGTATTGACAATGCGTTAACAAAACAAATGACATATTAGGTAAAAAGGTCAAAACTAGGGGTACAGCAGTCAACATTGTGTTATAGTTTTAATTACTGAAAAACAAATATGTAACAAAGAATCACAAAATGGCATGAGTTATTACGCCGATGTGCAATAATTACCATTTGACTTTAATAAACAAAAAAGCATATTTAACAAAAACCGAATTCCAAGGTAAATTCAAAAAGGAGAAGTGCATAAAGCCTTACAAAACCAAACGCTTGACTATATCTACAAACGGAACAATTGGAAAACAACTGTCATATTTCTGAATAAAATATGGTTTAAGCCTGGTTTTATATCTTGCTTATAGATATAGGAAGATGTGGTGTGAATGCCAATGAGACAACTCTCCAACCAAATAACAAATTTATAAAAGTAAACCATTTTATGTCAATGTACGGCCTTCAACAAGGAGCCTTCGCTCACACCGAACAAAAAGCTATAAAGGGCCCCAAAATTACTAGTGTAAAACCATTCAAACGGGAAAACCAACAGTCTAATAAACTGTATAACCCATATAAAATTGAGAATGGAAATGGGGAATATGTCAAAGAGACAACAACCTGACCATAGAGCAGATAATAGCCGAAGGCAACCAATGGGTCTTCAATGCAGTGAGAAGCTCCGCACCCGGAGGCGTCCTTCAGCTGGCCCATAAGCAAATATGTATACTAGTTCAGTGATAATGGACGTCATACTAAACTCACGATTCGACCACAGAAGGAAGTTATATGATAACACTTGGCTACCGACGATGGGGTTTTTGCTCATTGTTGAATTTCGCATGATGAACTACAGATGTTTATATCTGTGGTCTTTGATGGATAAATGTCTAAATGACAATCAGATCACATCTTCTAATTCTTTCTATTTTTGTCATATTTCACCGATATGATAACATTTGTTAGTTGAAACATCAAGTACGTAATCACGGCCTGCTACCGTAAATTATTAACCTATATATCTATAAACCTGTTAGTATGTGAAAGTAATATTCAGGACTATAATTTAGTACGCCAAACGCGCATTTCGTCTACATAACACTCATCAGTGACGCTCATATCAAAATATTAATAAAGCCAAACAAGTACAAAGTTAAAGTGCATTGAGGTACGGGGCGCCGAATGGGACTCTTGTGGTTTTGTACTCGAAATTCAATTTTCTACGGACAAAAATGAGTTTTGTTCAACAAAACTTAGTTCAGTTTAACAAAATTTGTAGCATACTACAAATTTAAATTTTGTCATACAAAACTGTCTTTCAGTGGACAAAAGTTAGTTTTGTCATGACAAAATTTATTTTTGTAACACAGACTTTACTTGTATTACCTAATTTGACAATTGGGCGACAAAAGTCAATTTTTTATGCAAATTAGTTTAGTTTGTATTCTGTGAACTAATTTGCATACAAGACTGAGATTTTGTCACAAAATTCAATTTTGTAGACAAAATTAATTTCTGAAGACAAAATTCATTTTTGTAGACAATTCATTTTTGTCATTACAAAGTTCAATTTTGTGTTTATTTTTGTGTAGACAAAATTGAGTTTTGTTAAACAGAAGTGAATATTTAACACAAAAGTCAATTTTGTGTCACAAAATTTATTTTTGTCACAAAAGTCAATTTTGTGTCACTAAAGTTTAATTTTGTATGCAAATAAGTTTATATTTGCATACCTATTTGACAAAATAATGAATTTCGTCTTGACAAAAATGAATTTCGTCATTACAAAATTGAAGTCATCGTAAAACAAGTCTGTATCACATAGTTTTGTAAGAAAAAAGATTTTGTTATGACAGAATTAAATTTTGTACAAAACCACAAGAGTCCCATTCGGCGCCTCGTATGAGGATCCAAAATTCCAAAAACGTGTGCCAAATACAGCTACGGTAATCTATGTCTGGAATAAGAAAATTCTCAGTTTTTTGAGAAATTCAAAGTTTTGATAACAGGAAATTTATACAAATGACCACATTATTGATATTACATAATACATACTTAAACAAATACATAACATATCAGAAATATCAATTTCAAAAGCTTTCAATTAAGATTATCAAACAGAACTGTTTAATGTAACAAATGCACATGTTATATCAAATAATTATAGAATATTATGTTATGCAACAGAGCAATTAGACTGAATCGTATGTAGCAATGTGGTGAAACACGTAAAAGATAAGATATATCTACTACCGAATAAAAATACTTTGAAAATTACCCTAGTTATTCAATCCAAACGTTTTGCAATAAACATTTCCCGACCATTCGCGAAAGATAAAAAAAAACCTCGTCATTATAATCTTTTTTTTAATCAGCTTGCACACCATTTTTAACTTCGAGAAATTTGGTGTTCACGGCTAGAACGGTAATCTTCGAAATATTTATTCTACTTATTATTAAATAATGGAAATTCAGATTAAGGGAGTTTATACAGTGATAGACTGACAATAAATCATGCGAGTGGGCAATATATTTTGTTTCGCCCAGTCTACATCTAATTAAAGTATTATTCATGAATTATTAATTAAATTCCTCAATTACATGTGAATTACATGCTGCCGATTTTAAGCTCACACATAAGAAAAACAAAAATCGTTAATTAAATGCAGACAATATTCAATGTTAATAGTTATCAAAGGTACCAGGATTATAATTTAGTACGCCAGACGCGCGTTTCGTCTACATAAGACTCATCAGTGACGCTCATATCAAAATATTTATTAAGCCAAACAAGTAAAAAGTTGAACATGTTGAAGAGCATTGAGGATCCAAAATTCCAAAAAGTTGTGCCAAATACGGCTAAGGTCATATAGGCCTGGGATAAGCAAATCCTCAGTTTTCGAAAAATTCAAAGTTTTGTTAACAGGAAATTTGTAAAAATGACCACATTATTGATATCATGTCAACACCGAAGTGTTGACTACTGGGCTGGTGATACCCTCGGGGACGAAACGTCC
The DNA here is from genome assembly GCA_019925275.1 of Mytilus edulis. Lineage (NCBI taxonomy): Eukaryota > Metazoa > Mollusca > Bivalvia > Mytilida > Mytilidae > Mytilus > Mytilus edulis. Next base: position 7,028,849 of record CM034353.1, read on the forward strand.
ACCAGCAGTGGCATCGACCCAGTGGTGTAAATAGTTATCAAAGGTACCAGGATTATAATTTAGTACGCCAGACGCGCGTTTCGTCTACATAAGACTCATCAGTGACGCTCATATCAAAATATTTATAAATAGGTCATGAAAATAAGACAAGTCATAACAATTCAATGCCTTATAAACTTATAAAAAATATTCCGCGCTCATATAACGAATTCCTGGAAGTCATGTAACGTATTCCTGGAAGTGAATATCAACATGACTCACCGAAAAAATGTTTATTGGAGAGACCAATTGAAAATCATACGTAATAATGAGGTGTAACACTTGGAAACATTTCTTTGTGTAAAATTCAGTTAATGAAGTAAATAGAAAATGAGTTTATTTACAACCACTGCTGGTTGAGTTTTTATAATATAAATCAACTGTTTACACAACTTTGAATTTTTGAAATAAGGCTTTTCTATCACAGGAGCAGATAACCTTAAATCTGTATTTGGCAAAACCTTTAAGAATGTTTAGTCCTCAATGCTCTTCAACTTGGTACTTTTTTGACATTTTTAAGTTTTTCAGATTCATTGATGAGTCTTTTATAAACGAAATACGCGTCTGGCGCAAATACAAAATTTTAATATAAGTATCTATGACACTGCATTACTTCTTTTCCTGTGTTTGATAGTCATAATAAGATTATTCGTCGCATAGCAAGTACCCAACCAATAGATAATCGATATGGGAGATGAAATGCTGATCTTTTTTTTAAAAAATACTGGTCTTTCTAACATTCAACTCCTATGATAAAATAGCAACAGATAGAAACACTCCAATATCTATACGTTTGTTAATACCATTTGGTTAAACATGTATAATTATTATGCTGTTTCAATTCAATTTTTCATGTAATAAAATACATTCAATCAGGTTTCTGAGTTGTAACACTGTTTGGAAAAAAACAGATTTATTATCAAAATGCACGCCATATATGTTAAGATGGCACATTACGTAACCTACGTTACAACCTAACATCAATATTAACAATTGCTTAGTTTTTATTTCCATGAAAACATTTATCAATCAAACTTGTGAAAACAAAACATATTTGACATGTATTGTTTGAACGAGGCTTTACAGAAGGAATTGTTCATCATTGCTGTAAATATGCAAGTTAACGTTTGCATGCATACTAGTATATGCAATATTACGTACCGGTATATCATATTATAAATGACATACTATGACGACAAACCATGATCTTCCCGTAGTCTTCTCTTCTTTTGCAACACGTTTTCTATCATCGAGAGTCCTGTTACTCTGATATCTGCTGCTTAATATAAACCTTTAGAAAGACCGGGTGTTGAAATATAGGCGAAAGATACTAAATGTTTATTTAAACTCATAAATCGAAAAAAAAAAAAAAAAAGACCATGGCAAAAAAGGAAAATGCCTAAAAAAAAAAATAAAAAAAATAAATAAATAAAACACAACACAGACAACTATAGACAAATCTACAAGAACCCTACGAATACTGGGTTTAATATCAGATGCTTCGGAAAGGTGAGCAGATATTGCATCACAGTATCTTATTACTCATGTAAGTAAAAAGCCGGTCATAAGTCAAAATCGATAGGTCATAAATCAGAGAAAAGAGGAGGCCGGGATTTTGGTTACGACGATTGGAAATTAGAACTCTTAGTTTAAAGCTTTCTTGTGAGCAGCAATCATATATCAAGGAAATCATGATAGAAAATGTAACCTCTGAAATATCGTATCAACTGGGAGATATATTCCACATGCAGGTGCTGCTAGAATGTTACTACATAGAAATGGAAAGTTCAAAATTTGAAAGCTGAAATAATATCTTTTGTCGTAAAGTTTTGTTATCGTATTAATTACTTGTGTTGCAAAAAATTAAAACAACATTGTGTTCGTCTAAATGCTTTTCTGAATCATTTGATTTGTATTATTAACCTTTGTAAAAATATTTCAGTTTCCATCTTTATATTTTTACATGTTCTTCAACTTCAAAATCACTGTCAGGTTTAGCAAATGCACAAATTGGGCTCTTGATAGGGGAAAAATATCTATTTTATGTTGAAATACTAGTTTATCAAATACTACTGATTACGTAGCGGAAGATTAGAAAAACACTACAAGGGTCAATAATGTTAAAAGGAAAAAACAAGAACTTAAAGACATTAGAGGGAAAAATAAGAGGGAGTTTACTAAGATCCAAGGCAATATGGGTCTTAGAAGGTGAAAAACCTAGTTAATATTTTTGTAATTTAGAATCTAGAAACTTTACGAATAAAATTATCCCTAAAGTAGAAAAGGATGATGGAGAAATGATTAATAATCAAAAAGATATTCTTAAAGAGGTAAAAAAAAATATCAAGAGTTGTACTAAAAAAAAGTATTGTTACAGATAAGATTAATAGTTTTGATACTGTTTTTGATAAATGCAATGTTAAAAAATCAACAAATGAGGAGTCAGATAATCTAGAAGGTCCAATCTGTCTACATGAGCCATCAAATGTTTTAAAACTATGAAAAATGATATAGGTCCAGGATCATCAGGTTTTACAGCTGATTTTTTCAAAGGTCCATCTGTTGTAAGATCCATGAATTATGGTTTTGAAAAAGGTCAATTATCTGTAACACAGAGACAAAGTATAGCAACACGACGGGTGCCACATGTGGAGCAGGATCTACTCACCCTTACGGACCACCTGAGATCACCCCCAGTGGGGTTCGTGTTGCTTAGTCTTTAATGTTCTATGTTGTGTCTTCTGTACTATTATTTGTCTATTTGTCTTTTTATTTTTAGCCATGGCATTGTCTGTTTATTTTCTATCTATGAGTTTGACTGTCCCTCTGGTATCATTCATCCCTCTTTTACATGTCTAGCCAAAGGAAACAAACCACGACAGTTTCTTAAAAACTGGAGGCCAATCACTCTTCTAAGTACTTCTTGCAAAATTGCATCAGGGGTTATTGCTAATCGATTTAAACAAATATTGGGAAATTTGATTGATCCTGATCAAACTGGTTTTGTTTTAGGTCAATTTATAGGAGAAAACACAAGATTGCTATATGACTTGATGCAATATACAGAAGACAAATTCTACCAGGACTTCTCCTATTTCTCGACTTCGAAAAATCTTACGATTCATCATCATGGGATTTTCTACAAGTATTAAAAAATTTCAATTTTGGACAATCTATTCGAAATTGGTCGGCAATTTTCTACTCTAATATTAATTCAGCTATGAACCAAGGGGGTAATTTGTCAGATTGTTTTAACATTGACCGGAGTTTTAGACAATGTGATCGGCTTTCTCCTTGTTTGTGTATATTGTGTGCAACACGGGTTTTTCCTTATTTGTTTATATTGTGTGCAATACGGCTTTCTCCTTATTTGTTTATATTGTGTGCAACAATAAGAAAATAAGAGGCTTAAAATCTGTTAGTATTGAAAATGTATTGTCTCAATTTGCTGTTGATTCTGCTAATTATTTTAGATGGATCTGAAAATTTATAAGGGAAAGCATGACAAACCTTAATTATTTTCGGAAAATCTCAAGTTTAAAAATTAAACCCAGGTTGTATGGATTGACAGTATGAACTACAGTCAGAATGAACTTTGTACTGGCTTAAACTTTTCATGGGGTAAACAAAATTTTTCGTACCTTGGAATAAACTTTGATGTAGATTTATAAAAGATGATACGATTAAATTATGATAAAAAAATATTGGAAATTGAATCTCTTTCAAAGCAATGGAGCAAGAGAAACTTAACACCAATTGGGCGTATTACAGTGGTTTAAACATTGGCATTACCCAAGCTTATCCACCTGTTTTCATAATTGCAAAATCTGGACACCAGATTTATTCAAAAACTTTATCACTTGTTTTTAAGTTTTATTTTCGTCGGTAAAGTTAAGAGAGAAACATTAGTGAAAGATTATTTTGAAGGGGGTCAAAAAATTATTAGTTTGAAACCTTTCATAAAATCACTGAAATATACATGGGTTAGAAGGTTGATCAATAATAAAAAAAAAATTGCAGGAAATTCTTGCTTTCTATGGGATTGATTTTGATTTACTAGAAAAAAACAGGTGTCGAAAATATAGAAAAAAAATATGAATGTATGTACAAATCTATTTTGGAAAGATGTTTTGAGTGCCTGGAAAGAAAGTGTTGCTCTAAATACTGAACCAAATTCCAGGAGGTGTATCACATACGTACAGACTTTCTGAAATATTATGGCTTAATAAATTGTGTTAAACAGTATTCACAAATTTTGTTAAAATGCTGCATCTCCAATAAAGAATTGTTACCCAAGCATTCCTTAATAATATGAAGTTTTTTTTCAAAAATAATAAAAGGTTCTAAAGATATGTACTTCATATTGAGAAAAAATCTTACTGAACCAACAACAAATGAACAAATAAAAAGAAAATTACTCTTCGTACTTTTTGTAATAAACAATCAGAAACCATTATACACTTATTATGTGAAGAAGTACAAATTTTGTAAGAAAATTTGGATACAAGGACTTCATCTACAGCACACATAACACTTAACTATAATAGTAAGACTTTTGTATTTGGTATTTTTGATGTAAGAAACTGTATTGTACAAAATAAGGTATTGCTCTGTATTAAATATTATATTCATTCAAGTCGATGTTTGAAAATAGTTCCATCACTTCAGGTACTCAAATAAAAGTTGAATAATCTGTACTGTACTGAAAAAACTGTAGCTATTTGTAAACAAAGACAAGAACAGTTTGAGAGAGAATGGAATAGCTGGCACTTTCTGTGTTTATACTGTGAACAATCACAAACATACATGAGACTTTTGTTTTTTAAATTTGCTAATGAAACCTATAAATTTGGCTCTTTACTTTTCATCTGTCATGAATCAAATAACATACAATTACAGTTTTATTTAAAGCAAACCGTGGATGACCAATTCTTCTTTTTTCCCCTAAAAAATTGATTTTCGTTTTTTTGTTTTTTTTTGGACAATTTTTGGTTTTTTTAATTTCCTTTCCCAATTTTTTTTTTCTTCTTCAAAATTTTACTATAGAAATAAAACAAAAACATAGACTAATTAGTTTGCAGCAGAAATTTCAAACTGCCCTTAAGAATTATTAATTGTAATAATTGTTAAAATTAACTTAATTATAATTATCTGACAATGTATTATATTGTATAAAGAAGAATTTATATACCTTTGTATATTATCATGATTATGCATTATAAAAGTGACCTCAGAAAAATATGAGGCAATATTTACCATGAACTTAAGCTCGTACAATATCATTACCACAGAGGAAAAACAAACTTTGGATTGTAAGATTTGATTTATTGATTTTTAATGTTTTTCGGACACTTGTCAAAACAAGAAAATCAAAGAAGCCAGGTCATTTAATTTCACATTAAGATATATTGATGATAATCTTTCTATTAACAATCAAAACTTTTATTGTACGGTTCCATTAATACATCCCCCAGAACTAGAAATTAAAGAAACATCAGACTTGCCTTCCTCTGTCTCATTTTTGAACTTATACCTAGAATTTGACATACCAGTGGCGGATCCAGAAATTTTCATAAGTGGGGGCCCACTGACTGACCTAAGAGGGGGCCCGCTTCAGTCACGCTTCAATGATTCCCTATTTAAGCAACCAATTTTTTTCCCAAAAAGGGCCCCCCCCTAAATCCGCCTCTGCATACATCTGTCATCTAAGTTCCAGAATCTATTACAGACCAGACGATTTTAATTTTGAAATTATCAATTTCCCCAACCTTAGTAGCAATATAACAACTTCACTGCATATGGTCTATACCTTTTCCAACTTATTCGGTATTCAAGAGTATGCAGTAACTACTCAGACTTTGTAAAACGTCACCAGTGTCTGAGCAAAGGGTTGATGACCCACGGGTATGTCAAAGAATGTCTCGTCCTTTTTCTTAAAATAATCATTGGAAGGTACCAAGACCTTAACGATAAATATTTTGTATCAACTGTACCAATAATACACGATGGTCTTGAAGTATAGAATCTAGGTATTGACATTGTTTAACATATTTATAATGTGTTCTACATACTATAGTATTGTTTTATCATGTTTATTTGTCTTTGTGAACATTACTTTTACTGTTTAGTCTGTTTTTTATGGAATTCATTTGAAGATGCCCTGTACTTATACACCTAGTCATTGTGTTATTGTTCTACAACTTTTGTATTCTTGTCTTTCATTTTTTGCTGATATGCTTTGCCTATTTGCCTTTTGTTGTTTCTTTGTTACAATGATGTGGCTCTGTTCTTGTGTTCAGGTTGCTTAATCTTTAGTTTCCTATGTTGTGTCTTTTGTGTACTATTATTTGTCTGTTTGTCTTTTTCATTTTTAGCAATGGCATTTTCAGTTTATTTTTTATCTATGAGTTTGACTGTCCCTCTGGTATTTTTCGCCCCTCTTTTATACATTCCGTCATTGTTCTATGATAATTTTTGTATTCTTCTCCTTCATGTTTGCAAATATGCTTGGAGTATATACCTTTTTGTGTTTCTTTGTTACATATGACGTGGCTCTGTACTTATACTTCCCATCATTGTGTATTTGTGCCATGGTAAATGTTTGTTTATATATTTGTTTGTTTTTATAGAGATTAATATAACACACAATGTTTACTGCTGTACCCATATTTTTTACATTTATACTTATTATGTCTGTTTGTTTTGTTCACACATCGTTGTCAATATAATAGAAATTTAATTCAACTTTTATACAAGTGAGAGGTTTAGCTAGCTATAAAATCAGGTTTAATCATCCATTTTCTACATAAGATGCCTGTACCAAGTCAGGAATATGACAGTTGTTATCCATTCCTTTGACATGTTTGAGTTTTTGATTTTGTCATTTGATGAGGGACTTTTCTTTTTTGTCCAGTATTTTTGTGATTATACTTTTTGTGTGCCTCTTTGTTGGATTAAATAAAGTCAAAGGTTCACGTGCCCCTTCTGTAAATTGTAAATACCAATATATCCGTTTAATGGATAATAATCTCATTGGCAATCCTATGAGGTGATCAGCTGAAAAGGATCAACTCAGATCGGCACTTGATAGCAACAAACCAACTAACAATATTACTAAAAACACAAATAAGACCAACATATTGTTCAAAGCCCAAGAAATCAAAGCCTTAAAGGCTGTAAAAGCAATTGCTGTCATGTTAATGTTTGGGGACTTTTATTTTTCATCCACATATATATAATAATTAAACCTGACATGAGTGTTGTCTAGTTAGAAGTAAGAAGGTTTTAACTTTAAGCCCCAGTCCCACTAGACCACGATCGCACCACGCTCACCGCGATCTAAAATAAATTTAGATCGTGGTGAGGTCGCGGTATGAGCGGCATGAAAATGTAAATTTTCGTTGCTTTCACGATGCTACTACGTCCTCTCTACGCTTCTACAAAGATCCCGCTACGATTATACCACGTTCTCACCGCGCTTATTCTGCGACCTCACTACGCTTATCAAGATCTTTCTACGCTCTTCACGTTCCCACTACGACCATACCACGAGTTATCCGATTGCAACACGATCTTGCTGCGATTATAACACGTTCTTACCACGATTATACTACGTTCATAGCGCGATCTTACTACGTTCTCAGCAATAACGTCAACATCGTGTTCCATATCAATACAGTTCAATTCCTTCTGTCTCTGATTAAATCGTAGATTTCTCGGAAACAATACAGTCATGCCACCAAAATCTACCAGTACACGTGGGCATGGTGGTATGAGTTGATGTAGAGGCAGAGGGAGCAAAGTAACGAATCCTGATCAAGCAGAGATGTCGGACCGACCAATCCAACCTTAATTACAACATATAGGAAGATGTGGTATGACTTCCAATGAGACAACTCTCCATCCAAGTAACAATTTATAAAAGTAAACCATTATAAGCCAAGGTACGGCCTTCAACACGGAGCCTTGGCTCACATCAATCGAAGCAAGACATCTCGGCACATTACAAACTCGGGACACGTCAACTCGGCATAGTGCAAACTCGGCACATTACAAACTCGGCATATTACAAACTCGGTACATTTATAATAAAAATGTATCAGATTTATTATTGTGCCAATAAAGACTTATTTTCATTTAATTTGAGATTAATACTTAGTAAAATATCTGAAAAATTTATAAATGGCTTAGCAAAAATGGTATATTTTATTGTTTTCTCATATACGAGGGTCTGGATGAGGGGGTCTGTTATTCTGTAAACATTTAAATTTCACCCCTTTTTTCTCTAATCTTCAAATAATAAGTCTATTCTTTAAAAGTGATTTTTTGCGCATTATTCTCTAATTTTTTCCCCAGTTTTCTTTAATCTTTAAAAAAAAAAGAGTAAAAAACATTCCTTTAAATGAATAAGAACGGTGATTTCCAAACAACAGCAAGGTTTTCATTTGTTTCTAAACAATGACGTGTTGATGTGTATTGTTCTGCATGCTTTAAATGCTAGTTCCTTGAAATAACAAGTCCAAGTTCTCATCAGTTCTTTCCAGTGATTTTGACTACATAGAAAAAAGATATCGGGTGTAATTGCCAATGAGACAACTCTTTAAAAGAGACAAAATGACATAGAAATTAACAACTATAGGTCACTGTACGGCATTCAACAATGAGCGAAGCCAATACCGCATAGTCAGCTATAAAAGGCTCCCAAATGACAAATGTAAAACAATTCAAACGAGAAAACTAAAAATAAATGTGTATAATGAATAAATAAATAGTTGTGTTTGTTTTAATATTTTTACGGTGAAATTCAGTTTTTTTTTCTTTTTCTATCAAAATTTTGATAAACATTAAAAATTGCATCCCCGTTTTTCATCGTATCTAATAAACTGTAAATATGTAACATTGTCAAGTGACTTTTTTATTATTATTTCCTCTATTTAGATTATGCATTTTATTGATGGTGTTATGACGATTTTATGATTATCTCCAATTAACTGCAATAAAAAAATAGGATGGCTACCTTTCAGTGGCGGATCCAGAAATTTTCATAAGTGGGGGCCCACTGACTGACCTAAGAGGGGGCCCGCTCCAGTCACGCTTCAGTGATTCCCTATATAAGCAACCAAATTTTTTTCCAAAAAGGGGGGGCCCGGGCCCCCTGGCCCCCCCCCCCCCCCCTAAATCCGCCACTGCCTTTATCCTTTTAATTAGAGAAGTTTCAGGAAACAGGTGTTGATTATATATTGCAGTATAATAATCACATGATAATTAATAACAGCGGTATTTAATGACAGCCTGATAACATTTTTATGATATCCCGTTAGTAAAGCAGCTTGAGTTAATGCTGCTGAACTCCATGTGACAAATGCCTACCAAATAAAATGTCAAGTACCGCCTCTTTTTAAATTTATTGCGTAAAAAGTACATATATATCTGGTAAGAAACTAAAAATATTATCATAGTCTTTTAATATTTTTAAATTGTTTCACGAATTGCTCTGTATATCCGCTTTAATATTTTTATATTTTCGTCCAAAAATGGGCACGGACCATTGTGTCGAGTGTTCCCGTGTTGTCACTACCAGACAACAAGCACTGACCTGTGATAACTGTGAAAGATGGGTACACAGAGTTTGTAATACAGGTATGTATATATATTAATTAAATTTTAATATATTGAATTTAAAAAAAAAATCAATTTTTCAACGAATTTTTATCTAATAACTTTGTTTATAGGGTGTATTTATGAAACCAACATTCCTATCATTTATATGATTTAGTCATTTAGTTAGATGAATCTTCATCTTAAAATGCTTATGAAAAAAATGCTACATACAATGCACAGTTATCTTTTTTATAATAAAAAAAATATTTTAAGAACTTGTTACTATGTATGCTATATTGATAATTACTTGGTAATAAATTGTTACTTTTTCTATCAATTTTGGTACTTTTTGTCTATAAATCTGAAATAGTTGATATACTAGTATATATATAGTTAACACATCTTCTTTCATTCCGATGTTCTTCCTTTTATTGATATTAATACTAAGAAGAGCGTAGTGTTCCGTAGTTCAATATATTAAAGTAAATACTGAGTAGGCAAACACATATTAAACTTTATACATAAGTACATAACTAAAGTGCCTCTTTACTCTGACTCTATAAACATATCTCGCTCCAAGTCTTATTAATTCCATTGCTATTTGTTCTCGAATTTTCAACATAAAAAAAGCACGTATATGATCACTTTTTCAGGCATAACTCAAACAGACTATCGTCGTCTTATGAAAGGAAAGCTTGACATTGCATTTACTTGCAATCTATGCAAGAACACAACAGAAAATGCTCCTGTTGAATCCAATGTATGTATGTATTTATGTTTTTATAGGTTGGCATACACGCATAAATTCAGGAAAGTCAAATGTAAGCTTTTATGAGCTTATACCAGAGTTAATGAGAGAAGCTGAGATCGTGGATCTTACTTTAAGATTAGTATCCGAGGAACAAGTTCTCAGACATCAGCGACGCCGTTTTAAGGATTTGGAAGGCCGGCTCCACCAGTTCTGGGAAGAGTACGATAGTGGCGAAAAAACTGTGACGCAATTGTTAAGGGATTGCAGTAAAGTGTACGGCCCCTCAGATGACTGATCACTGCTGCCAATACAAAGAATGCAGGAAGTGACATTTTTATTTGTCGTTAACATTTCATTTAGTGTCTGTATGGTATTTATAGGAATTGTGTGTTGGTTTTTGTGAATGGTTCATTAGTTGATGTATGATTTATTTATTGAATTATTTATGGTATTTTCCTATTGAGAAAAGAGAGAGAGAGAGAGTGGAAGAGAGAAAGAGAGAGAGAGAGAGAGAGTGGAAGAGAGAGAAACAGACAGAGAGAGAAATATCGTGTACATAATCTGTTTATATGTAATTACTTAATTGAAAATACTTCATTGATAATAAACGTTCTGGTCAGTTGATTATGCTGCTTTTTATCAAGGCGTTTTATCAATCATTGAAAAAAGGAATACAGAGAAATTTTACTCCATGCTACTCCAATTAAAATACACTGAAACCTAACCAAAAAAAAAGTCTGATTAATAAATATAAGAAGATATGGTTTGATTGCCAATGAAACAACTCTCCTTTGAAAAGATAGGTTCTTATTGAAAACTATCATATTTGATGAAACTACTATTGCGATGGTGATAATATAAATAAATTACTGAACATGATATATTTACACGAAAACATTCGAATATGGATAACTCCTAAAATCTCGAACACTTAATCTTTCCATATGCACCCTAATTTCTTTACAAGTTGTTAAGACTGTTGTTTTTTCTAGTGATCTGATGATTTAAAATCCTGTCAGGTCTATCACAAATGCTGTCGATTACATTTAAATTTTATCAGTCATGAGACTAATTGAAAACTGTAAGAAGTGTTGTCTCTGGTTATTTTATCAAACTAACAACTATATCACCGAGAGACATGTAGAAATGGACACCTTTTTTCCATCCTTAACATAATGATTTTTCGTCATTTTTTATAACTATCTATCAGTTATAGAAGAGGGGAGAAATATACCAGAGGGACAGTCAAACTCATAAATCGAAAATAAACTGACATGGCTAAAAATGAAAAAAAAACAACAACATACAAACAATAGTACACATGACATAACATAGAAAACTAAAGAATAAGCAACACGAACCCCACCAAAAACTAGGGGTGATCTCAGGTGCTCCGGAAGTTATCATCCTTCTGGTAACTGAATGTTTTCATTAATATGTGCATTAGTTTTAAGACATTCGATCTAGATACGCAAAAAACGAGGACAACACCGTAAATACACATAGCATATATCAATGACCAAGAAAAAATGAATTTTCCCGATTTTTTTTTTTTTTTGATTTTTTTTTTGATTTTTCTACCATAATTAGCCTTGCTAAATGAACATTTATAAGATTTTAGGCATAAACAACTTTTTTATTCTTATTGATTTAAGTAAAATTTAATTAAATATTTGCTTTATTTATAAAAGTAAAACAATTTTTTTTTATATCAAGTGTTTTCTTATTTAACTTGTGACTTTTTGTCATATGAGTTTCTGTCCTATAATTTGTTCCATTTCTCACCTATTTTTAAAATAAAATTTGTTTATTTTTTTCTCATCGTAATTATTATATAAAATTTCTTTTTATGAACCATTTCCATAAATATATTCATTGGTGTGCCGAGTATGTATAGGTAATGTGCCGAGTTTGTATAGGCCGAGTTTGTACTATGCCGAGTTATACATATTGTACAGCGACCGTTGCGATCTTACTACGATCTTAGTGCGCTCTCACTACGCTTCTACTACGACCTGATTTCGCCACGACCGCACCACGATTGTTTTGAACATGTTCAAAGTTGGCCACGCTCTTCACGATCTTGAAGACCTCACCACGACCGTGATACGACCTTACTGCGATCTACACGATCGCACTACGATCATCAAAATTTGCATTTTTTTCACAGATCGTAGTGCGATCGTGGCCTAGTGGGACTAGGGTATTATATAAATAAAAGACTTTAGCAGAAAGTCATTTTTAATATGTTTTATATTTCACAAGGAGACAACACGTTTACCAGGCTAAAGTTGGGGTCAAATATACATGTGCTGAAACATATAACTCAAAAAGAAATCATCATGGATTATCCCCTGGTAGTGTTTGTAACTGGGCAATAATTTCCTTTATTGATTTAATTTTAACAATTTTCATTATTAATTTATATTCAACCATTAACACAAATGATTAAGTTAAAACATTTCAACTTTCCAGACGCAAATGTTAAAAAACGGGAAAGAAATAAAATATCTTACAAGACATAAACATGTAAAGAATAAATAAATATTTCAGCTTAATAAAAATATTTTCATAATGGTACTTTGTCATCATTTTTAAAACTAAGTTCCAAACAGTATTGCTCAGTTGATATACATGTATGTCCTTCTGATGCGGTACGAGCACAGGCACTTGTTTCTATCCAAAATAGTTTTATATGGATAGCCGACCTTCCTATGGATAGAAACAAGTGCATGTGGGTACGAGATAACTATAATTCTCATGCAATCCCGAAAAGGGGGGGGGGGTCATCACAGACAAACATGACATTAAATCGTTATCACTGATGTATTGTTTAGGGCCAGTTGAAGGACGCCTCCGGGTGCGGGAATTTTTCCCTGCATTGAAGACCTGTTGGTGACCTTCTGCTGTTGTATGTTTTTCTATGGTCGGGTTGTTGTCTCTTTGACACATTCCCCATTTCCATTCTCAATTTTATTATACGAACAAGAACAAACAGCTCTACGTTGCTTTGACATTTATCAATTTTCAGGAAACATTGCGAAAAATGATCTTCAATATTTCGAAAAAATGTGAAATAAAATTGCTAACACGGTGGACCGTCGAGTGTCAACAAACGTAGTAGACTTGTTCACTGAAAAGACGAGGATAATGGTTTCATCTGACATTTGTTATGGATTCCCAGTTTTGATCATGATATTTAAAAAGACGTACTTTTTTTCAATCTATGTAACTAGAAAATTCCAAATTGAAATATCTCTTCATCTGGACCGACTTGGCAACTACTACGTTTGGACGGGTCCATTTCATTAGTAAGGTGATCGATAAATATTACGGAGTTTGACAGAAAAGGAAAACGAACTTATTGTTATGTGTTTTCAACAATGGTTTCGTTCCGCTAAATTATTTGCACAAACAAAGTTTGTCTATTTTTAGATTACAGGTAATCATTTGACACTACGCATTAACCTGTGTAGTGATTTTGATTTTACGATAAATGTATGAATGAACGATAATTTTATGAATGAACAAGAGCACCTGACCTCTTAAAGAAACACAAATTAAACATATAAAACCGTATTTAATAGGAGATAATTCAGTTAAATTTTCAATACTAAATCAACAACTGAAATGAATCCATATTTTGTTGAAAGATCGTACGAACGGCGGAAAACGGAATCGCAGTTATAAAAATGTACTTTTTTTCACTCGGACTTCTATGTTATTTGATAGTCAAACGGTTGACCCTTTAAATACAAAAATACATCTACAAGAACATATTCTGAAACTTCTTAAATCCACTAACGTTTTTTTAAAGTTTCAAGCTATGTATTGCATTAGAAAACATACATAGGTGTTAAAGAATTACAGACCAGGAGCCTGTTTAACAAAACACTATGGCTTGATATGGGCGGAGTCTCTGATCTGGGTCACAAAGATGGCCATACGCGATAGCATAAAAGCAATTGCTTTAAAAACATAAAAATAGTATCATAAAGGGCAATGATGATAAAGCTAATTGTCTTGATATCGTTTTTTTTTTTTATTTTGATAAAATTTCAATACTGGAAAACAATATTGCTTTCTGTCTACCAGTATGAAAATAAAACATTACATCATCTTGCTGCCATTTGTTATTTACTTTAAAATAAAATATAGTAAAAAAACTTATAACTCCAGTTAAAAAAATGTTGTAAATTTTAGTTTGAGATTGCTGTTAATGCCTGTTTTTTTGGGTTTTTTTTTTTTAAATGGCATATATATTGATACTGTAACTAACTTCAATATAGAACAGTATAACCATGTAGAATTTACTACAGAATCACACAATCAAAGTTATCCATACAGGCAGATATTAAAGTCATCCTTGTTTTAAAATAGATAACACAATGCTTTTTTTATCATTTACAGTTCCATGGAATGGTCATATCTCTTATAAAAAAGGTTGATCTGCACTGATTTACCAACTTGTCCAAGTCATAACCAATATAAACTTTGAAATAAGTATCATAAAAATCTGACCTTGAAATGAGGATATGAGAGCCAGTGATGAGAGCACTTGCAACAAAATTTGTCAATACATTCATATTTCAAAGGGACATAACTCCAGTAAAAATAGTAGAAACAGGATTGAGAGGATACAATACAATTTTCCAAAAAATAATTATAGCCAAGAGCATAACTCCCTTAAAAATATTTTATCAGCATTGAATTTTGTAATACTCAAAGTTATCAACATTTGACATGAATTTCATCAAAATTCATTAAACACTTACAAACTGATGCATGTAAGAACGATGCCCAGTATTTCTACATAAATGTATGTCCACAATAAAAAAATAAATTAAGGATTTTTTAGACCTCAAACTAACTTTGCATAGGTAGTAGGATTGAGGTTTGAATTAAACCCTCTTTCCGTGTACAACTTATCCCAGAATAGCCATAATCATGAAAATGTCTTGTTTACTCAGATACCACTCAGACCCATTCATACATCTAACAACTTTGTTGCCACTTATGTACATCAGACAAATATATGACATTACACAATAATAATACATTTATACAAAATGAATAGATGACAATTATGGAAATATTAAAACAACTAACAATAACATTATTAATTTAGTGCCACTCTTATCTCTTTTACCAAGTCCTAATTTTCTGGGCTCAGTGACTACATACGCTAGCTGTCTACGCCAATTGGTTCAGTGGACAGATCATAATCCACCGAGGAGGACAATAAACAAAGGTCAGTCCACTAACAACATATCCTTGTTTATGTCATAATCACAAACCAGATATCTTAACAGAATCTCTCTCACTAGCTATAGGTGGTAATTGTTAGAACAGAGTAATATCAGATATTCCTGTCCATGAACATTTATGCATGTCTTTATTATAAATTGATATTAGATATCTATATCCATAAACTGCATGTCCATAAGAAGTAATATAGATGATGGAAGTTTCTCTGGTGATGGGGATAACACTGTTGCTGTTAGTTTATCTGGATCTATACCTGATCTGTTAACAAAAATACAATCATAATTATAACATGTTTCTGATCTGTTAACAAAATAAACTCATGGTTATATCATGTTTCTAAATTATAACTTTACCTCATCTGTTAAAAATTAACTCATTGTAATCACTTGTTTAATGACTTTTTAAAACACAAAACTTTTGCAGTTTACATATTTCTTTATTTTTACATATATCCAAAAGGTTACATTTGAATATAAGTTAAAATGATGTTGATCAGTGAGGGGTAAAAAAAACATCACACAATTTCACTTAATGATTTCTTGATAGAGGGTTGCTGCTCACAAGGAAGTGATGAAACCAAGAGTTCCAAATGGTGAAGTTGAAATATCACCTTTGTAAATTTTAGGACGCCATCACGAGTTGGTTGACCGTTATGGAATAACCGTTTCACAAATGATATGGGATATGTTCCTTACAGCGTAACTACAATCCCCTTCCCTTTCATGAATGGGATCTACCGAATTAGAATATTTACCGATTGTTATTACATGAGCAACATGACAGGTGCCACACGTGGAGCAGGATCTGCTTACCCTCCGGAGCACCTGAGATCAATCACCCTAGTTTTTGGTGGGGTTTTGTGTTGCTTATTCTTTAGTTTTCTATGTTGTGTCATGTGCACTATTGTTTGTCTGTTTGTTTTTTTCATTTTTAGCCATGGCATTGTCAGTTTATTTTTAGATTTATGAGTTTGACTGTCCCTCTGGTATCTTTCGTCCTTCTTTTAAGCCAGGCAAACAATTAACAAAGTTATAGCATTGTCACATGTATGTTGATACCAAATTTCAGGGTTTTCTGATTATTAGTTTCTTGCTCACCTAGTATGCCCAGTGGCCCTGATTTTGAAAAAAAAAGTAGAAAATGAGGAAAAGAGGATAGATCTAAAATGTTTGAAAATATACAAGAACATGGCCATACACATGAAACTTACATGACAACATGGCCATAGACATCAGTCTAATACTGTGTAGTAACATACCTACATGGTTATGGACATCACATCCTTAACACTGTAATACTTACATAACTACATGGCCGTAGACATTACATTCTAACACTGCATCTTCTATTGATTTAGCAGTACTGACACTAAATACATGGTGTAAAATATTAGTTCCTGAAAATAAATAAAAAACTTTAGTTAGGAATCTGATAATACATTGTTTAACACATAGATAAGACTGGCACAGCATGCAGCTACCATGTTGGTAAAATGAAGAGCTTCATATCACTAAGCAACAACTCACTTAATTCATATGCAATGTAACTTTAAACCCAATTTACATAAACCTATATATGTGAAACAATTTCTTACCCATTGATAAATCATAACATAGCAACTAAAAGGAACAAGTACTTGTCTCCTGATCTGTATACACAATACTGATAAAATCATAGACTCTGACAAAACACTTCTTTAAAATGACAAATTTTTTTTTATCAATTAATTAAAAGCAAACTTGTTTGGTCTCTGGTGAATAATTGTCTGGTTTGCAGTCATACCACATCTTTTTCATTTTATACTTATGAGGTCCACTAAGAATGAGATATTATAAGAATATTTACCAGGTTGTAAAGGCACTAGTTTTGTTTTATTATCTTCTTTCTTCATTCCAAGAGGTAACATGGAGTCTGGCAAGGCAGGGGCTAAAATATGGTCACAAAACATTAAAACTGCTCTTTTAAAATCATTATACATTCACTGTTTAAAGGAATGGAATATTAACTCCCTAAAGAACAAAAAATAAGATATCTACTATTTTTTTCTTTTAATTTAAGAAAAATATATCAGGTATTCTTAAAAATTAAAAGGCATCTTTGTTGACTAAAGATTTAAACCACTATTATATTTATGATTTCTATGTGTTTTAATATATTGTTCAATAGAACCTTTACAATTTCCATTGTGCATTTTATGAATAATCAAAATTGAAATAATACTTTCTTTGTCCATGCAAAAGTTTTCAACTAAAATACTCCTGTAGAAATTTAAGCTTAATCTGATTTTTGTACCTGCACTTATACCATTGATTGCAAGACTGGTGTTCTCATAGAGATATTAAGTAAAAACGTCTGACCAGTTGTAAAGTTTGTATCAATGAAAAATGAACAAGTTGGTCAGATTTTAGAAGGAAATGATAAATTCAATTAGCAGTAATTGGATGGAATGGTAAAAGGATTTTATCTTGCAGAAAAAACTAAATATTACCTCCTATTTTATATAATTTAATATCATTATAGCTGACTTCTGTTGGATGAGGGAAGAATGAATCGTCTCCATTTTTCTTTGGACCATAAAAATATTCCCGTACTCTTTGATCTCTGAAATCACTTCTTTGGTGTTGATTTCTTTCCACAACCTGTAGAACATGTTTAAATGATGATGATATTTAACACAAATGCATGTGTTCAAATTCTTCAGCTATTAGCAAAATTTAATTATTTAAAAAAATGCCTCATTATATTAAATCACACATTTTCTTTGTAATGTCAATGACATCTCTACTTCACTTTCTATATTCTGTTTATTTTGCTTCACACTTTTCACATTTTATGCAAAAGATTTAAACTATAAATTTAATATTTATTACTGTTTGTCCTATAAAATTTACATTGCATTCTGTAATATTCTTGTGAAAAAGAAAGAAAATGCTGCAAACTTTCTTCTTAAATATTCAACTAGTATAAAACTGAACATGTAAAAAACTATTAGAATTTGGTATTAGATTATTCCACATAATAGAATATTTTATATTTTTTAGTAACTTACACCACCAGATTTGGGTAATAGAATAACATTAACAAAGTCTGGCATATCTCTTTTGAGTTCACTGTATAATCTCTCTTGACCCAACACCAGAATGACATCCACTGGAAAGAGAACAGTTAACAGTTAGATAACTTGTTAAAAAAATGTCTTTAAAAGAAATAGATGTGTGTTGTTTTATACTGAGGAAAGTTAGAAAAATGGCATCTTTTACTTTATACATATACCACATTGTTGTAATACAAACAAAACTAATAGTAGGGTCTAAATTTTCCCCAATTTCAGCTTATTATTTTAAATTTTAGTTTAAGGGATCACAACATTATCAACTAATATAGATCTTTCTCTTATTACATGTGACCAAATACCTGTCTTTTGTTCAGACCCAGAATAGGATAAATGAGTATAAACACTAAACTCTTTTTCTACTTAGTTTGTAAAGTTTCTACTGATTTAACAATATGCTTAAGTTATTCTGATAAGCTTGTCGTCTTCAAATGATGCAGACATGTGTTTAAGCTATTTATGTGTATTTAACTACCATCAAATTATCTGACATTGTATCTATCTCGTTTATTGTGTAAACACCTACCTATAACATGTATAAAATAAATGATCCAGCAATGTGTTTATATAATTTATGTGTATTTACCTACCTTCAAATGATCCAGCGAATGTGTTTCAAAGAATCATATCCTGCTCCTTTTATCCAACCTCCAGTGTTAATTATACAACCACTAACATTACCTAAACAAAATAACTTTGTGTTTAATTCTGTCAGTAATGTGTAAAAATAATTATCAATATATGTCATACTTTGTTATCTTACATAGTGTATAGTCACAATTTAACAATATAATTTAAATTAAAGTAATTTATAACTAAAGAGGCTTTTCATAATTATTTACCAAAGTGTTTCTGTGTGTGTTACATTTTAATGTTGTGTTTCTGTTGTGTCGTTGTTCTCCTCTTATATTTGATGTGTTTCCCTCAGTTTTTGTTTGTAACCCAGATTTGTTTTTTTCTCTATCGATTTATGAGTTTCAAACAGTGGTATACTACTGTTGCCTTTATTTAGCACATTTTACTAAAGATTGGTTTCATTTTGCAATTTTGTGAATCTAAAATAAAACATTTTTTCATTTTGCAATTTTTTGAATCTAAAATAAAATATTTTATTGTATTTAGCAAAGGCAAATTATAAAAATGAGTTTAGAGTTATCTACCTTTGTTAATGAATGTACATTTGTAGTTTAGTATTTTTGTAACAGATTCATAAAACATGCATTTGATAAAATAAGTTATGGCAATTCAAATGCACATTGTATTGTAACTTAAATATCTTCGCATAGTATATTATACTGCATCAATAAATTGAATGACATTGGTTGATAGGATTTAATGAATGATCTTCCTTGAGGTACAAAATGGTATAAATATAAATCTTCCAAAAGGTACAAAATGGTATAAATATAAATCTTCCATGAGGTACGAAATAAAATTCCTTATAAATGCACACAATAATTTCTGAGTTTACAGAATCACTTACACTTTTTAGATTTTTCTGTTTTTTTATTCACACATTCAGCCATTCTTGATACCAGCATTTTAAACAATGGATAATTGGATGATGGACTTGTGTGACCATAATGGAATACTAATGGAGCATTCAGACTATAACCTTCTTCTATCTCTGCAGGTCTTTCTACCACTGCTGCACCTGTAATTACAAAATTTTATTTTAGAATTGATACTATCCATAAACACAGATAATAAGGATTGACATTTACACCCCAAAAAAGCCTACATGTAGTTCTTATGTTGTATTGTTACACCGATGTCACTGCCTTCAAGCGAGTTTAACCCTGCCACATTTTATATTTCAGCGTGTGCACTCTTGGTTTGTTTTAGTTTGACACAAACATGTTTAATCTGTTTAAATGACAATAAAGATTATTATTTATTTATATGGGCCTGCCCCAAGTCAGGAGTCTGTAATTCAGTTGTTGTCGTTTGTTGCTGTGTAACATGTTTGCTTTTTGATCATTATTTTGTGCATACATTATGCTGTTAGTTTTCTCGTTTGTATTGTTTTACTATTGTCATTTTTGGGGCCTTTTATAGCTGACTATGCAGTATGGTTTGTGGCCAGTAATCAGTCAGAAAAACTAAACTGATGATTGATAAAAACAAATAAACATAGATTCTACCACTGCATTGATTTTAGATACAATATTTCTCCTCACAACACTGTTTTTTTACACAATTAAATTATCTCAATATATTTTATGCAATGATGTTCTAAATAACCCTAATGTTAAATTTATAAAATAATAACAATTAGCTTGCTGAGCATTATATATAATAACCTAAACTTAAATGTTAGGAGTAGAGACATAATATATCACATGAAATATGTTAACACATAAAATTGAGAAAGGAAATGGGGAATGTGTCAAAGCGACAATAACACAACCATAGAGCAGACAACAGCCGAAGGCCACCAATGGGTCTTCAATGTAGCGAGAATTCACACACCCGAAGGTGTCCTTCAGCTGGCCCCTAAAAATATGTATACTAGTACAGGGATAATGGACGTCATACTAAACTCCGAATTATACACAAGAAACCCAATCTGTTTCTAAAATAAACTTTAGGCAATATGTCTTTCTCTTGTATAACAAACAAATCATTTTTTTTTTGTGTCCACTGTTTTATTGTTATTGACATACCTATAGTTCCTGGAATGGATACTTCTCCCTACAAAACAAACACATCAAAGAAATATTTAATTTGTGGCAAAATGATCCTTTATAAATATCTGTATGGAAAATCATTTCTTTCTTTATTGAATGCACTTTCATGTCAATCAATGGTTTCAACTATAACTTGACCAATGTAACTGTATTTGGTTTGAAAATGTCAATCAAATGCACTATTAATACAGTCAATAAATACAGATGTTCTTAAAGTTTTGTTATTAATGCCTCATTTCTATGATAAACTTTTAAACAGAGACACTAATTAGTCAGAAGTTAAAGAGAAAAAGAAAATGGTGACTTAAAGTAGTTAAAACATTGGAGAGGAGATAAAATCATTGCTTAGTTAAAAACTTTCCAAATTTTCTATCAAAACTTTTTAAAATTCATATAATTTCTACCAGTAGTTATGTTATTTTAGTGTTCTATATAAATATGTTATAGTTGATTTCATGCAATTAAATATGTTCTATCAAATAAGCCTTTTTGTTAGTTGTAGGTGGCTTTGAACTAGCTGTCTCAGTAACTGTGAGTCTGTTCTCAGCTGACTTTAAGTATGGGGTTTTCAACCATTGTTGAAGGCTATACAGTGACATATAGTTGTTATTTTCTGTGTCATTTGGTCTCTTGTGGAGAGTTGTCCCATTGGCAATCATACCACATCTTCTTTTTTATAATTAAATAGTGATGAAATAATTGTGAGCATGATAACCTAGTTCTTTCCAAACAGTGGCTTAAGCTAAAAATTTATGATAATGCCTACCTGTCCAACATCTAAATCAACATAAACAGATGCCCTATCAAGTCGTGCTGCATAATTCAACAACAGGCGGCATAAAGTACTTTTCCCAACATCAGTAGGTCCTACAACCATTACCTACAAATCAACCAAATCATTGATTAAATTAAAATATGATGTGACCTGATTAGTGATGATTTTGCATGGTCTATTTTTTTTAACAATCATCAGAAAAAAAATTATCCTTAAAAATTGAAGTAGGACATGCCATCACTTTTAAACCACCTGAGTTATATTTGTTCCCTGTTTATAATTTCTGTGTTGTGTTTTTTTTTTTTTTTTTTTTTCATATTATTTATCATGTGCTTCTTTTGATGTTTTTCTCAATGTTTGTTATCATATAGTTTTGGTTATATGAAATTACAATTCAAAATATAAATTATAAAAATTTCAATGGAGAATACTGAAAGTTATATTTTTTAATAACTCTATTCTAGCTTGGGTTTTTATATGATATAAAATACCTACTCTTGGTCCTCTGATCTTTCTTCATCTGCTTTCTGTCTCATTTGTTCAAGCGCTGCATGGACATTGACATAAACTGTCATAGGTGTGCCATCAGCAATGTACGCCACTTCTGTTCTACCTTCTAAATACACAGCTGTTAAGGTCAAATTATGTTTTATACCTGTTTGAGATTTTAGATGGGATTCTTTGAAGATTTTCTAAGTAAGCTAATCTATGCTCAGAACATTTTATCTAAAATTCATACGTAGGGTTAATTTTTCCATTCGAAATATTGACCCAGGTTCACTTTAGAGGAGGGCAAATACCATAATAAGTAAAATATGAAAAAACAGGTACAAAATTTTAACAAAATTTCCATCTGGATACTATCTAATGATCGTAAAGAAGCTTCTGTACATTTTTGGTAGAAATCCAGGATAGTTTAAGAAAGTAATTAAAATTTCAAAAACTTTAACCACAGAGTGAATGTGACGTTTCCTGGCAGAAAAACTAAGTCCATTTATAAGTCAAATTTCGGAAACCAGATTTTTTTTTAAATTAACAAGTAAAATGTATCCGTCTAAGTTTGGTAGAAATCTATTAAAATTTGAAACAACAACAACATGTAGGATTGTTGTCTTGCTTTTTTGATAAAAGTGGAAGGCTCAACAAAAATAACTTGGTATAGGTCCCAATATTGCCTACCTTTCATGGTTCTGTTTACATAGTTTCAAAAAGTTTTGGTATGATATTTTTTACAAATTCTGTCTACATGTCATTGCTGAATGTTGGTTTACTTTCTTTACAAATTATGTTCTGGTATTATATTTTTTTACATATAATACACATGTATATATTTTCATGTATAGTTTTACACAAAGGATATTTTAACAACACACCCATGCCATGTATAAACAGCTACTTTGGAACAAGATTCAAATAAATATTTCTTTCCTTTTGTCAGCTCTGTACCGAATATTTCTGCCATTCCATCAAGAAGCTAGAAATAAAAGTGCAATCAACATTAACTACTGTATCTAATTACATTCAGATTAACTCCTGTATTAATGGAAGTTATGCATTGAACACTCAAGCTCTCTGCTGTTGTTATAACAATGTAAATTTATCACTAAAGCTCTCTGATGTTGTTATAACAATATTCTGAAGTCTTTAGTTTGATGTGTTTGTTGTCATAATACATTTACCATTAAATCTATCCACTCTTATTACTATCAATTAACCTCTTGAGCTCTAAAGCCTATTACTATGTTCTACCCAGGACACATTTTCCTCTAGAGCTCTAAAGTCTATAACTATGTTCTACCCAGGACACATTTACCTCTAGAGCTCTAAAGCCTATTACTATGTTCTACCCAGGACACATTTTCGAATTCAGTCTTCACGCTGAGTGGCAGCCCAGGCTAGTAAAATTGCTCTTGGGCCTGTAAAAATCATATCTACAGGTCAACAGAGTCTAACTAAAAAATTTCAAAACTTGAGCTTCAGGCCTGTAGATTTAACAATTCATCGTGAAGACTGGAATTTCATTCATTTATTTTCCACATCAGTCATGAAACCAAGTAACTTGGTATAATTCAAGCGAGCCTTTTGATGTAAAAAGAAAATTACATTAATAGCTATTGCTTTTCCAAAGAATTTTAATTCTCTGTGTTATAAGCGAGCCATAAATGTACATCCAAAGCCTATGGATTTTGTTGCAATGAATCACCTATAAACTTTTGTTTGTTTTATGCAATAAAAATACTTTAAACTGAAGCTAAACTGCTGTTATTTCAGTATCTCAATCTTTCAAGTTTTTTTTCTTTTTTTTTTTCTTTTAATTTTTCTTTTAATATTCCTTTCCCTAAATCTTCATATATAGATAGAGCTAAATATTGTAGTTATTGCAGGATATTTTATAACTGTTAAAATACCTCTAAAGTAGCTGTAGCTCTGGCTTCTACTTCAAATCTTAGCTCCTGATCTTTCTCTAGCCTATATTCCTCCTGTAATAAATCAAATTGTCATCAATACAATGACTGACCTTAAAAATAATGACTGACCTTAAAAACGATGATTGACCTTAAAAACGTAACAATAAAAAAAGTTCAGAACTGATTAATTACAGATGTAACATAAACTACACTATTTGTGTCCACCGTATTATAAACAATATAGAGAAATACATGCATGCCTAGGAACTCCAAGAGGGTGTACCTTCACAAACCCATCAGTATATGTACTGATAATAAATTGCTAATTTGATAAATGAATTAGGAAACAACGAGATCAAAATATATCTTTGGTTTGGACATGCTTCATCAGTCAGGAGTACAGTACTACTTGTAAAAGTAATCTTTGTTTACTTGAAGAAGTAAATAATAATATAAATATATACTAAAGTAAATTTTGTTTTGTTCATTTTTTCTTATAATGTTTGAATAATCGCGCGATATATCTCCCCTTATCATTACTTGTATAAGTTGGTTTTTTTACAATCCGAAATTTTCTCAAATTTGAGATGTAAGAAAATATAAAATTGAGAATGGAAATGGGGAATGTGTCAAAGAGACAACAACCCGACCAAATAAAAAAACACAACAGCAGAGGGTCACCAACAGGTCTTCAATGTAGCGAGAAATTCCCGCACCCGGAGGCGTCCTTCAGCTGGCCCCTAAACAAATATATACTAGTCCAGTGATAATGAACGCCATACTAATTTCCAAATTGTACACAAGAAACTAAAATTAAAATAATACAAGACTAACAAAGGCCAGAGGCTCCTGACTTGGGACAGGCGCAAAAATGCGGCGGGGTTAAACATGTTTGTGAGATCTCAACCCTCCCCCTATACCTCTAACCAATGTAGTAAAGTAAACGCATAACAATACGCACATTAAAATTCAGTTCAAGAGAAATCCGAGTCTGATGTCAGAAGATGTAACCAAAGAAAATAAACAAAATGACAATAATACATAAATAACAACAGACTACTAGCAGTTAACTGACATGCCAGCTCCAGACTTCAATTAAACTGACTGAAAGATTATGATTTCATCATATGAACATCAGGCACAATCCTTCCCGTTAGGGGTTTAGTATCATACCATCATAACATATATGAGAAGAACATAACCCGTGTCATGCCAACAACTGTTTTTAGAATAAATGTGTTTAGTTCCGATGCAAAGACCTTATCAGTGACTCAATATTAACGCCAAAATATGCAATCTTTAATGACTTGACAACAGTATCGTAATTATATCCCTTCTTAATAAGTCTATTCAAAGGTTTTGTAAGTTTCTGAGGTGAATACTGACACCTTTGTGCTTTATAAAGAATATTACCATAAAAAATTGGATGTGAAATACCTGAACGTATTAGAAGTCTGCATGTTGAGCTATATTTACGAATGATGTCTTTATACCGATGATAAAATTTAGTAAATGTTTTGACTAGTTTGTGATATTGAAAACCCTGGTGTAATAATTTTTCAGTAATATATAAATTTCTCTCGTTAAAATCTAAAACATTGTTACATACACGAGCGAATCGTACAAGTTGAGATATATAAACACCGTAAGATGGTGACAAGGGAACGTCACCATCTAAAAACGGATAATTAACGATAGGAAATGAAAAATCATCCCTTTTATCATAAATTTTAGTATTCAGCTTTCCATTAGTGATATAGATATCAAGATCGAGAAAAGGGCAGTGGTCATTGTTAGTATTAGCTTTATTTAAAGTAAGTTCAACGGGATAAATTTCATTAATATACATACTGAAGTCGTCATTATTGAGAGCCAAAATATCATCCAAATATCTAAAAGTATTATTAAATTTGTTTATCAGATGTTGTTTCGATGGGTCTTTGCTTATTTTTGTCATAAATTGTAACTCATAACAATACAAAAATGTCTTTTACAATTTTGATCAGGTTAGCTCAAAATTTTTCATTGGAGTTTGATGTTTCTTCTGATTAATTCCACAGAGAAACTAATTGCGCCAAGATCTTAAAAGAGGGACGAAAGATACAAAAGGGACAGTCAAACTCATAAATCGAAAATAAACTGACAACGCCATGGCTTAAAATGAAAAAGACAAACAGACAAACAATATTGCACATGACACAACATATATAGAAAACTAAAGAATAAGCAACACGAACCCCACCAAAAACTAAGGGTGATCTCAGGTGCTCTGGAAGGGTAATCAGATCCTGCTCCACATGTGGCACCAGTCGTGTTGCTTATGTGATAACAAATCCGGTAAATAGTCTAATTCGGTAGGTCACATTCATGAAAGGGAAGGGGATTGTAGTTACTTTGTAAGGAACATAATTATCCGATATCATTTGTGAAATGGTTATTCAATAACGGTCAACCAACTCGTCATCGCGTCCATAAAATTAATGAAGGAATGATTTAAACTTCACCATTTGGAACTCTTGGTTTAATAGCATCCTTGTGAGCAGCAACCCTCTATCAAGAAAATCATGATAGGAAATGCAAGCACGGGAACATCGTATCAATTGGGAGATATATACCTCATATGCAAAAACGCTGTTTTTTGGGCTTGTAAATGAGAACTGTTCTGAAGATAATAGACCATGAAATTACACTTAAATGATGAGTAAAGACATGATGGTCACATCTGAAAAGGACAGACAATTAAAAATTCTATTTGCACATAGAAGTCCTGAGAAATTTAATGAGAAGACAGCTGGAGATACATGTACATAACATCCCAATAGGTCTCCAGTCACAAACTTCTAGCACCAACAAAGAAAGAGACATACGAGATAACAATGAATATGATAGGAGAAAATTTAAAGATTTCAGGGGGATTCCAGGAAACACTAAGCCTTGAAGAATTCCGATACAGCGCCTAAACAATTTAACTTAAAGTAAACAATGTGACATTACCCAGAGAAACTACAAGTAAGCACAAAGAGACCAGATGTGTCAAAGCTAAATATTGACTGTAGGATCAGGATCACCTGCCTCACTGTGACAGCCACTAGTCAGTTTGCCAACCCTTGATGGGTTTAAACAGGCACTGGCTATCTTCACCATTTTCATAAATTGTAGTTATTGGATTATTAACTGTAAATCAGTGTTCTAGGATTTTTTTGGCACCTTGACTTACCACGGGTAAGATCAATAAAAAAATTACTTACCCACATCTAAAAGTTAAATCCGCCAACCAATGCGGACGGCGCAAAAAAACCGATTTCTTACTAAATTTGACAAATATGTTATAGTTATTACTATGTCATTTATTAAGAGCTATAATAAATGCAACTGTAAGTTTATTTTCCTCCGATGACAAGAAAAAAAATCGTTTATGTCCCGATTTAAGCACCAGTTATCAATCCGGATTTTCCGATTTTACCAACACCGTGACCGACTTTTAGAATGATAGAAGAATGTGGTCTCTTTTGCGCTTGATTACACCTAGTAAACGAGTGCTTGAATAAAAGCGCCGATAGACATCGACAAAATCTTCGATCTTTTATCAAAGTTTTTTCTCATGATTTAATAAAAATAAAAAGCAGATATGGGAAAATTGAAGAGGACCGGGAAATTTCAAGAGTTTTTCGGCTTCCCCGAACTTGAAAATTGACTTACCACCGGGTGACAAAGGCTAAAAAATGACTTACCCGTTGTCCTAATCCACTTACCCCGGGTAACGGGTAATGGAATCCTAGAACACTGTAAATACTTGTTTTTTTAACTGTATATAGAGGTGACTGTATGGCATGTATGTATCAGTGTGAATATACTCAAAATGAGTCCTACACTTAATCAGAAGAAACAATTAAACTTATTTATACCCAAAATATAACATATGTCGATCATTTAATTGTTACATTAAAACAGCTTCTCATACTGTTATTTTCAAAAACAGGACGTTTCGACTTACCCGAACATCTGCAACCTCAATCGTAACAGCAAAAACAAAATTAAAGTACATGGAGGAAGATACACATAGGGCGTAATATGGGGAGGGAGTCCCCAATAACAGTAGAAAATTCAATAAAAAAAAAATACGGGAAAATTTCCCGAATTTTTCATTGTACTAATGAACTCAAAATCGTTCAATTTTTTTTTGTCGTGTTTTGAAATCCCGGACCTGCGCAGAAATGTACAATGTACTTCCTTTTTCCGGTCTCGTTTGTATGAAACTTTGAGTAAAATATATATTTATCAGTCTAGTATAAAATAGGAAGGAATGCGCTATACCAATTTCATTTTTAATAATTCCTTGATATGAAAAAACGTTACATGATGATAGCGTTTCTTTGTTTACATTGCATATGACGTCATAATTTAAATAACTTCACAACTAAATCCCTAACAACAGAACCAAAATCGGAAACGTTACGGTATTTCCGTTTCTTTTTTTTTAAACAAATATTTAAGTTACAAAAAAATAATTCATACAGACTTCGTCCCCATTTACAGGTAATGCCTGCCTCATATTATGCACCAATGAGAAGAGTTGTGCCATAAGGCCATAAGATTGAGGATTGAGGATCATACGTATACAGACTCGTTCTCTTTGTCAGGTAACATTTTTATCAAAAATTCTAGAAAATTAAACGAACAGAGAAAAAATGTTCCTGTTGAGGCTGTTCTAACTTGGTATCAGGTCTGTTCGCGCCCAATACACTTTCGCACCCTACACGTTCGCACCTCGCACCCAAGGTCCGTTTGCACTCTACACGTTCGCGCCCAATTTTAATTCAAATTCCAGTTGAATAATTGGAAAATCATGATTGTTGTTTTAAATTGCTTTGGTGTAAATACTGAATGTATTTATAGCTTGGTATGAGTAAAACATTGAAGATTTTAATGAAAACACAAAAGATAATTATTTTTATCAGCTTGGTCCCTTTGATCTGAAATAATGAAACAATAAAATATAGGAACCAAAATATAACAATTCTTTAATATAACCAAAACATGATAAAATTTATTCAACACACAAAAAAAAACGTAGTCAGAATCTCACTTCATTTTGAAACAAGTCAATGAAACAAAGTTATAGCAATACACTAACCAAAACATGATTAAGAGTTATTCAACACAAAATAAAACGTTGACAGAATCCCACTTTATTTAGAAAGGATTATTATTTTTTTAACAAAACACTATCCAAAACATTATTAAGATTTATTCAACACAAAAAAAAATTCTGTCTCACTTTATTTTGAGACAATGACAACAGTTATATTTATAAGAATACACTTGCTTACAAAGTTATTAAGCACAAAACCAATTAAGATTGGGCGCGAACATGTAGGGTGCGAACGAACTTTGGGTGCGAACATGTAGGATGCGAAAGTGAAAGGGGGCGAACATGAGTGGGTGCGAACGTGAATGGGCGCGAACGGACCCGGATTCTTCTAACTTCGATAATTTTACACATACAAATCCTTGTTCAAAGGATTCAATAAAATCAGCTTTGTGATCTTAAGCCATAAAACGTTAAAACAAATATGTGTATATTAAATACCTCTTTCTTTTCTTCGGACATGTTTTATTCCTGTGCCGATGAGCAGCAAAACTTCTGCTATATTATGTTTCAACAAAATTGGTTTCTCATGGGGGCTGCCATTTTGAAAGTTACTCTGTAAACATTTGATTTTTTTATGTTCAGCATTTCTGATTCAAGTTCTTTTTATTTGAATTATACTTAATTTTAAATAAAATTTAATTGATACATAATTTCTATCATTAATTATCAATGTTTAACCTTTCAATTCATATATACACTCTAAATATAGTCAAAATCATTCATGCGTTTTATACGGAATACACTTTACAGAGACGGATAAGCTTCTTGTTTGGAAATAATATTGGCCTACTGTTCTATTCTTTTCTATTCTGTTCCAAAAGAACAAAACAAAGATTGGTAAGTTGATTTATATTGAGTAGAATTAACTAGAGAAAAAGGCAAGCATGTATATTTATGGAAAGCTATGAACGAAAAAAAATGAAATAGAAAAGATCATTTTAGTAGGTATGGCAAACCAATGGGAGATAACTCCAAATTACACTAAATAATTGTTCCCAGATGTGTGTAAAAATAAAATCTTTGGGTGACCTCCGATTACGGCCTTCTATTAACTTGTTTAGACTCAGAAGGTTCTGATTGCTTTTGATAGATATTATATGAATATACATGATTTTGTATATTATAATTTTCGGGAATACGATAAAATATTTGAGGTACAAACAAGGGTTTGAAAGTTACATTCGTTTCAAAAAAATACAAGGGAACTTTATACAGCCATAAAATGTATTTATTTATTAAGTTTAATATATTAATTAAATAATAAGGTCCAATAAATAAATCTAGATAGCTGTGTTCATATCAAAATTATTTTTTATAAATAACCCTCCTTTTTGTGTATACAGAGTTATTTCCCTTGCATGGCCAACTTTTGGTTTAGTTTTGATTGGAAATCAGCGGTGATAGGTTTTTTTGGCATTATACAGCCAGTTTATTGCGATTTAAAGATAGTTCAAACACTTGCTATTTCAAACGAGATAATAAGGATAAAGAATAATGTGGTTTAACAACAATCAATATATGTATTTTCAACATGTTCAACTAAAAACATACATGTACATAGAAATCCATGCAGTAGCGGCAGTTAACTTCGAATGCTATTCACATTCAATGCATTTTGAACTTCAGTCCTAAATGAGATTGGTTTACAGATTTCACTGTATAAATATTGTAACTGATATACAGATATGAATTTACTTTACTTTTATACATATAGTATTTACAGTGATCTGACATAATTATTTTGTTTGAAATTTCTCGAATAAAAATAATGTTCTATTATTTTCATTGTTTTTCAGTGCAACAGGTATTTTAGTCCTGTAGAATAATTGTTAAAAGATTGTTGTTTATTTTTATTTATAAACATTTAATATACATGCTATATAAGAATAAGAATATTTCATTAAATAGAATGTTAATGAAAAGGGAACATTCTAAAACTATCATGACTATACAAAGATGACATATTTCAAAACAATTCTTGTCTCTCATGGTACAACTGATTTTTATAGTTCGTTCTTATGTTGTACTGTGACAGGTCAGGGGAAGGATTGGGCGCCCGCTAACATGTTTAACCCTACCACATTCTGTATGTATGTGCCTGTCCAAAGTCAGGAGCCTGTTATTCAGTGGTTGTCGTTTGTTGATGTGCTAAATATTTGTTTTTCGTTCATTTTTTGTACATAAATTAGGCCTAGTTTTCTCGTTTGAATTGTTTTACGTTTGTCATTTCGGGGCCTTTTATAGCTATGGGCTTTGCTCATTATTGAAGTCCGTACGGTGACCTATAGTTATTAATTTCTGTGTCATTTGGTCTCTTGTGGAGAGTTGTCTCATTGGCAATCATACCACATCTTCTTTTTTATACACACACACAATTAAACATTTACATTTGTATATAAAGAGTAATATTCATATTTATATTTTGTTTCTTTACATTCAAATGTTTATAAAGTTTTACTTTACATTTTCAATATACCAACTGATGCTCTGAAAAAAGGAATATATAAAGGTACCGTCATGTTATGTGACTTTGGACGATAGAATTTCATGAGAGTGGTTGACATTTTCATGCTTTATGCTTCTATTTTGACCAAAAAACTTAATATGGATGATTGAAATTGACTAACAAGATGTAAAAGAAGCAATATAAACAAAACTATAACCCAAATGATTAAAAAAATATATTTTATTATTTTTTAAAGAGAGGATAGTTTTTCCAGAATAGTAAAAAATTTCCATTTTGAAAATTTACTATTTCTTCGTTGTTATTATGTGTATTGATAAAAGTGCAACTGTTTTGAAAATGTCTTCACAATGCCTTTAAAATGAGGTAAAGTTTTCTTAGATCAGTTGATTAAAAAAAAATCACTTTCCGTACCTAATTTTAGTTTCTTATCTTTTTAATAAAATGTTACAGTTATACTTAGCATTGTGTTTTTTTGCACATAATTTCAGAAATTATAAATGATTATAGACAGACTAAAGAATCATATTTGTATATAGTGGCTATAGTATTTTTACCTGATAATATTGAATATTGTACAATGTATTCTTTATGATATACATGTATATGAGACAAAATCATAGTTACCTGTACCATTATAAACTTGTACCAATCTCAACTCATACCACTAAAAAAAAACTTGTACCAATGCAATCTCGTACCACTGCTAACTTGTACCATTGTAAACTTGTACCAACTTATATAACTATTGAAATGCATTGAAATGGTGTTTAATGAAGAATATATATACTTTAATTTCACTCAATACCTCTTAAGTCTGTAAAATGTATAATATGAGGCAGGCATTTCCTGTGAAAAGGAACGAAGTCTATGATTTTATTTTAATTCAAACATATCTTAATTTCAAAACGGAAATACTGTAATGTTTCCCGATTTTGGTTCTGTTGTTAGGGATTTTAGTTGTGACGTTATTTAAGTTATGACGTCATATGCAATTTTAACAAAGAAACGCTATCATTAGGTAACGTTTTTTCATATCAAGGATTTATTAAAAATGAAATTGATATTGCGTTCCTTCCTATTTTATACTAGACTGATAAATATATATATTTTACTCAAAATTTCATGCAAACAAGACCGGAAAAAGGAAGAACATTGTAGATTTCTGTGCAGATGCGGGAATTCAAAACATTACATAAAAAAAAATGAACGATTTTGAGTTTATTAGTACAATGAAAATATCGGGATTTTTTTTTTTTTTTTTGAATTTTCTACTGTTATTGGGGACTTCGTCCCCATATTATTTGAAATTACATTGACCCATGTGTAGCTTATTTTCCATGTCTATAACTAATTCCCATAATTGACCCTGTTATTATAGATCGCTTTTTTTAGTTGTCTCCCTTATGAGGTACATTAATTTGTATTTACAATGGAGAGCTACAATGTAGCAGAAAGAGCAAATTAACCTGATCGTAATGTGAGTAATCGTTAAGGTTTTCAAAAGTTTTAATTACATAAATTTGTTGTTAAGCTAAATACTTTTGACACCAGAAATTGTATTTTCATGAAAAATTTGTTGAACTGCATGCCGATACATCACTTTTAATTCATCATGCTTTGCATTGGCAAAAGTCGATTTTGTCCGGTATAGAACCAGTTTAAGATTGTCAAAGGGGAGTAATTTGTTTAAAAAGTGTATACTAACAGAGAATCAAAGCGATAATTGGCAAATGGACTGGCTTTGTTGTCTCCCTTGAATAGACTCTTTTTTTAAACTTTAACTGACAACTATTTGATTTAATTTTTAATCATTCCAAATCATTAACATTGAATAGATTGGAGTATTTTTCTATTGTTTCTTAAAGTTTTTTTTTAAAACTGTTTATGACCAACAGCTTGTAGAGTCAAAGGTCCTTGATATTCCAGTACCAAATGTTAATTTGAATCCCCGATTTCTGTTCAAAGGGAAATAACTCATTTCATAAAAATTTGTAAAAAATAAAGGACATTTTGGATATTTTTCCCTTTTCTTTAGTAAATTGTTTGAAGAATTTAGTGCTAGGTTTGTTTGTTTTTTTATTTAGTTCACACAATGACAAGATCAAGTTAGAATTTGTTCCATTACAATGATTTTTGTCGAGCCTTCGACTTTAGTAGAAAAAGCGACACAGCGATCCTACATTCCGTCGGCGTCTGTGTCATCGACGGCGTCCACAAATATTCACTCTGTGGTTAAAGTTTTTGAAATTTTAATAATAACTTTCTTGAAATATCCTACAATGTAGATTTCTACCAAACTTGGACAGAAGCTTGTTTATGTTCATAAGATAGAATCCAGGAGTAAATTTTGTAAAAATAAAATTCCATTTTTTCCATATTTTCCATTTTTTTACTTATAAATGGACTTAGTTTTTCTGCTCGGAACTATTACATTCAATCTGTGGTTAAAGTTTTTAAAAATTTTAATAACTTTCTTAAACTATCCTGGAATTGTACGAAACTTGGCCAGAAGCTTGTTATTCTTCAGTTAACATTACATACAGTCTGCAGTTAAAGTTTTTAAAACATTTTTAAGTTTCTTAAACTAGCCTGGAATTTTACCAAACTTGAACAGAAGCTTCTGACAATCAAAAGATAGTATCGAGAGGAATAATTTTGTTGATTTTTTTCTTCATTTTTGTTGAGTGTGTGATTAACAGCAAAAGTAGACAGGACAATGGGTTCTGCGGAACCCTTATAAATTTTTTAACCAGATTGGGACTATTTACTGCCATGCAATACTCACAATATGCTTGTTTTTTCTGAAGTGCTGGCCAAAAATATATTGATATAGTTAATTCCTGAATTATGTGTGTTGCAGAATTTTCGGTTTCAAATTTTGATCCAATTTAAATACAGTAATTCTGTGAAGATTATATGTGACAGAGGACAAACAACATATCAGTAGCTATTTAAAATAAGCTTTTTCTCACTGAAATAAAAATTTATGAAATAGATCTGGATGTTTAATTTTACTAATAAGGCCTCTTTATAAATAATGTTTTTGTGTGAATAAACAAGTCTGAAGAATTGTTAAAAAAGAACTATCACCAACTGTTATGGTCTGGACCTTTAGCCAAAACCCCTATGCCCAAGTCTAGTAAAAATTTGATAAAATTTGTCTGTAGGAAAAATCTTAAAAATACAGATTTAACAAGTAGCTGATATTTTTTTTTTGCATAGACTGATCAACATACATTTTTTAAAACAAATCACCTTGTGCTATGTGACCTTACAATAAAACAAGTATGCTACATTCATGAAAGTTTTTATTTTTTTGTAATCCAGGAAAAGTACAAAATGTACCACCCTGACCTATATTTTATGCTTCAACTATAAATCATTTTATTAAGCATCTCATTCTGATTTCATTCCTTAAATTTCCTATTTAATAAAGTTATTTAATTTGTTTCACCAGCAAACTGATAGATGACTTGCTTAGTTCAGGTCTAACTCATCAATTTCGGTTAAATTAATAGACTGCAGTGATAAGTTCAGTCAAAGTTATTAAGACTGGTTCAACATATTTTAGGTTACAAAGCTGCAATATGCAATTTTATAAGAAGCTGAGCAGAATGATACAGACAGTGAGAGGACTAATAATAATCTCTATGTCTGTCTCGCACAGTTTTCAAGCCAGCTCTCCGAAATTAAATTTCACTGCAAGATTGCACATATGTTGAAGTTGTGCATAGATCTGCTATTATGGAATTGTTTGAGAATTATTTTTTCTCATTTTCCTGACATAGGATTTTTTTTTTTTAATCTAGTCACAAATATTGCAAAAATTGTTAAGTGGCAAAGTAATTGAAAGTAAAACAGAACGATAGGTACATGTATTTGTTCTGATATGGTTTTACAAAATAAGGTTCATGAATTTAATGAAATCTTATCATTGTTTTATTTCTGATTCTTTGTACCCCCATTAATGTAACCACCAACCAATCAAAATCTGTCGAATACCTATTGTAAGAAGACAATACAGTTCTGGTCCCAGTCATGCCAGTGATGTATACCAACACCTCATTGTGTTCATAAACATAATGCCATGATAAAATCAAAAGGAATGTCAAATTAAAGATGTTATTTTTTTAACACATTTGTGTTATGAATAGAAAATTCCAGGCAACTTGCCTATCTTTTGAAAATGGAATTTTATTTTTAGATGATAATGACAACTATCTGTTTTTGTTATTCCTCTACCTGTATGAAAGGTACATGATGTAACAGAAACAGACATCTAAAAACAGCATCAGGAAAACAACATAACTATCAATAAAACAAATTTATGATCCTATCAATCTTATAACTAGATAAATGCAATTTTGTGAAATAGAAACTATGCAGGTTAATCTGTTACCATGGTAACCTCCCCCACCTTTACCTCTGTGCCTGTAGCAAGTTTGTGATGTGAGTCAGAGCTTGCTAAATTAGGAGTTTGTTTTTCTGTCTTTAACCTCAGTACAGGTGATATTTTTAAAACAAAATGTAAGTATTTTTTTAATTATATTTTTTTAATATGAAACATAAATTAAAAGGATTAAGGGATCACTTCATGTTTGTTTTTGTTTTAAAACAAATTGGATTATCATCTCTCAAATGTAATTTTTTTCATTATTTATTGTTTTGATTTAATAATAAGGATACCTTTTAATAATTGACTACAAATTGTATTATGTGTTTTTTTCCAATCACCTTTGGATGTTCTTTGGTTTTCCCAATCATACAACCTATGTTTTGTGTGTACATAATATATATAGCTTTAGGAAACCGTGTGGTGAGATAACAATATCCTTCTGTGTGTGTTATCATGTTTATCTTAGTGTAAAGGTTTTGGAAGAAAAACCCAAAACAAATGACACAATTATATTGGTCTTAACAATACAATACTTTGAATATAAGTTTATGTGTTGACATCTTTAGTTTAGCATGTTTAATGTACAATCAAATGCAAATTACTGTTCAGATGGGTTTAATATGTGTGCACTGTCACCAACTCACTATTGATTGGGTATCCAGTGAGACACCTACAGTTGATTCAATATTATTTGTGGGACACCAATTTTCATGGATTTTTATGCCCCATTTATGGGCATTATGTTTTTCATTCTGTTATTCGTTTGTTTGTCAGTTCGTTTGTCTGTCCCCCTTCAGGTTAAAATTTTTGTTAAAGGTAGTTTTTGATGAAGTTGAATTTCAATCAACTTGAAATTTAATACACATGTTCCCTATGATATAATCTTTCTATATGTTTTTGTTTAACTATGCATTAAAGACCAAATGAAAATCATAGGCCATTATATATATAGCCTTCAAAAATAGTAAGATCTTCACTATAAAGTTGTTATGTTTTGACCCATCTGTTTGTCAGTCTTTCCCATCAGTCATTTTGTTATCTTTATCTTATGCTTTACATGGGATTGCAACTGTGTAAATTTATAATGCAAGGAAGATCCCTATTGATTTGAGGTTATAACATAGGTGGTCAAGGTTATACTTATTATAAACAGCTG
This sequence comes from Mytilus edulis, assembly GCA_019925275.1. Classification (NCBI taxonomy): domain Eukaryota; kingdom Metazoa; phylum Mollusca; class Bivalvia; order Mytilida; family Mytilidae; genus Mytilus; species Mytilus edulis. The sequence continues at coordinate 7,066,663 of CM034353.1, forward strand.
ATATAAAAAAAATGCAAGAAAGTTATTTGCTAAATCAGAGATCCACATTGATTTTGAAGTTATTACGCAGTCTGAATTCATGTTCAAATTTACTAAATTTTGGTTTTTACTGTACAATTTTACTGTCTGATCTGAAATCATATTAGAGAAGAATCATACCTAAAGTAAACAGGTCACTTTATAAATCTCCTTTCCTTGACATGGTTTAAATGCGAGATAGTGCTTGCTTGATAATATAGTTTTTTTTTTGTTTGATTCATGAATAATTTCAGGATTTATATTAAGAAAAATGATGAGATATCTTGGTTATTTACATACATTGACATTTGTAGTAGAACATGTAGTGTTTATAATAGTAAATAAGTGTTCAACTTGCAAATATTTCATATTTTTCGAAAGTTAAAAATATTTTTTCACTTCATTAATCATGCTTAAGCTTAAACTTTTCTATTTGAGGTGTAAATTTTATTGTACAATTGATGTTGTATGGATGACACCTGTAGATACATATAATTAACATTTACATTTCCTGCACTGTATCTGTGTCAACTGCATTATTGAAGTGAATCTGTTTTCAATGGTGACAATCCTCTACACTCAAAGGTTTTACAATAAGTTCAAGGTGTAGGATATAGCTATGCTTTTCATATTCAATCAGTGATTAATCATAAAATGTTTATCACAATTTGACAAGAATTTTAACTAATCACAAGCAACATGAACTTGGGCCACTGAAATACATAAGGTACAATATATTTAGTATTATATTTAATTAATGTACATGTATTTGTAAGACAAGAGATATTGATAATCATAAAAGCCTATTGAGACGGTTTTGCTAGTTAGGACATTTTGGTTTTGAAAAAAAAAAAATAGTATTTTTTTTATTTTGCATAGTTTATATTTACTTTTGAGTTATTCTCTAGAAAGTTACTTGATAATAATTGTCTTGAGTCCTGAAACAAATATTAACAGCTACAATCATTTTGACAATGTAGATGATATTATCCACCGTGTAGAACGCCACTTGCGGGGTGTCGGCTATGTTTGACATGGGGTGGCAATTTTGAAGCGACGATAAAGTAAGAAGGTAAGTTCAAGCATCAAAATTTCTTATTTCTAGAACTCTCAGTACCATATAATGTATTGCACGGAAGGAACCGTAACATAATCTATTTCCTGAAAGCAGAAGCAGTCGTTTTCAGTGCTCAGTTTTCTCAAACACTTCGCCCTAGTTTTTCGGTGTTGCAGATTTTGAGGCTTTATATGCAAATTTCGGTATAAAAAAACTACTTTACACAGCTACCCTCCGTATCATTTATATAGAATTGTATTCCTCTCATTGACTTATACCAAATACCAGTTTCTTAGTTAAAATTAATTGGTTTTAAAACTGTTATTTATCAAAATATAAAGTGTCGCCGGGGTGTCAGATTTTGCGTCGCAAGGGGTAGAGGCTTGTCATAAAAAAAAGAATACATTTTCTTGTAAATCGATCTCTATCTGATACTTTTTAATTCAAACACACCTACACAAATAGGAACATAAATGTAACAGAAATTCAACCCAGAAAAACACAGGTTACATCAAATTCTTCAAATTTTATTCAATTCCGGTTCGTTTAGAGATATGTATATAGTCAGAGTAGACCTTCAAAGTAGATATGATATGATAGATGTGTAACAGAAAACGGATAGTTCTAGAGGGGCGATTACGAACAAAATAACTGTCTTGAATCATTTTTTCTTGTAAACCTGTTCCGTTGTATATTGTGTACAAGTCGTTGTTTTCTGGTGGCAATTGTAGTATCATCGTCTTCAGGATTACTTGAAGTTGTGTTGTCATTCTCTGAAAAAGATGCCGGTGAGTGTTTCATTGGAGAGAGTGTTCTAATTCTTTTAGGAGTAATCATTATGGATTTTTGCGGCGTGCACGAGTGCTTTTTAGATGAACCTGCTGATGAACTATGATGCATTTTGGCTGGTGGAGGCTTCGGGCATATCTTATATTGAGGACTATTTTGTGATGTTTTGGTTTATTGAGCCATAGCCTTGACTTTTTTTACCATGATGGTGACTGAAAAGGAAAAGAAATCGTTTACTAGCTTGAAAACTAAATATTTTAAGCCATTTTTTTTTACTATGAGTGAAATCAAAGGCACATGCTTTAAAAGACCAAAAACAGGCAAAATGAAAAACCCTTATTTTGTCATTGTAAAGTAGATGTGAATGAAATCAAAAGCATATATTTTATAAGACCAAAAATGGGCAAAATGAAAAATCCTTGTTTCGTCATGGTAAAATAGATGTGTTTGAAATAAAATGTATCATATGAAGACTAATTTACAAGCAAATATGTATTTTTTTTATGACAAGCCTCTACCCCTTGCGACGCAAAATCTGACACCCCGAGCGACACTTTATATTTTGATGAATAACAGTTTTAAAACCGATTGATTTTAACTAAGAAACTGGTATTTGGTATAAGTCTATGAGAGGAATACAATTCTATATAAATGATACGGGGGATTGATGTGAAAAGTAGTTTTTTATACCGAAATTTGCATATAAAGCCTCAAAATCTGCAACACCGAAAACTAGGGCGAGGTGTTTGAGAAAACTGAGCACTGAAAACGACTGCTTCTGCTTTCAGGAAATAGATTATGTTGCGGTTCCTTCCGTGCAATACATTATATGGTACTGAGAGTTCTAGAAATAAAAAATTTTGATGCTTGAACTTACCTTCTTACTTTTTCGTCGCTTCAAAATTGCCACCCCATGTCAAACATAGCCGACACCCCGCATGTGGCGTTCTACACGGTGTTATCTGACAACAAATAAATGCAGGATGGAAACAGTCAACTTGCAGTAAACAAAGTCTAACCATAGTACATCATGGCATTATTGCTTAAGTTTCTAACGTCAAAATTTAAAAAAAAAATGCTTTTGTTAAGAGTTTCCCTATAATTTATAGTTATATAAATCGAAAACATTAAAGTAAAAGTCATATGAATATATATGTAGAAACAGTAAATATATAAAATATAAATGTAAGAATTGCTGTCAGTTTGCCTAATAGTAAATGTCAGCATTGTATAACATACTTCATCTCATCTCAATTGTTATAAAGTCCAATCTAAGTGTTTATAGGATTGATGCACAGTACATCCATTTGACTTCTAAATGTAAGTAGTCACTTTTATATTACTGTCATGACTGTCAAATGTATGTTTAGTTATATAGTTACTTGGTCTGTTGAAACTTGAAAGAAGGCAAAAATCCTTAGTGATTAGTTGGTCCGTTCAAAATGTTATATGTCTATGAAGATACTTAATGGGTCGACAAAAGGCTCATCAAAAGGCTCATCTAGAATGCTAGTTCTAAAATTAAACAATACAGTTCCATGTTTCATTGATGCTATATTTATATAGTATATATCTAAATTCACATATATACTACAAATTATCCATTTATTTTTAGTTTTTAATGGTTTTTAGGGCATACATTTACATCTATATTGAATGTAATTTGTGGTTTACAGTTTTTTTGTTGGTTTTTAAAGAAGTTAGATTAATAAAAAGGATTTATTTTTGTTTTAAACCTTAAGCAATCTATTATCTAAACCACAGACAATGGTGTAAATTAAGTAGATAGTATTTTGTAGTAAAGTTGATCTATTAGAAAAATAGTCTTTTTAAATACGCAGTATTAATGTATGTTAATAATAAGGTGTGAAAAGAAGATGTATATATGGAGAAGGGATAATTAATTACAGTGACGTAACACATTTGAAGGTGTTTATTTCCTGGCAAGATTCACTTTATTCGGACACGTTTTCTTAGTGTCATGATTAAATATAGGGGAACACTGTGCCAAGTTTTAGTGACAAGAGATTTAATTTTAAGTACAATTTTATATGAGGCCATACAAAATTTAGTAAGACACAATAAGGTAGTGAGGCTAAATTTTTTTGGAGGATTTTATGCAAATATTTTTTATTTCCTCTATTAAAAGGGGGGGAGGTATATATCCCGACTTAAATCCACCAATGGTATTTGTTTTATCATAGATAGTCTTTGACTTTTAGTTTATTCACATATAAAAGTTCAGTAGCTGCTGATACATCAAATTATGATAAGGGGTAAACATGCTAAGGTGTTAGGAATAACCTTGAAAATAGTATATCCACAAAACATTAACCGCTTATTGTCCTTAATATGCTGGGCATTGAAAGCTTCCATTACACCATCTTAAGCCATTGAGCAAATGTCCATGCAATAATTAAAAGAAGAGGTGGGAATATGTCAATGAGACAGCAACACAAGTAACCAGCAATATTGAGAGGTCAATATGTAGCCTTCAACAATGGACAAACAACAGACAGGTGTCACAGTCTATATATAATGTATATATAAGAAAGGCTTTTAGTGGTGTATTATTTTGACATAATATTAAACACCTACATCTGATAAAAAGTGACTAGTCAATGTTATGATCAAAATAAAGACATTTTATTGGCCTAATAGACATATTTAAGTTTAAATTGTCCTTGTTGTCAACACCATTAAACATACAGTTACATACTCCCCCAACTGTCTGATGTAATCTTCATCAGTGTGTATTCTATCAAGCAAGGTGACACAGTTACAGGTAAGAATTTGTTTGATCTAATTGCTTACCCAGGTAGATAAAAACATCAAAGAGAATCGATATACATGGGTAATTAACCTTAATTATTATTGCCTGTATATCAGATTTAATTATATTTTGTATGATACCTTTACTTTCATGTCAGCCTTCCCATGAAATGACAGATCGAGTATTAAAAGAGCATTCTTCAGTAAAATTCTTTTATAACTTCCATCAATCTCAAACGCTCACAAAAATTATTTAATGTACTGTAAAGTATGCCCTTTAAAAAAAATACTTTCTAGATGTACATTGATAAATCTATATTAGTTGTAAACATTGAATAATCGGAATTTATAAAAAATCACTTGAATTTGCCAAATAGACATTTAAAAAATGTGAATTTTAAATAGATGGATTAAATTGATTCTATTATAATTGTTAAAATTTCCAGCTTTTAAGAATTTCATTTATTCAGAAAAAAGTTAATCAAGCATAATGACATGAAAGATTTCTTGTATAAAAAGATCAATTCTGATGTTGTATGATTACATTTGAGTAGGATACTGGCATTAATTGAGATGTTTAATGAAACTGACAACATCACTTGAGGGGTACCATGAACAGATCAAAATGTAGGAAATAGTTGTAAGAAATGCATCTCTCTCTTGGAACTGACTTTACTGTAGCCAAGTATTAGCATTAATGTTTGATTTTTCTTTGATTATCTCTTCAACAAAAGATTTTAGTTAGAACCAGCTGTGGACATAATTGCTCATAAAGTTAAAACATTTCAATTTTCTTAACATCTGTCTAAAGATTTGTAATTGAAGATTATTCATAACCCCAGCTTCCTGAATCACCCAATAAGCTTTTAACCTAAGCTGAAAGGATTATAAAGTTGTTGAATATTGGAAACAAAGTAACATATATATAATTATGTTATAGAATGTTAATTCTCCAATGAAGTATATTGAAACTTGTGTGTAAATGTTTTCTACTGTAACAAGCCACTCTAAGGTAATGCCCCCCGATTGGTTTTTCCTGTACTAGGCCCCTCTGAGGTAATGCTCCTGATTAATGTTTAGAGAATTTTGATTGATTTTAGACATTAAAAGAAAAGTTAATAAGATTAATCATATATCTATACATTGTATATAGTTTTTAAAGATGATTAGTTTCATCAGTGAATCATAAGAGCAAATGTTTGACTAGTTCCCTCTTGTATTATGATACTACCTATTATGGGATGGATTCATGTTACTACAGTACCAATATATGACTTCATTTTGAATTGGGGATCTGGAAACAAATGGTGTAGAATGTATATAGCTATCCAGACTGTAGCTCTTCCCTCCTGTGAAAACAACTATCAGCACACCAAGATCTTTTAATAAGTCAACATGACCTAAAAATCTCAATCCACCTTTAAGTTTAATGAGCTTCAACTTTTACCATTTTTTCTTTTTATGGCCTTGTTAAAGCAGAGGCCCTTTATAGCAGAGCGGGCATTTAGTTTTACACTTGCATGTCCATATACCTCCATACGTCCCAAAAAAGGTATCTGTTCTCTAACTTTAGTTTTCTCAACCAAATGTTATAAACTTGTAAACAATGCTTATTACCACAAAACACAGATCAAGTTTGAATGTTAGTGGTGTCACTTTTACCATTCTAGAGTTGTGCCCCTTTACAACTTGAAAAATTGCTGAATTTTATGTTTCTGTCCTATAACTTAAGTTTGACTCAACCAAATGTTAAAACACTTATACACAATGCCTATTACATCAAAACACATATCAAGTTTGATTTTGAACTTGTATGAAAAACCAAGGAGTCAGAACAAAATTCTGACAAAATTCCCAAACCTGATTTATTGTCAGATCATGATTTTGTATATCATATGAATTTGTACTCTGCATGCTTATTCAATGGAAATTGTGCCCTCACATTGCATTCTTAATAGTACGAAAACCCATGAGACGAGGATTATAGTACAGCCATAATTTGCAAAGTGTAAACTATAGAAATAATTGTCAAGATTATATCAACAAATCAGTGAAAGGAGTGAAATTGTCAATTGACTCCATAAAGGTTTTATTTCCATTGAATTAGAAGCTTTGTGAATTGTTGCATTTGGTTAATTTCTTGAAAAATATTGTTGATAAATTGTCCAATATCTGCTACATGTATTTTTACTTCTCCAGTTCTTACATAAACAGTAGTAATAATAGAACATTTCGTGTTTATAAACCCATAGTGATGACATGTTTGTCCTATAGAGTGGTGTATGTCACTTCTTCCTTCAATCCCTGTCTTCTTGTTTGTCAGATGTTTGGCACTAATTCATTGTTATTATGGAATGATGGATGTGTCATAAATTATTTAAACATAAGAGATGCAGAGTGAGAAAGGTTATGTGTAGTTATTTGTTTTCTTCTAAATGTTTGTGTAAATTAACAACTTATTCAAGGAGCTCTTTTCTTGAGGTCCAGTTGTCAAGTTGCAGAATTTGGCACCTGACCATGATTAGCTTCTAAGTTGCTTAATCTGTCCCCTGACTTAAATGAGCTTATGTTGCCAAATCTTCTCCTTGTCTTAGTTGCTGAATCTGTCCCCTGACTTAAATGAGCTTATGTTGCCAAATCTTCTCCTTGTCTTAGTTGGTGAATCTGTCCCCTGACTTAAATGAGCTTCTGTTGCCAAATCTTCTCCTTGTCTTAGTTGGTGAATCTGTCCCCTGACTTAAATGAGCTTATGTTGCCAAATCTTCTCCTTGTCTAATTTGCTTAATCTGTCCCCTGACTTCAATGAGCTTATGTTGCCAAATCTTCTCCTTGTCTTAGTTGGTGAATCTGTCCTCCTGACTTAAATGAGCTTCTGTTGCCAAATCTTCTCCTTGTCTTAGTTGGTGAATCTGTCCCCTGACTTAAATGAGCTTCTGTTGCCAAATCTTCTCCTTTGTCTTAGTTGGTGAATCTGTCCCCTGACTTAAATGAGCTTCTGTTGCCAAATCTTCTCCTTGTCTTAGTTGGTGAATCTGTCCCCTGACTTAAATGAGCTTATTTGCAAATCTTCTCCTGTTCCTAATTTGCTTAATCTGTCCCCTGACTTCAATGAGCTTTGTTGCCAAATCTTCTCCTTGTCTTAGTTGCTGAATCTGTCTCCTGACTTAAATGACTTCTGTTGCCAAATCTTCTCCTTGTCTTAGTTGGTGAATCTGTCCCCTGACTTAAATGAGCTTCTGTTGCCAAATCTTCTCCTTGTCTTAGTTGGTGAATCTGTCCCCTGACTTAAATGAGCTTCTGTTGCCAAATCTTCTCCTTGTCTTAGTTGGTGAATCTGTCCCCTGACTTAAATGAGCTTATGTTACCAAATCTTCTCCTTGTCTTAGTTGGTGAATCTGTCCCCTGACTTAAATGAGCTTTTGTTGCCAAATCTTCTCCTTGTCTTAGTTGGTGAATCTGTCCCCTGACTTAAATGAGCTTCTGTTGCCAAATCTTCTCCTTGTCTTAGTTGGTGAATCTGTCCCCTGACTTAAATGAGCTTATGTTGCCAAATCTTCTCCTTGTCTTAGTTGGTGAATCTGTCCCCTGACTTAAATGAGCTTATGTTGCCAAATCTTCTCCTTGTCTTAGTTGGTGAATCTGTCCCCTGACTTAAATGAGCTTATGTTGCCAAATCTTCTCCTTGTCTTAGTTGGTGAATCTGTCCCCTGACTTAAATGAGCTTCTGTTGCCAAATCTTCTCCTTGTCTTAGTTGGTGAATCTGTCCCCTGACTTAAATGAGCTTCTGTTGCCAAATCTTCTCCTTGTCTTAGTTGGTGAATCTGTCCCCTGACTTAAATGAGCTTCTGTTGCCAAATCTTCTCCTTGTCTTAGTTGGTGAATCTGTCCCCTGACTTAAATGAGCTTCTGTTGCCAAATCTTCTCCTTGTCTTAGTTGTGAATCTGTCCCCTGACTTAAATGAGCTTCTGTTGCCAAATCTTCTCCTTGTCTTAGTTGCCTAATCTGTCCCCTGACTTAAATGAGCTTCTGTTGCCAAATCTTCTCCTTGTCTTAGTTGGTGAATCTGTCCCCTGACTTAAATGAGCTTCTGTTGCCAAATCTTCTCCTTGTCTTAGTTGCTGAATCTGTCCCCTGACTTAAATGAGCTTCTGTTGCCAAATCTTCTCCTTGTCTTAGTTGCCTAATCTGTCCCCTGACTTAAATGAGCTTATGTTGCCAAATCTTCTCCTTGTCTTAGTTGGTGAATCTGTCCCCTGACTTAAATGAGCTTATGTTGCCAAATCTTCTCCTTGTCTTAGTTGGTGAATCTGTCCCCTGACTTAAATGAGCTTATTTCCAAATCTTCTCCTTGTCTTAGTTGCCTAATCTGTCCCCTGACTTAAATGAGCTTATGTTGCCAAATCTTCTCCTTGTCTTAGTTGCCTAATCTGTCCCCTGACTTAAATGAGCTTATGTTGCCAAATCTTCTCCTTGATTATGATTAGCTTTTAAGTTTCTGAATCTGACCTTTGACCAATATTAGGTTTTACACTGGCATTACAGTAACATTGAATAGATTACAATAGAGTTACCAGACCTTATTTTACAAATTTCCAGCTGCATCCCAGACCCCCACCCCAGCATTTTTCTCAAGACAGTTCTGTATTTCTTGCCTTACAATAATACATAACAGGTTAAGATCTGTTCCTGAAGAATGTAAGAGATAATTTTATTATTATGATTTAAAGGTAATATAATGTTTGTATGCCTCATTTATTCAGATATAATAAACTTCTTTAGCCTGGGACTATTATACTAACTAGAAGAATAGTCCCAGCTTGAGCTAATTTCCACATTCATTGTGTAGGTTCTATAAATAACTAAAAATTTCTATGTAAAGACCTATAAAATTTCTGTGAATTTGGTTTCAGTTTGTGTTAAATGTACATTATTACACTTGACCAGGAAGGACATTATACAGTGTACAGTAGATTTGATCCCTCTATTTACAACTTTCATTTCCCGCTTGTAAGTTACGGTATTTATTGTGGGATTTTATTGTATTTTGATTCATCATGTTTTTGTAGTGTTATGAATAATATTTTATTATAAAACAGTTTAAGTATGTCGCAATTCATTGATTATTTCTGTGTCATATAGTGAAACGTAAAGGATGGTTTTGGAAGCTTAAAGTAGTAGTTTGAAGTTGGAATTCATTTTAATTGTTTATTTTGAAAGTAGAGTTGCCCATATTTTTACAGATTGACAGGTTAGTTGGCATATTTGATATAACTATGACAGGTGTTTACTTGAAGTTGATCTGTCCTAAATCTGTGTCATTTACATTTACGGAGATATCTAACTTTCAATGGATCTAAAAAAATTAAATAGATATTGTAGTAATTGAAGTATATATATACATGTACCAGCAGACAGCTTTTACCTTAGAATTTATATCAACACAACTGTTTACCTTGTCGATAAACTTTAGAAAATAGCAGGAGAGTTAAAAAATTATATTATTCATGATGAGCTTTCTGTTCCTTTTTCCTGTGAGTTAAAAAAAGTAATGTCTGTGTAATTTATCCTTTAGACTTTAGAGCTTGACCTATGGTCTATACACCTGTCTCCTATTGAAGACACTTAGAGTTTTTTTTAAAACAGTCTGTACACATGTCTTTTGTTGAAGACAATTGGAGCATTTACAAATATAATTGTCTGTATACATGTCTCTTGTTGAGGACTGTAAGAGAGGTGTTCAGTGTGTGTCTAAGATCTTTAAGCACATTATGGTTTTATATTAGACATGTTTACTGTATGATAAGATTTGAATCAACAATATGCTATTGTTCTATGGTGGATAGTTTTTTCATTGGCAATTTATAATACTACATCTTCTTTATTTTATGCTGTTCATAATTACTATAAATTTTCACAAGGTTTCAGAAATCAATGCATGTTAACTCTGATATTGCCACTATAAATACTCCTTGGCAATATCACAAACAGTGCAGAAAAGCATGATTTACAATTATATCCAGTCATGAATGGTAAAATTCATCATCACACTTTCCCTATGTCAGATTACCAGGGTAACTTTATTACCAGACATACTGGTGGAATTTGGACATTTATTTGGAAATGTAGTGTTGTAAAAGAGGGTCAAGTCAAATAGACATTGAAATACACAAATGTACAAACAGATGCTTTTTATTAACAAATTTCATGTTAGATAGACATAGGACTATAGAAATGTATAATTGATGATTAGTTAGTCACTACAACAGAAAACAAGTTACATTTTACTTTTTTTGAGTCCTTTCGATGGAAAGAACATTACAATATTTATATGAGAATTGTTTGTTATAATCATTATAAAGACATTTATTATTTCTATTTGCAGGCTTTGACCTACCCTATAACCCCCCTTTGTAAATAGTGTACAGATATATCAAAATGGTGGATTACTACAAAGTGTTAGGAATTTCTAAAAATTCTTCAGAAACCGATGTTAAAAAGGCGTAAGTATTCTTAGTTACCACCTACAATACACGATTATAATAGTGTACTATTGTTGTAAATAACAGCTAATTAGAAAATAGAGTTAATTAGTGCTTTTTATGTAAACATGTCTGTTCATTATTACTTATTTATTGTTGGATGTTTAAAGACAACATTAGTATGCAAGAAAGTGCCATGTTGCCAAAAGTTAATGTGGTTATAAATGCATCCATATCATTAAAAGTATTGGATGGTCTGGTATTAGCCTACTCATCTTCTTAGTTCAATCCCAAGCAGAGTCAATCCAAACACTTGAAAAATGGTATATGTTTTTCTGTACTAAGAACATGGTGCGAACATGGTGAGATTGGGTAGGGAAACATGTCTTCTTGTCAACTTTCATCGTGTAAACTAGCTAGTTACAGTAAATTCCATCTCAACCCAGTTTGTCTTGTACAAAGACTGATGCATATTCTTATTACATTAACATATTCTCATCTTAGTATTCCTGTCATATTTGCTATGGGACATCAATGAATTTACAGAAATTTACTTGAGGTTTAATTTGGTAAAAGATTTACAACAATATTAACAGAATTAATTTTTTTCTTCATTTAGCCTTATTTGGATATTCAAAGGACTCCTCTTTAATCTTTTCTTGGTATAAAATGTGGCTGGATGGAAAACACTGTGAATCAACTAGAATGATAATAATAAAACGCTTTAAATTTACTTCTAGAGGTTAAGGTCAATGGAGCCTCCTAATGAAACAATAAACAAAAACAATCAAAGTAGGATACTTGACATAGAGTTACATTCATGTGCATGTATGCAGAAAATTATAATGGCCTGAAACCAATCAAATAAGATTGTACTGACCAAGATGTATAAATCAATGTCACCTCAAAGCTCGTAATTATGATTGTTGCTGTGAGGTAATGTGACAAGTAATGATGAGCAGACAAATAGTATTACATAACTTTTGGCTGATTTCCTGTGTGTGTACTGGTTTTACAGGAATCTACATTATACTATTTGTTGGTTTGTTGCTGATAGAAGCCAACTCCAGAAAAGTCTTTTTAAGTTGCAATGTTGGTATCTTTAAGTTTTTAGGGTAAAGTATACCCAGTTTGTTTTGTAATATAAACTAAGAAATGTATGAAATATTCCCTTGCTGGTATTATTTGGATGACTATGTACTGCAATGTATATGTGTATTGCCCTTGACTTGATATAAATTAATAATAACTTTGGATTATAATATACATATTTCCCTTTCTTGTAACTTTGATATATAAGGGTACAGTCAATCTTAAAATGAAGCAGTTGATTTAACCTGGTATTATGGGGCACCCATAATCTCACATGCTTGAACTAATGTCAAGTTCCAAACAAATAAGCTGTATTCAGTTGTCCCAAAACAGACTGTGACATGACTGAATATTCATACACCCACCTAAGTTTAACAATGTCATTTAACCAAGAGTTGTGGAAACACAGTTTTTAATTTTTATTAAATCCTGAAAAACTGCTACACTTCCAAAGAAGCACATTTTAGCAACAGTTGTAGAAATGTTAAAATATTTCATACACAATACACAGATTAGTTGCCTAAGATTTATAAAAGCATTTGTATGTCTCATGGTTGAGAAATTTTGAACAGTTGTTTCTCTAGACAACAACCATGCTTTTAACATTAGTGATATCGCCTGTCATGTAAACAATACTAAAGATATTTGCATAAGTACACATGTTTATATATTTTCATTCAAGTTAATTTTCTCTTCTGATAGTATTGTCTGTGAGAAGATGTTATCAATGTTAAAAAATATATTTTAGATATTTTCAATATAAAAAAAGGAAGATGTGGTATGATTGCCAATATATGAGACAACTGTCCACAAGAGACCAAAATGACACAGACATTAACGACTATATGTCACCGTATGGCCTTCAACATTGAGCAAAGCCCATACCGCATAGTCAGCTATAAAAGGCCCCGATAAGACAATGTAAAACAATTCAAACGAGAAAACTAACGGCCTTATTTATATAAAAAAATGAACGAAAAACAAATATGTAACACATAAACAAACGACAACCACTGAATTACTAGCTCCTGACTTGGGACAGGCGCATACATAAATAATGGGGTGGGGTTAAACATGTTAGCGGGATCCCAACCCTCCCACTAACCTGGGACAGTGTTATAACAGTACAACATAAGAACGAACTATAAAAATCAGTTGAAAAAGACTTAACTCATCAGATGGACAAAAATACAAGTGGACGTGGCCGGGTAAGTTCTCTCAAGTTCATGAATATTCAAGACAAGTCAACAATCAAAGACACTGTCTTGACTGAGAAAAAGAACCTTTTACAAGGACTGTGTCCGATATGAATTTACTGTATATATTGATATGTTGATATAGACAACAAAAACAGCATGTTGGAAACATCATATAATAATTACATAAACATTTTGTTTTTACAGATACAGAAAACTAGCACTTAAATGGCACCCTGACAAAAACCCTGACAAAAAAGAGGAGGCAGAAAAAAAATTCAAAGAAATATCTGAAGCTTATGAAGTACTATCAGACAGTAAGTATTTATATTACAAAAAAATGGTAAGTTAAGTGTTTATTGTATACCAAATGACGTCTGAAATAAGTACACTATTAAAACAGATTGATATTCTTGCAGTTAAGAGGTCAAAGTCAAATAGTCATATGGTCCAAGTGTGAAATGACAATTGCATATATATAGGTGTAATATAAATGTCTAGTCAATTACAAATATCTGATGATATTACTGCTCCAAAACTTTTCATTGTTCTTCTAAGGCCACACCAATTTAATTTCTTGTTCTACGGATTTTTGGACTTCAAAATTTGGGGCGAGCGAGCGATTTGAAAATTTAAATAAAAAAATATTTAATTTGCAAATTTTTGAGGCGAAGCTTGAAAAGTAGAGGCGAGCGATTATAATTTTTTTTTGTAAACATAAAATAGTAGGTTTTGACAATATTAAAGCTTGATTTATCACTTGTAGTTTGACATTTCTTTAATTTCTGAAGTATTTTTTCTCTGTTCACCAAGAAATAATTAAATCTGGTCTATGTATGACATGTATGTGTGACTGAAAATGAGACAATTCTCCATCCAAGTCATAATCAGTTTGGGGACAACTTCTTAATGTTATAAATATTCCTTCTACATGTTTTATGAGGGATCAATATAAGTTATAATATATTTGTTTGTACAAAAGGGCTCATATTTTCTCAAAGAACTATATATCTATCTGGTATTAAATGGTCAAAACATGTCCAAGAATTTCGTAATATTCCTGGACTTTAACCATGTTAAAACATTTACTTTAACAGTTTAACATTATTCAAAATATAAAGTGGACCCCTCTTTTAGAAAAAGTTGTTTAAAATATGATGTACCTCTCCTCTTTTTGAGTACAAAATACAATGGTATTTCTATTTTCTTTTCTACATCAGTAAAATGACCCCTTGTCCATGTTGTCTGAGGGAGGGTTGTTCTCAACCTGATATAAATAACAAACACAGGTCAAAGTACGGCCTTTTACACAGGGCTTTGATACAGACCAAACAGCAGGCTATAAAGGACCCAAAATTATTAGCGTACACAATTCGAACAGGAAAACCAACGATCTAATTTATATATCATGTATATCCAAACGGGAAAATACAAATGAACAAATTACCAAACGATAACTGCTGAACGACAGGCCCTCAATCAATCAGTACAGGTGCATTAACATGCAGAGGCTATGGATAGTTTTGTTTCGCTAGCATACAATATAATTGCAGTTGAAGGCAAATCCTTCAGAAGTTCTTTGTACTTTATTCTAACAACAAACATGTTTTGATAGGGAATATAAGTAAGGGGGAAAGTAACCAATTTTTTGTTCTTTACTCCGGTATTTCCGCTGATATAGATTTATATCGGAGATACAAATCCTTGATCGGAGCACTCCCGTTTTGGATAAGTAGGTTTCATGCTGAAACAAATATTCTCACAGATATTTACAAAGTGTGCTGGGCGTGCTTTTATGTTTAAAATCG
The DNA here is from genome assembly GCA_019925275.1 of Mytilus edulis. Lineage (NCBI taxonomy): Eukaryota > Metazoa > Mollusca > Bivalvia > Mytilida > Mytilidae > Mytilus > Mytilus edulis. Next base: position 7,081,876 of record CM034353.1, read on the forward strand.
TTATATAAAGGTTAGACTGTGATTTTAAAAACAAATGTTGATATCTTTTTATAATGTTTACAAAAAAAAAACGATGCGGGAAATGGACATGATTACATTTCCGGATGCGGGAAGCGGGAATATAAAAAAAAATAAAAAAATTCTGTTTTGAAAAAAATAGGTGCGGGCGGGTCCGTCGAACAAGGAATCAAATTGGTGTGGCCTAATGTATCTCTTTACCTTTCTGGGGTTTCATTATTTATTACTTATAGGCAAACTCAATATTTTAATCTTCTCATTATGGTAAGAGCTATCTTGTGACAATTAGTATTTTATCATTGAAATTAAATGAATGCACTTCTTCATAAAGAGTGGTTTGTAAGACTCTAAAAAGCTTTTATCCTTGCATCTGAATGATAAGTAACACCTGTCAGTCTTTGGAATGTTTATATGATGTAATTTATCAGATAATTATAGTAATCTAAATCTATACACAAAATTCCAGATGGGCCATATCAGAAAGCAATTGGAGTTATTTCCCTTTGTACAGAAAACAGCAATATTTTGAATGTATATGATTCTTTAAACTTTCAGAATTTTAGTAATTAATAGCTTTATTTTAATCATGTAGCTGCTTATAGGAAAGCAGATATTGTGTTTAGTCTGAATGTTCCTGAAAATATAGTACAGACTAATTTGATGATTGTATATATTTCAGAAAAGAAGCGGGAACTATACGACAAATATGGAAAGGAAGGATTAATAAATGGCGGTTCTGATTACGATTTCCAAGACAATTATGATCATTTCCGTGGTTTCCATTTCCACAATCCAAGAGACGTATTTAAAGAATTTTTTGGTGGAAGAGATCCCTTTGAAGATTTTTTCGGAGGTAGTTACAGATCAGGAAATATTAAATCAATAGAAAATAGTACTAACACATACATGACATAATATGTAAATAATCTTAATCAATAGGAAATAGTACTTACACATACATGACATAATATGTAAATAATCTTAATCAATAGGAAATGGTACTAATCAGGGCTTCCAAAAAAAATTTGAGCCAGCCGGACATTTCATATTTGATTCCGATTTTAATCCCTTAAGACTTAGTCACAAAAGGCAATTATGGTAATCAGATGGCCATTCCAATGATTGACATTACATTAAAAAAAAAACGATTATAAACTTTACTTTGATATGATATGAATTTGATGTTCGGATGTTACTGTTAAATTGGCAGTGCATTCAAAGTGTGCAGATCAGCGTTCGCCTATCTGCCTTAGACTTTTTATTTGTGCAAAATGACATTGTCAAAAACTTTACTTTCGTTTTCAACCGGATGTTGACTTGACAATGGTAAAACATGGACCATAAACGGATACGTAAAATCCGTGTTCGTTTTACAAAGCACGACTGAGAGAAGAAGCTCTTTCCACGTTATTTCTTCAACAAAATACTTAAATTGAACATTAGATACAGGTATCAATGATAATTTTAGCATTTTTAAAGAAATGTAGGATGCATTATTAAATGTCCCACCTGTGCACATGCGCACAGTGACACGTGTTCTAGTTCATACGACGTAGTTCTGACGATTTTTTTTTATTTAAAACCTTTTTAAAATTTTCATCAAATCATGTTGATAGACTTGATAAACTAATTTCTAATAATTTTAATCTTTTGGACTAAATCAATTAGATACAAACCGCTGAAATGTAAGAAAATAATTGTGAATAAACCGATCAATTTATACGATGTCCGGTACTGAACATAGTTCACCTGTCACCTGAACAGGTAGATTTCAGCTGTCCAACTACTAATTAGCCTTGATTAAAATTAGAAAGTATTGAAGTAGGTGTTGTTTTGATAGTAATTAATCATCATGTCACATTTATGACCGGAAATGTGTTGATGTTAAAGGCAAAAGGTTGGGTCAAAAAGATCGTGAATTATGTAAAAATGACCGAAAAAGCCTTGAAAACTAAAAAGTATAAGACCGTTTCATGCTTTGCCCAGCCGGACTTTTACCGGACATTATACAAATGACCGGAATATATGACCGTTTTGGAAGCCTTGGTACTAATACATATTATTTAAATAAATCTTCATAAAAAATACTGCTTCTAGAGGTGTTTTTTTAATTACAAATATTAATGTGTTCAATTTTGAAGAAATAGAAAACACCATGAAACAAATTAAAATGATACAAGCGTCCTACATAAACATTATTGAAAAAATATATTACTAGTAATTGTAAACATCATCATGACAGCCACATAGTAGTTATAACAGGACATTTTACATTCCTTAATCAATGAACAAGAGACAGCCACATAGTAGTTATAACAGGACATTTGACTTAATCAATGAACAAGAGACAGCCACATAGTAGTTATAACAGGACATTTTACATTCCTTAACAGACAGCCACATAGTAGTTATAACAGGACATTTTACTTAATCAATGAACAAGATACTTTAAGGACTTTCTTGAAACAGATTTAAGAACTATACTTTTTTTTAGGGCAAGATGTTTTGCAAAATAACAGTTGTATATTACATGTTAGGGGAATGTGTTTTGCAAATTAACTACAATATCTGAATTGTTAAGGAAATATGTGTTGCCATAAAACAGCAACCCAACTTGTTCTAAAGAAAGAAAAACAGTGCAAACATGTTTAAGAATAAGTACTAATTTTGTTGATTTGGAGAAGTTTGATGCTGTTATTTTTATGTAAAGGACAGCAACAATAATATATGAGCCTACATGACCCACTAAGTAGTTAGTGTTGACCAGTAAGGCAGAATTATCACAGATGACAAAAACACATGTATTAACTTGTGTACAGATTCTGTATTAACGAGCACTTAATCAGAAAGTTTTTGTGATTTTAGGTGAAAACAGTGGTTCCTTCTTCACAAATTCTTTTCCAGGATTTCCGTCAATGGGCGGAGGTTTATTTGGTAATGCTTTTGGAGGGGAAACAGGGTAAGTAGGGGACATAATCCAAACATTTGGCTGCTTATTTCCCCCCTATTTTTAGTTTAGTTTTTAGTTACATTATACCTTAGTTATAGTTTAAAATTGAAATAATTTTGATAGTATACACTCACACACAATAATTTTAATCTTTTATATGATATTTTTTATGCCCCACCTACGATAGTAGAGGGGCATTATGTTTTCTGGTCTTTACATCCTTCCGTTCGTCCGTCTGTCTGTCCCGTTTCAGGTTAAAGTTTTTGGTCAAGGTAGTTTTTGATGAAGTTGAAGTCCAATCAACTTCAAACTTAGTACACATGTTCCCTATGATATAGCATATTAATCTATTGCAATAAAAAATCATAATATCTAATAAAATTTGTAGATTTAGCTAACAAAGTCCTTATATTTGTATAAAGTAACATTCGTTTATAGTGGAAAATTGTTTTAATGTTGAATAAGCTACAATTAAAAATTGCTTGCTGGTCCCTCTCTGTGATTACCATTATATTACACTGGTTCATTTCCCAATCAATCTGTCACCAAGGGAAGATAAATAATTCAATTTTCGTTCATAGTCTTTTTCAAAAATGATGAACGGTTCTTTATATTGGTATGTAATCATTTTAAACGTTTCAAATTTATGAAATTATATTCGTACATCAATGTTTTTGATACACCAATAACAAAAACAGAAAGATATTGAATTGATACATTTTGTAATTATTCAAAATTATATCAGAAACCTAAACTTAATTATAAAATAATGAACCTGTTAAGGGGAGAGAATACTCGCATAACTTTTTCGAATTGGCACATAATGCAACGAAATGTCACTCTTGCATACAAATGGCACATCAATATAATTAATTATCTGCGAAATCGTCCCCCACCTTCAATGATGATTCTAAATTATAAATATAACCAAAAGTTGTTAATCTATAGATAGTTAAGACTAATGAAAGCTAACCCAATGTAAAAATATTTCTTTGCAATTTTTTAAAACTTCCTCAGAAAAATACTCGAGCCACTTGACTTTCATAGCTCAAAATTAACGTTTTTACACAATATTTGAATAAAGTAGTTGAAGATTATTCGCTGTTCAAAGTGTAAGACGCAATAAAAATCGTATGCTTGCACCATCCTACCGAAATACGGATTTAATTAAGTCCTGAACATTTCGACATTTCTTCGTATATTTTGAACAAAACCGGTTTTAACCAAATCACAAGTACGTGTTAAGATATGACTAAATACCTATTTTCCTATATGGTCAGGTAAAGTTGCTATATGATATGATCTTTCTAATTTTAATGCCAAATTAGAGTTTTTATCCCAATGTCACGGTCCATTGAACATAGAAAATGAAAGTGTGAATGGGGCATTCGTGTACTGAGGACACATTCTTGTTTTTCCCTGTTTTAAAGAACTTTACAGGCAAAATCCATCACAAAACTATCATCAAAGGGGAGATAACTCTGTTGATTTATTTGTTTTTCTATAAGTACTATCAAAATTATTTTGCTCTTAATGAGTACTTTTAGTTTTAGTTATAATTTTATCGTTTAGATTTAATATTGTGCAAATTTAAAAGCATGGTAAGATGTTATTACTAATACATTCTGATAATCAATGAATATTCTCTAACGAATATATGTAAAATTTAAAAATAATGAACAGAAGTGAAATACTGAAATACATTATATTTTTTTATTGTACAAGGGTTAATAGTTCAATATTTTTGTAAAAAAAATTTCAGTCACTGTCATATGGTATATGCAGATACATGTTAGTTTAAAATTGGTATACTTTGAAGGGGATACAAATCTTACTTTCATAATTTTTGAAAAAAAGCATTAGATTTCTTTGATGTAACATATATAGTCTGGAGAATATTGATTGAATGTGTTTTATTTTTACCATTGTATGTTTTGATTTTTTAATCAGCTTTGCACATATTACACTTATTTATTCAAAACATGTTAAGGAAATTACCAGATGGAACAGAAAATTTGACAAAGATTATAAATGATATACATTTTGTATCAGCATAAGTTGGTGAAAATAAAAAAAAAGAATATCTGAAGGGAAAAAGACTGACTTTGTTAAATGTATTACATGTAAATATGTCTATGTCAACAGTTTATTTTTCGACACCTCACGATACATGTACATGAGAATTATTTAAACCTGTTAAGTCTCAATTTATTAATTAATATAAAGCACAAAGAATTCTACTTATATAAATGAGTTTCCATACACTTTAAAACTAGCTTCAAAATGAAACTACATTTCACATTGATGCTAGGAATTTTAAACCATCATTGAAGATCATTAAAATCATATAGGATATTTGTAATGAAGAACTTGAATATCATATGTTGCTTGTACATGTATTTTTGGTGAGGTGAGAACTGTTTGGAATTTTGTGTTTCAATAAGTTATTTATGGCTTTAAACACGCACATATATGCATATACATATAACCTCAATTTCAATTCCTTTTACCATTTTCACTCATAAACATAAATAAATAAAGAGATGTGGAAGGATTGCCAACTATCTTCTAAGCAATAGACGAAGATATGAACATGTCATTTGATATCACACTCTGTATAGACCCTAGACCTGTATTGCCTTTTAGGGTTTTCTCTTCTGTCATGTATGAGGAATTGAGATGTACTATTAGAACTGGTATGAGAATATTCTCTAATTTGATACCCCATGTTTTGTGAAAAATATCTCTAACAACAAAATTGTTCAGGATTCAGCCTACCTAAATATCTTTTCTCATCTGTCAGGTATATACATGTGTGTTAGTTCTGTGCATGCATCTTTATCGTTCATGGTGTTTGTTTCATTCTTTCAATTTTCTAAATTTATACTTATGTTAGTAATCTTAAAACAATATATTCAATGAGATAAAAGTTTAGTGACAATTGCATATTAATTGGTTTTTTTCTCATGAGTGGAAATTATTATAATAGTTATCAAAAGTACCAGGATTATAATTTTATACGCCAGACACCTGGAAAATACTTAATAATTTTTCCTTCAAATGAAGTTCTAAAAGAGTTACTTTGCATAGATAATCAAATTGTAATAAATAAGCTGACTTTAGGAATAAATTTCCAACTGGAACTTCAAGTTACCCAATGTTGCCTGTTTTAATTTTGCCATTGAAATGTTTGATACTTTTTGCATGTGATACTTTTATTATGAATGTTAGCCCGCATGGCTTGGTTTTTTGGGGGGTCCTAATTTACCAACATCATCACCAACCTCCAGTGCTGTTTTCAGTCGAAGAAGAAGTAGTAGGAGTAGGCGGGGTGACGCTCAACAGTCAAGACGACCCAGGATTGGTGCATTTCATTCATTTGGTCACCCAGCAGAACATGTCGGGATGCTGGGATTTCCTGTACACTTTGGACTTTCATCATCTATATTTGACCATCATCCTTCTATAGGGATGTCACCTGGGTAATACATTTCTGCCAGCTCTATAAAGCATGCCTTACCTGGGTCTCTAGTAATCCATTATGTATATACATATTTATATATAGTGTGTATTGCATGGGAAGTATATAGAAGTGTTTCCCAAAATGTATAATTAACGTTATTAGTCAGTTTTATCATTATCTATATAAAAAAACATGATAAATGTGTTTCAATCAAAGCATTCATAGAAATACTGTCAATTCAGAAATTATTGAGTTCATTTATAAATGTCCAATCAAAATTCAATATTAATTTGATTTTGTGATTTCAGGTAAATTTTGATACATATTAGATATTAGAATTCAAGTTCTTTTAATTGTGATACTCACCCAATCACATTTATATTCACATCAAAATAAACCTCTAAATAGTTTCTGAATTTACAGTACTTGAACTTCATTGAAAAAGATTTTAAATTTAAAAAATCTGATTATCTGAGAGCTTTTATCATCACTTAATACCTTACATCAATTAGTAGTTATTTTTTTCTCAAATTTAAACTTACACATAGTTGCCACTATAAAATGAATTGTATGTATAATCTTGACTTGAACCATATCAAGTTCCCCTATGGCTGTACTACATAAATACTGATCTAACTTAAAGTCATTAGAAACCTCAAATTAAAAAAAAATATGCATATGTTTTTTATAACTAAATGGATAGTTTACATTATACAACTTATGTACATATACTTTTTTCTGAGGAAAATTCTTTAATTTTTCCACATTTAGAAGAAGTTTACTTATTTTTAATTACTTGCTTCCAGCAAGCAATTAGCCAACATATTTTCCGTATGCATAGTGACCCGAGCGTAACCCTCCTCGTAAAAGTCCGGTGACCACAATACGCATGGATCTGTCATTGAAATAAACAAATATCTGATTATACATGTTAAACACGTGCTCAAGACCCATGCTTTTTGTGATTTGTTTACTATAAGGTGACAATCGGTAAAACTCGGCTTCAAAACACGGCATTTAATGAGCAGCCATATTTGTTAAATCATAACAAACAGAGAGAAAAAAAATTGACGATTATATGATATATTTGCGAAAATAATGATAAAATCGTGACTGTTTATGATGTGTTCATGCATTGGTTCAAGAATTGGACAAACATTATTTTTCACCACTCGCTCGTTTCATATGACTTTAATTATAAAACAGGGCATTTAATGTCTTAGAGACACCAACATTGTTATTGATACTTTATATTGAAATATAAAACAATGCATTATAACTGAATTTTAATGTGCGTATTGTTATGCGTTTACTTTTCTACATTAGCTAGAGGTATAGGGGGAGGGTTGAGATCTCACAAACATGTTTAACCCCACCACATTTTTGTGCCTGTCCCAAGTCAGGAGCCTCTGTCCTTTGTTAGTCTTGTATTATTTTAATTTTTGTTTCTTGTGTACAATTTGGAAATTAGTATGGCGTTCATTATCACTGAACTAGTATATATTTGTTTAGGGGCCAGCTGAAGGACGCCTCCGGGTGCGGGAATTTCTCGCTACATTGAAGACCTGTTGGTGACCTTCTGCTGTTGTTTTTTTCTACAGTTTGGTTGTTGTCTCTTTGACACATTCCCCATTTCCATTCTCAATTTTATTAGATAGTTAATTGTTCCAGAACTGCAAGAAAATATTCAGCTTGTCATCCAATACATAAAATACATGTAGTACTTGTAGATGAACACATTTAAGTATTGATTTTACAAAAATAAACATAGGATCTACACATTTCCATTTGTCAAATGAAGACTCATTTTATATATTTAACATATTCAACGAGAGACTCATATGCTCTGCTAAAATATTTAAATACCATAGTTTTTTAGGGCCTCTGTGGCCAAGTGGTTCTAGCCTGTTAACAATGGGTATGTGGGTTTAAATCGTGCACTGAGTCTCAACTTCAATTTTAGGAGTTTTTCTGCCAAAGGTTTTGTTCCCACTGGGTGCATGCCAACAACTTTTACCAATAAAAACTGACCGCCACAAATAGCACAATAGTGTTGAAAGTGGCCTTAAACACCAACCAATCTGTCAAACCAATGTTTTTTATTTGCCTAAGCTGTTGGTTTATTCTAAAATCTTTCAGTAATGGAGTAAAATTCCTTATACTTATTTTCCAGGTTCTTATAAGCAATGCAAACAGATTGTATAATATTCTGAGATTTGAAAAAATATTTCATAAAAGAGATTTTCGACAAATCATTTTCCAAGATTTATTTATGATTTAAGAATGATTGATATGGTTTGCAGCATAATTTTAATAACATCAAATCTTTTGACAAACATAAAACAAAACCCTCTTTTAAAACCACAAATCTCTAAATAAATGATAGCAAGTTTTGCTTGGTCATATAGTTGGAGAATTTTAAGAATATTTAACTTTCACTTCAACTACAGGAATCAGCAGTATTTTACACACAAGTATTTTTAGATTAGCTGTAAAACATGTACATACCATGATTCACACCAACATGATTATAGAGAATGGACGAAATGATCAACTCTTAAATACATATATAATAAAATTACTAATTAATATTAATTATCCTGGAAAGAAATATATATTAATCTATAACACTCAGAAGTAAATGTATCATACCTAGATTGTTCTTTACATAGAGATTAATACATGGCCTTTTCCATATCAGCCTGGGTATCATCCCGAGACCCCCATATCAGCCCGAGACGGAGTCATGTATTAATCGCTTTATCATATACTTCCGACAATAGTTTTATGTTAGGCAAATAAACAAATGCAACAACTAAAACAGTCAAAAACTTAATAAAGAAGATAAGTTATGAATCAAATATACTATAATTGTCCAACAACAGCATCACTACCTCCGCATATATGTATGGTAACATTTCACTATAGAGGCATTTTGAAACATTGAAAATTTGGAAGAGTTTTATGATCATTATTACTCCATGTTTGTTGTACTATAGAATGATTCATAATTACCAATGGCATTTGTTAGCTGCTGCAAGAACTTTAAAACTATCCCTACAAAAGTTCACGTAAATTTTGATGTCGTCATATAAAATATCTGACGTCACAATGGAAAAGTAAACAACCGATACCGGAAAGACTGGAAGTAACTTGCACGAGAAGCACTGTTATGGATTTTTGCACAATACGCCCCTGACATGGGTTATCAGACCGGGCTGATATGGGTTATCAGCCTGGGTGGGAAATTATGGCTTGTGTACTTTCATTCGTTACACATATGCAAAAGCTATCATATTAATGCTAAGTATATGATAAATAATGGTTAACCCCACAAAAAACACTGACTGATGCTATCTATGTTTGGTGAACTTTCCTGTCATGTACTGTAGTGCGAAAAATTATCTTCATTAGTTACTTTAAACCAACTTATTTTCATGGATACTTTATTTAGCTTTTAGTCCTTTCTATCCTAAATTGTGGCGATTTAATTTTGCAATGCTAAAATTTACTTGATGTTGTTAAATAAGGAAAAATTAAAGTTTTACATATTCGCGACGATTTATATTTTCAATAATTTTCTACCAGCGAAAGTTGTAAAAATTAGTTGGTTCTTCTGTAAAGTGTGGTTCCATTATAAATTCATACTTAAAGATAGAAAAAAGAAGTCATAATAATCTCCTTGTTGCTGAAAATTGTATTTCTTTGATAAATATAAGTAGTTTTTTTTGCAGTAAAGGTTTTTTATACAGTTTAGATAGTCTGCGGTCAAGTGTTTTTAAACATCAGTAACTGTCAAACCTTCATTATTTTTAGCTCACCGGGCCCGAAACTACTGAAACTACTGGGCCAAATTTAACCAAACTTGGCCACAATCATCATTGATGTATCTAGTTTAAAATTTGTGTTTTTTGACCTGGCCAACCAACCAAGATGGCCGCCATTGCTAAAAATAGAACATAGGGGTAAAATGCAGTTTTTGGCTTATAACTCAAAAACCAAAGCATTTAGAGCAAATCTGACAGGGTTAAAATTGTTTATCAGGTCAAGATGTATCTGCCCTGAAATTTTCAGATGAATCAGACAACCCATTGTTGGGTTGCTGCCCCTAAATTGGTAATTTTAAGGAAATTTTAATGTTTTTGGTTATTATCTTGAATATTATTATAGATGGAGATAAACTGTAAACAGCAATAATGTTCAGCAAAGTAAGATTTACAAATAAGTCAACATGACCAAAATGGTCAGTTGACCCCTTTAGGAGTTATTGCCCTTTATAGTCAATTTTTAACCATTTTTCGTAAATCTCCATGATCTTTTACAAAAATCTTCTCCTCTGAAACTACCAGGCCAAATTAATCCAAACTTGGCCACAATCACTATTGATGTATCTAGTTTAAAATTTGTGTTTTTTGACCCGGCCAACCAACCAAGATGGCCGCAAATGACATTCAAAACATTACTGTAGAGGACAATTTTTACATAGACAGTGTCTTATGGTGAATTTGTTGTTTTAAAATGCAGGAGACGATTTCACAAAAAGACTTATAATTAAGATTGATTGTAAGTCATGAACAATTCAGTATACTTACAATCAAATGTCAACTGAAGTTTTTTTGTGAAATTGACTCTAGGACTTAAAAAAGATTTAAAATTGTATAAAAATGAGAAGATTATAAAATATGTGCCATTTATTTCCAGAATGTCATCGTTTACAAGTACATCATTTGGTGGACCCTCAAATGCAGGAGGAAACTTCCGCTCAACTTCTACGTCAACGAAAATTGTCAATGGCAAAAGAATTGTAACAAAAAAGTAAGAATATACCACTAATTAACCTTGTTAAGATGAACAAAAACAAATGTTTGATCTTGTTCTTATTTTATCATCTTTGTAAAAAGAACAGATAGATCTTCCAGATATAACAGCAGAATTTGCATCATGGATACATACTAAGGAGTTGCATTAAATCTTTTGACAAACGTAATGCTAAGCAGGGTAAACATCTGGTCAGTATTAATATATCAGAGGTACAGGGCCTACAAAAATCAGATAAAATTACAATGTATATTTTCTTGATGAAACTTGAAGTGTATAATTTTATGTCTGTTGACTATCCAAACTGAAACATTCACTTAGTTATTCAAAGGTATGTTATTTTTAGGTAAAGATTGCATATAATGCAGTCAAATCTATGTCAGTCCGACTTGATTTATAAGTGTTCCAAGGTGATCACTACCTTTTTGATACTATACATTCTATCCATGAACATTTCCAGAAATTTATGGATGTAACATATGCTCAGATATTAAAGGCACAAAATGATGTTACACTTTGTCAAAAAAATAACATAACTTTTGCAAGGTGCAGGAATCTAATATATGTTCTAAAAATACAAATTATGTCATTGTTTACCCCATGGCCAAGTTCAGATGGAACTCGAATTCTGACTAGAGTTCCATGTGAACGGTAAATAATTTTGAATAGTAAGGTCTCTAGATTACCGGAAGTACAAGGCCCCTACTCTGAATATGTTTACATTCAAATTTGATTGGATTGATGTCATAACATCTAGAATATCAAGTCGATCTCTACGAGCCCTGCCGCAACCCAGGGCTCCTTGAGTGTAAAAGGCAGGAAAGCTATATCCAATCGTAACAGGTGTTATATATGACCATGTAAATCCAATCTACTTTAGATATCCATCTGAACTTGGCCCATGTTATAAAATTTGAGTTATCTTCCTTTGTCTAGAATAGCTGTAAAAATCAACTACAACCAATGCAATATTTAATTTTACTTCCCACTGATAAATTGAATCAATCTTGACCATTCAGTGTTTTATTTCAGAGTTGTAGAGAATGGTAAAGAAACAGTAACAGTAGAAGAAGATGGTGTAGTTAAATCACATCTTGTGGACGGCAAGTCTCCAGCAATATGTAACTAATGGGACCACTCTTATTCAAAGCGATTCTGTGTTAAATTGTATATAACTCATGTATTTTAAAACACATCATTGACTAAGATTCATTTGTTATGTTGATGGCTCAGAATCTTTACACTTAGAATAATTGGATTCTAGATTGTTTCTGTAGCATGTTGGGTAATTTAACTGCAATTCACAGAAACTGATGGTATGAAAAGTAGTTTTCCATTGGACAATTAATGAGTTTATTTCACCAGTGAGATCATTCCATTAGAAGGAAAGTTAATTATGGTTAGAGAGTTTTCATATGCATAAGATCTTAAAAAGAAGGCAACCACAAAAAATAAGGTCTAGTAACAACTGTTTAACATAAGTTCTATGAAGAACACAGAAATAATGAAGAGTAAATCAGCTATATAAGTGGAAGGTATTGTAATCCACTGGTATATGGGATAGATTTCGATGTAATTTTACTGACCTTATTCTGATACAGACAAGAATAATAAATCTAACAGTTATTTTTTTCTGTAGATTTAACATATCAGAAAGGTTACATTAAAAAATGACTAAAAACAAATGTAGCATGCCTTGACTTAAGAAGCTATTTTTTTTAGATTATTATTTTATAGAATCATGTGTGTGATAATACTTCACATGAAAGAAGTTTTTGTTTTTTTTAATTATAGAAATGTAATCTTACGAAAAAAAGATTCGCTAAATACAAAACTCAGGGAATGTGTTGAAATATTTGGAAATATTTGTTTAGAAATTACTTTGTGGAACTTTTCTATTGAAACATTACTTCATTTTCTAGGAAAGTCACAAATACACATAAAAGTGGCATTTAAAATTTTAGACTTTCATGAGTGAAAATTTCAAAATAACAATTATTTGAGCTGATCTCAATTTCATTTGCTGAAGTAATGTTTTAAAGGTCTAGTCCGAAGCAAGGATAAGTCTTTAATCAGCCATAATGTTTTTAAAAGGCACATACACACATTTTAGCAAAAGAACCTTGGAAATAAAAGTCCTTTTTAGCTTAGAAAAAAAAAAAGGTTTTTAACAATGAGCCATCAATGATGCTTTAAATGTTTATATTATATCTATTTACCATTTTATAATTTAACTGAACTTTCTTGAAAGTGCAGTAAATAAAAATGTCTCTTTGTTGTTTATCATAAATCTGCATAATCATACATAGATTAGATGACAACACTTGCTACATGTGTCAAACATAAACACATGTTCTAAGTCAAGGTCAAACATAAACACATGTTCTAAGTCAAGGTCAAACATAAACACATGTTCTAAGTCAAGGTCAAACATAAACACATGTTCTACATCATTGCTGCAAGATTTGTAGAGTGAGAGAGTGGTGTTTAGTTTTATAAATGTCTTGTCTAAAAACAAAATTGATGACTGATATTTTGACAATGTTAGGACTTATCTTGCAAAGACAACTGTGTATTGTTATAGATTGTTCATTAACCTCTGGATATCCTTTGTTCTCTTTGTGATATTGGCTGGGTTGCTGTCTCATTGAACTTTTCCCTAAATCTCATTTTATTCATAGATGTAAAATAATATTTTTCATTAAAAATTGCTGGAAATATAATACACTATGACAGGCATTGGTGTATATTCTTACCCGAATCATTTTAAATGGGTATTAGAGAACATGAATAGTTCATGTAGAAATATAGTAAATATACTGTAAGCCTTTTATTGAATACATTTTTGTTTAGTTGTTTGTTGTCCCCCCTTACTAAGATGATTCAATTATTGTTTACCCTTCTTTTCATTTGTCCCATATTTAAGGCTTGCATTAAATATGTATGATGCTAAGTTTGTTAAATTGCTTATACGTCTGAAGAAGACTTGGTTTTGTTTTGTATTTTAACCTTTGTTACTTACTAATTTGTTTGTATGAATACATCCAAGTGTTTTATTTTACCATTTTAAAAGATATATGCAGTTTTGAAATTAAAATTGTTATTCTTGACATTTTGTCAGATTCAGAACTAGAAAACTGAAGTAAAGTAAGTTTTTCAGTGATTAATTCCCCCTTTGAACAAGAAACATCTGAATACACTACAAGACCATCATGTGAGCTATGGTGAGAAGTGTGCTTCGTATTTTCATGATACAAGTTTTTTTCATCATATTAGAGAAGCAAGAAACAAACCAAAGTCCAGTCTAAAAATCAGCATTGTGTTTATGTAAACAAATTTGGTGAATTTGAATATTCCAAATGGTTTAAACTAATTTTTGCATTGTGTATGAATGAGAGAAAAAAAGGATATTGTTTGTAAATGTTATTTGTATGAAGATGTTGTCTGTTTGTATGTATATTTTGGATCATTATATGTGTGCCGCTAATGCTGGCATTATTCTTATATCTTATTGCTGGAGTTACTATGGAAACTTCATGTAATAAAAATTTTCTCAGAGATCTTTTCATATTGTTTTTGACAGAATATACAATGCATACTGTGGATTCATTAATATTTGAATTACACATTTTCTAAAGGAATAAATGCAGACTTTGCCATAACCACGAAATTAAATATCTACTAATATGCAAGTTTTCCTCAAACCACAAAGTTGGTATCCGTGAACATAAATGACATTTAAAAATAGAAAGGAATACCAGATACAAAAGCACACACACACTTGAAGACAGCTATAGGTATTAAAAGAGACCATGATGGAATCACTGATTTTTTACAGAATATTTTATATACATGTGCTGTTTCACATCTAATTTCTTTTTGATCCAACTTTCATTCAATAAAATATTGTTGTTTGACATACCTTCAAAATGTGGTTTCCAGATAATAACCAGGTTAAGAGAAGATTGAAGGCTCATATACATGTTTCAGATAGACACATTCTGAATGAGCCTGTCCCAAGTCAGGAGCCTGTAATTCAGTGATTGTTGTTGATTGCTATTGGTCACATCATTGTTCCTTAATTGTTTTTTATCAGATCATTCGTTTCCACCTTGAGCTTTATATTTTGTCCTGCTGTTGCCATTAATATCTTTCTACATAGTATCATTTATGCTCGTTGTTGAAGGCCATTAGACAACATATAGTTGCTTACACAAAGAAAGATGTCTGCTTAATATCTGAAACATGTATTGATATTTGTATTTATTTTCTCTGCCTTTTTGACTTACCTCGGCATGTGAGGTTTCTGTGTGAAGATATCAGTCATGTAGTCAATACCTGTATATAAGTTATCAATTTTCAAAAATTGTATCACTACTTTTGAGATAAACAAAACATACTGCATTGGTCACATTATTCTATATCCTATACATGAACTCTATCAATGAAATATACCCTCAGATATTGAAGTTACCTAATGATATTTGTGTATCACATACTTGGCAAGAAACTTGTGTAATGCGGGGTTCACACATTGCCGATTATTGCTCCCGTTTGAGATCAGACAGCGATACGACACGAAAATTGAAAAAGTCGGATTAGTATCCTCAATTATCTGGAATGTCCTATTATTGTCTGAACGCAGTCGTTTTAGTTCGTAACAGATTCCTACTGGTCGGGAAGGGTCCGAATAGTTCGGCAAAGCACCCCGACAGTTAGGTGCGTCCCGTAACATTCGGGGAAACTCAGCCGATTTTGTCTAGTCGGATTACAATCGTGCCTATGTCGTGACAGATTCTGCCTTATCGGATCGAATTCCTAACAATGTTCTGTGTATTCGGGACGGTGTCCTGTGGAACGGGAATGATCTGGAGAAGTCCCGACAATAACAGAATACAATACGACTTAGACCAGACAAAACCGTTTGCAATGCGATAGAGCGGACCGTGATAGGATTACGTTCCGACAGTACCTGATCATCCCGATTATGCCGACAGTTTTCGAACGGATAACTCCCGTAAGCGTCGGTTCACTGTCTTGTCACTATCTGATCTTTGTCGGATTACATTCGGTAGAATCGGGACGCAGTCGTGACAGACTCGGTTGAATTTTACCTGGCGAAAGATACAAATCGAATTTCCATCCACGATTCACAGGATCTTGATCAGACTTTTGACAAATTTTAATCGGGAATGGTCCTGTCAAGGACGGCAGTAAAAATCGTGAATGTGTGACCCCAGCTTAAGGTGCATCAATCTAATATCTGTTATAAAAATTTCAATAAGGTCAATGTTAAGTAATCATTTAAACAAATTGGTGTTATCTCCCTTTGTCTATAACTGTAGTTGAACCAACAAAAAATAAATTCCCAATTTGTAGTGTTGTCTACCTAAGATTAAAACAATGCTATGTTTAAGTTTTTATCATGTTGCACAAGCAAAACTTATGTTTTGCATTTCCAGTGAAGTTGGAGGTCGATTCTTCTTTTTAGCTCACCTGGCCCTTTGGCCCAGGTAGGCTTTTCTCATCACCTGGCATCTGGCGTCGTCTGTTAACTTTTACAAAAATCTTCCCCTCTGAAAGTACTGGGTCAAATTTAACCAAACTTGGTCACAATCTTCATTGGGGTGTCTAGATAAAAAAAAAAGTGTCCTGTGACCTGGCCAGCCAACCAAGATGGCCGCCATGGCTAAAAATAGAACAAAGGGGTAAAATTTAGATTTTGGCTTATAACTTTGAAAACAAAGCATTTAAAGCAAATCTGACAACGGGTAAAATTGTGAATCAGGTTAAGATCTATCTGTCCTGAAATTTTCAGATGTATTGAACAACCAGTTATTGGGTTGCTGCCCCTGAATTAGTCATTTTAAGGAAATTTTGAAGTTTTTGGTTATTATCGATATCTCTAATATTAATACAGATAGAGATAAACTGTAAACAGCAATAATGTGTAGCAAAGTAAAATCTACAAACAAGTCAACAGGACCAAAGTGGTGAGTTGACTCTTTTTTTAACAAATTTCATAAAATTTCATATATTTGGTAAATATTTACAAAATGTTTTTCTTTGTAACTAAGTGCATTATAGATAGATATATTGTTAACAGCAAGAGTGTTCAGGAAAGTAATATCTACAAACAAATCACTGTCACCAAAACACAATTTTGTCATGAATCCATCTGTGTCCTTTGTTTAATAAGCAATAGACCAAGGTGAGCGACACATGCTCTTTAGAGCCTCTAGTTTTATAATTCCCTCAAATATTGTGATCCCTTAATTTGGTCCTCAATGCTCTTCAACTTCACACTTTATTTGGCCTTTTTAACTTTTTGGGATTCGAGCGTCACTGATGAGTCTTTTGTAGACGAAATGTGCGTCTTGCTTATATACAAAATTTAGTCCTGGTATCTATGATGAGCTTATTTAATGGATCAGCTTAAACGAATGCAACCTACAAAATTAAACTACTTACTGGGTTTGTAATAACAGGAGCTTCACAACAGGTGCCACATGTGGAACAGGATCTTCTTACCCTTCCAGAGCACCTGAGATCACCTCCAGTTTTTGGTAGGATTTGTGTTGCTTAGTCTTTAGTTTTCTATGCTGTATCTTGTGTACTTTCCTTTTTCTTTTTTAACCATGGCGTTTTCAGTTTATTTTCGATCTATCAGTTTGAAAGTCCCTCTGGTAATCTCCTCTTATTGTATTCACATCAAGTTATTCCAAAGTTAAAATGATGAAAAATCCTCACCAGAAAAATTGCACATGCACAAAAAATTATTGCAAAGTTAAAATGATGAAAAAATTCTCACCAGAAAAGTTGCACATGTACAAAAACTACCTACAGAAATGAAATAAACAGTCAGAACTCATAAGTGTGACAATATGTAGATTATATATTAATCTACTAGTAATTTGAGCTGTCTGCAATGATTTCACTGTTCTAACATTGTACTGTTACACCACTGTCCCAAGTTAAGGGAGTGTTTGGGTCCTGCTAACATATTTAATCCCACCACATTTCTTGTCGAATTGTTTGATATACTTGATGTGCAGAAATTGTCACTACATAATTTATCTTCCTTAACACACATATACTGGATGTTCAGAAGTTGTCACTACACAACGTATCACCACTAAAACACAGCAGAAGTTGTTACAATTAATGTATCACCCCAATACACATACTGGATGTGATGAAGTTGTCACTACACAATATATCACCCCAAACACATTTACTTAATGTGCAAAAGTTGTTACAATTTATGTATCACCCCAATACACACACTGGATGTGCTGAAGTTGTAACTATACAATGCATAATCCCTAAACACATATACTTGATGTGCAGAAGTTGTTACACATGCACAATTACTGTATCACCTTAACACACATACTGGATGTGCTGAAGTTGTCACTACACAATGTATCACCCAAAACACATATACTTAATGTGCAAAAGTTGTTACAATTAATGTATCAGTCAATACTTATATACTGAATGTGCTGAAGTTGTCACTACACAATGTATCACCCCAAACACACATACTTGATGTGCAGATGTTGTCACTACTTTATATTTCTACCCTAAAACATATTAACGTGATGTGCTGAAGTTGTTTCAATTAATGTATCACCCCAATACACATACTGAATGTGCTGACGTTGTCACTACACAATGTATCACTCCAAACACACATACTTATATACTGGATGTGATGAAGTTGTCACTACACAATATATTACCCCAAAAACATTTACTTGATGTGCAAAAGTTGTTACAATTAATGTATCACCCAATACACATACTGGATGTGCTGAAGTTGTCACTACACAATATATCACCCCAAACACATGTACTTGATGTGCAGAAGTTGTTTCAATTTATGTATCACCCAAAACACATATATTTGATGAGCAGAAGTTGTAACAATTAATGTATCACCCAAAACACATACTGGATGTGCTGAAGTTGTCACTATATACTATATCTCCCCAAACACATATACTTGATGTGCAGAAGTTCTTACAATTAATGTACAACTGTATCACCCCAATAACACATACTGAATGTGCTGACGTTGTCACTACACAATATATCACCCCAAACACACATACTTGATGTGCAGATGTTGTCATTACTTTTTATTTACCATGAATCTATATATTTTGCTTTGAGACCAGAATATTGTCGAAAAAATAGCTAAAAAATAATTGCGTTTCAGACTAAGAAAGAGTCCGGGAAACGGTCAGAATGCACGATTTTGCATCGGTTTTTTTTTTTTAAAAGCCTCTGGGGGCCTTGAGCGGCCTCCAGACCCTTCGCCTCGCTTCGCTCGGCGAATATATTTTGCCTGACTTTTAAAGGCGCTAGTTACGACCCTGTGATGTCTTCTTCGTACGAAAATTAAATACAATCCCACCCGTTAGGGGTTGAGTATCATATCATCATAAAGTATATTAGAAGAATTTCATGTATTTTGTGTTGCAGAATATTCGTTTTCATCCTGTCTTATGCAAGATTGCTCTTACCAGGCCAATATATCCATTTTCCAAACCCCTTCATGAAATCAAATCCTAGTACAGCAGAGACATGCAATAATAACGTGATGGGATCCAAGTTTCACCTATTTTGTCATTTTTCATCTTCGTTTATTTATGAACCAGACAGATGTTCCGTTCTGTGTTTTCTTTGTATCTCTAGGCTAGCTACTATTTAGTTCCACTCAAATGTTAAGTTTGAATCCTTGTTGAATCATAGAATAACCTCGTGTTTGAATCGAACTGCAAACTATCCATGCTTCTGTAATGAGGATTATCCTTCTTCTTTTTCCAAATACTGCATGCCTATATTCAAACGAGTGTCAAGAGACTTGCTGTGGCGATATCTGGAGGCAGTGTGTTCAAATCCTTGACGATGTTTAAAAGGTACTTTCACTTTGTCTGATGTTTCGCCTTCAACATGTTCATTAATAGTTATCAGAGGTACCAGGATAATAATTTAGAACGCCAGACTCGCCTTTCGTCTACATAAGACTTCTCAGTGACGCTCACATCAAAATATTTATTAACTGCTATACTTGGGCTCTTTTGGTAAAAAATTACTTTGTACATTTGTTTGTTTCACTTCGTATGCTATAATGCTGGGTGCAATTTATGTCAATCTAATTAAAAACTAATCTCTCATCGCTCCCGTTTTCTGATATGTTCCACGCGACATATCAGAAAACGCGGGAGCGATGAGAGATCGGGTTTTAATTATATTGAATTTATGTAGGCGTGAACTATGGGACACCTTGCCAAAAGTCT
This sequence comes from Mytilus edulis, assembly GCA_019925275.1. Classification (NCBI taxonomy): domain Eukaryota; kingdom Metazoa; phylum Mollusca; class Bivalvia; order Mytilida; family Mytilidae; genus Mytilus; species Mytilus edulis. The sequence goes on from CM034353.1 coordinate 7,102,433, forward strand.
TTAAAAAGTCCAGTTTTAGCAGATCTGATTGTTTTCCGTTTTCCATTTCTTTTTGGTGGTATCTTCGATACATCCAAGGTGTTGTGTCTTGCATGCTCTTTTTCTTCTGAAGCCATGTTGTAGAGGGTATAGAACTACATTTACCTCTGTTTCGTGATGTTAGGGAACGACTTTTTAACTTCAAAAAGAGGCCTATGATTTTTTTCTAGAAAAACTTTCTGATCCATAATGATGAATAAAAAATATTGTGGTCAATTAAATGACAAAAAATATTTATTTTTGATCCTGATTTTCCACAATCCTAACTTATAGTATTTTTTTTTTTTATTAATATTTTTTGATTGGTAGGTGCAAACTGACTAAAAATGTTCGCATATTGCGCAAAATTAAATTTCTGACTGAGACTGTTAAAAAAACCCTTAACATTTGAAGTTAATGGTTGATCTCTAACTATACTAGTAATTATGTTTTTTTTTTTATATTTTGGCAACAGAAGACGGTCACAGAAAATTATAATGTGAATCTTTCAAACCATACAAGAAATTGCCTTATATCTGCATATATATTTGTATCACAGGCGCGGATTCAGTAGGGGGGGGGGGGAGGGGGCGGGGGGGCGGGGGGGGCGGGGTTTGAACCCCCTTTTTTGGACGATCAATGCATTTGAATGGGGACATGTAGTTGGAACCCGCTTTTTAAATTGGCTGGATCAGCCCCTGTTTATATCACAATATATAAAAAATGTTCTTCTGTCTCAACTTCAGTGCCACATATGGAGCAGGATCTGCTTGCCCTTCCGGAGCACCTGCGATCACCCCTAGTTTTTGGTGGGGTTCGTGTTGTTTATTCCTTTGTTTTCTATGTTGTGTCATGCATACTACATTGTTTGTCTTTTTCATTTTTAGCCATGACGTTGTCAGTTTAGTTTTCGATTTATGAGTTTGACTGTCCCTTTTGGTATCTTTCGTCCTTTTAAACTTCAGTTATTTGCAAAAACCGGTTGTTCTCTTGTAATTTTGGGTTAATCACATGTATTCCGTTCTATGTTTAAATAATGAGCACTGATACGTTGCCAGTGTATCATTTTACTCTTTATATATATAATATTAATATTTTTTGGTAAGATTGGTTTGAAGCGGATAGAAGACTCAAACAGTGGCGGATCCAGCCATTTGAAAACGGGGATCTCAACCCAGGACAACTTGGAAAGGGGGGGGGGGGTCCAACTATCAGTATATGTCCTCATTCACATGCATTGATCGTTCAAAAAAGGGGGTCCAACCCCGGAAACCTCCCCCTGGATCCGCCACTGTCATAGAAGGGAACAAAATTTTGAATAATGCGGTAAATAGGCTAGATCTAGATCTACTCAAATGTAAAGAATTTGTGTGTTTTTACGAAAAATTGTAAGATTTTCGATGTTAGTTTATCTTAATTCTGCTAAATGGGTACAGAGGATCAGTGCAATTTGGGTACTCCAAGGATTTGTATAGTAAGACCTTCTTACTATACAAATCCTTGGGTACTCGGTGCAATTTTTATATATGTCTTACTATACAAATCCTTGGTCCGAGTAAAAAATAAATAAAGAAGACCGACGGCACTGACTAGATCTGACTAAGTTTGATGGTAAGTTAGTAAATAACCTCAGTATCTTGTGTTCGCTTCAACTGAGTCCCTATTCCGTATCATACAAAAAGAAAAATATGCGCATGTGGTGATTATTCACTATTGAGAGATTTTTATTTTATGATTGGTAAATAATAATAGATCCCCTAGATTTTCAAGATCTCTTTATTTTAGATGACCTTGACCTTTCTTGTGTCATTTACTGGGACGATCTGAAAAAAGTCAGTCATTGTCATGTGAGAATGCTTTTTTTAATTTTTATTTATTGTGTGAATTGCAGAAGACTCGTATGATATTTTTATTGCTTCAACAAGTTCAGGTACACGTGGATATAGAAATTATTCATTTGAAATTTCGCGTGGTATTTCTCTGCTTAATTTTTTTCCACCTGACCCGGATGTGACGTACGTCAACAACTGGAGGGAGATATATAAAGGTCGGATTCCACGGATAGCTAATTTGGATTTAGCCAAACATATCAAAACCATATATGCTGTAAGTATTTAACGTACACATAGCACCATATAGATATTGAGAACCTACAATACAAATAAAAAACGGGTTCGAAATGTTCTGACTTATGTGCCCATGTTCCAGTTAGTCGGTCACCAGTGTCAGTGAAGTTGGTTATAGTCTAAACGCCGGTAACGGGCCTCATACATTGTATTTGAGTTTTAACTCTAACCAAAACATTTTTTAAGTGTTATGATTCTTTTAAATTAATTGCAAACATAGACAGAGATGTAAGCATGATTTGATTTCCTTATTATTTGAGGGGGATAGGACCTTTATCGGGACTCCGGGATCGGGTGTTTTTAAGCTCGGGATTTCGGGATTAACACTTTCGGGATCCGGGAATCCTTTTTTTCTGATTTCGGGACGTCGGGATTTACCTTATTTAAATTCGGGACCTCGGGATTTCGTTTTTTTAAGTCCGGGATTTCGGGATCAGGACCCCTCCTATCCCCCCTCATTATTGTATCGGGTTGCAGTTTCACACCCTAGTAGTACTAGTATCATAGTATTGACATTACTGAGTATGAACATGTATAGAACTTATGGCTATATGGAAATTTGTGAATCTGTGTCGCTTAAATTATTATTTTTCCATTGTGGCGTCAGATATTTCTATTGTGTCAGATGTCCAGCACTCGAGGTCCAGCAATGGCAAACAAATTAAATGGTTTTGTCTTGTACATCATTTGTACATCTATGGTCCATGAAATGAGACAGCAACCCTGGGCTGTGCAAAAATCTTTTGTTTTTTTTCTGAATATAAGGCACATCAAGGATTTGTACAAATCCTTGGGCACATGCACTTGTTTCTATCCATAGGAAGGTTGACTATCCATATATATATCTATTTATATGGATAGTCGACCTTCCTATGGATAGAAACAAGTGCCTGTGATATAAGGCCTATGTTAGAAAGTCATGCATAGCATTTTTATCTGCTATAAGCACATGTTTAAGCTGTTTATTGTTGGATCTTCGATCACCAGAATATTATATATTACAGCACTATGTTATCATGGTCAAATGATGGTGTCAGATATAATTTTTTTTAAATCTTAAACAAGACGCTATTTGAAATGTCTAGGGTAAATCCTTAAATCCTGAGCTTAAAAAAAACAATCCCGGAGTCCTGATAAAGGTCCTAACCCCCCTTAAAAAAACAAACTGTACAAATGTAGATGAATTTTTATTGATCCTAGCTGGTTGCATGCTTATTTTACAACTGAAAATGTATGTCCAATATTTATGACTCTGAAAATAATATAGGTCCAATATGCACATAATATAAGATAAATTACAATTTATATCACCTCATGTACAATTGTATTAGTTTTTATGATTTTCAGTTTGTTGAAAACTAGAGTGAAGAGTTATGCCTGAACCAGAATTATTAGGATATAAGCCTACAGCTACAGAAGGTATGTCAGATAGAGAAATATTTCAAATGTCAGAATTATTTTGTTGTAGGATTTATATTTCTAATGAAGTTATTGGTGTTCTTTGTTTGCAATAACCGAATAAGTGCTTAGAATCTACATGTACCGGGTACCTTCATAAGTTTGTATTTGTTTTTGATTGTTGTAAAAATGAAATGATTACAAATTTTTATGGAGTTAAAACTACTGAAAAAGAGTTGTTAAATACTGCCACTCAATCTGATACTTTCAATAAACTATCATGACTATGTAAAATGCTTCATTTACCCCAGAGAGAAAATGAATTTGTTATTCTTCATTGACCTGTTTAAGTTGTATTTTTAACCATAGTAGATTTTTAATTAATTAGGGTAATGTCAATTAAACAGAAATCATGAGTCCTAAACTGATCACAAGAGGTCCTAAAATAGTTTCAAACTGATCAATAAAGTTTTATTCATAGGAACCTATAACACAATTAGAGTGCACACATTTTTTTCTTTCAAAACTAGATTAAATCTGAAATGTCTGTGAAAATGAGAACAATATATTTATGACTGATATCTGTAGAAGTATGTTGTCTGTTTGTTTACCACTTGTGCATGAACCAGTTTAAATGTTTTACACATGTAATATGTATATTCAATGTCAGGTAAATTGTTAAAAAAGACCTTCCTTTATATATGTTATCAAATTTATTTCCTATCCATTCTATTGTAACTTGATCAGTTGTTTTATAGATGAAAACTATAACACCAAATATTTTATTTAAACAAGTATGAGATTTTGTTTGTAACTTCATCTTCAATTTGCACTAAATGTTGAATAGGATTTTTTTCATCAAATTTCACAGGTATTTGTCAACATAGCCAGCTTCTTGTCATTATTTAAATTTGTTTTAGTCTTGAGGACTTTAAACAAACAGAAATCCATTGTCATATGACTACTAGTACACACAAAAATCAATTGGTATTTAAGCATATATGTATAAATGCCAGAAACTGGGACGGTTCACCTCTAAGGATTTTTAAATGTCAATACTAGTATTCTTGTACCTGTATTAAAACTCTATATTCAAGGTGCCAAATCAAGATGTACTTAGTTACTTCGTTGAACTTGTACAAAACAGGGAAAATACCCTTTCATGTGTGTCTTTTTGAACATAAGTACTGAAAAATTACATAAGACAAACAGTTTCTGGAATATTGATACAAATTAAAACATGAAGATTTTTTTTTTATTTAAAATTTTTATTTTTCCTTCCTTAAATGTTATTTATGTTTTAAACAATTGACATATTATTTGTATATTTGCTTTTTTATTAATAAAATGACAAGCTTTAGTAAGAGACTCACAATTACAAGCTTGATGTAAAATAAAGTAAGCACTTTAAGTATTCACAGAATGCAGGATATGTACAGATTTAATGGAAAAGGAGGACTTCACACTGAAAGCTTGTAGCCCATTTTAAAATAGACCATTCTGAAGAATGGTCATTGTAGCATGGACTTCACATTGAATGACTGTAGTCCATTTAAATAGACCTTTCTGAAGAACGGTTATTGTAGCATTGAAGGATTGCAGTCTGTTTAAATAGACTCCCCTAATTCTGTTTAAACATTTATTATTTGGAGCTTGTGAATTAAAATAATACTTTAACAATACAAAGATGAATGTAAAGATTACTAATGTCTACTGACCAATAGATAAATATATTTTTTCTCAATTATTAGTTTGGTCAAACATCTGCTGTTAAAGATATCATTATAAGTTTAATACTGTTTATACTCATGTACATGTACATGAACAAAAAATGACCACTTCAAGAGATTAGTGTCAAACCTGTATTTAAAAGTACTGTATTATAAGTAAAACTTCCATGTTCAGCAGTTTAATGAATAGTTTGCAAATCATTATATCAGTAAATTAAATATTTCAAACCATAAAACCTTTTTGGCAAAATGTTTAAATTCATAGGTATAATTTCTGTGCGGCTTTTAGTATTTTAATAGGTTTACATCTGCACGATGACAAAATTTATAACAGGAAATATTCAGACACTCAATACTGAACTTTATTGTAATTTATAAACCTAATAAAGTACATATTTGATATTATTGATTTTCTCCATATTCTCTGCAACCATTCCTTAATGTCTCTATTTCCAGCAATATATATTTTACTCCTATCAGAGGATTTCCCATTATTTTTACCTTATTAGTTCTGTTGGAATTGATTTTATTCTATAGGTAAAAATGATTTTGGGTCAGATCTCACAGGTGTTTTATGATAATGTACTTTAAAGGAAATTTAACTTCAGAATGTCATCAGAATTTATTTTTATTCAGATTAAATAAAAATCATTACTGGATGACAATAATATTCCTTTGCCAATCCTCAGATTTTTGTTATATCATTCCTAAATTTAGTTTTGTAAATCACCTCTAAGGAAGAATAAGTTAAGTCAGAAATATAGTGCATACACATGTTATATTGAATTCATGTTCTATAAATAGATGTGATATAATGTTTACGTTTCCTTATAAGGCCAGAGGTATTAACTAGACCTGTCTTATAAATGGAACACAAATTAAAAAGGCGGGATGAATTCTTTAAATGAAAAATATTTTAAACAATTTACATATAAATTGAAAAAAAGAATTTGTAGCAAGAAAATAGCATGGCTGATCATCTGTAGCTTATTCTGTTGTGTTTAATTATTTTCAATTTTTTTTTAATGCCATAAATATACAAAACGTCTTTACTATACATGTCATTTGAATAATTTTGTTCTTGTTATTTTATAATTTTTTACTTGAAATTCATTTATTTGTATGATTTCATTCTTCCTGCTGTTTTTAGTTCAGTTGTCATATACACCAAATATCCCCACTAGGTTATAGTAATATATACAGCTGAATATAAGATTTTGAAACATTTTTTCACCAGATATTAGTTTAACTTCATACCCATTCCAAAATATTGTTTGTGAATTTTATTTTTTAAAAGGTTTGCTTGATCACTTGTACATTTAGTTGTGATTGAAAAATCTTCCCCACACACGTCATGCAAGTGTTGCAGTAACATGCAAAGTTGCATGTACATGTGTCATTCCTTATATGTCACAGTTATATTGTGAAGCCTTTGTTCTTTTCCTGCATTGTGTAGTACATGTTTATTAATGTTGTCATTGTAATGCATCTTAACTCCCACATTAATGTGTTAGTGTTTGTTTATGTTACCATGGTAATGCATGATATTTTTTGCATGATAGCTGGACAAGGTCAACTGCTCAATGGAGCAGACTGGCATCCACCAGGAGGTAAATATACTACACCAAGTAGCTCTCTGTTCACTTCTACAAGTTAAACCTTCTTTCATGAACCAGAGGGTAGACATAGCTCTGACCTATATTTATTTCTCTAGTACAGAAAGTTACAACATCCGTCACACAGTTATCATTATACTAACCAACAATTTTCATTTTCATTATAGTTGCACTATTAACTGACCAGTATAAAGTAGTTCTTCAGTTTCTTAATTATATCATTTCATGTACCCTTACTTTTATGTAGCTATTAATAGATTTTATTCTACAAAGGTGGTTTTGCTAAAATTCATTTCATGTATCTTACTTATAAGTAGCTATTTTAATTGCTAAAATTTATTTCCTCATCAAATTGTCCATTTACACCTTTCTCTGCCGCACAATTTTTTATTGCATTAGTATTTTATTCATATACTAGGGAGAACCATGGAAGTATTATATTTTTAATGCATGTATAATACTTTCATGGTATTCATAAAGTGCAAGTCTAGTTTAAAGTAAGGTGTTGGGTTAATAGAAAGTTGGTGGTATAATAGGTTGCCTGTAGTGTTTTGTATAATAAATTCCTTCTTTGAGTTTTATCTTGATAAGTTTCAACTCAAAGCCCTAAAACTTTCTATACAGTTTCATACATTGAAGAACTTACTAACCCAAAGCCCTTAAACTTTCTATACAGTTTCATACATTGAAGAACTTACTAACCCAAAGCCCTCAAACAATGTAGAATGTTACATACATTAGAGACCTTACTAACCACAAGCCCTCAAACAATGTAGAATGTTACATACATTAGAGACCTTACTAACCACAAGCATTGTACCTAGTATTCAATTGAGTAACAGACTGCTGATATATTACAAGATAATATTTTATTACATTTATCCCTCTGTATATATACTTCTTGTTCAGTTGTTCTAGTTCAGAGATTTTTCTATTTTATACCAATGTCAACTAGATTGACTGGTCAGATAATGGACTACCTTTAAGCAGTAAGAATTCTCACAGAATATATGCTTTTATAGATCAGTTGAGCAGAATGGATAACAGTTTCAACCATTAGAATCCATTAGTTCCTTTCTAAAAAATTTAATAATTGTGATTTTTTCCAATGTGTGATAAAATGATTAAATTTCTCCCAACTTTAATTCTTTACTATAAAATGTAAAAAGAAACTAGCAGACAAACATGACAAAGCTTAATTGTTTGCAAACATAAGTTTGCTTTCTCAAATATCATACATGTAGTTGAAATTTCTCTTTTTTTCCCAATAATTCAAACACTGACTTGTGAAATAATACCACAAAGGATAGGCCACCCAATTAACTTTTTCCAACATTGATTCTGATAAAACTTACAAAGGGAGACAAATCATCCTCAATTTATTAAAAAAAAAGGATTATAAATTGATCTGTAGATACATTATTTTCTTATTCACATATTTGGTTATTATTTCATTTATTATTGATAAAATGACTTGCATATATTCATATTTGTCCAAATCATTATTATTAATATATTTGATATCTGTAGAAGCATACATTATTTCATAGATTTTCTGGGACAAAAAAAATCATTTATTAACCATAATTTTTCATCACTTTTTCTAAATTAGCTATGCTTATATGTTTTGTTGATGTTGCCTTGGTAATAGTGCATGATATTTTTGCATGACAGGAAATGGTCAGTTACAACAGAATGGTGCTAATGGGATACCAGGTAAATATCAGTTAGTTTCTGACACTTCGCTGTAGTTGTAGGTAATCATTGGACTACATTCAACTTTCTGTCATTCCTTTAGACAGAAAGGATATGAATAAACAATCCCACAAAATAATATAATTCACTGTTTAAGAATCTAATGCATTCTGGGTAATGTTTCCAAAGGCAAACATAGAAATGCATTGATTAGCTTAAAAGGTCCTAAACAATTCAAATTTGACCAATGACTTGACATGAAAGTATGAAAAGTGAAATTTTTAAGAGTCCTTAAGATTCTGAAATAGTGAACAATTTTATCTCGAAGTTCAGCTATTATGGTAACGATTTATTAAAAAGAAATGCTCAAACTCACATCTGGCATTCAGTCTCTATTCAACTACAGTGAAAGTCGAGGAAGAGAATGTTAAAATACTAATCTGATACATTATACTAACATTTTAACAATTTTATTAATGACACACCATCATTGTTTAATTGTAACATGCATATATTTTCCATGTACAAGGATGTTCACTGAAACAAAAAAGAAAAAAATGAGCTCAATATTAAATGCAAAACATATAACTCATGGTGGTTATTGTATATTGTTTGCATTGTGTAAGATTTGTTATTAATCATAGAATTAATCTTGATCCCCCAGAAAACCAGTCACTGACCATTTAAACTCATTTCTTCAATATCATGAATATTGACCTTTCATACTTGTGTTTCATTCATATTTTGAACTTTACAACTTAGCTTGTTACATACCATACAAGTCTATATCTTTTGCTTGCATTACACATGTTATTATTTTATTGTCTATAATAAATTGCTGTTTGAGTGTATCATTAATGTTTGCTTAGACATTCAAGGGTCAATAATGCTTATGTAGTCCATCCTACTTTCTATGCACATGATCAGACAGTAAGATGACATGCACATTTTATAACATTTTATTAAATTTAAAGAAACATGTTTGAAAAATGTCATGCAACAAAATGTGATGCTTTAAGTTATAAACTATAGTCAGCTGTCTGAAATATATCAATTTGTATTTATTCATGATATGAATAATATAATTTTAATTTCTATTGCACTACCCAGTCCTGCTCACCTGCTTTCAATGTTAGGTCTATATATTCTTCCTATTTCAGTGAAGAAAAAAGAGTTTCTATCAGGTAATACTAACCTAAGCCAAAGACTGTAGTTTGCCTTGCAGTGAACTCTTTGCACTGATTGGATAACAATAATCCAAAGACTATAGTTTGTCTTTTTGTATTTAACCTGCTTTTAATGCTTGCAGTAAACTCTTTGCACTTTGATAGGATAACCATAGTCCAAACGTTCTTCCTCTTGTAACTTTTCTTACCTTTAGACGAACAAGCTGTTTAGTTTAGCATCTTGCACTTGTCTTCAGTTAGTTTTGATTGAGTAGCAAGAATTTGCACAACTGAGAATTATGTGAAGCAATTGAATAAAAATATTTGACTTTTGCTTTGCTTTTTCATATGTAAATAGCCTCTTCTGCTGTTAAGACACCTTTGCTGTATTGGAGTTGATCTAGTAGCTAGTGATTTCCAATAAGTGTTCCTTGGAGAATATTTTTGTAATAATTTATGGCTAAATGGGTGTACTTTCTAATGTAATAATTTATGGCTAAATGGGTGTACTTTCTAATGTAATAATTTATGGCTAAATGGGTGTACTTTCTAATGTAATACAAACATCTCTACAACTTTTTGTTTTTATGTCAATGGGTAACTGTTTCATTGGCTATACCCTACATGTTTGTGACAACATTGCAATATTCTGGTTTAAGCAGAAAGAATATAATTTAATAAAAAGCAAAAGGCTAAATTTTCCTTACAAAGTAGTATGCAAATTTTAATGCAGAAAGTAGGAATGTAATTTTCATATTATGGTTGTATGTGAATAGAAAATTCATATAGAATATATATATATAGTCAATGAATTTGATTTTTAGTTTTTCAATTTTGTATATGAGCTCAGCATGTTTTATCTCATGTGGTACGTGTTTGGCTTTATAAATATTTTGATGTGAGCGTCACTGATGAGTCTTATGTAGACGAAACGCGCGTCTGGCGTACTAAATTATAATCCTGGTACCTTTGATAACTATTTACACCACTGGGTCGATGCCACTGCTGGTGGACGTTTCGTCCCCGAGGGTATCACCAGCCCAGTAGTCAACACTTCGGTGTTGACATGAATATCAATAATGTGGTCATTTAAATAAATTTCCTGTTACAAAACTATGAATTTTTCGAAAAACTAAGGATTTTCTTACCCCAGGCATAGATTACCTTAGCCGTATTTGGCACAACTTTTTGGAATTTTGGATCCTCAATGCTCTTCAACTTTGTACGTGTTTGGCTTTATAAATATTTTGATGTGAGCGTCACTGATGAGTCTTATGTAGACGAAACGCTCGTCTGGCGTACTAAATTATAATCCTGGTACCTTTGATAACTATTAACACATACACTCGTAAAGTAGATAGCAATCACTGATCTGCCATTTCTTAGTTACAGGGAATAGAAGAAACAAAAATCCTTTAAAGTCTTGTGCTTTGATCATGTTGATAAAGAGAAAGATTAAAACAAAAAGAAAATCTAGCAAATTATAATTAGATTTTTAAAAAATCCAATTTGAGGAATAACTTGACTTTTGAGGATCCTTTATAGACCTTTCTAAATCCTCAGGAAACACAGGACAGATAGGTATTCTTTTATATGTGGAAGATATCATATCTCCAGCATTTAGTTCAGCAACTTAAAAAAATAAAGGAAATAACTTGATGTTAACCATGTTCCTACACTTCCTCTGTTTACTACCTTGGTATTTAAAGAATTTATAAACAAATAGTAACATTGATTGGTGTGTTTGCTGTGTTTACACTAGTTATATAGAGTTTGATTTAGCATCTGGTAAAATGCTTTACATCAGCACTAATCAGATCAATTGTGTAGACATATAATACAACACTTATGTTAGCATATAAACCTAGACAATACAAACTTTTAAATTGAGCTTTATTAAAAATCTAAAATTTGTGGAAAAGCAAGAAAACTTAATTACAACTTTAATTTTATGCCATTTCACTCAATTCCATATAGCAGTGGTGAGCTGAGGGAAAATACAGTGATCCTAACATTTGATATAGCCAAAACTTCATAAAGTTTTTTCTCTTTGGGAATGATTACATGTATGGAACAGCTGTGCCACTGAGGACCACTATTATGTTCCACTTGTCGTTGCCACCATTATTTTCTCTTTGTCCATTGTGATTTCACCCAATGAGACTTATCTTCAAATTTTCATTTGACATAAGCAACACACCATGAGCAGAATCTGCTGCCAGTTTGGATCACCTAAGATTACCCCCCATTTTTGGTGACATACAATATGCACAGATTTTTTTTCCTTCTGAGCCTTGGTTTGCTGACTGTTGCTTATCTTTCCTTTGTTTTTGTGATGTTGTTTGTTTTGTCTCTGACTTGAATCTTCTGTCTCTTCTGTTATTAAATAGCAGACAGATTGTTAATTTAAATTTTATTATTTTGGTTTATTAATATTGTGACTGAATATGCACATTATTTTATGAGTTTTAGAGAAACTTTATCGCTGTTTTGTATTTTACCCTTTATTGAGTGTATACTAAGGTTTATATTGACTTGATATATATAGATCCAGATATTGATACAAGACCAGCATCCACTGCAGATCCAGACAAAGTGAACTTTAAGAATGGACGTGTGTCTCCTACAGATAAAAGTGACAAAGATGACAAAGATAAAGATAAAGACAAAGAGAAGAAAGAACCAGAAAAAATGGTCGGCTTCTTTGAAGTGGTAAGTGAAACACAATATAACATTTGTTAGGTTACAGTTGTCATGGTTATAGTGTTTGGTGTTATTTTTGCTTTTGCAGAAATACTATGCTTATAATTGATGTCAGTTAAGGTAATAACATATTCAAAGAAAATTAAAGCTGTAAACAGTAATGGTTGGATTCACATTTCAACAAAGCATCATTTAGGAGGTATGATCTGACAGTTTTACCAAGAATGCTTAAGATTGGAAAATGTGTTTTATCAAACTGATTTAGTATCTTCTCAATAACAAGGAAAAGGTTTTCAATCTGAATTTTCATTGATAAGCAAACTTAAACTGTTTTATAAGAAAGGAAGATATTTTATTTGTATTTTGTAGTTTAAATTCTCCACATGTGTAGACAAGTTACTGATGATTTTTGGTTCCATCTTTGCCTTGGCCCACGGAGCAGCATTACCAGCTATGATTATTGTGTTTGGAGACATGACAGATCTGTTTGTAGAATCAGGGATGTTTGAACAATTAATGAACGATATTAGAAGTTATTTACCTACACTTGGATATACATACGACCAAGTCTACGACAATCCATTATTACTGGAGTAAGTAACTGTGGATTCATTATGGATACCAATTTTTGTGGATTTCAAAAGGTGAAGGGAAACCACAAATTTAAAAGTTCAATGAATTACGAATTTGCTGTATGATGATATGCAGATTTTTGAAGAACCATGAAATCAAATACCGTATAGCGGGTTATTTTCGCGGGGTGTAAATTTTCGCTTATTTTCGCGGATAGAACAAAATCGCCAAAATAAATTCCGCCAATTTAAAAGTGTGCATGCAAAGGTAATGTAAAAAATGTTGAATCCGCCAAAATAATAACCGCCAGAATATTTCGTATACCTTATTCAATGAAAATCGCGAAATTTTACACCCGCGAAAATAACCCGCTATACGGTATCCACAAAAGTTCAAGTTTTCCACAAGCTACAAAAATTGGTACACATGGAAATAAATTAATCCACAGAATAGAATATACATTCAGAAAAGGTCTTGAGTCCTTATTCCTACCTGCCAACCTCTAGCAATGAGAAACCATGTCATTATAAAAATAGGACGAATCGATATGATAGCCAATGAGACAACTCTCCGCCAATGACCTAATAATGTTGAAGGTTAGCTTCAATAGGTTTGGGAATCACCTACTTCAATGAGCAAAATCCATACCGCTATCAAATGATTAAGAGGCCCAAAAAGAAAAAGGATGTAAAACTTTTCAAATGAGACAACTAACAGCCCGATAATTTTAGACAACAATTATCAAAAAACAAATATAATCGACAAATGCTGAATTATAGGATCATGATTTGGAAAAGGCACATACATAATGCGAAGGTGTAAAACTTATTTGTGGACTGGTAAACAGCTGGGAATGGTGTTATAGCACATTATAAAAACCCCAATAATAATCAGTTGAAAAGGGCTTAACTCATCAGTTCTGTACAAATCTCAAAAAGCAGAAAAAGCAACTTTAAATACAAAAGACACAAGTAAAGATCTATGAGTACACTGACAGTTACTAAAAGTAATTAAAAGCCAATAATAATAATGATTTGGTTAGTGATCACATTCTCTCCAACCTATAAAATAAAGTTGAGAATGGGAATGGGGAATGTGACAAAGAGCAAAATGAAGAGAGAACAACCCAATGAAAGAGCAGAAAGTCCACCAATTCACTGGCAATTGGTCTTCCTTACAGCTTCAGCTGGCACAGTCACTGACAAAAGCTCCAGACCTCAATTAAACGGATTGAAAAATTATATCATTTCACATGCATATCAAGCACAATCCCTCCCTTATGGATTTACTATATGTCATACCATCATAAAATATATATGAACATAACCTGTGTCATGACAACAACTGATTTTAAAATAAATGTGTTTATTTCTGATGCAAAGACCCTATAAGTGAATCAATATTTTAAAGAAATGGTAGTTACAAAAACCAAAGATTGTAGACACAAAAACTAAAGATATTATCAGCCAACTACCTTTATCTTATGGACACAAGATAATTGTTTTGACAGCCTATCGGAATAACTGAACCTAAGCCTAAATTGTTAAAATGTACAGGTCATGTTAAATATGTTTTTTATTAGACATTTATTTTTTTATGGTAATAATTATTCCTTAATATGCTGCAATACCTCTCTATAATAACATGGTTGTAATATTGGATACATGATTTAATAAATTACTTATTATTTTGCAGTAATAACCGCACAGCAATTCAAGCACAAGTGAACTATACTATTGACTGGAATTGGCTTAAAGTCCAAGATGAACTCCTGGATCAAATGAAAACATTTGCATTATATTACATAGGTAAAAATTATACTGATAAAACATAATTGTTCTAATCTTTTTGCTTCTCTGAGATTCAATAACTAAGTTGGACTGTTGGTTTAATGTCCAGAGGTATTATCAAAAATGAGTTAAGACCAACCTTTACAGTTCATATTGGTATTCATGTATGTTGAGAAGATTGTTAGCAGCTACTTGGTGCTATTTTCATATTTCAGTTTTCTGTATCTGAAATAAAATTTGTATCTCACACTTTATTGCTTTTAACATTTCTTAATTACACAACAAAGATCATATTTAAGGTACTGTTTGATTTAGATTTTTCTTGTTTTTAAATGTAATTATTACAATAATTATGATGTCAGCATCCAAGCGAAAGGAGGTTCATTTGACAACCTTTTCATTTTGTAAAAGCTTGAGTTTTTGACATAAAGATTTATATCAAAAGTGCTGACTTTTCACATTATTTGATTTAGGTTCATGTTAACATCCATATCCTATCCCAAATATCATAAGCTTTAGTAGTGGGTCTCATTGGGGTCTAAGCATGACACTGGATTGTCGATTTTTTGAAAGCGTGACACGTTAAAGTCAAATTATTATGTCGTGAAAACGGGAAATGAGGTCTAGGAGGACCATTTAAATGACAAAAAAATGAGAATTGCTTACGTATATAGTGTAAGCGGGATACGGGAATCTGACAAAACAGGTAGAACTCCTGTATCAGACAAGTTTTCCTGTCTACCAATGTATGAAACAACCTTGTTCAGAAATTAGTTTAATACTTAAATTGACCTATTATATGATTGATGTTTTTAGCCATAGCTGGTGGAGTAATGGTATGTGGGTATGTCCAGGTCAGTTTTTGGGCTGTTGCAGCAGAGAGACAAGCACATAGAATAAGGGACATGTTTCTACGGAATGTTCTGAGACAAGAGATTGGATGGTTTGATACCCATGAGACAGGAGAACTCAACACTCGTTTATCAGAGTAAGAAATTACAATTAGACTTTTATATTACTACAGAAAAAAATGTGGTATAGATATATCATAAACAGTATTTTCTTTGACATCAATTAATGTCTTTGGAAAAAGAAATAAACCAAAACCACTTTCCAAGGACATAAATGCAAAAGTAGTTTGGGTAATTAAGGTAAAGGTATTGGGCATTCAGTGACACCATATGGACAAGTTTTGGGAATTGGACATGTTTTAGGGAAAACATGTGTTTCTGAGGTGTAATATACATACTGCATATACTCCTGGAATTTTGCTCCAAAAAAATGGACAGTTCACAATAGAAAATTAAATCATATCTTTTGTTGTAGAGTTTAGTTTTGGACTGACCCTCACTGCAATTTTCTTGATAAGGTGCAAAACATGAAGCCAGTTCAATTTTGAATTTTCATGTATTTTCAGAAGTAGTTTCGACACTTTTTAAACTTTCAAATCTAATATAAAATGTTTTAAAAATTTGATGACTCCCTGCTATTTCACATTTCAAGAACACATTTTCTATTTTTATGTTTTTGTGATTCACCTTAGATTCATGCACATTTGTCATAAATAACAGATTAAGACAGAATTAATTTTATTTCTCAGTGACATCAATAAGATTCATGAAGGTATTGGTGATAAGATGGGTTCCTGCCTACAGTGGACCTCTGGTTTCCTGACTGGATTTATCATTGGATTTATATATGGGTGGAAACTTACCTTGGTTATACTGGCCATCAGTCCTTTATTAGCTGTTACAGGATTTGTAATGAATAAGGTAAAAATATTCTGTAAGAAATAAGGTAGCAGAAACCAGTTATTTTACAATAAATCTTTAGAATTTCATTTATTTTCAAGAAAAAATGCTTATTTGCAAATAAAAGCAGTTTGGCTTCTGTTTCAAGCTTAAAAATGATATAATAAAATCCAAATAAATAGGTATTTACTGTGGATTCATTTTTATTCGTGGTATACAAATTTTCATGGGTTTAGTGGGTCACAACGAACCACGAATTTAAGAATTCAACGAAGAATTATCCAAAGAAATGTGTATGGAGTCGGATGTTTATTTCCGGTTATGTAATGCAGTTGTAGTATATAGTGTTGACTAGGGATAAACATTGTAACATAACACATGTTTTTTATTGAAAGAAGATACAAGTATTTTGATTCAATCTATAATAAATATATCGAATATCAGTGATAATTTACTTTTTAAAATTGATTAAAACTGTTCATAGAAAATAACTGCAAGTTGTTAATTACAGTGTCATAGTTTGGTTTACCACTGATTAAAAATCAGTAGGATTAAGTACGCCGATATTGCCCGTAGGTAATATTGTTTATGACAGCAACATTTATTTTCACACCTTATACTTATATCACTGTTTATTATATCGTGATTAGGGAAATGAGCTTGCAATCATAAAGTTTTGAATGCCTTATAGAATTCAGACAAGAATTTAATAATTGTAAAACAAACAAATAATTATTTGTCTCTGTCCATTATTGTAATCAAAGTTATCAATGAACACTTGAACCTAGAATGACCAAGTGAGGATTTTGACAATTCAAAACTTTTTCAATTAATTCCTTCTTTCTTTGTTTTGTTTTATTATTGATCAAACCAAGGAGATTATATGATCTGCTAAATCAAAAAGAAATCCACAAATTACGCATCTAATTTTTATGCCCCACCTACGATTGTAGAGGGGCATTATGTTTTCTGGTCTGTGCCTCCGTTCGTCTGTCCGTTCGTCCTGCTCAGGTTAAAGTTTTTAGTCCAGGTTGTTTTTGATGAAGTTGAAGTTCAATCAACTTGAAACTTACTACACATGTTCCCCATGATATGATCTGTCTAGTTTTCATGCCAAATTATAGTTTTGACCCCAATTTCATGGTCCACTGAACATAGAAAATGATAGTGCGAAGCTCAGGTTAAAGTTTTTGGTCAAGGTAGTTTTTGATGAAGTTAAAGTCCAATCAACTTGAAACTTAGTATACATGTTCCCTATGATATGATCTTTCTAAATTTAATTCCATATTAAAGTATTGACCCCAATTTCAAGGTCCACAGAACATGGAAAGTTATAGTGCGAGTGGGGCATCCATGTACTATGGACACATTCTTGTTTGTTGTTGTAATCAGCGATCCACGAATTTACATATACCACGAAACGTCTTTTTTTCTCTATCCACAAAAATTGATACCCACGAAACTAATTGAATCCACAGTATCTTAAATTTCATTTCCTTGGTAAAATTTGGTCTTTGATTTATCTATAGTTTACTTATATCTGTACAAAGTCATAGTTTTTGATTTTTTCTATTAGTTTTTTACTGACATCTGATAATAGTCTTATAAAAAGACACTCTTGCCTCAGCTTTCCCTGTCAGCTCTGTATTGGTGTTAAACAAGCTCTATAAATCATTCAATTCTTAATACTTTCATGACTTTTATTTTAACAGCTTGTAGCAGACATGTCTTCTAAAGAATCTGAAGCTTATGCTAAAGCAGGTGCAGTAGCAGAGGAAGTATTTAGTTCTATTAGAACAGTGGTCAGTTTTGGTGGACAGCAAAAGGAATGCCAAAGGTATTAATTGATAAATAGCTCACTTCAAAAAGGCTATGCAAACTTTTCTCATCAATTGGCTTCCTGCATCTTCATTCTTCCCTGGTCCCTTGTCCATTATTTTTTTACAAAAATATTCTCCTCTGAAAGTAATGGTCAAATAGAAAGCAAACGTGACTTTGATGGTCTTCACGGGTTTTAGCTGTGAAAATATGTCTTATTTATGTGATTCTTTTGGCTGGAGGCAAAGTCTTCTGATTTTGAAGATCTGTTTAAAATTCAAAATCATTTGCATTTTGATATTTCAACATAGAAAACTCATCAGTCTTCATACTATTGATGTCAGTCCATGATATTGATATGTATTGCTGATGAAGGTAATTTGGTACAAACTGAACAAAGATCATGAAATTAAGACAGTTAAGTGGCTTTACTTGACAGCTTGGGTATCAAACATACATGTCTGTTACCTTAGCCTTTGCCTAAGGTTATAAATAGTCTGTGAATTGAAAACATTGTGTATTTCTAACACATTTGGCAGTATAAAATTTAAGTTACTCTCCTTGTTTTACCTTGTTTCTACCTCTGAAAAGACTATTCATTGGTTATATTTAAAAGCAAATGAAATGCCAAGTTACATACAAGGATTTTAACTCCCTGATGATAAACCAAAACAGATAGTGAAAATTATATTATACATTTTCATTAAATTCTTAACTTATAACTTATAAGATATTTATTTGCTGATTTGTCAAAACTTATCAGAAAAATTCTAATGATGCATTGTATCAATTTAATGCATTATTGCCAGGTATTATCTATGCCCCACCTAGGGGCATTACATTTTCCTGTCTGTGAGTCTGTTCCTTTTATTTGTTCATCTGTTCATTTGTTCGTCTGTTTGTCCCGCTTCAGGTTAAACTTTTTGGTCAAGGTAGTTTTAGATGATGTTGATTTCCATCAAATTAAAAACTAGTACACATGTTTCCTATAATATGATCAAGTTTGTACCCCAATTCCACAGGTCAATTCCAACTTTAATACCAATATGACCATTATAACTATTTATAGGTCCAATTCAAAATTATACACCAAGTCATGTATGACCATTATAACTATTTATAGGTCCAATTCAAAATTATACACCAAGTCATGTATGACCATTATAACTATTTATAGGTCCAATTCAAAATTATACACCAAGTCATGTATGACCATTATAACTATTTATAGGTCCAATTCAAAATTATACACCTAGTCATGTATGACCATTAAATTCATTTCTAGGTACAATTCCCACCTGTACACCAAGTCATGTATGACCATTAAATCTATTTCTAGGTACAATCCCACCTATACACCAAGTCGTATATGACCATTAAATCTATTTATAGGTACAATTCCCACCTACAGAATGCCAAAGATGTTGGTATTAAGAAGGGTTATACTAATGGCTTTTCTGTGGGATTAGTATATGTTGTTATGTTTGGAGCCTATGCTCTTGGGTTTTGGTATGGAGCCAAACTAGTTAGAGAGGAATCTGATACCTACACTATTGGAAAAGTTTTGATTGTAAGTATTCAATATATGATAAAATAACATAGACAATATGCAAAACACAAAAAAGAAAAAAAACACGAAATTAAATGAGCTCACAGTAACTGTACAACAACCCTTAAGAATTTTTTCAATGTTCCTTTCCAGACTTTAAAGGATGTTGTTTAACATTTTCATGTTTAAGTTCCACAAGGACGAGACAATATATTTGGGTGTTTTCAGTATTCTTGATGTAATTCTTACCATTCCTAAAATATAAGATGCTTAATAGGAAGCCAAACTAAAAATTTGGATTTTGTATTTAAAGTAAAATTTTATATATTTTCTTAATATTGTATGTTTGTAATTTAAGTGATACTACCCCACATTTAAAGAGATGACAGGATTTAAAGAGATGCCAGGGTTATAAGAGATGACATTTTTCTACACATCCACCCTTTCTGTAATTTGGTATCAACATTTATATATGTCAGCCATACCGTGTGATGCGTTTTCAGATTCATCATTCGACAACTTCCTGTTTACCGAACACTTGTATGATTTTACACATGATAGCCAAGTTGAAAATTTTTGTCACATTTTTCTTAGGAACTACAATACAAGGATTTCTGAAATTTGGATTCAGGATTTATATAAGTCAGCTATACCGTGTGATGCCTTTTCAGATTCATCACTCGACAACTTCCTGTTTACAGAACACTTGCATATTTTTACACTATTAATATTATCCACTTGCGGCGGGGTATCATCAGTGAGTAGTAGCTCGCAGTTTCACTTGTTTTCTCTGTTTTGATTGGTGTGTGGTCCATTGGTATCAGTCTCCACCATTTTACTTTTTATTTCAGATATTTTTCTCTGTTTTGATTGGTGCGTGGTCCATTGGTAATGTTGCTCCACCACTTCAATCATTGGCATCAGCCAGGGGAGCAGCTTTTGTTGTCTTTGACATCATTAAATTGGTAAGGCTTGGTCTATTGATAGCGAAAAAAACCTTAAATTATGATGGATAATGCAAAATTAACATTACTAATATTATATATGATAATGTAAGTTAAGCTCAAAAAGGCTCTTTACAGATATATCTTTAAAATGAATTTTATGAATATTGAAGCTCATATAAAAACAAGTTTTGTTACAGTAAACCAAAACATAAAGCTATATGAAAGCTATTAATAGAATGCCACAAATTCCTTCCAAACACCGATTCTTACTGCAGTTTGATTTAACTTGAAGGTGAATATGTATCTTTTCAAAGAATTATGCCTTTTTAAAAAGAGTTCTATTAATTTTGTAATAGACTATTTATATGATATGTGTATATATGTTTAGGTTCCAGAGATTGACAGCTATTCTGAAGTAGGATCAAAGCCTGACAAGGTGACAGGAAATATACAGTTCAGGAATGTTAAATTTACCTATCCTGCTAGGAAGGAAGTACAGGTATGTATAAAAATCACTTATATCATATCTCTATTTCTTTAGATGTTAAATTCTACTTCTTCAAGCATTCATAGCTGCATTGACTTAAGTGCAACTAAAATTCAGGATTTACCTTGTACAAATTACAACTTGGACACAGCGGATATATAGGAATTAAAATTGACGATAATTTGTCAGAAAAGATATGCACATGTCTTTTAGTAGAAATTATGAACAAAAGACATTTTCTTTTTAGCTCACCTGGCCCAAAGGGCCAAGTGAGCTTTTCTCATCACTTGGCGTCCGGCGTCTGGCGTCCGTCGTCGTCCGGCGTTAGCTTTTACAAAAATCTTCTCCTCTGAAACTACTGGGCCAAATCAAACCAAACTTGGCCACAATCATCATTGGGGTATCTAGTTTAAAAAATGTGTGGCGTGACCAGGTCATCCAACCAAGATGGCCGCCACGGCTAAAAATAGAACATAGGGGTAAAATGCAGTTTTTGGCTTATAACTCAAAAACCAAAGCATTTAGAGGAAATCTGACATGGGGTAAAAATGTTTATCAGGTCAAGATCTATCTGCCCTGAAATTTTCAGATGAATTGGACAATCGGTTGTTGGCTTGCTGCCCTCCAATTGGAAATTTTTAAAGAAATTTTGCCGTTTTTGGTTATTATCTTGAATACTATTATAGATAAAGATAAACTGTAAACAGCAATAATGTTCAGCAAAGTAAGATCTACTAATAAGTCAACATGACCTAAATGGTCAATTGACCCTTTAAGGAGTTATTGCCCTTTATAGTCAATTTTTAACAATTTTCATTAATTCGATAAATTTATGTAAATTTTTACCAAATATTTTTCTCTGTTACTTATGGGCAAGGTTCATTATAGATATAATTGTAAGAAGCAAGAACGTTCAGTAAAGTAAGAACTTCAAACACATCACCATCACCAAAATACAATTTTGTCATGAATCCATTTGTGTCCTTTGTTTAATATGCACATAGACCAAGGTGAGCGACACAGGCTCTTTAGAGCCTCTAGTTTCTTTTTAATATTGTATTTTTCAAGAAATACTTAAGTTGTGAAGTTAATCAAATATTAATAGTAAGTTATACTGGGATTCTTATAGTCATATTTATAGAAATAAGAAGTTTATTGTGTAAAACTTTCTGAGCTTCTCTGGAAATTACAAAATGTTGTTTCATGTTTAACATATATATCACACAGGTTTTGAAGGGTGTGGACCTTACTGTACAACCCGGTCAGACAGTGGCCCTGGTAGGATCAAGTGGGTGTGGTAAAAGTACCTGTGTACAGTTAATGACCAGATTTTATGACCCGGAAGGAGGAACTGTAAGTTTAATTCAATAAGTTTGAAAGGCAATACATGAAGTTGAAATCACAAAAGAGTGTCAATAAGCTGGAAAATCTTTGATAAATAAGGACAATATAGGAAGAACGAAGAAAAAACCAATATGCATATGTAACAATATGATTTCAGTATTCTGTCTATCTGTCTGTTCATCATTCCACCCATAAATATTTTTCATCGCATCTTTCTTGGGAACATCATCATAAGGGTTTTTGAAATTTAGATTCAGGGTTTATATAAGTCAACTTTACCATGTGATGCATTTCAGATTCATCACTTAACAACTTCCTGTTATCAAAACACTTACATACTTATACACTATTAAAATAAGTCAGTTGTGGCCTGGTTATCATCAGTTTCACTTTTTATACCCCCGCTTTAAAAAAAGGGGGGTATACTGTTTTACCTCTGTCTGTCCTTCCATCAGTCCGTCAGTCAGTCTGTCCGTCCCATGAATATTTTTCGTCGCATTTTTCTCAGGAACTACAATACAAGGATTTCTGAAATTTGGTTTCAGGATTTATCTAAGTCAGCTATACTGTGTGATGCGTTTTCAGATTGATCACTTGACAACTTCCTGTTTACTGAACACTTGTATGATTTTACACATGATAGCCAAGTTGAAAGTTTTTATAGGATTTATATAAGTCAGTTATACCGTGTGATGCGTTTTCAGATTCATCACTCGAAATTTTTTTGTTTACCGAACACTTGCATATTTTTACACTATTAATATTATCCACTTGCAGCAGGGGTATCATCAGTGAGCAGTAGCGAGCAGTTTCACTTGTTATTTATAAACTCAAATGGTGAGAATAAAGTATTTAGACAAGTAAGGTATGCCAGACATCATTTTTGTACAAGGACACATATAAACAATAATAAGATATAAATGATTTATACTCTCATGAATAATGTGATAAAACAAGAGATGATACAGGAAGTTTTATGTGTATTTTTGTGGTAACTAGTCTTTATTTATACCTGTATAGATTACTCTGGATGGAAAGAATCTGAAGGACTTGAACGTGAAATGGTTGAGAGAACATATTGGTATTGTCAGCCAGGAACCAATCTTGTTTGCCATGTCAATCAAAGATAATATAAAAATGGGACGGAATAATGTTACTGATGATGAAGTCATTGCAGCCACTAAAATGGCTAATGCTTACAACTTTATAATGGATCTCCCTGAAGTAAGTTAATGATATAAAGTAGTAGATGTATTATTAAAGAGAAAATAGACTGAAAACAAACAGCTTAATACATAATTATCTTAGACTGAAAACAAAGATATTTATAGATAATTACTGGAAAATGTTACATGGGAACCAAGCCTACATATATAGTCGCATGTAATCAGAAGATTCCTATGGATTCTGAGGTCAATTCTTCTAGGACAGAATAACAAAAAATAAACACAAACATCTGCTGAAAATGGTGTTTTCCATAATAACTTTAAGACACTACATAAGTCTGTAACCACACTTGGATTAATTCTAATATATAGAGTGATGTCCTAATGATTTTAATCCTCAAATATCCTATATGGAGTATTGTGATATAGCTTTTGAAGGTTTTTCTTTGTTAACAAGTTGCTAGTTACACTATGATATCTTGTGACAATTTTCCCTCACTGAATACACAAAATTAGGTTTATTGACATTCCGATTACATGAATCAAGAATTTACATATGGTAGTTAACATTTCAAGTTTTAACAAAGTTTTGCAATATTTATAGAAATTTGACACTTTAGTTGGAGAGAGAGGAGCCCAGCTTAGTGGAGGACAGAAACAAAGAGTGGCCATTGCTAGAGCACTTGTACGGGATCCAAAAATACTTCTTCTTGATGAAGCTACTTCAGCCCTAGACACAGAAAGTGAGTCCATAGTACAGGAAGCTTTAGACAAAGTAAGTCAACCATATAAAAGTTAAGTGTAGGCATGATAAACTGATATAGGAAACAAAGTAGGCAAGAGTTTATCTAGATATAGGAAGATGTGGTTTGAGTGCCAAGAGACAACTCTTCATCCAAATAACAATTTAAGCTTAGATTTTCTAGATCACATCTTCAATATTAAATAGTTTCAGTTATAACATGACTTGCACATTTTTAAACTTATACTAAAATTCTGTACTACCCCTCCATTCACTTTGGGTCTTCCTCAGAATTCAATTTCACCAATACCATGTGTATTTATTTGTTAACATTCCCAAGTTATGTTGCTATGTGGTGAATGTCTATGAATAATGTATATCTCCTTAAAAGAGGTGTGGTTTGTGAAACAGTTGTATTTACAAAGTGCAACCTAGGTCTTCTTACAGCTTGCCAGAAATTTGCAAAACCCATACTGCATAGTAAGCTAAACGAGACCTCAAAGTCCAAAAAGAGAAAACTAATAGCCTAATTTATGATGGATTTGTTAAAACAATTTAACTGATTAAACAATATCTCAAATTTCCAGGCTAGAGCAGGTAGAACAACATTAGTTATTGCTCATAGACTTTCCACCATCAAGAATGCTGATATTATTGCTGGCTTTAAGGAGGGTGTGATTGTAGAACAAGGAACTCACGATCAACTGATGGCTAGGAGTGGAGTTTTAACTCACTGGTGACACTACAGGTAAATGACGGAACACTTTATTGCAAAAAGCATATATAGGCTATAGCAAAGAAAGGATATTTTCATCATGACAAAATGATAAACAGCAGAGAACAAAACATTGGTTGCAATAAATTACATTACACAGTTAAATAAAAATCGATAATTTCACATGTGAAATAAACGTGGTTATTTCACTCTCTGACGTCATACAACAATAGGCTTTGTCAAGACGTCAAAAATGTCGGATCAAAACAAATTGTAAATGCGTAGGAAAAACTTATAGTTCCTTACATTTTCTACGTTAATTTCATAAAAAAAAAAGCCATTTGACAATGTAATAAAAAGTATAACTAATTGCCGTATTTGAATATCAAAAATAAGACAACTTGTGACCATACGCCGCTATGGATTAAACTCGTGCTGCACATTCGTTTAATCCATGCGTCGTTCAGTCACGCATTGTCTTATTTTTTTATATTCAAATACGGCGATTAGTTATACTATCAATACAAAGCATTATAAGAAAACAAATAACAATATGGCTACAATATGTGATTTGATTGGCCATGTAGATTTTATGTAATTACACAATTTCTTAATGTGTAAAACAGAAGTTAATTTTACCATGGTATTCTCGTTAAACCTTTGGTTGAAAGTATTACAGTGAAAACATAACATTACAGTATGTACAATTTACTGTTTACACTTAAGGTAAAAATTGAACATATAACTCAAGACTAATTTATAGCTTGGCAGAAACTTAACTTTGGACAGAATTCATGATATATCATATTGATGTTGACTGATACTATGATTTAAGTGGAAAGAAAGACAAAATGTAGATTTTATTTGTCTATTTCAGACAAAGAAAGTAGATGTGGAAGGTATGTTACTATTTATTTCTGTATTCATATTTTTAATGCTATAATGTATTTGCAACGAGGTACTGGAAATTCTTTAATTTGGTCTGTGTACAAATTTTCCTGGATTGAGAACTTATGTGTTTGTATGGATAAAAAAAAAATCAATTTGTGCTATGTTGAACACTTAAATTCATGGTTCAACTTAACTCACTAAATCCATGAAAACTAGCACTCTGAATAACTGAATCTTAATCCTGGAAAATGAGTATATCACAGTACATCAGGAGAGTACATCAATAGCACAAGTTAGATAATTATTATGGCAATAGTTTTCACTTATATTTATTATAGAACTGCTTCACAAAAAATCTAACATTATATTATAGAACTGCTTCACAAAAAATCTAACAGTATACAATTGAACTGCTTCATAAAAAATCTAACAGTATATTATTTATAGAACTGCTTCACAAAAAATCTAACAGTCTCATGATTAGCAATTCACTGTTTTAATTTGGTAGGCTGTTTTGATAGAAAAGGAACAATATCCACCTAAAAAAATTGCAACATTTTAAAATCATTTATTGATTTAACAATTTCTGATCATATAGTTCTGTATAAAGCTGAAAGTTATTAGGACTGCTGAACTGTTCTCAAATGTTGTTAAATTATTTGTGAGGCTTCTTGTAACTACAAATGCTTATGTTAAATATGTGTAGCCAGACACAGCAGCAGTATATACATATATACAATCATTTTCACATTTCATTAAGATTAATCGAAAACAAAATCTTTTACATAACATTGATGAAAATGAAAAGTGAAATAAACAGACTTTACCTAAATTATTTAATAACATTTAACATGTAATTACCAAGGTAACTGGAAGTATAATAACAAAATATATGGTTAATAAATTAATGTGCAGATTAATTAAATAATATGATAAAAAAACACACATTAATATTTATTATAAAATATAAACAGGAGATGTATGTTCCTTTTAATAAATTTTCTGAATCTGAATTTAGTTTTTAAAATGCAAAGAATACAAATTTAATTAATGGATCAAATATAAATGAAAGGGAGAACTACTGTTATAAATGTTGATGTTATTGGGAAAGTATTTTCTTTTTGACCCAAGTTAAGCCTAAAATGTGTTAGTTTCTCTAAAGTAGGTAATTCATTTCATAATTACACATTCATCATTTCATGCATTAGTTTGAAGGCTAATAAATGTGTGCATTATGGGTCCGTCATGTAAACAGTCTTGAGTTTGTGTCCTTGCAATAAATGGTCGTAACATTCCTACTGTGGATCTCCCAGAGAGACATCTGAATGTTCAGATATTTTAACAGATATCAGTTCTTATTTAGATATCCAGAAACATTTGGCAATGTATTAAAGATAAAAATCTGTATAACTTATTGAATTCCAAGTATGTATGAAGCTGTTTTTCAAATTCATTCTACAGTAGGTAATTTGACTATGGAGAAATTATACAAAGAGGCTGATACTAATTTTCTGAAGTTATGGTGTGATTTAGAAGTTGTCACATTGGTTAATTTGCCTTTTATTTTTGATTGCCATTTGACTAAATGTTTGTCTGGTAAACTTGTCTTTGTCAGTTTCTGTCATGTTTACATATTTAAGGTTATATGAGAGTAGAAATGCCCTTTAGTGTCAGATGTCCAACAAACATTTTCAGCTACTGCTCAGAATGAATTGGCTAAAATTTTGTTAAGATTTGTTAGAGGTTGTCAAATAGTTATCCCTTACCATAAGTTTTGGAAAGAATTTTAACATGATTTGTAAAAATTAGTCAATATTTTTATAATTGGTATAAAGAAAATGTAAATTTTTATTGTCATGAACCAAAATAGACTGTTGACGTCATTTGGCAAGACTTTTTATTATTATTATTATTGTTCTTGAACGTACCCCCATTGCGACCCTATAATATATGTTACATTTAAGATGGATCCATAATGCACACATCAGAGGTCATAGATTGTAGTGTGCACACTTAATAATCACTGAATTTGTTTTATTTTCATACATCTCTGGATTTTACTAGTTGAGGCAGAAGGTATAGTATTAGCTTTTTTTTTAAATTGTTATAAAGATAACTCTTTGAATGATATATATTGATTGTGAGATTTACATCAGGATGATTGTACCTTGATCCATAGATCATTCAGGGATAACCACAGCCCCTTTATGGGACGAGCTACTCCAACTTTAAATTTTAAGCCCTACCCTCTGGATAATCAACACCACTCGTGACCTCATCATTTTTTTTAATGCCAACATTAAATTTTGAGATTATCTGTGGAGATTTTTGCCATTTAATACAAATTGATTTAATTGATCTAAGAAAGAGTTATTAATTGAATTCCACTAAGGTAAATTTAGTTGAACCATTTTAAATCATTTTTTTTTAATATCTAGGAATGAATTTGGAGGGGGTTGGGGTGAATTATCACTATCATTTTGACAAATTTTTCTATTTCTAATTGTTTAAAATTTGTAAGAGGAAAGATGGGACAATGATTTATTTTTCATCCTGTAGAATTGATTGGTAAAGTACATTTGATATTATATATATGTTGTACAGTTTGGCATGCTAATTATTTTGATGTTCTTTATTTTCAATGTTACAATGATTTTTTACTGTTGTTTTAAATTTTTGTTTCTGCTGACTTCTTAATTGATGAAAATCATCTTAGTATTTCTTTTCTTTATGCTGACACATCAAATTCAGTGATGCCAGTTGATGATCTTCTAATCGTAACTTTCGTTGAAAATGTCAAATATTTCATGCATGTTTGTTCTTGTTTTATTTATTAGTTGATAAATTCTGTTAAAAACAAATTGGAAAATATTTGAAATCAGGATTATGTATGCATCTAATTTAATTAAATTGATGCATTGCTTCTGCTTGAGGAAAAGATAACTAATACCTAGGTCAGGAGTAAAAAGTCAATGGAATATGATGACATAAGTTGATAAAAAGAAAATGCTTATATGCACATACATTTCAGCTTCTTGTTTCTATTATTCGTAAGACTTCAGAATTAGAAGAGATAAACAAGTTTGTTTAATAATATCTTAATATTGATTGTATGTATTTTTTGGTAAAAGGCAATGTTCTATCTTCAACAAAGTTAAGATTATTATACAATATTCATTACTAATTTCATGTATACTAACATCTCAAAAGAAAGATTATATTACTCAGAACTGTAAACAATATTTCAGAAAGTTGTTTTTAATGAAATAAAACACTTTGGTTTTTAATGTTTTGAATGGATAAAATATTTATGCTGTTGTGTAAAGAAATGCTAATTTTAAAAATATTTAAATTTCATGCAATCTGTGATTTAGTTGTAGAACCAGAAGGTAATGCTATATTTATTTATCCGAAAATATAAGAGCCTGAAAAAAAGAACACTAGTCCCAACATATATGATGATGGCAAACCCCTATTTCCTGCCTCGTCAAAGTTATGAAAGACAGATAAAGTTAATTTGTCGTTCCCATTTTTTTTCACATGCATGAAACTATTTGATATATCACCATATGAATAATGGGCATTTGAATCTTTGATAGTCTGATGAAATTTAAGAAGTAACGGTCACTTGTCAAATTCATGGATAGTCTGATGATATTTAAGAAGTAACGGTCACTTGTCATATTCATGTTTCACTTATTTATTCTTCCTCCAAATCTGACATTGAAAACTAAAAGTTAATTATAAATTCACAGCCACAGGTGCATGAAAATTAACTTATGATAAGGATTGATCTACAATATTCATCACTGTTCTAGATTTAAACTTCTTTGACTCAGATTAAGTTTTCGTTTATACCTTACGATCATATATCTTGGTGATAGGATGTTTATAAGGTTTCTAAAAGCCAGTTATGTTAAGGGCATACGATACAGTTACAGGGGAGGTAATGACGTTGCTAACGTAAAATGTTATTTTCGCGACGTCAAACTGTGACATATCGGGAAAAGATGCAATTTTCGACTGATTTTTATCATTCAACCTGATTTAATTTGAAAACGAGTTCATGGACCCCTATTTTTCAAAACAGCAATTTGTTTCATTTTGCAGGGAGATTTTGTGACCAAAATTTTATAAAACTGTAAATAGAGGATTTTTTTAAATTTTGATAAACATACAGCAAAAAATGACGTATTTTCCTCAATTCATGAACATTTTGATAAATTGGAGTTATTTCTGAATAGAAAATGTATAATGTTTTAAGATACTTATAAAATACAGACATTACCGATTATTTAACAAAAAACAATTTGTGTTTATCTTTTATAACAAAAAAGTTATGTCTTTCTTTCGAAAAAGAAAATACGGCCAAAAATATGAATTTTGAGCAAATATACAAAATTTCGACCTCATTTTACTCAAAAAGTAGCACATGAAGGTATATTTTTTATTACATATTTGATTTAATCAGGTAAAAAATAGCCTATATGCAAATTTTCACGAACTTGTAAATACAGGATCAAAACTGTATCGTATGCCCTTAAGTAGGTCACTGCAACCTACAATTAATCAGTCCTAAATATTTGAATGAAGACTACAATAGTAAGGCATGGTAATATAGCCGCATGATAAACAACTTCTTGGGGTAAATTTCTGTAAACATTATCATGTCTATCTTAGATTTAAAGTGCTTTCATAAAGATCAAGGCAAGTTTTAATTATAAATTAAGTGGGCTGTGTATAACATATGCTTGACCCTTGTCAATGTTATTGTCAGATGCCCAACCTTTATCTTTTGTCCAGTCTCCTGCTTTATCCCCACAACATGCTTGACCCTAAACCAGTACAGAATCATTAGCTTGCATCCCTACTACAGTAGAGGGGCATTATGTTTTCTGGTCTGTGTGTCTGTTCATTCATTGGTCCGTCTGGTCGGCATTAGGTTAAAGTTTTGGTCAAGGTAGCTTTTGATAAAGTTGAAGTTCAATTAACTTGAAACTTGGTACTCATGTTCCCTATGATATGATCTTTCTAAATTTAATGCCAAATTAGAGGGTTTTCATTTTTCATTGCTTGTTCGTCTGCTTTTGGAAATAAGCTGATTCATTTATGCCTACAAATTGTCTTGGTTAAAGAGAATTTTATAATACCATCCACAAAGACTGCAAAAAATTTGTACCTAATAAATAAAAGTACTTTCTCAGCATATATTTCACGTATTGACCATGAATATGCATTTTCACATGTAAATGTATCATATTTTTAAATTCATTATTTTTTAGTTTGGAATTTTACCTTTTTTAAAAGTTGAAAATTAACATTTAGATATAAATGTTAGCTGTCCTTTACATCTATCTTGTAGAAAATACATTTTCTGTCTTAAAAAAATCCTGTTTGAAAGTTATGCTCAACTGATGCAGTTTCCTTATTAATTCTTAAAAGATAAGATATATTATCATATAAAATCTGGACCACATGCCATGTGGCTTGTGTTTTGTTTATGAATATCATGTTAAGATGTTCATACCTAACAGCTTGTATGTCGATAATATTCTTACAGATACTAGATTTATAAGAAAAAGAATATTTTGATTTTCAGAGGAAGAATTAATAAAGGAATACACTGAAGGAATTAAAGATACAGACAAGAAGAAATTACACCGTGGAATGTCTACTTTATCCGATGGCAAATCTGCAGCTCTAGAGAAACAAGAATCTGTGACTGATAAAAAGAAAAAGAAGAAAGGAAAGAAGGTTTGTGATGTACTCATGGTCATGGTTAAGTACATGTGGTATGTTTGCCAATGAGACAACTCTCCACAAGAAACCAAATGACACAGAAATTAACAACTATAGGTCACTGCATGGCCATCAAGGAGTAAAACCCATATGGTATAGTCAGCTAAAAAAGGTCCCAAAATGACAAAGAGGCGGGGGGGGGGGGTCCTGATCCAAAGCTTCCAAGCTTATAAACATGAAATCCGAGGTCCAAAATTTAAAATATCTTGACATCCTGAAATTAGAAAAAAGAAATCCCAGATCCAGAGAGAGTCCCGAAATCCTGGGCTTAAAAACACACCATCCCAACATCCTGAAAAAGGTCCTGCCCCCTCTAAAATCAATGACATTTGCTTTGGAAAACACTATGGAATTGTTGCCCTGATATTGTGGCATGATACAATTATAATGAACATTGGAGTCAGTTTTTGTTTCGTTTAGAACTATGACTTTAGAATGTAAAATAGCGAGTAAAGTGCCATTCCTTTGTTTGTGATTTTTGCTGTGCATGTACAGATTTTGTTTCATGATCCTTTCTTTTCTATAACAAACAAGGATTCAATTGAATTATGTTTTTTATACAACAAGTGCTAGTATTGGAAGACGAAAGAACATCTATATATAAAAAAAAGAAGACATGGTATTATTGCCAATGAGACAACTCTCCATAAGAGACCAAAATGACACAGAGATTACAACTATACCGTTACTATGGTTTCAAGATATTACTGTGAAAGGAAAAATTATATGTTTTTATTCTGTCTTCTGACATAATATGTTTTATTTTTATTTTAAAGGGAGAAGAGGAAGAAAAGGAAAAGAAACCTGATGTAGGATTTGGTCGAATTATTCGTTATAACGCTCCTGAATGGCCATATATTTTGATTGGCTGTATTGCTGCATGTATAAATGGTGGAGTCCAGCCAGCATTTGCTGTCATCTTTGCTGAATTGATCGGAGTAAGCATTGTTAAAATACTTTTTACCATCAATTATGATATGATGATGTTTCTTCATTGTTTTTTGTCTTTAGGGCAAAAGATTTAGGAACATCATAAGATTTGTTATTCCACAAAATTATAATATCTGTATTAACTATTCACCCAACAAAATATTTAGACTCACTGTATTCAACTACTAGCACTGATATACAGATTCCTGACTTTGTTTAGGCACATGCAGAATGTGGCGGAGTTAAAGAATCATTCATAGGATAATGGGAACAGTGATGTGACAGCAAAAACACCAATAAACTTTAAAATTCAGTTGGAAATGTCTTGTCAAATCAGATTAGCATGGAGCAAAACATTTTGTGTGCATTTTGTCAAAACTGACTGCATGACCAATAACTATAATTTTAGGTCTGTTTTTTATCTCACCTGGCCCAAAGGTATTATCTTTTACAAAAATCTTCTCCTCTGAAACTACTGGGCAAAATTTAACCAAACTTGGCCACAATTATCATTGGGGTATCTTGTTTAAAAAATGTGTGCAGTGAACTGGCCAACTAACCAAGATGGCCGCCATGGTTAAAAATAGAACATAGGGGTAAAATGTAGATTTTGGCTTATAACTCTGAAACCAAAGCATTTAGTGCGAATCTGACAGGGAAAATTGTTTATCAAGTCAAGATCTATCTGCCCTGACATATTTAGATGAATCGGACAACTGGTTGTTGGGTTACTGCCTCTGAATTGGTAATTTTTAAGGAAATTTTGCTGATTATGGTTATTATCTTGAATGATATTATAGATAAAGATAAACTGTAAACAGCAATATTGTTCAACAAAGTAAGATCTACAAATAAGTCCATATGACCAAAATGGTCAGTTGACCCCTTAAGGAGTTATTGCCCTTTAAAGTCATTTTTTTTTTTACAATTTTTATAAATTTTTACTAAATATTTTTCTCTGTAACTTATGGGCCAAGCTCATTATAGATTGAGATTATTGTAAGTAGCAAAAATGTTCAATTATGTCCAGTAAAGTAAGATCTACAAACACATCCCAATCACCAAAACACAATTTTGTCATGAAACCATCTGTATCCATTGTTTAATATACACATAGACCAAGGTGAGTGACAAAGGCTCTTCAGAGCCTCTAGTTCTTTGTCCCAAAAAACAATTTCTGACAGTATCTTACCAATTTGAACTAAACCTGTCCTGTTTCGTTATCATTGTGGAGAAGTGTTGTATACCAGAAGAGATAAGTTAAAGTTTAAAAGAAGGCATTATCTCTTTGATTCATGATATGACCAGTGTCACGCTACATTATTTCTTCATTATTTCTTACAATTCAGAATTAATTCTTACAAAGCAGAATGATCTGTTAATCAAAGTATGTTGTGAAAACGTTCACCAATAACAATCAGTTATATCATATGGTGACAGAGATCATAATGTCATTCAAAGTTTGGGTAGTATCACATATTGAGGAGATAATGTTAACATATCTTATTATTTATTTTCAGGTTTTTGCAGAACAAGATGCAGACAAACAGGAAAAAGAAGTTCTGATGTATTGTTTGATATTACTAGGTATTGGTGTAGCAGGTTTCATAGGATTCTTTTTACAGGTAATTATACATTAAATTGAGGCGTAGGGGGGCAGGGGGCTATATTACATTCACCTTTTCCATCCATATGTCTATCTCTTTGTCCATTAGTCCAACTTTACTCACTTACCAAATAAGAAAATGACTACAAATTAAGCCAGCAGCTTAGTAGTGATGAGTTGTAAAGTGTGAAGCCTTCTGTCAGATAGCTAATTATTGTTGTAAAGTGTGAAGCCTTCTGTCAGATAGCTAATTATTGTTGTAAAGTGTGAAGCCTTCTGTCAGATAGCTAATTATTGTTGTAAAGTGTGAAGCCTTCTGTCAGATAGCTAATTATTGTTGTAAAGTGTGAAGCCTTCTGTCAGATAGCTAATTATTGTTGTAAAGTGTGAAGCCTTCTGTCAGATAGCTAATTATTGTTGTAAAGTGTGAAGCCTTCTGTCAGATAGCTAATTATTGGTTTAAAGTGTGAAGCCTTCTGTCAGAGAGCTAATTATTGGTTTTCTCAATATGCTGAATGCTTGAAGAGAAGTAGGATTATGACTAGCAAGAAAATGCATGCAAACTTACTTACTGACAGATTTTTAATTGATCTTTGAACCATTTCAAAAATTCAACTTCTGTCCATCTTAAAATATTTCTTATTGCTTATTATCGAATTTCTGCTAATTATATATAATGACATCAAAATGAATTCATACAATACTGTGTATAATCTGAAAATAAAAATCTTTTCAGACACAATCTTTTATAATTATGGAAGAGTCAGATTCCATTTAACAAAAAAACTCATCTGTTAGGGTTGATAGAATGTAGATACTTATTTTTAGAAATTTCTATTTGTTTTAATATCATTAAAAATGTAAGACTATGTTTTACAGGGTGCCATGTTTGGTAGATCTGGAGAAAACTTAACCATGAGAATCAGACAGAATACATTCAGGGCAATGATTAGACAGGTATGTGTATTACTGTGGTATCTTTTTATATAGTTTATATGCTTTTACTAACTGGTTGGGTATTCTTAACATACAAAAGTATGCTTACACATACTGATATTATAATAAATATACAAATGAATGCATGCATCCCTTCTTGGAATGGTACTTTAAGTGACAATCCCGATACCTTTAGTAACAAGGCATGTCTATTTCTATGTTAGGTATTGGTATTGGTGTTACAAAGCATGTCTAGTACAATATCAGTTCAGAAAAAAACCCTGATAGTAAACTAAAATCTTAACTTAAGTTAATTGATTTGTTTTGAAAACAAAAACACCAAATTTATAGTAATGTTCAAATAATATATGTTGACTTCAAGATTATAACTTAGTGACTTATGCTTAGACTAAGGAGTACATGTAGCTAGTTAGATAAAGCTTATGTTTTGCTTTTAAATATTCCTACCCATTGTTTTGCTGTTGTCATGGAGAGCATGTACATTGATTGAATTTATGTTCTATTGGGACATAAAACATCACTTTAACACTGTGTATCATCGCCACCGGAAATTGGGTACTAACGAAGCGGAGAGAAACAGAAAAAAAAATAAACAAGTTAAGAATTCATTCAATTTAAAGCATTTCCACTCATTTGATGAGGGTGCCGCATAAGAAATGATTTTCTGATATATAATTCTTTAAATAATTAGGCCGATAAGTACAAAATAAATACAAGATTTTGTGTAATACTCCAAAACTTGCCACTTAGTACCGGAAAATTTCGAGGTCTATCGTCCTCTGTAGCCCCATTCTCAAGATATTGAACTGTTTTTCATTATTTTTCCAGACACGATTTTAGATTATTATAGTGTGGCATCATATTTACTGAAATTTGTTGTCAAAAAGATGCATTTTGAAGAATATAGACCATAAAAAATAAAGTCTAGGGTACGGCAACTTGCTCGTGTTGATAAATTTACTGTATGGCAACTTGTTTTCAACTGTATGGCAACTTGCTAATTTTAGAATAGCTATTTACCGCGTCCTTTCAAAGAAAATAAAGTATTAAGTTCAAATATCTAAGGTGAGGGGGGTCCTTTTTATGTTAAACTGTTTTTGTCCTTTTCAAGGTTTAAATTTGTTTAAAACTGTTATTTAACTGATAAATTTTAAAAACTGTTAATTGTTTTCGACCCACTGTCTGTAATCTGTTTTGTTAAAATTTGCAATGATGTTAACTGTTTATTTGAAATTGAGATTCTTGTTATCTGTTACTTTATACTTAAAGTGTTCACTGTTTTTGACATTATTTTCTCTGTTAACTGATCTTAACTATTATTAACAAGAATCACATTAAAATTTGCTGTCCATCTCTTACTTAACGTTGCTTCCGCAAAGGAGTGACATAAACAGCATAATTATATGTAACTGTACATGTCTTTAAAAAAAATCTTCAGTAAGTATAGTAAATCCTTGATTAAATTGAGAGTGGAAATGAAGAAAATGTCAAAGAAACAGAAGGCCGACCAAATAGTAGAAGAAACAACCCAACGCAGTGAGAAAATTATGCACTACAGTAGGGTGGGTGTCAAGTCACAGATAGGAAAAAAACTAAGAATTTACACTCATAATTTTTAAACACCCTCTTTCCTCTTTCCCTTCCTTCCTAATAAATAAGGCTTAATATTTGAGTTATGCATGTGTATTTTATGGAAAGAGAATCGTCCATAGATTTGATTTCCAACAGTAATAATGGTGGAATATAATCTCTTTTTTTTGTTGTAACTATGGCAACAATGAGCAATTATGTGCTACCAAATATTGCAAAATAGGGGGTTGAACATTTCACAAAGATCTGAAAATTTGGTCCAAAGGAAAATTTCAATCAATAAGAGTGATACCTTTCCTGTAACCATAGACATATATCTATCAAGAGGTAAAAAAATCATATGCATTTCTGCTGTCTTTTCCCATGAAATTGAATTGAAAAGATCGAGCGTCGAATCTTGGTTGAAAAAACAATACAAAATTTTCAAAATATATGGCGGTACGGATAGGAACGCTTGGACGGTCAAACTGAACAATGGCTTATAAAACATGCTAAAAATAATCTAAATGTTCATATAAACCCACTAGGAAGGCTATATTATTATTCAACTATCTAAAAATCAATTCAATTGTACAAAAACGTTCATATTTAGGAAATTCATCATGGCTAAAATGCGAAACTAAACTTGTATGGTATACCTGAAGCTGTCTCCTAAGTGAGCTATAAATTAACTACAAAAGGGGTCGAAGTTCAATGTTTGTTTCTTGAAACATATAAATGAATCTGAAATAAATACAAGGTTACGGACTCAAGTTGGATCATTCAGGTGCAACAAATGCGGCAGTGTTAAACATGTTTAGGGATATATCATGCCCCTTTTTATACGTCTAACCAATGTAGTTATTTCTGGCTTCTATTTGTAATGTATCCAAAACGTTAAAAGGAAAGGCCACTTCTTATCCAGCTAAAACCCTGGTCAGTCCTATGACGAAAATAATTCACGTATATATGGAATGTTTGATAAGTTATATCATCCCAGAGTACCTGGACGGAATTGTGAAAAATAAAGTACCTTTTCAATTTGCAATTCGTAAAATAACTGAACAGTGTGGCCTGGTAGAAGAGGCCGAAAAAAAAAGGAATTGGTTCTCAAAATTGAAATCAAATTTGCTAGTCTAAGAAATTCAGAATGAATCTATATAAAGATAGACCAAGGCTTCTTTATATAAACTCAGATGGAGATTAAACAGTGCTTCAACTTGTGACACCTTACATGTTACTTTCTGATTTATACACTGGTTTTGATGATTTAAAATAAAAATCAGTAAACCTTCGTAACTCCTTTTAATAAAATCATGTAAGCAATGAGTCGTATGAATACCCTGACTGAGATGTAACTATAATTTATAAGAGCCCCCGCCATTAAAAAAATCTTCGCGCCCATAGTATTCACTCATTCTATCTGTTTGTTACACTTTCCTACGTCATGACGATAACCCAAGTTTTCTACGATTGATTGACACAAAACATTTACTCAACAATATACATAACCAGAAGAAGCCTCCGTTTTGGTGTTTGAAGCATTTTCGATTATTCATGACATAGTCTTTTTTCTTGGAGTCAATCACTCCGTCTGCTTTTCCATCCGTTCAATTGTCTGTCCATGTGTAATTAAAGTTGCTGTTAACTCTTATCAGCATTTACAGTTTGTTGTTAACTGTTTTTGCCAAAATCGAGGTGTTGTTAACATGTTAACAGACCCCTACCCCCCCCCCCCCTCATATAATTATGCATTAGATAGAAACAGACAAAACAATTAATTCGAAATGCAATTCACGATTTGTTTCTTCTTACTTAATCATTTCTTTAGCGGCACCCTCATCAGATGAGTGGAAATGCTTTAAATTGAACGAATTCCTAACTTGTTTACTTTTTTTTCTATTTCTCTCCGCTTCGTTAGTACCCAATTTCCGGTGGCGATGATACACAGTGTTTAAGTTTGCCAAACTGTATGATGGAATCCTTACCATCTATTTAGCTACGTTTACACAAAATAAAGGGAGCACTTACATTTAAAATTGTTTGAATGTAAATCAGACAAGATTTTGTTAGTCATCAAAAGTATAACAATAACCAAGATGGTTATTGTTGGAATCGGTACTGTACGTGAATATTTGATCATCGGAATCGTTGTTAAGTTTTAATTTGATGTGGAACCGAACGACCTTACTCGAGTTATGGCATGTTTCTTATAAATGGATACATTTTAGAGGTAAGGTTGGTTTGCATATTTAGACATGGCAATCTTTGTAGCTTTCAATCCTTGCATGTACAAAACAATCTTTGTTTGTTTTTAGTGGAAGAAGACGTCAAGTCTTCTGAAGACTTAAGGGGCCGACCCTTGGCATTGAGTCTCCGTATGCCGCATTCATTTCGTGTATTACAATTTCAAAACAACTAATGATTCCTGACACCGATTTTTACACATGATTAGGCATCTGAATCATTTAATTTGTAAATTATGATTGTAAAACAATCACTATCGTAAATATGACCCTTTTATTTATGTAAATTATTAGATTTGATCTCATCCACATGAACGCTATTTGTTTACTTGTAACAGGATGTTTTAACTGTAGATATTTGTATTACGCATGCGTGAATTTGGTATCGAGACAACTCGCCCTGTTTACAAGTTCGCCCTTGAAGTTACGAATTTGCAATCCTGCAGACAAGAAGATTTTGTTTTTATATAAATAAAAAGGATATATAAAGTGTTGTCTTTATTCATGGTTTTCCTTTGTCATGTGAATTATATGCCCTTCGTAACATACATGTGAACCTCCCGACGGGAGTACAAAACTCCCGTTTTCAGGGGTCTCCTCCCGTCCTCCCGTTTAGGAGAAAAAACTCCCGTGTATGAAATATTTCATGAATGAAAATTTTCAGACGCCATATTTGATCATTTCTTACTACTGTACGGGTGTAATTGACACCTGTGTTAAATTTTACCTGAACATCAAAGAAGATGTATAATTATATGGCTTCACTTGACAGCTTGGGTGTCAAACATACTGGTAATCAACGATGTTTACCTCCGGGTAACTGCCGTTGTGTTATCAAAACGATGTGTATTGGGAATATTGAAATACTTTTTTGTTACTTCCCTTTGTTTTAGCCTGTTTTCAGTTATTTTGCTTTTAAAAATGTAAATTGTAAAAAGACTATAAATGATTAATAATTTAATCAAATAATCATAAAATGATGTTGATTAAATGAATTTAAATGATTTTGGACAAATAAAAAATTAAAATTTATAAATTATTTTAGCAATCTAGACCTCCTTTCAAGGATTACATTGAAGTTTATATGGTAAATTTGTTTCTTATTGATTTGAAGTTAATATACAATATATGCAACTACACTAATAAAAGGTAAAATCTTCAAATTTAAATTTGTAAATGTTAGTATATATTAGATTTTATTGAGTAAGCTAAACACAATTTCTAGATCACTTGGTTACATTTACGACAAAATTTATGTCGATAAAAAAACATGATGTTTTGACCATTCAGTACTTAATAGATGCATAGTTCTTGGGGAAAAGTTTCATCAAATAATATGAATATAAATGACTTTTTTTGTGCTCATTTTTTACAGTGGGTTGTGATGATCTTCCAGTTAGGTTACCCTCATTTGGAGTGTTGTTCCCAACCTGTTAAAGGTCCATCTTTGTTCATTATTCAAAATTGGAAATTTCAACAAGCATCTAATATTCTTAATCTGGAAAATAAACCCTGGTCTGCTAGCTTCATGTATATTTTTTCTACCGATTTAACATATAACTAGAATCATGCAAACAGACTTAAGGAAAAGGCATGTAAGTTCATCATACAAATATGACACTTTTTCTAGACAATCCAGATCTTGCAAAATACGTCGCTAAAAATTGTAACCTTTGAAATTGTTGTTGTGCAGTAAAAACCCATATGGGAACTTTCAAAAGTTGGCGGGTATGTAACAAGTCTTACTATTTTTATGCTCCATTTATGGGCAATATGTTTTCTAGTCTGTCCGTCTGTCCTGCTTCTGGTTATAAAGTTTATGGTCGAGGTAGTTTTTGATGAAGTTGAAATCCAATCAACTTGAAACTTAGTACACATGTGTTCCTCTTGATATGATCTTCTTAATTTTACTGCCAAATTAAAGATTTTACCTAATTTTCATAGTCAACTGAACATAGAAAATGATTGTACGGATGGGAAATCCATGTACTTATGACCTTTTCTTGTTTGAAGAAAAAAATACATTTTAACAA
This sequence comes from Mytilus edulis, assembly GCA_019925275.1. Lineage (NCBI taxonomy): Eukaryota > Metazoa > Mollusca > Bivalvia > Mytilida > Mytilidae > Mytilus > Mytilus edulis. The sequence goes on from CM034353.1 coordinate 7,143,798, forward strand.
TAATGGAACAAAGCAGCCTGGGTAAGTGGAGCTGCTTTTATGGTAATTCAAGTTACTTTTTATTCACCTTCTTCCACTTCAGAGCTATCAGCTCTTTGATTAAATAAGTGACTTCCATATAATGATGCATCTAAAATTGAATTATATTCACACCTTTACATTATATCAATCTCTATAAACTTATCACTTCCTTGACATGCAGGATTCTCTATAACATAGATAATAAAACACTGCCTTTTCTATATTAATCACAAATTTTGTCTTGTTTGCATGTTTTCATACTTACTAATGTATATTACCTTGATGAATTTAGATGTTGATTGCGGTCATTTAGTGTAGCAAGATTTGATTCTGTTCACTTACAATTGAAACTTTTCTGTTTATTATCTATAATGCAGAATACATAGGTATGAGTTGTGTCTAGTACAAATTTCAAAGATCCCATCGATATTTATTGGCTATAATAATTCCCAATATTTTTCATTATAGACATTCTGTGAACCAGATAAATCCAGGCTAGAGTAACAAAATGTTGATGTTTTCTCTGAAAATGATATTTGAAAAGCCCCTTTAAATTGGCTAGATAGGAAGGTCTATATTTCTACTGTCCAATAATTTCTTCTGTCATTTCTTGCTTTGCTAAAATATACATATTCAAATCATCTGTTTTCATTAATCTTACTGCTAGTTAAAGTTTGAGATATATGGGGAGGAAAACCTTGATATTTTTTTTAATTTGTGAAATCATCCAAAATTAAGTAGTTGTTTATGAAGTAATCTTGACACATGTTTTATGCATTGTTTATTTCAGGATATATCCTGGTATGATGATCATAAGAATGCTACTGGAGCTCTTACTACAAGACTGGCAGTCGATGCTTCTCAAGTACAAGGGGTAGGTATAGGAAGATAGGGCTTATACAGGAGATATGCTTTGATTTTTGTTTACTGTAAATTCAGAATTAAGTTTTTATTATTGTGAATAATGCCACTATGTGAGTATTGCATTAATAAAAATTTTGAATTCTGATATCTTGATGCATATATCTGTTTGCAGCATTTCCTGAAATTAAAAGAATTAATCTTGCATTTATGTCCATTTATCAAAAATCACAATTATGAATGCATGTTAAAAATTTTGAATTTATAGTGTTATTATTATTTTTTCATTATTCAACAAGATTGACTTCAAACTCATTTGCAAGTTTATTGCATGATTTGTAAAAAGAAAAAAAAAATTAAAACTAGTTATTGAAAAGTTAATTAGAAAACAAATGTAGAATGCTTCAATAGTTTTCTTTATTTTCTAGGCTGCTGGTGCCAGACTCGGTAGCTTGGTACAAAACTTTGCCAATATGGGAACAGCTCTGGTTATTTCCTTTATTTATGGATGGCAACTTACTCTTGTTATCATTGCATTCTTGCCTGCCATTGCTGTGGGTGGAGCTTTACAGATGAAAATATTAAATGGTGTTGCTGGGCAAAATAAAGAAGCATTAGAGGAAGCAGGCAAAGTTGCTACAGAAGGTGTAGAAAATATACGAACCGTTGCTTCATTGACAAGGGAAGACAGGATACATGATATGTATCTAGAAAGTCTGAGGGGACCATATAAAGCTGCTCTAAAGAAAGCACATGTGGCAGGATTTGCTTTCTCCTTCTCACAATCTGTTATATTCTTTGCCTATGCTGGAGCTTTCTTTTTTGGAGCGTACATGATCAAAGAAAGGGAAATGGACTTTGTTGATGTTTTTAAGTAAGTTCAATGTTAAAGTACCGGTATCTCTTCAGCTATTAAAGTGTGTTTCAGCTAACTCAGGAACTATAAAAGTAAGAAGATATGGTATGATTGCCAATGAGACAACTCTTCACAAGAGACCAAATGACACAGAATTTTAAAACAGTTATATGTCACCATATGGCCTTCAACAATGAACAAACCCCAACCCCAATACTCAGCTTTAAAAGGCCTGGAAATGACAATTGAAAAACAATTCAATCAAGAAAACAAATGGCCAAATGTACGTTCAAAATAATGAGAAATAAAATATTATTAGAATAACTATTAATTCAGTGGGATTGAAGTAGTGTTTATAAATAATTACTTGATATTCAATTGAGTTTAATCATCTTATCTTCATTTTAGGGTATTTTCTGCTATTGTGTTTGGAGCTATGGCTTTAGGACAGGCCAGTGCATTTGCACCAGATGCAGCTAAAGCCCAGGCCTCATCAGAAGTTATCTTCCCTTTGTTGGATACAACACCAACCATTGATGCTGAGTCTGAAAAAGGAGAAAAACCACATGCTGTATGTATATAGATATACATTATACTTGTATTATTAGATTATATAAAATTTGATATTATACCTCAAATCATAAGGAGTGGGGGCTATACTGTATTCTGTCTTTTTAGCAACAAAGTTGCTGATTTCCTAGTTTTACAACAAAGTGAAAGCTACCCTAAATAAATGTGCTGTGACAAAGGGCAGCATTGTTTCCAACGTTTAAATAAATGTGCTGTGACCAAGGGCAGCACTGTTGCCAACATTTAAATAAATGTGCTGTGACCAAGCGCAGCACTGTTGCCAACATTTAAATAAATGTGCTGTGACCAAGGGCAGCACTGTTGCCAACATTTAAATAAATGTGCTGTGACCAAGGGCAGCACTGTTGCTAACAGTTTGTAAAAGTTTGTGTTTAGATCAATCTTAAGGGCAATTCTTTTTTCTTTACCAGATAGGGCTTAATTTATACTTAGTCTTTATCTTCCTCCTCTAGCAGGAGTATATCATTCAATCATTCATGTTAAATGCTAAATTTCAGGAAACAGTAACCAGTACTGTCACATTTAGAGATTGCAAGTTCAGATACCCTACTCGTCCAGATGTTGAGGTTCTCCAGGGGCTCACTTTAACGGTAGATCCAGGACAGACATTGGCACTAGTTGGGACCAGTGGATGTGGAAAGTCAACCACAGTTGCCCTGATTGAAAGATTTTATGACGTAGAGGCAGGATCTGTGGTAAGTAAGATTTTATGAAATAGATGCATGATGGGCAAGATTTTATGATCAAGTGGCAACTTCCTGTTTTCTAAAATCTTATATTGTCCAACACCTGATATACATGGAAGTTTTCATCTCATTTTCTAGGGTACATAAAGCTTCATGAAATTGTTGTCAGTCTTCATGTTATAATGCTATACTGTGTAATGTGTTTTGGCAACTTCCTGTTTGCTGAGTACTTCTATTTTCTAGCACATAATTACCAATCATAAAATTTTCGTAGTGTTTTCTCATTTTCTAGGGCTAGCTAATAAGAGGTTCCTTAAATATGTTGAATATTCATTTTCAGATTTTTTATTCTTTTTACTATTTTTTAGGTGTCTTCATAGCATAACATGTAAGTGAAAGCTATGACCATATTTTTTTTTTACAGTTTAGAAACCTTCTTGGATGAAATAAAGATTTGACTAGTGACTAAGAAAATTAAATTACATGTGTAAAGACATATCATTTGTTTTGTTTTTATTTTCAGTTGCTTGATAAGTATAACGTTAAAGATCTGAATGTTCCATGGTTACGATCCCAGATAGGAATTGTATCCCAGGAACCCATATTGTTTGACTGTAGTATCAGAGACAATATTGCTTATGGTGACAACAGCCGAACACCAAGTATGGACGAGATAATCAAAGCTGCTAGGAACGCTAACATCCATGAGTTTATATCATCTTTACCAGATGTAAGTAATAGACACTTTAGAATACTAACTAATTTATTTCTTAACCGTCCTTTGTTACCTACATAATGGAGGGGATGAGCAAATAGGGTATATAGGTAAATGAAACAGAAGCAATGCAACAACATTTGTTTATCAACCTTTTTTTATTTTACAAAGGAAGGGGAAGACTATAAGGCTGTAAGCTTTATAAACATATCTTCTTTACTAGACTTGAAACAAGAAAGGTTGAGAAGAAGATATTAACTAAAAAATAGAAACAATTATTGAAGAGGAAATTCAATTGATTTTATAATTTTTACAGGGCTATGACACTAATGTTGGTGACAAGGGGACACAACTGAGTGGTGGACAGAAACAGCGTGTAGCTATTGCCAGAGCCTTGTTACGTAATCCCAGGATCTTACTCTTAGATGAGGCTACATCTGCTCTAGATACAGAAAGTGAAAAGGTATAATAAATACAACAATTTTAAATATGAAAATGCTGCTGAGTGCTGGGCAAATAGAGACATGAAATGAGATTATTATTCCTAGGTACTTAATTCAAGTTGACTTCTAGAATCCAAACTATTTTAAATGATTAATAAATTTAAAGTTACAGAGCCAGAGAATGTTGAAAATGTAATTATAATTTGTTTTATTTGCAGATTGTACAAGAAGCATTAGACAAGGCCAGAGCTGGCAGAACATGTATTGTTATTGCCCATAGATTATCAACCATACAGAATGCTGACAAGATTTGTGTGATCAGACATGGTACTGTCAGTGAAGAAGGAAAACACAACGATCTTATGGCCAAACAGGGAATTTATTACAAGTTGAACATGGCACAGAAACGACAGAAATAAACCATCTTACTTTATCACTTATTTATGAAAATTTGTGATTATTTTTAACTAACAAGGAAACATTTTCCTTATCTGTACATTGTAATGATTGTAATGCAATATAGTGATCAAACCAGGAGCTGTGAAGTAGAAAATGAAAAACTAAGTTGAAGGTTTTTATTGTATTTTATCATGTCATGCATGTGAAAGAGAAGTAAATAGATAGTTTTGAAATGTACTGTGTATTGTAAGTGCTAAACAAGGTTTATATTTCTTCAATCAAATCTTTCAAAAGACCAAAAAAACATTAAATATAATGTTCTGAATGCACTAGTTGTGTTTCAGCATTTCTACCTCAGATTTCCATGTCAAAGAAACAATGTTTGTTTCTTATATAAATTTGTGTTTACTTATACCCATTTCAATAAAAACTAACTGAATTCATAATGAAGACACTTAGATACCCACCTATGGGATTAAACTGTTACCCTCAGAGTAGACACAATAACAGGTACCCAGTAGATGTACACCATTTAGACACTTTTATTGTGAGAAAACATAGTAAACATTCGTTGGATTTAGTGCTTGTTGTTATGGAACAAACTGTGTATATTTTGTTGAATTAATATTTATGTTATAATCAAAAGAAATCCACATTGTTTTTGTATATTAACTGTGTTTGTTAAATTTCATATGAAACCGGTAAAAGTCTTGTGATATTTATCTTGTGTATTAGTTTTCAACTTATGTTTTAGCAACCTGAATTTTCTGGAATCTCAAAAAATCTTAAACAACTCACTACTATTTTTACAAGTTTATTTATTTCATACTTATGGTAGAGAAATTTTAGAAGTCTTTATGCTGAAGTCAAAAACTAGGTGCAGTAGTAATAGGAACATAGACTAGGTGCAGTAGTAATTGGAACATAAACACTGGTTGTGATTATCATTCTGACAAGGCTTACACAATATTGAAGAGTTCAGAATGATGAGTGTTTCTTTCTGCCTTCTGCATATTAATCATCTGTTGCTCACTACAGTTTTACATTCAGCACTTGCCTTCTTTTCAAAGTCGTATAGACATTGTAAAGGTCGTTGAAGCTAGAGACATTCATTATATCCATTATTTGTTGTTTTCATAAGTACTTTATAGATCTTTATATACTTATATATTTATTCCAGAAAACTTTGATTGCTAGGTTTTATTGAGGGCTATGGAATCTCAATCTTATTTGAATTTCTATATTTGGTATTATTTACATTTTAGTATATATACCTATATCATGACATACATATATCTACATTATCTAACGGGTTTAGTTTTACACATTTATGTTTTTTGTTAGTGTAGATTGTATATTCCTTTTTCTTTATGTATACAGTACCTGATTCAAGGTAGTACTAGAGTATATTTTTTAGTTGGTAACCTTCAATAGACTGAGTTTTATTTACCTAAATTTTTAAATCTAAATAATAGCATTTTTATTGCTTCATTCGGTTTGTTCAAAATTGTTTTATAAAAATATTTGTATAATTATAGATTATCGTTGATTATAGTAAGGCAAAAGCGAAAAAACAATTGAGTTGAGATGACCAATGATAATTTATTTATCACAATTTTACCTATGACGACATTTTAAATTTCATGTCAATTTCATTAGAAATGCCACGTGCCTCCTTAGTTTCTAGCGATCATTTTCCATCTCAAGCTGAAAATTAACACCAAAAAAAATCAAAGGAAAAATGAACAAAACAGCGATAATGGGAGACAATTTTTTTAACTTGTATAAAAAGAGCATTTACATCATTGGTTTTGTTTTCTGAGAAAACTTTTCTTCCTCATTTAATGAAACATCTTTATTGTTATGATTATTTGGTTCTTATTTGTAGAATTACTATGATTTTTTCCCATGCTATTACTTTAAAACATTACAGAATTTACATTGACCATATCATACATCATATCAAGGTTTTTTAACTGTTGACTTTTAAATGAGAAAATGTGTTAATCTTTTCAGAGCTTTCAGTTTATGGTTTATTATTTCTACCCAAAAAGTAACAAGACATAAAATACATATCAGTTTGGACAGATACATTTTTAATCAAATGGAGGTTACACGAGATGAAATGTGCCTGAAAATAGGAAACATTGTTAATATCTGGGAACAGCTCATCCTAATGTCATAATGTATAATTTTCTATTGTACTTTTAAAATCATTGTTTTATTGTCATCATATTGTGAGGTGTTTAACCAACATTTTGTAAAGAGATGCTATCAATGAAATTCTATGCTTGTCTAACTCAAGGTTGGGAAAAAGAGGTAAACTATTGATTCCATCTTATGGATCAAGATTGAACGTGAAAGTTATTATGTTAAAAAAGACCATTGAATTATTAGTTTTAGGACATCACTAGGATATACATAAATTGAATGAATCTGTCAGAAGAGGCTTTTTTCATGTTTGAAGCTGGTTTATATTTTAATTTCAAAGATAATTTATTTAAAAAATTTGGTCTTTAATTTTATTTAGTGTTTGTTGTGTGCAGTAATTTGAAAAAACCCAGCTTTTATCAAACAATCTGAGACAATTAACATCTCTATTGTGTTTTATTGATATTATTGTACACAGAAGTATTTTATAAGATTAACAGGGTATATATTTGACAGACAATCATTTGACCAGTGTCTGACCAGCCCAGGGACAGTGACTGTGTGCTATAATGACCAGTTTGTATATTATATAATGAGAGCATTGTTTTAAATGTGGCTTTTTTAAATAAATGTATTAATTGTTTGTTGTGTATTTTATTTTATTCAAAAGGCTTATCATCTGTCATAAGGTTACATCAGTCAATGTTAGTGATCCATTAGATAATTGAGTAAGAAGTACTTGGAGGTATAGCACTGGTTTGTTGATTTTATTATTATTTGAACTTTGTGTCAGGAGGTGCTGTGTGAAAAGTAAGAGCCAGGCAAATATAGATAAGCTAAATCCAGATAACAAAACAAAAAACGATTACAATATTAAAAATTAAGGTTGGATATTAATTTAAAGCTACTGTGAATTCATCATTATTTGTGGAAAACTAACGTTTACAAAGATATGGTGGGAACAGGTAAATCAAAAATTTAAATGTTTAGCAAAAAACAGGCTTGCATGCAGGATTTTGTAAAATTTATGAAATCAAATATCAATGGAAAACCATCTTTGACTTAATCCAGGAAAAGAAATAAAAAAAAACACAGGAATAAAATTGTATGGGATATATGTCAAAAAAGGTAATACTAAATTGATACAATCTAGTATCTTATTCTTTCCTAGTCAACATTGTATGTGATTTCTAAAGCCAAAGATGTTCTGGAAGACTTATTTTATCAAAGTTTTTTATTATTTCTCATCCTGATCTTCCTCAGAGGTCTGATTATGCCAAAATAAAACCTTCATGCCCTTCTAACTAGAGGGTAGACAAAATATCTCTGTGATAATCCAAGCATTATTAATATTAGTTATTTCTGTTAAAAAAGACTATCTTACTATATTTAATGCTAATACATTCCTCTTATACACATTTTCCATTTTCTAAAAAGGTTTGGGAAGCTAAAAGGTATGCAGTAAAGATTTCATTAACTAGAGAATAACATGGACATTTCAGTGTAGCAGTTGATAAAGGATTTGATTCAAACATATTTTTTGCTGAATAGAGTTTTCACATCTCTTAAAATATGGGATGCGATTAATTCCATACAAACTTTTGAGTACAACTCAATTTAGTATTTAACCTTGATTCAAAGTTTTTGTCAACATCACTGAGAGAATATCAAGTGTTTGTGATGTGAGGTCAGTATTAATATATAAACAATATATTTCAGGATATATCTTGGTTTGATGATCATAAGAATGGAACAGGTGCTCTGACTACTCGCTTGGCAACAGATGCTTCACAAGTACAAGGGGTATGTATTCTAATTTTTAATATGAAGGGAGAGGTAGGTCTGTTTTGGCATAAGTATAGAAGAACATGTATTAAGACATGGCTAAAAATAGAACATAGGTAAAGTGCAAGTTTGTTCATTATTTTGGAAACCATTGTAATAGACCTGGCAAAAATGTTCATAATATTAAACTCCACCAATTGTCCTTTAAAGATAACTGTCATAAAACTTGTGAATAAATAGATATTTCAAATCACTAAGATTAATAGCAAGGCAAGATCTACTAATAAGTCAGAGTTTGCTGACATAGGAAGTAAAATGTCACTCGGAGTGATTGCATTTAAATGAGGATTTTTTTACCCTATTTTGAGTTTTGATTGAAAACTAAAGAAGATGGACGGAAACTAAACGGACTAAAAGATCAGCAATACAAGATCAACAGAACACAGATTTTTGTCATGAATTCAATGTTGTGGAGTGTTCTTTGTTTAGTATACACATAGACCAAGGTTTATAGAGGCTCTTTAGAACCTTTAGTTTATATATCATGAAAAATGGCTCATCAAAATTTATACACAGAAATTAACATTGGTTAACAATTGTCTTAATTTCTATCATGATATTGTTTCTAGGAAATGGAAATTTAGTTATTACATCTGTATATCTTGCTATGTGACTAATACTAATATATTGGTTTAAAGGAAATATTAAAAATGATTTTTAACTTGCTTGTTCATGTTTCAGGCTGCTGGTGCTAGGCTTGGTAGTTTGGTACAGAATGTTGCCAACATGGGAACAGCTATTGTTATTGCCTTTATCTATGGATGGCAACTTACTCTTGTTATCTTTGCTTTCTTGCCTTTTATTGCCATTGGGGGAGCATTGGAAATGAAAATTCTTCAAGGAGTTGCTGGTCAAAACAAAGAAGCTTTAGAAGGTGCAGGAAAAGTTGCAAATGAAGGAGTTGAAAATATTCGCACTGTGGCTTCTTTAACTAAGGAAGATAAGATCCACCAGCTATTCCTAGATAACTTGAGACCTCCTTATGTAGCAGCATTAAGAAAAGCACATACAGCTGGGTTGGCATTCTCTTTCTCTCAGTCAGTTATATTCTTTGCCTATGCTGCAGCTTTCTACTTTGGAGCGTACATGATCAAAGAGAGAGAGATGGACTTTACAGCTGTTTTCAAGTAAGTTGTAAGATTGAATTAACTATATAAAGGGCGATCTGTTTTTTCAATTTACAAGTAAAATAACACAAATATGGAACATGGAGGAAAATTTCTAACATAAACTCCCTAATTAAATGGTAAGGTTAAAACTCAAACACATTAACATACACACTGATTATTGAAGATATTAAACACAACTAAGGGTAGGTATTGATTTGTAATCCAATGGTTAACTCTATCAAAGAAGACATTACACGATCAACTTCATTTACAAAGATTGATGATCAAATAAAAAAAAAATAAGGAGATATGGTATGATTGCCATTAATACAAAATGCAGCAGAAATAGTCATTCATGAGATAAATTCACTAAGCAAACCATATTATACAATTATTGACTTTTGATGAGGTTGATACAATGATTTATCAACCCCAGAGATGTGATATTCACCAAGGCCAACGGCCGAGGTGAATATCACATCTCTGGGGTTGATAAATCATTGTATCAACTGATTTCAAAAGTCAACAACTGCTTTATTATATGACTCTTTAGTTCTCAGTGTAATTTTATATTTTTATATTGTGAAATATATCCTTGGTTAGATGGTATTTTGCCTAGACTGTTTTTATTTTATGCTTGGAATTTGATTTTTAGGCATATTTAAGTTGATCAGCGAGTATTTTTAGAATCCTTTTCTATCAAAATCTTCTTAATTTCCTCATTATTTAACAATGAAAAGCGTTTTTCAGTAGCTACTTCTGCTGCTCCAGCCATACTTTGTTGCCGGAAACATGTAACTGTCGTCTGTGAGATGGAAACAATTTTATGTCGAGAGCGCTGATTGGTTTATATTTATTCGGTCGTTCAATTAAAAACCATTTTATTTATACATCCCTTAAATAGCTAACAAGAATTCCCCGTTTCTTTATTTAGGTACATGGACGCTGTTCCAAATCTTATATTAACCTCTCGTGATTTTTGCCACGGTGAATATAATGTTTTATCAAAGAGGATTTCCCATGCTTTCAGCCAATGAGAAAACAGAAAATTTATAGTCATATAATAAAACTTACAATATGTATTGTAAAATTAAAGTCATTGTGTTTCATTTTAGGGTATTTTCTGCTATTGTGTTTGGAGCTATGGCTTTAGGAGAGGCCAGTGCATTTGCACCAGATGCAGCTAAAGCCCAGGCCTCATCAGAAGTTATCTTCCCTTTGTTGGATTCAACACCTGTCATTGATGCTGAATCTGAAAATGGAGAGAAACTAAATGAGGTAGGTAAATTAGAATTAGGAAAGTTCTGCAGTAAGGAAATCATTTTATTATCTTGTTACTAAAAAGTAACATAATTTATTTTTTCTAAAACTAAGCATTTATCATTTATCCGTGCAATGACTTGAAAAAGGGTTATCGTACCAATATTGTAATTAGATCTCTGAATATAGTTTACATTGGCACTAATATCAATTTTGTCATTAGCAAATTAAAACATAACTAAATTGTATCTTCTTTTGAAGTGGGATATAAAGAGACACAGACACATTAATTTTTATCTCTATAGAAGTCGCTCCTCACTATCCTACTACCTGTCGATACATTTGTTTTTGGCATTTCACATTGTAGACTGTAAACTTTAAGTTTGTGAGTTAGTATGTTTTAAATCTAATTTAGTGTGTCTTACTGTGTTTGTCTAGTATTTAACAATATATGATACTTGTACTTGCAACCCTTGGTAATATATTTCTACATTGATTTCAGTCTACGTATACCAGTAAAGTGACATTCACTGACTGTAAGTTCCGTTACCCCACTCGACCAGATATTGAGGTTCTCCAGGGGCTCACTTTAACGGTAGATCCAGGACAGACATTAGCATTAGTGGGGACCAGTGGATGTGGAAAGTCTACCACAGTGGCCCTGATTGAAAGATTTTATGACGTAGAGGCAGGATCTGTGGTGAGTAAGATTTTATGATGTAGAGGCAGGATCTGTGGTGAGTAAGATTTTATGATGTAGAGGCAGGATCTGTGGTGAGTAAGATTTTATGACGTAGAGGCAGGATCTGTGGTGAGTAAGATTTTATGACGTAGAGGCAGGATCTGTGGTGAGTAAGATTTTATGACGTAGAGGCAGGATCTGTGGTGAGTAAGATTTTATGACGTAGAGGCAGGATCTGTGGTGAGTAAGATTTTATGACGTAGAGGCAGGATCTGTGGTGAGTAAGATTTTATGACGTAGAGGCAGGATCTGTGGTGAGTAAGATTTTATGACGTAGAGGCAGGATCTGTGGTAAATATAAACTGTTGTTGCACCCATTATCAAATTAAATTTACACTAGGACATTATTTGCTCTGAACTAATACAGATTTTCACTTAGGCTCCATCTGAGGCCATCTCCAGGTTCATATTTTCTTGCTGCATATAGGATCTATTGGTTGGCCTTGCGCTGTTATCTATGGCCAGATGGTTGTCTCTTTGACATATTCCCCATTTCCATTCTCAATTTTAATTTTACTATTCATTTAAGGCACATATATTTAACATCCAAAATTCTCATTGAATTCCATTTGAATAGTGTTTCTCTTTATTATAACTTAACCATTTCTTTGACAGCAACTAGACAGGTATAACGTTAAAGATCTGAATGTACCATGGTTACGATCCCAGATAGGAATTGTATCCCAGGAACCAATCTTATTTGACTGTAGTATCAGAGACAATATTGCTTATGGTGACAACAGCCGAACACCAAGTATGGACGAGATAATCAAAGCTGCTAGGAACGCTAACATCCATGAATTTATATCATCTTTACCAGATGTAAGTGTGTCTTATAGTTTGGTGTAAAATTAGATTCTTAATACTACTTAGAAGGCTAAAATTGATGAACTATGAGACATGTAGAGCTGCTTAGAACAATAACATCCATGAACACATTGTTGATCAGACATAAGTAATTGTCACTCTTGGTAAGAAAGGGTGTATATACATACACAAAATACTGCTTTTATCCATGAATTTACATCTTCGTTCTTACTGATATAAGTAAGTGTCTCATTGGGTTGGGAGAAGTGTAGGTACAGTTAGATGACACAGTTGGGAATACTAGCATCCATAAATTTATTTCTTGTATACAACAGACATATTTAAAGTAAAATAGGGCAAAATTATAAAACAGCTAGAGACTATTAAAATAAAGAAATACAGTTTTTTTTATAAGACAAAATCTGATCACTCTTTATATTATCCTTACATATAAGGTTTGGTCTGAATGGGAGGGTGGTTCAGTTAATTAGCCAGTTGAAGAACTTACATGTTAGAGTTGGTATAAAAGTGAATTCAGAAAAATTATGTTACCATGACCAAAGATCTTGTTCAAAGCAATGCATAGTATTTTAAAAGTTATGATTACTAGTATACACAACAAATATCAGTCACAATGAATCACAATTCTAAGTAAGTCACTTAATGTTTTATTATTCTTACAGGGCTATGACACTAATGTTGGTGACAAGGGGACACAACTGAGTGGTGGACAGAAACAGCGTGTAGCTATTGCCAGAGCCTTGTTACGTAATCCCAGGATCTTACTCTTAGATGAGGCTACATCTGCTCTAGATACAGAAAGTGAAAAGGTATTTTAATTTGACTTCCTGGTAAACCAAACACTAATAAAATACAAATACTGTGAATTCATTAATTTTCGTTGGATACCAATTTTCGTGGATTTCATTGGTTCATATGGACCACGAATTTAAATGTTCAACCAACTATACTAATTTTCTAAAGGAATGAATGCAGAGTTTGCCAAAACCAAGCAATAAAATATCCAAGCATATGCAAGTTTTCCCTCAAACTATAAGAATTGGTACACACAAAAATAAAAGAATCCACGGTACATACATTTTGTAACTGTTTACTTTAGTGTCTTAAAGAATACTAATATTTTTATAAATTTAAAATGACCCCCAATTTACTAAATTTGTTTTAATGATGCATCTTGGGAAATCTAATGGCTTAGCAGCAAATTCAATTCATACCTTTCTTCTTTATGAAAACATGTATACAGTAAGTGTCTGGCTATAACTTAAAAAAGCTCTAACAAAATCTTTTCAATTTTAGCTTTTTTCCTTGTTGAGTTGTAGATCTTTAAGGATTGAAAAGTGTTCAATTGATTTTGGCCTTTCCATTTCTGAATTTTTCAAACATTTATTATTGTCTTTTTTCCCCCTCCTGTTTGGGGCACCAGATTTTGAAAACATTCCAAAGATTTTTTTTTATTTAGTAAGCTACAATTGTGGATGACCATGGTATTGTTCAAAGGGTTTTTCAGTTGATTTTCTGATTTATGAAAATATGTTGCTTTGATTATTTCTTAATACTTATTAAAATGAATTATTAGTCCTGCTTAGTCAGAAATTGATAAGATTCTTTTTATATGGATTAGTACTTCTATTTCTTCCATTGAATTTAAGGTAAACAAAGCAGACACTGCAATGAGTTAAATCTTTTTCAGTGAATCCTCACTTTGTTTGATGCCAAATCACCAACAAAGTCTTGTCAGCACCTATTGTTGTATAAAGTTGTAGAAGTGAATTTATCAGTTTATATTTGACTTTCTTATCATAGTATTTAATGTAACAAACTTATTGAATTATGAATACTTGCAATGTTTGATACAAAAGTGCTTTTGTGGACATGTCTATTGACAACATTATTTTGAAGAGCACATTCATAGTTAGATGTTTTTTAAAGTTGTATTCCCTCATGTATTGTTATTATTTTTCTGCAGATTGTACAAGAAGCATTAGACAAGGCCAGAGCTGGCAGAACATGTATTGTTATTGCCCATAGATTATCAACCATACAGAATGCTGACAAGATTTGTGTGGTCAGACATGGTACTGTCAGTGAAGAAGGAAAACACAACGATCTTATGGCCAAACAGGGAATTTATTATAAGTTGAATATGGCACAGAAACGACAGAAATAGATCTTGATCAGTGTTGTATAACTCTGTGATAATGTGATTTTATCTTGCTTTTGTTTAGTGATATTTATATTTCTTTATGTTTTGAATAATTGTTGTATTATGGGAACATATCAAAAACCTTTTTAAAAATCCATTTGTGATCACACAATGTTGTCTGTTGACCACTGTCAACGTATATTTGTTCCGCCTTTCAGAAGTTCCAATGGAAACTTTGTTATAAACAATGTAATAATATCAAGTCCTGTTGGAACAAATATTCTATACCATTTATTCCATTAGGAACATATACTGTAATATTGATTCCTGTGGAAGTAATATTCCGTAATATTTTTTCCTTTTAGAACTTATATTATGAAGGAACTTCTATTCCGTGACACCACTCTTAAACCATTTTTATACGACCGCAAATTTTGAAAAAATTTTCGTCGTATATTGCTATCACGTTGGCGTCGTCGTCGTCGTCCGAATACTTTTAGTTTTCGCACTCTTACTTTAGTAAAATTGAATATAAATCTATAAAATTTTATAACAAGGTTTATGACCACAAAAGGAAGGTTGGTATTGATTTTGGGAGTTTTGGTCCCAACATTTTAGGAATTAGGGTCCAAAAAGGGCCCAAATAAGCATTTTCTTGGTTTTCGCACTATAACTTTAGTTTAAGTTAATAGAAATCTATGAAATTTTGACACAAGGTTTATGACCACAAAAGAAAGGTTGGGATTGATTTTGGGAGTTTTGGTTTCAACAGTGTAGGAATTAGGGGCCAAAAAAGGGCCCAAATAAGCATTATTCTTGGTTTTCGCACAATAACTTTAGTTTAAGTAAATAGAAAATAATGAAATTTAAACATAATGTTTATGACCACAAAAGGAAGGTTAGTATTGATTTTGGGAGTTTAGGTCCCAACAGTTTAGGAATTAGGGGCCAAAAAGGGACCCAAATAAGCATTTTTCTTGGTTTTCGCACCATAACTTTAGTATAAGTAAATAGAAATCTATGAAATTTAAACACAAGGTTTATGACCATAAAAGGAAGGTTGGTAATGATTTTGGGAGTTTTGGTCCCAACAGTTTAGGAATAAGGGGCCCAAAGGGTCCAAAATTAAACTTTGTTTGATTTCATCAAAATTGAATAATTGGGGTTCTTTGA
Source organism: Mytilus edulis (assembly GCA_019925275.1). Lineage (NCBI taxonomy): Eukaryota > Metazoa > Mollusca > Bivalvia > Mytilida > Mytilidae > Mytilus > Mytilus edulis. Next base: position 7,159,621 of record CM034353.1, read on the forward strand.
TATGCCGAATCTAACTGTGTATGTAGATTTTTAACTTTTGGTCCCGTTTTCAAATTGGTCTACATTAAGGTCCAAAGGGTCCAAAATTAAACTTCGTTTGATTTTGACAAAAAATTAATCAGTTGGGTTCTTTGATATGGTGAATCTGAAAATGTACTTAGATTCTTGATTATCGGCCCAGTTTTCAAGTTAGTCCAAATCGGGGTCCAAAATTAAACTTTGTTTGATTTCATCAAAAATTGAATAAATGGGGTTCTTTGATATGCCAAATCTAACTGTGTATGTAGATTCCTCATTTTTGGTCTTGTTTTCAAATTGGTCTACATTAAAGTCCAAAGGGTCCAAAATTAAACTTAGTTTGATTTTAACAAAAATTGAAATCTTGGGGTTCTTTGATATGCTGAATCCAAACATGTACTTAGATTTTTGATTATGGGCCCAGTTTTCAAGTTGGTCCAAATCAGGATCTAAAATTATTATATTAAGTTTTGTGCAATAGCAAGTCTTTTCAATTGCACAGTATTGCGCAATGGCAAGAAATATCTTATTGCAAAATATTGTGAAATAGCAATTTTGTTTTTAATTAGAGTTATCTTTCTTTGTCCAGAATAGTAAGCAAGAAATATCTAATTGTAAGATTTTTTTTTTATTTGGAGTTATCTTTCTTTGTCCAGAATCAACTTAAATCTTTGTTATATGTACAATATACAATGTATATTCACTTTTTACTACCAACTGATAAATTAAAATAATCTTTACCATTCAATGATAACAAGCAGTTTTTTTACATCTTAATATTTTATGATGTATTTAAATGAGTAGTAATTGTTGCAAACTCCATTAGAAATTATAATTGAGATTAGTTTTGGAATAAGGGAAAGGGGGATGTGATTAAAAAAATTGGGTTCAATTTTCTCATTTGAAATTTCATAAATAAAAAGAAAATTTCTTCAAACATTTTTTTGAGAGGAATAATATTCAACAGCATAGTGAATTGCTCTAAGAGAAAACAAAAATTTTAATTTCATTAGAACACATTCATTCTGTGTCAGAAACCTATGCTGTGTCAACTATTTAATCACAATCCAAATTTAGAGCTGAATCCAGCTTGAATGTTATGTCCATACTTGCCCCAACCGTTCAGGGTTCAACCTCTGCGGTCGTATAAAGCTACGCCCTGCGGAGCATCTGGTATCATATTTTATGTTCTCAATTCCAACCTGTATCCTCATTTATCACATCACTAAAGATAGACTGTATTATTCTGGCATTGATCAACACTACCTGTACATTTTGTAGAACATGATCTACATACCCCTTTTAGGCCTCCTCACCTTTATTGTGGTCTATATTGCACAATCTGTAGTTTCTTGGAGTGTTTTTGTAGACTATTAATTTACACTTTGTTTTAAAAAATGCCTAGGTGTTTTCTGTTTTTCTTCAAATTTGGTTCTTGATTGAAATATTCTCCATTCCTTTTGAGTGAAATCTTCATAAACATTTGTTTTGCATCAGAACAAAGATGGTTTGCAATTACTACAATTATTAAAGTCCTTTAAACCAAGAGTTTTGATTAGCTTATGCAAACTTAAAACAAATAACAAAACTAATGAATTAGTGGGACCTACTGATTTCTGTGAACTTCCATATAAGCAAGGGACTTTTAGGGCTTTAAAGAATATGACAATAAAAAAAAAACAGGAATTGATAGGGCTTTAATGGAAATTTGACAATCTATAAAATCAGGGGATTGAAAGCACTTCTAAATAAACTGTTAGTGCTTTTAAAAACAACCTAAAAAAGTTAGATTGTAATTTTGTTTTGCCTCATCTGACTTAAATGCAGCTTAGAAGTCTTGTCAGAGTTTTTAAAATCAAGTTTTGTTATGGTTAGAGATGAAATAAAACTTTTTCATTGTTTTTTTTACACAAAATTTGCTATCAAAGAACATAAGCTGCAAGCCTTTAATTACACAATATATAACACTAGTTTTATTTTATATTTATCTTATTATGTTTATCTATAGACTTTCAATGATTTTTGATTGGCATTAGAAATAGATATATATATATATATTAGAATACTCTTCCATAAAAACAATAGTAGGATGATATTATAACATGGGAACATTTCTATTCTCTCATAATAACTGTAGCATTTAGGGAGGCCAATATCTGTTTGTTTCTTTCATTAGCATTTATTCATTTTTATGAACTGACAATCTGAATGATTTTCTTGTGAATACAATTAAAACATTTAATTTTATTTGTAAGAAATATTTTTTTGTACTGTGTGCTTTTAGAATATAAGTGTGTAAAAGAGTTTGCCAAAGTGACAACTGTTACTTTGATACTTATCTGCAGCCCCGAATGAGCACAAGGGAATGAGTTTTATACTTGAACTGCTGTTAAGTATGAAAAACCAAATAAATGTGTTTTTTGATAGTTCTGCTGGAAACTGGTCTGTTTAATGGACTTATTTCACATTTAATGTAATTGCAAATTAACAAATGGCTCATCAGAAACATAACCAATAAAATATGTGAGGACGTTCTTTGCCAGTTCTAACAAAGTCTTGTTATCTAATTTGAAATCCAAGAATGTATAAAGACCAAAAATATGTGAAGAGCTATGTAAGGCAAATATTAAAAAAAATACCTAAAAACCAAATTCATCTTAGGTTAATGTTGTCTGAGAGAGATTGAACATTGTTTTCTTTATAAATTATTGGGTTTTTTTAATTGAAAATTGAAACCTGATCTGGATAAAAGAATGAAAAACATGAAAAAACAAATTTAAAAAAAAAGTTATTTTTCTTCAGTAAACTTCTAAGAATCATCACATGTTTATCAGCAATTATTTTTCTAGTAATAATAATCAAAGAATCTCAAATACATATATTGATAATATGGTGTACATATAAATAATCATTTAAGAATGTCATTGATTACTTTAATAATCTGTTATCATAAAAGTGGCCTTGGTGGTGAAGTGGTCTAAGAAATCCAACTACTGAATCACTTGTCTGTCAACACTGAGGAGTTTGAATCATGCATGTGGCTTGTGCACCAGACTCCAAACTTAATTGACTAGGCTTCTACCAGATATCTGTGGCTCTTTTCAGGCAGTTTTAATTTAACCAAGAAAAATCTGACATATACAAAACAGCTAGTTTTGCTGAAAGAGGGGTTAATTATCAATCAATCAATCAATTGTTATATCGATATTTACATTAAAATGTTGTAACATATGTCTTTACATACTCAGTATTTTTTGTGACTATTTCTCTCAAGTTATTTCTGTGTTGAATGACTTGTAGCAATACTTGTTTTACTGAAACATTTTACAGTCAAGTTTGTACTTATGTCTACTACTTAATATAAAAAAATATATTCGTTAATGATTAAAGTTAATTTACTGTATGACATTTATTGATTTTTTTTTCTGTATTCTTTGTGAAAAGTTGTGAAATATATTTGATAAAATACCAAAGATATTACATTACTATTTATTCAATTGTATTATTGTTGTGTGTCATACCAATGATTATATTAAATGAATTCTCTTTTCCAGATTTGTTATTTTCCTACCAAGTTATGATAGCATGCTGCCTGTTCACTTGTTCATATTCGAAGCAAAGGCCAGAAGAAAATTATTGATAATTTCTTTCTTGGCTTCGAAGTTTGACCTAGTTTTCTGCAACTGAGGATCCTCTACGATCAGTACTTTGTGTATTTGGATTGATTTTTGTTTTGGTACTTCGTGCTGATGTGATTCAACCCATTTCCTACTTCTCTTTTATAGTTTTTTTTTTTTTTGTTCTGTGATACAATTTTCCCAGGTTATGGACACAGTTGATTGCTCATAAGCATGTTTAATCCTGCCAGATTATTTATGTGCTTTTCCCAAATCAGCAACCAGTAATTCAGTGGTTCTCGTTGATTTCTGTGTTAGATCTCTTCTAAGGTTTTCCGAAAAAAGCAAATGTGAGCATTTGCCATCACTTGGCATTCGTCAACAACCTTTGTCATCCGTGTTCGTGTCCGTCCAGTGTAAACTATTTCAAACATCTTCTCTGAAAATACTAAACCAATTGCAGCCATACTTAAACTAAATGATCCTTAGTTTGTATTTTATTAACATTTTCTTAAAAATATATATGGCCGCCATCATGGCCATAGGAAAAATAGAACGTATATTTGGCTTATATCTTAAACACTATAGATAATTAAGAGCAGATCTGACTGGCCTGAAAGCATTCGTAGGGTCAAGATCTACCTGCAGTTAGATTGTCAGACAAATTGGACAACCGTTTTTTTTTTATTATTGCCCATGATTTGATAAATTTGACAACATTTTTCAGTTTTTATGCCCATCTTGGGGCATTATGTTTTTCGGTCTGTGCGTATTTCGTTTATCTGTCGCTATTCAGATTAAAGTTTTTTGTCAAGGTAGATTTTGATGAAGTTGAAGACCAATCAAATTGACAATTAGTGCCAGAGATATTGTTGGCCTTAAATTACCGCAGAATAAAGGCTTTTTCACCTGGAGAAGAATCCCAATTTAAAAAAACTAAGAATGTGTCCTAAGTACACGGATGCCCCACTCACACTGTCATTTTCCATGTTCAATGGACTGTGAACTTATGTAAAAAATCAAATTTGGCATTACCAACTTTAACCTGAAACTCCCACTTTCATTTTATATGTTCAGTGGAACGTGAATTTGGGGCCAAAAGTCTAATTTGGCTTTAAAACTAGAAAGATCATATAAGCCATAAGTGTAATAAGTTTCAAGTTGATCGGACTTCAGCTTCATCAAATACTACCTTGACCAAAAACTTTAACCTGAAGTGGGACGAACAGAGGCACAGACCAGAAATCATAATGCCCCTCTCTTAGCATAGGTGGGGCATAAATATGGCTTAAAATTATTCCCCAAAACACAACTTTTTCCCCAAACAGTGCAGTCTCAGTAGTAATTGTGGATGAAAAACACTCATTTAAACATTTTTAACTGGATTTTTGTGAAAAAAATGTCGGTTATTAGATTGGGGATGCTCAGCGGGCGGGCGGTCGGTCGTTCGGGCGGGCGGCAATCAAATGTTGTCCGTGCATTAACTCAAGAACCGTTCAACCAAAGCTTTTAAAATTTTAATATGTTGTTACTGACAACTAAATGAAGGTCAAGTTCAATATTGGCCATTTTGACTTTTACCATTCAGGAGTTATGGTTCTTGAAAGATTGAAAAATGGCGTTTCCAGTAGTGTCCGTGCATTTACGCATGAACAGTTCTACCAAAGCTTCCCAAATTTTAATATGTTGTTACTGGTGACAAAATGGAGGTCAAGTTCAATAATGACGATTTTGACTTTTACCGTTCAGGAGTTATGGTTCTTGAAAGATTGAAAAATGGCGTTTCCAGTCGTGTCCGTGCATTTACGCATGAACTGTTCTAACAAAGCTTCCCAAATTTTAATATGTTGTTACTGGTGACAAAATGGAGGTCAAGTTCAATAATGACGATTTTGACTTTTACCGTAAAGGAGTTATGGTTCTTGAAAGATTGAAAAATGGTGTTTCCAGTCGTGTCCGCGCATTTTCTCATGAACCATTCAACCAAAGCTTTTCAAATTTTAATATGTTGTTACTGATGACAAAATAGAGGTCAAGTTCAATAATGACGATTTCGGCTTTTACCGTTCAGGAGTTATGGTTCTTGAAAGATCGTAAAATGGTGTTTCCATTCACGTTGTTGCATTTACTCACAAACCATTCAAACTAAGCTTTTCAAATTTTAATATGTTGATACTGATGACAAAATAGAGGTCAAATTTGATATTGACAATTTTCACTTTCACCAATCATCAGTAATGGTTCTTGTGATATTGCCAGGATACAAATAAATGCAATAAATCCGGTTTGCTGTCGTTGTTACAGCCTCTTGTTCATGCCTTAAATGACTATAACAAATGGAAGTTTTTAACGACCTTGACTGGCTATACAGCCCTTGCACGGTCGGCTTAAAAAATGACTATAAGAAGATTTAAGGGTCTATTTATGTATCATCACTGACAAAATGGGGTCTTATTCCAAATGAGGGTTTATCTTTTGAAAAGGGTTTTGCAAATTGAAGTTCCAGTCGAGTTTATGGTTTATTATAAATTTTCCAATTTGATAAAAATGACGAATATTTTCCCAATAAAAAGGGTAGAGGTAGTGTTGAAAAAAAACCAATATCACTGAGTGCACTTTTTCCATTTGATACGATATTTCTAATTGTAAAGCCAACATAGAGTTTTGATCCCTATTTCACGGTCCACTGAACATAGACAATGATAGTGGATGTGGGGCATCCGTGCACTATAGACATATTCTTGTTTGGATCTGCTTTGCAGGTTGTTATGTAAGGGAAGTAAATTCTGTTTTGATTTGCCTTCAGGGTTCGTGTATGGTGGTTGTATATTTTGGATTTGTATTCGGGGTTTTGGTGGGTGGTTGTTTATTCTGTATTTGGATAACCACTAAAGACTTCTTTGATCCCGCTAAAATGTTTAACCCCACCACATTATCTATGCATGTGCCTCTCCCAAGTCAGGAGCCCGTAGTTCAGTGGTTGTTTGTTGATGTGCTACAAATTATTTTTTCGTTCATTTGTTTTTACACAAATAAGAACGTTAGTTTTCTCGTTTGAATTGTTTTACATTTGTCATTTCGGGGCTTTTTATAGCTGACTTTTTTTTATAGAATACTTGGACATCTACTCTACTGCTAGTTAAACCAGAGCCATTGCAATAAATTAATATTTTTATACGTCCGCAAAAATGTTTTGCGGTCGTATATTGGTATAATGTCGTCTTCCTCAGCGTCGTCCTAAGACGGATGGTTTCCGAATAATAACTTTTGTGTTAGTAAATAAAAATCTATGAAATTTAAACACAGAGTTTATAACAACAAAAGGAAGGTTGGGATTATTATATCATATGTATAAATAAATATCTTGGTCCTTTCAACAGTGAGTTTGAGGAAGTCTGACGCTAATAAACGACAATCTTAAACAATGTTTCAAATTAAGGTAGAGTTTTAGTACATAAAGTTGGCCTCTAAAAGTCGATAACCCATCGTAAAAAAGAGATGTGATATTCTGTTTTTGTTAGGACGAATCTTAAACATCTTACTTTTAAATTATTATGCTAGCGCTAACTATATCATTCAATACTCATGAAATGTGAAAAAAACCCCGATGGGACTAGTTTTACTGGAAATCATATTACCTTGACCGACGGAGTTATTTGATACACGTATCTCCATGTCCGTATTCAACAATAAAGACAACTACTGCTGCTTTTAAACACTTGGACATCTACTCTACTGCTAGTTAAACTAGAGCAATTGAAATAAATTACTATTTTTATATCATATGTATAAATAAATATTTTGGTCCTTTTAACAGTGAGGAAGTCTGGCGTTAATAAACGACAATCTTTAACAATGTTTCATATTGAGGTAGAGTTTTAGTACATAAAGTTGGCCTCTACAAGTCGATTGCATGACGAATCTTGGATTGGACGGAAGTTTCCATATTTTGATATTATTTCTCCTTCCTTAGTCTTCAATGTCAGAAAAGCTCTGTATGCCTAAAAAAAGATAAAAACAGTTAATACTGTTCCTTCATTTCGCATTTATATATTTATATAGAGAAAAAAAAATGTTCAATCCTTTTGTAGTTTTTCTAGCTGTATAAAGTACTGGAATACTTTTAATGTTTCAAAACAGCAAAAACAAATATATTTTTTTACATGTTATAGTGAACATTGTGAATGATAAGTTAAACTAATGCTGAGTACTTCACTGCTGGGAAATCATTCTCTCTTTATGTCCTCTGTTCAGAGATAGCATTTACACCTGTCAACTGTTTTATAAACTGTACCTTGATCTCTAGAAGGAGTAGTTTTGCTATTAGTTAGTATGATTTGCTGTCTCATTTACAAACAAATAAAATATCCCTTTATTTCTACTCAGAAAACACCTAAACATAACTTAACATAGACATGAATATGGATTAAATTCATACATTTTTTTCAGAGATTATTTTAAGAAAACTTACAAGGAAAGAGATGTCGCGTGTTTCTTTCATGATTAGCCATCGTATATTATTCTTGCATGGCGGAACAGACACGGATCCACGGTACGTATAGAAGTCACGTTTAAAAGGCAATAACAAGGATGGATTCAGGTCAGCTTTGACAGGTTTACCTACAAAAAAACTATTTTGTATTTCTGTTCTACTTTGTGATACAATACACAAAAACATAGAAAAACTTATCCAGGAAATCCAGGTAAAATTCTAGTAATGTGGATGGTAATAAAGAGGAATAAAAGTTGTTCATGTAAACTAATGTCAGTTAAACTCTTGCAAGGTAAATCCTGATAAATACAATTAAAAACTAGAAAAAACTGATCACAGATAATCTAACAACGTTAAACTAAGACTAGGGTTGTGAAATTGTCAAACATTAAATGCTGATCTAATAAAAAGTATTCAATGTAGGGTCGAGGGCCAAAACAGCTTACCGAAAATCTATACCAGTGCCAATACAGAAACAGCCAGTTCATAACATTTTTATTAAATGATTATAAGAAAATTCAAAAACCGTGATCAATACAGGGCGAATACAGCTTTTTTCCTGCTTTTTTCTGTATTGGCCCTGTTTTTTTCTGTATTGGCCCTGTTTTTTTCCGTATTGGCCCTGTTCAAAGAGCAATATAAAATCGTGATTTATATTGACAGTGAAATGTTTTCAGTATTGCACATGCTGATTTATCCGTATTAGGGCTAATTCACTAATATCATTTAATAATAACAAATTTGAAATCAAGACCAAAATAATATGACAAATAAAGGTTCAACAAGGTTATAGATAATATTCAAATAAAGAGCTTTAATAAAATTGAGAATGGAAATGGGGAATGTGTCAAAGAGACAACAACCCGACCATAGAAAAAAAACAACAGCAGAAGGTCACCAACAGGTCTTCAATGTAGCGAGAAATTTCCGCATGTATCTAATACTATTATCAATGCAAAATGAATACTTTAAATCCAGGCCTCCTTTTGATAATTATTGTCATCTATTAACTTATTTTTTTTCTCCGAACAATTTTGTGCTGGACAAATTGTGTATACCTCTAGCTATTGGTGAAGACTGCGTTAAACATTTGATGTCTTTTTAAAATTTATCAACAATTACTGCACCAAAGTAAATATAACAACAAAGAGCAATGATACGCAAACACTAAATTGACAAAATTAGTAAGGTTATTATCAGCAAAAACAAATAATATATACTATAACACTGAATCGTCTAAATGTCCCATAAGATGAAACTTCAAAACTATCAAGTCATCATCGATAACTACTAACACAAATGTACCATAACGTAGAATTTCAGCACGATATTTACTTCTAAAAACTTAACATTTATTTCAACAACTTGAATTGGTTCAAAAATCCGCATGAAAATTTTGATGTTGCAATGATTTTTAACCACTGAAATCGAGTTGAACTAAATCAAAACAAATAATATTGAAAACTAACAAATCACCATCATCAATTAACATTAGGTAAATATCCAGCCGACAAAGTCATTAAGGCAAATGTAGTATACCGCATCAACCATATGATATATGATAAATGTCTTTGCAGAGTTCTTTGGCACAACTTTTTGAAATTTATTGGTCCTCAATGCTCTTCAAATTTGTATTTATTTGACATTATAACTATTTTTGATCTGAGCGTCACTGATGAGTCTTATGAAGACAAAAAGTGCGTCTGACGTTATCATCCTGGTACCTTTGATAACTAATCATACCTTTCGGATCCTTAACACGAGGTATGTTGGTCTTTATGAATGTATCAACATGGTTAGGAGGTCCTTTTCGTATCTAAAATTGATAAAGAAAAGGTACCTTATATATCCAGTCAGATTGATTGTCTTTCGTATAAGTAATAAATACATTTGCAACTAAAGAAAAAACAAAAGATATCAAAGGAACATTCAAACTCATAAATGATGTGTAAACATTGAAAGATGGTTTCAGGAACTGCATTATGATATTGCTTTGAAATGTGTTTAAAAATCACAATTAAGTTTATGTTACAAAAAGGGTTTCAAATCAGCAACTGTGTGTACCTGTTCAAAGTCAGGTGCCAGTGCTTGTCGCGTGTTGCTGTGTAACATATTTGATTTTCGTTTATTATTTTGTACTTTAATTAGGCTCTTAGTTTTCTCGTTTGAATTATTACACATTTGTCATTTCAGAGCCTTTTATAGCTAACTATGCGGTATGTGATTTGCTCATTGTTTAAGACGGTACCGTGGTCTATAGTTGTTATTTTTTGTGTAATTTTGTCTCTTGTGAAGTTGTGTCATTGTTAATAATGCCATTTTTGTATTATAAGAGTGTCTTGTACGAATTTCTAATGCTTTCTTTTCAGAAGTTTGCGTACGAATTCTCTATATGCACAAATTATGTGTTAATTTCGTGTTTTCTTAACCTTTTCATTTTTTTCATACAACACGCTTCAATGTTTTAACTCATTCTAAATATTGATACACATACCCGAAGAAAGACAGAAACAGCTATAATCCCATCTGGCATCATGGAAGCTAGTCTAGGTTGTCTATATTTAGAATTGTAGTGAACCATATGTACCTGCAATATATTTTTTTGTTTTGTTTTTAGTTTACGTATTTTTTTCTGTTTTTTCTTCTCTGTTTTTCTGGCTTTAAAGTATACCTAGTTTGTAAGATAAATATAGATTCCACAAATGCAACATATAGATTCACAAATGCAACAAGTGTGTTACGATACGTCTCCACTTGAGACATTTATATTTTAATATTTCATTTTAAATAATTAAAATTTAACTGTTGAGAGTGAAAAAATATCGTATACACAAGTTATAGTGATGGCATTTGTTTTCCTAAGATTTTTATCCCTTTTTCAAAGATTTGAAGACAGTGGTGTACTTTTTATGTGCCGTCATCAGACATGGTCACCTTTTTTATGACTTTTTTTTTTCAAACCCAAGAAAATTTAACGTCACAATCGAAATTCAACCAATCATTTGCCGAGAAATATTTTTCTCACACCGATCAAGAAATGTGAAAATAGTACAAACATGAGAGAATTTGTATTTTCTTTTCTATTCGGTTAATCTTAGTTATCTTAATATTGGAATATGTATGCTGTATACATTCTTGGGTTCAAAGTATTGTAATTATGTTTTGGAAATAATATTTTATGACATACTAGTAATCTTATAATAGTATGCTAAGTAAGATATTTATGTTTTACCATTTAAATATGTTTTCAAAAACTAGTATGGTAAGTGATTTATTTTATTTGAATCATTTGTTTTACCCGGCTTCCAAATAATCTAGTGTGTATTAATGATTTGATATCTGACACAAAATTATTCAAATTCCTATCTGTTTTGATATTATGTGATACGGACAAAACATAGTCAAGTTGGGTTATAACAGGTTATTTAGCAACCGATATTTGGTAAATGGATGATCGAAATAACATAGATGTACTGATAGCACTGCAGTTGTTTTCTATCTTTTAATAGGGGTTTCTAGCCTAGTCTAGTACAGTGATATGACCACTTGATATTTATTTGTTTCAATCAAAATAATCAAAGGATGAATGAATATATTTCGTTCGGAATGCCTGTAGATGAATATTTCAATTTGAAAAACTCTAATACAATTTGAATGTTCGAAAATTTATTCATGTTAAGTTCAGTAAATTTTCATTAAGTTGGAAGTACATTAACCTGTGGTAAAATTAATTTAATCAAGTACAAATTGAGACTCCACATTCTTCACTGAAAAACTATAAATGAACTATCTACGAAATATATTAAAAAAATCTGAAGTATGATGTTTTTGTTCAATCATTAATGAAAGTGAAATATTGAAATAATAATTTCTTTTTACCAGCCAGGATGATTCAATTTTGTCAAATTAAGCTGAGAATCATTCATGATGAATTATTTACTTGCAAGTGAATGTTTCGACCTCATTGAATCCGTATGCATGGGAATTTCAATTTAACCCCTTGGCTAGAGATGGATAATGCATGAATTGATAAAAGTTTTATAAAGGAAAAGAATGTCATCATTGAATGTAAAACAAAGGTAAATCGTTTGATTCACTGATTCGTTCAACAAAACATGACAATTAACACATATTTTTAATCTATTATATGAAATTAGACAGACCTGGTAAGATCCAATTACACGAGTTCACTTTCTATTTACATATATTTATGTTTATGTTTATATGACCAGCGGGAGGTATTCGGAGAGCACCTTGATAGTTAATACATCTTATTAACTATCAAGGTGACCTCCGAATACCTCCAAGAAGACTAAAATACAAACGAAACGAAGCTATATATTATCGAGTCCATGCCCGACAGATAGTATATTTTATACTTTTTATAATTAGGATAACTGTTTTACATGGTTTTAAATCAAATAATTTGCATCTAATCGGCGAACATTAATTTAACAGCTAGCGTCCCTTTAAATATATCCTGTAGTTCAGTGATTGTAGTTGGTTCTTGTCTTTTGTATAAAGAATAAATTATGCAAACACTAGTTCTCGATATTAACTTACTCTAAATTGATTAAAAATATGAAGAGAACTGTTAACTGTGCATACCTCAATAGGGAAAAACTGTCCATTTATGGAATGTTCAGAACCGTGTATTCTGTCGTTCCCAAAGTGAAAGTGTAGTTCGTTCAGGAGGAATTTGTCGTTCGGGGACCCAGGTACTCCATATAAGTATCTCGCTTTCTCCTCAAAGTAAAAGGCTGTCGTATGGCCTGTTGGAAACATAAGCAAAGCGATTATACATTACATCAAGCAAACAAGTTCTATATGAATAGATTTGAAAACTCAATACTAAGCTGAACATTGTCAATAACATATAAGCACTCAATAAAACAAGTAAATGGATAAGAATGTAAACTGTTGATGATAGCCTCTTGCATAACGATAGTTTATACTTAATACTTATTCCTTCTTGTATGTATTCTATGCAATTTTATGGGGGATTAACATACGATGTCTGCTTGAACCCTTTTTCTGTTATTTTAGATGTATAAATAAATGGATGAAATCAGTACCCAAATCATTACCACAACATCCCTTTCGCATTCTCTTTTCAAATGCTAAATGGATGTCCTTGGTAGAAGTCATGTTTAAGACAACTGTTATCTATTAATTTGAGCCTTTGATTTTGAAATCTGTTTATGGATTTTCAGTTTTAAATTTTTGAGTTCAGTTTCACAAATAATAATATAAGTTACATGCTAGATATTAGATTTTCCTGATTATTTTGGATTGCACAAATATTCAATTGTACATATTAATTAAGCATGCCATTATACATGATCTTTTCAGAATTATTTTTTTCTCTCATCATAAACAATGATATAAGGTAAAATACTTATATTACGTACCATTCTTAATAAAATATGAACAATATCGAGATTGTCCTGACAAAGACTACAAAATATCTCAAAAGGAACATCGTTGATTTTCATGATGTTAAGGTAGATCACCAGTATATATTTTTTTGAGACAGAATTTTTTTATAATTTGCCAAAATGAAGATTTTACTACGCTCTTTTCAAAAAATTTATAAAAAGTATGGGTCACCGCGCTATTTTTCAAGCTATGAGTCGTTGAAAATTGCCAAAATTTGGTTAGTTTGTTCATGAAAAAACACATAAGCGTGTATAAAAAAAATTGTATGAGATAGAATTTTGAAATAAATTGTGAGAAGAAAGGTTTCATAATATGTTTTAAGAAAATAAAAAGAAAACATTGTGTCACCGAACTTGTTTTCTTGCTACAAGTGAAAATAAAAAAAATCCCTATTAGCCCAAGTATAAATTTTGTTCATCTTGGATTGTAAAAAACAGAGAATCTAAGGTCCATATTTTCTACCAAGTTAGTAAAATTTGATGCAGGAATGCAGAAATTTAATGTGAATTTTCATTTAAAAGAACCAATTTATAAGAATATAACTTAGAAATATTAATATTTTTACAAGTGTAGATTAATTTTGGTTGTTTTTTAATATTTTCAAATTGGCATTTTAAGGGAGGTAACTCTATAACAGTGCATTTTCTGAAGGACTTTACATGAAATTTTCCTACTTTGTCTTTTAGCCGGAAAAAAACGTACAGTGACACTATCTTTTCTTTTGATATTCTCAAAGCATTGTCTGAAAGCAATCTTTTCCTAATTTATTTTACAAATCTATCATTTTGTTTAGTTTCTATTCACAAAATGGTGTTTTTCCCTGTATAATCCATACAATATTTGTCTTTTTGTCACAACCTGTAGCTTAAGAAAATGCACGGTGACCTATCATTTTTATAATATTTTTGATCATGTATCAATAGATACTACATTTTGACAAAGTATGGACAAATTCTATCATTTTTATTTTAGACTCCCATACCACCTTAAATGGCTAATTTGAAAAAAAAATGATTTTAAAACCAAAAAAATTGATATTTGTTAAAATATTTTGTATAATACGATTAATTAACACGTTTTCTTTAAATTAAAAAACAGTCTAAACATTGAATTGCAATCTGTCTCCAAATTTGCAGATTTATGCAAATAACTAGACCGATTTTGTACTGTGATTGTACAATCCAAGATGGCGGTATACCATGAATCTACCTTAACAGATTACACAATGTCTAAACAGATAACCAATTGATATTTCGTACCGTTATTAATTAGATTTCAATGAGGACTTTGAGTTATCTTGTTCTGAATGATTACATAAGGTTAACCTGGTAATACCTACCGTTATTAATGAGATTTCCTGGAAGGTCTTGGTTTTCCTGATTATAACGGATTTCATAAGGTCTCCCATAGGTAACAAACGTTGTATTAATATCGATTGGAGATTGTCTTGAAAATCCACAAGAAGGCCATTTCATGTTCCAATACCCTGGACCTTAAAATATAAGGAAAATTACAATTATAGAGTTTGATTCAGGAAGAAATATTAATTTTTTGTTTAAATGATGTCTTTGTTTTATCACTTTCAAAATTAAACAGATCTTAATAAATTCATAAACGATGATTGAAATGAGAAACATCATATGACGAGTAACGAAGAACATTTTCTTCTCGCAACATTTACTATACTTGTTCTACTTCATTTGGTATCCCAAATTATTGCATCACGAATAGGTTGATCTATACGATGTGTCTGTGTCAAAACTTACTAATTACATTTTTAACAAGTCTTAGATTGTGGTTTAACATATATTTCATCTGTCTGCTAAGTATCGAACTTGACCTATTCCCGAATATGACTTTAATACCGAGAGTAAATTTACATTGTTATACGACGTGTATTGGTATTTTGTACATCCAACATTCATGTATTTATTTTTGATGTTTTTGTTATAATTTCGGTTGAAAAAGCGTGTCGTTTCTTGTGCAAAACAATTATAGATCGCCTTTCAATACCCTCATTTTTATATTCCCGTATAAGAGTGTTATACTGAATGTGAATTTGCATTGCCACGCGGCGTGTCTGGGTGTTTTGTATCTCCAACACTCATGAATTTAATTTTGATGTTTCTGTTATGGTTTTGGTTGGATAATCTGTTATGTCGTATCGTTTGTAGTCCAAATAATCATATAAATTACTTTCATATCATCATTGTCATGAAAATAGTTTGAACGAATATTGTGAATATATATATATATATATATAATTGTATAAAATTCAAAATTGTATGTTAGCTACACAAGCGTGTCACTTCATTTTGATATTCTGTGGGTTATGTCGTTGTTTGAATATGTTCGTTGTTGTTCTGTGGTTTCAAGTTGTGACGAAATTATATTATGTGTTGTGAAAGAATATGGCAGTTGTCATCAAATAGTTCGTTTCTATATGTGTTGGCGTTTGTTTTTGTTGCACTTCGAGGTTCCTGTAGTTCCTTTGTTTTTCTCTTATAGTTGATGTGTATCCATCGGATATGGTTTGTAAACCAAATTTGTTTTGTCTTAATCGATTTATGACTTTTGAACACCGGTATTTAACAATTATATCATTTTGTTTTGCGCACACATTGTTGTCAAACTACTAGTAATTGAACTCTATGCGACTGTCATACTAGTGAGAGGTTAAGCTGGCTATAAAACAGTTTTAATCCACCATTTTCAACATAAGGAAATGTCGGTTTCAAATCAGAAATAAGACAGTCGATTTTCTATTTGTTGTATTGAGTTTCAATTATTGTGTTTTGATAAATGACTATTGTGGATTTCGTTATTTTGTTTTTGACGCCAACGACAGCTTGAAAATGCTATTTGACGAATTGCGATAACCTGTTTATGCTAAGTTGATATTTACTGTAGGGTTGTTTGACGTTTGACCCACTTAGAAAGGCTAAAATATCCAACAGTAAAATATACCATTCATCAACCTGACACGCAACATAAAAAAGTTAAAAAATCTAGTTTGTTAACAAGAAGAAGTCATTCATCATAACCCTGGTCATTTACACTTCAACAGTTATTAAATATTGGGGAACGACCGTGATTCCTCTAATAAAACATATGTTCAATTATAAAGCATGAACTATTAACAGTTATTGTTGTTGAATTAGTAGAAGTATCATTTCAAAACGTGCCCAGTTATAAGTATATAATGTAATTGTATGAAATAAATCACAAGTGGCAATGTTCGTTGTAAAAATCCTCAACATTAAGCAGATAGTTGTTCATGGTTTTCTCCGTAATGATATATACACACCTAAAGGTCATACACTATATGAATGATATTCAACTCTGAACAAACGACGACATCGTGCATTTATGTTTATGTAATCGAAACACGAGGCACAATTACTTTAATTATCGTTAGAAAAAAGAAACCCTTACAGGAGATCTAGATCAACAAATACTTTGCATTACGAACAGATATGTCTTTTCAAGTAATACCTCGTTGAAAGGAATTCAAACAAACAGGAATAATTGTTTATATTTGTCTTCAATGCTCTTCAACTTCGTACTTTATTTGACCTGTTTAACTTTTTTTGGATTCGAGCGTCACTGATGAGTCTTTGGTAGACGAAACGCGCGTCTGGCGTATATATAAAATTTAGTCCTTGTATCTATGAGTTTATTTACTGATATGATTGATTATAAAAATTTCTAGAATAAACAATTCAATTTTTGCCTCATAGCACTTTAAATTATTGTTTCGTTGACTGCGCTGTACCCCTATCTTGTCAACAAAAAAACTTATTATGTCTGTTTCGTTCACGCATTGTTGACAATTTAATGAAATGTTATGATACTGGCATAAAAGGGAGAGGTTTAGCTTAAAAAACGCAATTATAAAATGAGGTTTAATCCACCATTTTCTACATAAGTAAATACTTGTTTTGAGTCAGGAATATGATTTTTATTATTATGATATGATAGAAATGATATGATATTTTCTTTTTCTTAATTAGAATGCAGTTGTATATATGCCGTAATAGATGATTTTACGATCATCAAGAGAGTGACAGAGAACACTACATTAAGATTTTACTTCTCAGGTCATTATATGAAGTTGATATTTTCCATTTTAGTTTACTTTACAAAATTCTTAGAATGTAATTATCATGAACATGTAGTTACACGGTATTTCATAACATTGCGATACTTGACTCTCCTGCAGAATTTTTCTATTCTCAAAATTTAAGATTATATCATACAGCCTTTCTGTCATCATCGTCTAATATTGTATAACCGTTATTGTCTCAGCTTTTCTTTTCCCTACACCATTGTAAGATGTGCTTTTTTCACGAAATGATTTAAACGGGAAATTATTCTAACAAGTCCAACTACAAATATACTGAAACAACTATTGCAGATAATCATGTTTAGTTTTAACAAAAGTTATTCAACAAGGGGATCCGATTAAAATTGCTTTATATGTGAAGATCTGTTGGCAACTACATTAAAAAGAAAATAAATAGCAATAAGTCTTAAAAAGACAAACCATCATTTTTTTTAATTTTCAATTTAAGAGAAAAAAAATGGTTAAACTAAGGGCGTTGTTCCGTGAAATAACATACGATTTGACAACTGTAATTTAAAGAAACTTCAAATACTATTAATTTGTATTGTAACTTTTGTATTAAACATTAAAACATCTGTAATTTAAAGAACACATGTAAAAGATATTTAGGAATCAATATATGTATGTTTCAACGATTAAAAGAGCAAATTATGATGACTTTTTACTATAAAAATTATATATATGATGATTCACTCAACTAATATATAGTGCCCTAGGTGACCTTCTGGTTTCTTTTCAAATATTGACTGAAATATATCAAAGACATTTTCTCCATTAAATTTCGAAATGGCTTTTAATACATTGCTCAGCACATGTTTAAGCCCAAGCGTGACACTGTTGTTGACTTTGTCACTCTATGACAGAGGTCGAACGGGTTTCAAGCTAACCCGAACTTTCCTCTATTGACCTAATTTGAACGTTCAATCAATCAAATAGTACACACAATATATCACGAGAAGCAGCAGAACACTTCAATAAATTTTCATACAGTGGTATACAACTGTTGACTGTATGTAGATTAAACAAAAATAAAAAGGTTCTTAACTATTTTATTCAAGCGTTAACTTTCATCTCTATATTATTTGGAAGAAACATCCGATAATAACATTAAATTAGCTTTGGAAGAGGGAAATGTCATACCGCGATGGAATCACAATGTTACCCAGATTTTCAGATAAAACAAAAGTATGAAAATGATCGCATTTTGATCCTTGGCTAAATAAGAAGCCTTTACAAATACAAATGCATTATTTTTTTAATTTATCAAGTAAATAAACCAAACAGACAGCAAACAATATAGAAATATAAAGCAGCTAAAATTCATAAGACACAAAAGAACTAATACGACACATATTCTAATTCATGTTTTAACGCTAGTCCTTTGTGACTTATTTAAATTATAAATTGTTTTAGTTATAAGTACTACGATCTACTGGAAGTTATCAACGTCTAAAAAATGAAAAAAAAATCGAGACGTCATTATTCCTAAGAACAGTTCAAACTAGTATCTCCTACAAACCAGTTAATGCATCCAACTTAGAGGTGTTAAAGGCTAACCTTGGAGTTAGACCAACCAGTTACTAGACATAGAATCCCTAATGTATGGTTTTAACTGTACAAGAAGTTTTAAATTTAAATAGAATAGGGGATTACATCTATGTGTGCGTGGCATGCGTATCACATAGTTATACACTGTTGACAACGACTCCTGTTCATTTATCGACAAGAAGGAAGAAGAAACTATTGTTGTAGTTCCCATTGACGTAATCAGCATTGTACAATTTTGTCCCTTTTCACATCGAGGATTCGTATTTGTTTTTTTGTTTTTTAACTTTTTGGTATCCATTATATTCGTTAATGACGTGTAGTCTGAACCCCATCCAGTATCATTCGTGTAAGTACTCAGAAATGACAAATCAGTAAATATAATACTAAATTCTAAAAACATGTGTATCAATAGAGAAAGTAAAATTACAAAAATACCAAAGAAAATTCAAATCTAAACGTCCTTTATCAAATGACAAAATCAAAAGCTAAAACACACCAAACAAATGGAAAACAGCAGTCCCACTCCGAAATTTCTTGTGTAAAAATTGGTGGATTAAATTTACATGATCTTATAACTAACTAAACCCTCTAACTTGTAAGACAGTCGCATAACTATAGTTCCATGTCTGATGATATTGACCAAATTTGTGAGAAAAAAAATTAAAACATACTAGTTAAAATGTCAAAGATTTGGGGTACAGCAGTCATTAGAAAAACAAATAACTATTTCAACAAAAAAATGTATTTAGATACTCCATAGACAAAGAAAATAAGCAAAAATGAAGGTAAAAAATACAATAAAGTCCATAGCACAATTACACAATAGTGGGATGCATACATACTGCAAAATAAAATAAAAATTGCAACTGAAATATATGGTAGTTAAAATTTTAAAGTTATTACTTGGTTGGATTTGGCGTTATTGTTTTTGCTCGTCAGATTTGGTTTTGTGGAATTAAAACAATACCGCGTAACACACCACTTTCAGGAAATAAATTGTGCCAGCAGTATCATATTTATTGCGAAATATTGTTAAATGACAGGAAACTTGAACGCACACTAACATGCACATATTCAGTGTTATAACGGACTTTTAAACAGTGAAAGTTCTGTAAGTCTATTTTTCATAATAAAAATTAATTTGTAGATATCAAACCACAATCCGATCTAGAAACTATAGAGTGAGACAAATGTTCAAGTTACAAACTTAATTTGATGTTACAATCTAATTTGATGTTACAATCAAACCTTTTAGTTTTATGTCCTATAAACCTAGAACAATTTACCAGTTTGCATAAAATTTTGTAGAATTCAAAATGTGGGATATTTTCGACGTCATAAAATGAAACTGATTCGTGGTTTTTAAGCGAACAAACGTGTTTCTGATCTTTTCATTGTTTGAGTATTAAAGGGTTGACAAATTTTCATTTTTGAATGTTTGGGATCGTACTCGGACATAATCGAATATTCTTCTTCCTTTTCTGTATAATAGACAATTTCCTATCTACGAGTTTTGAATCCGAATTAAAAAAAAAAAAAAATCGACAGGTTTCCTACTCCTAGGTACGACAGTCTAATACATTGTTAGTCAGAAGAACTAAAATAAGCAAAAACTAAACCTAAAATCAGTGAAAGTTAAATCAAATTATAGCCTGGTAACATTGATAACTAATTGGGACGAGATGATTTCAAATTCACCATTAGAAACTATATGTTTAATACCTTCTTTGTGAGCAGCAACCTTTTTCAAGGAAATCATTAAAGGAAATACAAGCCCGGGAATGTCGATTATATTGGGAGATATATACTTCGTAAGCAGACGTTGCTGGAATGTGGCTACACAGAACTGTAAATTCACAATTGGGAAGCTGAAACCATCTCTTTTGTTTTCGAACGACCCACATTGTCAATTTATAAATGTAAGTCACGATATGAGGAAGACTGAACTTCAACTGTATCTGTTCTATCGTTTATCTCAAGTTCGATGGGATAGATTCGTTGAATATAGTCACCAAATTTTTAATTATTTAATGAGAGAAATTCATCTATAAAGCGCAAAATAATTAAGAGGATACTGCTTACTTCTTTGTTTTCTTAAATAGAAATAAGAATAAAAAACAATCATAAGAAGAGGAGGATAGCTTGTTACCATGGGAATGTCGATTGTTAAAAACACGTCCTCCAAACTTAACATATTTGTTGTCAAACAAGAAATAATGCATCTTGGTATTGTCAGTTTCTGATAATTTTTATTTGAATCAAGTGATTTTTTACAAATAAGGATTTATCCCTCCGTCAGACATGATACTTATAAGGATAGAACTCGAAGCATACGTGAGGAAAATAGAATTTAAACTCAACGCTTACTAAAGTTGTTCAGCGTTTTCAGAGTGACACGAGACCTGTTGAAAGATGCTCTTGTTTCATGTTTTAAGACAGTAGCTGAATAAGAAAAAGATTTCGTGTATTTACAAGATAAACAGACGATCAACCTAAGCACACTAGAACGAAAATGTCGAAACGTTGGGGAAATAATTTGGAAATAAATGATGAAATCAGAAATCAAAGCCAGTTATATGAAAATGGGCTATTTTGCACCTACAAATAATATCTAATCATCACTCTTACATGAGTCAAAATCCTAAATGATTGAGATATAACTATTTCCCATTTTGTTTATAAATAGGTACACACAGTGGCTGTATATGCCTATTACATACATTACCTTTAATTGAATGAGGATCATATCCGAATTCCATTACTGACATCTCGGAACCCGGGGTATCTTCGCGTATTAATGTGCTGCCATGGATTAACACAAACCGCTGTACAAATAATAGAAACACAGCCGGTAATCCACCACACACCATACTGATACAGACCCGAGCGACGACTGAACACTTTACTATGAACTTTCAACATTGATTGACTGTTATTTAACACTTTATCGTACTATTTTAAAATTTGACATATGTAATGTCACGCCAAGCATAAAACACATCATACAAACGATGTTATAAAGACGATGTAAAAACAATGAAATCATGTTGTACATAGTTAATATCCGCTAAAAAGACTTGTGTTGTCATATGCATTTATATTTACTGCAATGATTAGGCAGGTAACTAACCTTAGTATAGAAATGAACCAAGTTCAAATATAGAAGACTTTCCAAACTTCATTTAAACAAACGCCAATTTTGAAATTTTAAAATTCAATCAAACAGGCTTTCAAGAAACTCACATTGATAGTGAATTACAATTAATTAACTACGAAATTATGTCTAACGAATTTATAGAGGCTCTAATGCCGCTCACCCGTATATTAACAATAACAACTTTTTAGAAAAATTTCTTATCCAAATTTTAGGCATATTTAAGTATTTTCTTATCTTACTGAGTGTTCCTTCTGAGTTTCTAGTTATCTAGTAGTAAAGTAGAAAATTATCATTTGAAGACAATAACTTAAAAGTATTGACTATTACGACTTATTTGTAAATGGTGTTTACTTTTTTTGTCTTGGTGATCAATTTCGCAAATTAAAGTTTCTATCTATCTATAATAATGTTTTCAGAATAATAGGCACAAATGCAGCAAAATCGGTTTGATATAATCAACCAACAAATGTTTTTTTTGTCTATTCCAAAATGACCAGTACTCTTTTAATTTTCTTGAAAATATCTTCAAACACTATTTTTTCGTGTATATAGAATATTGAGTGAAAGTGATAAGTAAATTTCGATTTAAGAGGGCGCCACACCTTACCGTTCATCCACTGGTCAATATGACCGCCATTATTGTGTTTCTTGTAGTCAGTACCAAATGTGTTTCAAAGACAAACATGAGTGGATGTGCATTAGTTTTAATCGTAGCTAGTCGTGATTTTACACTTCATAGAACAAATTGAAAGAAGGCTTGTAATAAAAAAAAACCGTTAATATATATACAAATGGATTTGAATTTTAACGGAAATGTATTCTTTCTAAATAGTGGATTTAATAAAACTGTGTGAATGGTCGGCCAAAGTCCGTTTTCAGAAAAAAAGATGGCGAGAAATGTCTATCAAATTTTTCACGATACGATTGTTGTTTAAATTCAAATTGATTGTATATGTATGTAAATCGTACTACTACGAGTGTCTTTGAAAAGAATATGAAATAACAGAGCATTCCGGTAATCCCACACAAATAACCTATCGCTTGACAAGAATGAGATTTGATGAATCAAAAGTCCTCCGAATTATAAACTTACCCCATAGTATCATAATACCAGCTTCACCTGCATATGGGTAATACACTTTCCAACTAACTCGGTATTCAAGAGCTTACACTTGCTACTCAGACTTTATAAAACGTCACCAGTGACTGAGCAGAAAGTTGATGGACCAGGGTTTTTTCAAAGAACATTTCGTTCTTTAAAAAGAAAGTGTATAGGAAGATACCAAGACCTTGTTGATAAATATTCGGTATCAAATAATACTTTATGGGATTGAAGTAAATGTTATAGATACTGACGTTGTTAATCATCTTTACTATGTGTTAGATTGTTCTTTTTATTTGTCTTTGTGTATTATTAACCTTTGCTCAATAGTCCAATTGAGTTATTGTGATATGGACATTTTTGTATTCTTGTCTTTATTTTTTTCCTTATAACCTTTTCTATAGAGTGTCAATATGCTTTCATGTTTTTCTTTGTTGAAATAGTTATTTGTTAAAATAGTGGTTACGATTATAACTCAGTGTTAGCTGGTCGATCCTATTTTATGAAAATTTTACCTATCATGTCTGCTTGTTTTACTTGCACATTGTTGTCAATATAATGCAAGTTTGACAAATGATATCGGATATGTTCCTTACGTCGTAACTACAATCCATCCCCTTCCCTTTCATGAATGTGACCTTTCGAATTTATTAGACTATTTACCGGATTTGTTATCACATAAGCAACACGACGGGTGCCACATGTGGAGCAGGATCTGTTTACCCTTCCGGAGCACCTGAGACCACCCGTAGTTTTTGGTGGGGTTCGTGTTGTTTATTCTTAAGTTTTCTATGTTGTGTCATGTGTGCTATTGTTTGTCTGTTTGTCTTTTTTTTTTAGCCATGCCGTTGTCAGTTTGTTTTAGATTAATGAGTTTGACTGTCCCTTTGGTATCATTCTTTCCTCTTTTATGCGACTGTCATAAACGTGAGAGATCTAAATAGCTATAAAACCAGGTTTAAACAACCATTTCTAAAAAAATGTTTTCCATTCGTTTGAGCGTTCGATTTTACCATTTGAAAAGTAATTTCCGTTTGTAAGTTTGTTGGGAATAGTTATCAAAGGTAACAGGATTATAATTTAGTACGCCAGACGCGCGTTTCTTCTACACAAGACTCATCAGGGGGTCCGAGAACACAATTAATTCGTAGTGCATTTCTTTTAGAACATAAATGAAAATTAAAAAATCCCACCTGCGCATTCTCAATGAAACTTTTACAGTGTGTTGTACTACTTTTGGGACAAATTATATCAAAATTATAGAAAAATTCATCGTCTCTAACTCAAAATATGGACAATTTTATCTTTAGGGCGTCTTGAAATCTTTTGACAGGTTCCGAAGTGCTATTTTTCAACCTTTTTCACCTGGACCAAATCACTACTTTCCTTTAAAATTCTGGACCCTAATTTTTTCACAGTGTAATTTCACCCCCCTACTTACAATTTGAGGCATTAAACATGGAGAAATAAATTTGGAAGGGGTATAAAAAGTAATGGCAAGTAACCCACTGTTAACACTAGGGACTATATTCGTGGACAACGAAAATCAAGGGACGACAATTGTGGTCTCGGACCAGTGACGCTCTTATCAAAATATTTATAAAGCCAAACAAGTAAAAAGTTGAAGTTGGGAAGTCGTTTTTTTGGTATTTTATCTTTTGCTCTTAGAACTGATGAAGAATACAATTTGTAATTCCTTTGTTTAAAGCAATTTCTGATTTACTGTAGCTATTTTAATTATTGGTGGGGTTTGTTTTTAAGAAAAGGCTACGTTCTACTGAAACTAAGGTTGGGATTCCCTTTGCTTAAATTAACATTGTACTATTTTGTGCCTTTTCACATTCAAATTGCTCAATTTATGCATTTCGCTACTTAAAACCTATGGTATCCAGTATATTGGTCAAGAACATGATGTCTGTTCAGCATCCGGTATCAGTCGTGTATATTTTCAGAAATGACGCAACAGCTTACGCCGTACAAATTCTTAAAAAAATGTGTGTAATACCATAGAATTTTCTGTTTCTAAAATGTAAGGTGACTTAATTAGTTTTCACAGGTAATTACACGTTACATCATACTGTTGATTTGTAATCAAAGTAAGTGTTCGATGTAAAAGTGTTACTAGCTGGATTAGAAACACAGTTTTAACAGTATTTGGCCACAGCTTTATTACAAACTAAAATTTATAAACACATATAACTAGACAAACAGTTTAAAAGATATATATATACATATATATATCAAGCAGATAGATAATTAAACGAACGTAGTCCCCTTTCATATTGGCAGACTACAAAAGATAACTAGATAACTAACTAGATAGGTAACTAAATATTTACAACAAATGAAGCAACTTATAAAATAAAATGAATCCTGGGGTACAGAGATTCGTAATTTTTCGCGTGGTGG
Organism: Mytilus edulis; assembly: GCA_019925275.1. Classification (NCBI taxonomy): domain Eukaryota; kingdom Metazoa; phylum Mollusca; class Bivalvia; order Mytilida; family Mytilidae; genus Mytilus; species Mytilus edulis. Next base: position 7,185,529 of record CM034353.1, read on the forward strand.
GTCCTGGGATACAGAGACCCCAATATCAAATGTTTTGGATGCTAATTGAAAGCATATCTAAAGTAAACGCAGCGAAATGTGCCAAATTGACCAAGGCAGTCTTAAATGACTGACGGTTCAACCGCCATTCCAAGCGGATAGAGCTGCGTAAAAGCTGTGGGCCAAATACAATAATTATATAAAATATAGAGATACTATACATATCTAATAAAAACTGAATTCAAATTAATATCTTAAAAGTTCATGATTTATATTCGGGAAAAGTGTGTGGTGAGTAGACAAGGACAGCCTCTAAAGCGCATTGAATTGTGTTTAGAAAAATGTAATTACCAATATCAGTCAGATGTACACCATCTTGACATATAAATGTAGAATTAGGAGATATATCTGGGTATCGTATGTAATATCCCCCTTGGCGAATGATATAACTTGCTAGAGAGCTGTTTATTCGCTGCATGGATCTATCCATTGCATCAGTATCAGCGGAGTAACGACAAGTGAGTCTTGGCAAAATTTGTGACCATACCAATGTTGTGTTTAGTAAAAGTTCTGTAACTTTCTTTAAATAATGTTTAAGTCTATTACGTAGCACTTCTGTCTTAATATCTCCTAAGTCATTTCCCGCTATGTGCATAACTAGATAGTTCGGGGGTTCTTCGTATCAAAGCATCAGCTTGATCCTATTTAGTAGATCCTTAAGCCGCATTCCGCTTTTACCCAACCACCAATGTGATCTAGGCCAAGATTAATGCCACCTAGTCTTCTTCTAGCTTGAACAAATGCATTTTTCACTAAGAAGGAAACAGCAATCCAAATTGTAATAGGTGAACCTGCAATTCTTAAATAGCGGTTAGTCCCACTAAAGTGATTGCAAGTTCATGAAACAAAATTAAAAATAAATCTAACAGTTATAGACATTGTTGTATTCGAATATATGAACGAAATGCAGCAGACTTCCACCTACCCATAGCCTGAATTTCAGAATCAGATAAACCGTTCATGGCAGCGATTGTGGCAGCACCTATTCTGAATGAATGAGAACTATATTTTCCTTGACTTAAACCCAAAACATTCAGTGACTTTTTAAGGACTCCGGAAAATTGGTGTCTAGTGACAAGAGTTCCATCAAAATGACAAAACAATTGCCCAGCGACATTTGGTCTTATTTTTAAGTAATTACGTAAAGCGAAAGCGGCACAAACATCACCAGGCCTATCATCAATAAAAATTGTAGTTCAAGTACAGCACTGGTCAGTCTTAGATGAACGTAAGCAGATTTCAATACTAGATAGATTTATTTTCATGTCGTTATATTCAATTGCATTGGATTGGGTTGAGGCGTGTTTATGATCAGCGGTTAGTTCGCCAACACGTAGAAAATCAAAAAAGGCCAAGGAAAACGAAGCTTGGAAGAGATTAGTTTCAAAATCGTTATGACAAACAGCAGGTAGAACGTTATTTATTTTTGACAATAAATCACGTGTTATATGTAACCTTACGTCCTTTGGTCGATTTTGAGAACGCTTCATTCCCTGGAGGAGATTTCTGACAACAAAAGTATTAAAGCAATCTGTATAATTGTTAATCTTACTAAAAAAAACTCAACCCAGAGATAAATGATTTGACCGTTGAGGCCGCAGTGAATGACATATAGGCATGTAAAATTTGAATCACTATTTTTTTTTTTTTTTTTAATTGATATTTAGCAGAAGTGCGTTGCATCTAAAAATCCTATTTCAGATAAAAATAAAATTAAGAAAATACTTAACTCAGAGAAAAATAAAAACGGGAAGTCCATGATTAAATGACAAAATCAAAAGCCCAAACAAATCAAACGAATGGATAACAACTTTCATATACGGACTTGGTACAGGCTGTTTGAAAATAGTGGATCAAACCTGGTTTCATAGCTAGCTAAACCTCGCACTTGTATGACAGTCGCATAAAATTCCATTATATTGACAACGATGTGTGGACAAAACAAACAGACATTATAGGTAAAAATGTCAAAAATAGGGGTAAAACAGTCAAAATTGTGCTATAACCTTAATCACTATAAAATCAAACAAATACCTAAAATTACTACATAACACGATGATCATACAGTACACATAAATGCAAGAACACCCAAGTATTCAGTAGGTTTAATCCGAGTAACAAACAGAAACATACGTCTGCTCTGTGTTTTGTTATATGTTTGGAAATAATTATTCAGTGGTTGTCGTTTGTTAACATATTTGTTCTTCGTTTATTTTTTTGTACAAGAATTAGGCCGTTAGTTGTCTCGTTTGAATTGTTTTATATTTGTCACTTCAGGGCTTTAATAGTTCACTATGCAGTATGGTGACCTATATTTGTTAATTTTTATGTCATTTGGTATCTTGTGGACAGTTGTCTCATTGGCAATCTTACCACATCATCTTTTTATAAATCAACTATTAAAAGAAAACAACGACAAGATAGAGTTATGACGAGTAACTAAACAAAACCGCCAATGCAGCATACATAGAAACGACCTGTTAGATATAAGCCATATTCCTGCCTATGTAGAGGACATTTAAAGGAAAACTGATAAATATACCTCTAAAATGACATCATTACATAACGGGAATACAATACAAATAAATACAAGAACACCCATGGTGATAATTATTTTTATTTTATTTATTTATTAAAAAAATACAGTTTTGGAGCAAAATATTGAGGACAAAACTAAATAAATATTATATATTTTTAAGAATCAAATCTAAAATTTACAATAAAATAACTTCTCATAACAGTTTCATACAATAAAAACATTTCAAAAGTTTTGACAATACACCTTTTTGTCATCGATGCTTCGCTACATTGAAGACCTGTTGGTGACCTTCTGCTGTTGTTTTTTTTATTTGGTCGGGTTGTTGTCTCTTTGACACATTCCCCATTTCCATTCTCAATTTTATTTAAAAAATACAGGGAAAAGAACAAAAGGCAATAAGCCCAATGTATGCTCCAACGTTAAATACGAAAGTATAATGCCAATTTGTTTCTTTAATGTTTTTTTAGTTGGGGGGTGTCCGCGAAACCTATACAATTTATATGTGTTTATACTTGTATAAAAATATTACAGGCATCAATTACTTCACAGGTGAATCGTTCAGCACGATTTCAATGTGAACATTAACTTCAAATTATTTTAGAGCTCTTCATTGAAATTGGAATTGCTAAATATAGTTTTCAAAGTGAAAAAATACTACGTTTACCAACTAATAAACTGTGTGTAAAAGTTTCTTTTTTTTGGTTTGACTCATTACGCTCTTTAAGCTAATAAACTTTGTCCAGAATAATCCTTATTACTATGATGAACCAGCCTTAAAAAACAATAGGTTATTTTTAGAAAATACTTCTTCATTTATTTCACTGTAAACACAAGCACAGCAATTGATAAATAAATTCTTTGAAATTTTCTTTTGTTTTGTCTTTTATTTGTATCATCGACGTTTCCTCTCCTTAAAATGTCTGATTGTAAACCGAAAAAAGTCTTGTGTGTTGCGTTAAGGAATATACAATATAATGAATTAAAAATGTAGAAAAAAAATTATAAAATTGAAAGTATTGCATGCTTTTGTTGATGCTTTTCAACTCCTGAGTCTTCATTTAACAAGTTAGAACGAAACTTTCGGAAATCATTTGAAATTTTCTACATATTATGACGTAAATTTGTAAAATAGATTTTAATAGTTATAAAACTGTTTACAATTTAAAACGCCATTAACTAAAAGTTCATAAGCATCAGATCCTTTGTGAGTTTTGACCTATGTTCTTTGAAAAAGAGTAAAGTTAAAATCCAGTAGAAAGATGACGGAAGCAATTGACAACACAGTGTATTAAAAAAATTAGAAAACGCAATATGAAATTAATGATATTTTTTTACAGATCGTCTTCTTTTATAATATAGATGTAAAAAAACCATTAATAACAATGATATGTCAAAATATATAAATATCTCACAGTAAAATTTCCAATAAAATTATGCGTTTCAAGTTTGTAAGTAACTCAAATATATGCAAAAATGAATATTTTAAAATATTAAAAGATACAGAAGATATATAATACGTGATAAAAAATATATAAGATATAAAAAAGTAAAAAAAAACACATTTCAAATAAAAAGTAATACAAATAATCAATTCTCATTTAAAAATTTGCATCTCCTTTCATTGAAAAACAAGTTATGAACAAACTGTCTTTGACGGAATACTTGAATAGCATGAAGTTAACTCAATCATATAAACTTCGTGACTTTATACTTTCCTCATTACTGGCTAGCTAAACTGTTATTGCACGGTCTTTAGTAACGATCTCACTCTTCTACACTTTATCTTGGTTCATACATTAAACCTTCAAATACAATATACATGTTTATTTAGGAATTCAATAACTGTGTTCGTGTTTAAAAAGTCTATAACAAGGCAAGCAGTAGAAGATGCCAATGGTATAACCATTCTTCACGCATCTCTGATCAACTTTTATGTTTTAAAAATTATTTACATCGGAAAATACGTAATTTTACTCGAATTCCAGTTTTAAGAAATCAATTGATTTGTCAACCGCCATCAAGCACTTGTAATTGATGTAGTTGCAGTACTTGGTGTTCATTATTATTTACCCTAAGTATCCTTAATTAGTATCCTCTTCTTTTAACCAGGTTAAATCAATATCTTTTGACATTCTTGACTCTTACTCAATAGCAAAACAAGAATTGTTTTGTAGTTACTAAAGTCAGTAAATGATAGTTTACCTGCTATGCATGCTGTCAAGAAGCAAGCTACGTTTCCACAAATCATGGCTCTTACCACCACTTTGGTGAGATCGTGCTTTCGAGTAGGTGCCATGGCCCCTAGGGCTCCAAGCATAATTCCAATAGAACCGACATTTGAAAACCCACACAAGGCATAGGTCGCAATAACCATTGACCTATCCTAGAGAATAAAAAAGAGACATATTAATCAGTTACTTTATATAACTTTATGATTGTCTTCGAATTTCTTGAATGTAGTTTATTCAAAGGAAGTTTTGTCAACAGTACCTGCTGTTGAAGATTCTAAATGTACATTTCATAGTTAATGAATATAATTAAGTCGGTCAAAAATTCCTCAAATTCGTTTATTCTTATAGTAGTTTAACTTATTAATTATGGTAATTTTTGTATTCATATAATTATAATACACTCATAAAGGTTAAAAGAGAATAAATGTGAATACAACAACAAAAAGGGAGATGTATTCTCATTACCTGAATAAAAGTCGAGCTTGAATTCGCGATTTTTCGTTAGTGAAAAAAATTCTTTCATTGAGATAAAATACTTGAAATCCCACAAGGACTATGTAGACTAGCATTGATATAGTCCAAATTAAAACAATTAACTTTTAGCTAGACTATATACATACGAAATAAATATCTATAAAGGAATCTGTACTGATGTCGTGGTAACAAATTACAGGTAAACAAAATTTGAAAATAAGAAAAAAATACCTTAGTGAATGAAAGAGTTATAAAAGATAATGCAATCATAATTATTCAGGGCGCAAACAAATCCTCCTTAAAGTTGTAAGCCAAATTTTGTAATCGGCAACAGAGTATGTATTTTCAGTAAATCAAAATTTTAATTTAACCATGTCTTAATCAGATCTTATAAATCATTTTTAACATCCACTAGCCTTTGTTAGTCTTATAAACTTCGTTTAATTTTTAATATTTAAGAAAATAAGAAAAGGCATATAAGAAGTGTTTATTTTCACCTCAATACACGTACATATCTATTTTTGCAAGCGTACGCTTAGAAGATTTCTAGCGTTTGAAAGTTTGCAGTATATAATAAACGGGGTACAATAATGCACTTGTTTATGTGAATCGAACATTAAAAATACTTTCTTTGTTGGTGTGGATTTAAACAAATCTTAAAATGTGTGATTTTGGAAATGTGAATTAATATTTTTTTAAGTACAGTAGTCCGAGTCTTTTTGTGATCTAAATGTTGATTTTATTTTTAAAAAGTCTTTCAAATCTAATATAGGATTTCAAAATGCATTTAACGAAAAACTTCTAAAATTAGCACCAGATTGAAAACTTGTCACTAACATCTAACCTAGAGTCATAACCTTCCTAAAAATATATTCTGTCACAGGAAGTATTATCATACATGTTAATTTGGTAATATTTTATTTTTGGTTAAAACTGTGACTCATATCTAATAATATAAAAACTCACGTGTGTCGTCTGGTTTAAAAGCGTGTTATATTTAATAAGTTTTTATTATGAAAACATACTGACATATGACATTCATCAATTTAAGTGTCAGATTTATATAATTTATCTAATTTTATACCAATAACAAATTTTGAAAGGATGGACGAATTCACTATATGGCACTTTAAAAGGGCATACTTATTATTTTGTCATTTCTTTAACTATCATAAAGACATGCAAGACGAGGAAAAAATGACGTCTCTTCGCGTATATTGTTTCGTAGGTTTATTGCGTAAACCATCGACCATAGAAAACCATAGACCATCGCCTATGTCTAGCTTTGATTTCATTTATAAAACATTTTGTGAATAATAAGGTATGATATATTTAATTTATTTTCAAAATTAATTTTATAAGATGTTAATGTGCGTACAAAATGGTTCATTAACTGTAATGGTTTTGATTTAACTTTCGATAACTGTGAGTACTCTTAGATCGGTACTTTGAATCTTGAGTCTTTTTGTTGGTAGATGTTTTATTTCCTTTTTTGTATTATGTTGAGTCAAACCTTTTCATGAGGTTTAATCAGATGTTGTGCTATAACACCACTGTCCCAGGCTATGGGGATATTGAGCACTCGCTAACATGATTAACCCTGCCACATTATGTCTTTTGTCTGTTCCAAGTCAAGAGCCTGTATTTCATAGGTTGTCGTTGGACGGTGTCTATAATATTTTGTTAATATATATATTGTAGTTTTGTTCATAAAGCAGGCCATCATTGTTGTTTTGTTGGGATTGTTTTAATTTTTTCATCTTGGGGCTTTTATATCTGACATTTTATGGACATTATTGCAGGCCTTACCGTTACCTACTATTGCGTACATCTAAGTCATTTGGTCTTTTGTGAATTGTTTTATTTGCAATCACTCTAGATCTTTCTATTACTACTTTTATATACATTGTTATATAACGGAAAACCATTTGAAGTTACAATAGCGCTGAAGTGGTTTTTAAAGTGACAAATGCGCGAGTAACAAAGGGAAAATAAGGAATAATAATTCTAGGAATATCTAAATATTAAAGACATGCAGAAAATGAGATTTTAGGTATACATCAATGAAAATTAACCAACAATACAAAAAAAACTTCTTAAGCTCAAAATACAGCAATACCATAGCCGTATTTGGCACAACTTTTTGGAATTTTTGATCCTCAATGCTCTTCAACTTTGTACTTGTTTGGCTTTATAATTTTTTTGATATGAGCGTCACTGATGAGTCTTATATAGACGAAACGCGCGTCTGGCGTACTAAATTATAATTATGGTACCTTTGATAACTGTTAAAAAGATGTAGTGAGATTTCCTTTTAGACAACTATCCACCAAAGTTCAAATAAAGTGGACGTAAGCAATTACGTCCATCGACAATGAGGACAACCCATACAGTATAGGGAACTATAAGAGTGCCTACATGAAATATCAACAAATGAGCTGCGTCAAATAGAAATCGACCTTATGCAAATCAACACCTTGACATCTGTAAACCTATTTCGGTTATGAAAAAACTTTCAACTGAAAGTCTGGGACTGTAAGCAAGTTGAATTGTTATTCGAATGCTACAAAAAGGAACATACTTCATCTTTTCAGAGTTTTTCGTAAATTTATGTTCCGAAATCAATCGGAATTTTGTACATGTACATATTGTCAAAACTGACGGCCTGACTATGTTTAAGATAACAAAACACATTATCATACACGAATTTCTGAAATTATAAACTTCTGTAAATAAAACAAAAGGATAAAACAAATTATTTAAGATATCACTTTGAACTTTTTGATTAATTGATTAATTGAGATAAGTCAATGTAGCCTGTAATCGATAAAGCAGCATTAGAAATACAGTAAATGAAAAACAAAGTATATGAAATACCTCAATGGTTCCTCCAACGAGAGTGTGATCGAAATCCAGATAATGAATATCCCGACCAACACGTGTCCAGTTTCCAGTGTAACTGCTGTTTATAGCAGGTAGTCCCTCATACCATGTAAGGTTGGCCCTATTGCCTATGTATTTGGATAGTTCGTTATAAGCAACGAACTCGTTGATGAAAGTTTTTATTCCGATTAATTCTCCAAGCACACGACAATCAGTATGGTGGACGCCCATTACCCAAGACATAGGCCAAAATACATAGGAGCAAATAAACTAAAATGTAAAGTAATATCAGATATATTTACATTGCAAAATATTATAATATATCATATGTGTCGTATTGTTTGCACAATGCATCATGCACTGGGGTTAGTCATGCTGGTGATACTCATTTGACTTTTTTGTTACGAGATAGATTGTAATTGTTTCTTTGACCAGTATTTTTCAACTTTCAAACTTAAATTTTCTTGAAGCTAAGTACATCATCTTCCCTCGTATAGGGTCTTTAGCTACGATATAATGTTTGTTCAATCACAAATGAAAGTGAAAAAGGAAACTTATCATTCGCTTTTAGCAAACTTTTTGTTCAATTCTGTCAAAATAAATTCAGAACCTTTACTGATTAATTATGCACAAGCAAATTTTATTAGAGGGCGTTTAGACAAAAATCCACATGAAATGATGATACATATTATCGAAACTTCCATTGTATAACTAACATATCAAACTGGTACTACATCCTTCATACCTGGAAAGTAAAATATTCATACTCTGGTGGATATAAGCCTGCTCTCTCTCCAAACCATGTTAGAGTGGCGTTTACAAACTGAAGTAGTGATATAAAGGCTATGAGATTTACAGCAATATTGGCAACAAGTTTCACCGACATACATGCTCCATTAGATGCAGCTTCCACTATGTTTCTTTCCTTTCTGTAATATAAACGTTATCTCTCATTCTATATACATATAAGAAGATATTTTATGACTACCAATGAGACAAGTCTTCACCAGAGATCAAAATGAGGTAAAAGTAAGTAACTATGAACGGCATTCAACTATGACTCTGTGCAAAATGACATACCGTATAGCAAGCTTTAAAAGAGGGACGGACGAAAGATGCTAGAGGGACTAAAAAAGACTAAAAAATGACGAAGGTAAAACAATTCAAACAAGCAAATTAACGGCTTGATTATCTACAAAACAATAAACGAAAAACAGATAGTATATACATCAGCGAATCACAACCACTAAACTACAGGCTCATGACTTGGGATACCTACATACAGAATGGTGTGGGGAAAAACATTTTTGCTGGTGTCAAACCCAACCACTAACCTGGGATAGAAGTGTGACAGTACAACATATAAACAAACTAAAAAACTCATTTGAACATTGTTTTTTACTCAACAGATAATACAAGCTGATAAAAACACAGACCTGACGTAACAGGGAATTTATAAATCTCTCACAACAACCAAAATAAAAAAATAAAAACCCATATACTAGTATGAGATTACTTGCAGTTAATGACTGCTAAGGTATAAGTCATTAACAACCTATGAAAACCTGATGTATCTAAGATAGAAAAAAATACAAATAAGAAGACTTTCTAACAAATGCCGTATGTTCTTCTTTTTGTTTATGTCTTGTTTTGGTAAGATTTATTGCTAGACTGTTGTCATCCAGGCGTTTCCATTCAATCACCTTTCACTTATTTTCACGAGGAGGTAATTAGTTAATTAAGAAAAAAGATGCAAGACTTTTACAAACACTGTCATAAGTGTCGGGGAGAATGTGCATACTGGTTATTAAGATGCACTCAGTCTAAAGGCTAATTAGACATTGTATCTATGAAACAGAAACAACCGTTTTTGTACATTTGACAAACGAAAAAAAAGAGGGATGGATCTATAGTTTACTATATAATATTATGAACGATTCAGATATAACTCCATATCACAAATGTTGTTCGTCCTGGGAAGATTTCAGACCAGTTTTTGATACCTTTGAATCCATATGTAGTTGATATTTAATTTTGCTGCGTTTCAAGTCAAAACAGCAAGCTATATATCATATGATGTTATAAACAATCGGTAGTAAATAGGATGCACGTAGATGATGTAAACATTTTTCTGAATATCTTTACAAGCAATTACATTTATTCTACAAGGAATTGAAAATAAAGAGACAGAGAAGACATTCTGCATTTCCCAAGTTTTGTTAAAATTTTCTCCGATACAATGCATTTTTCGATATATAGAATAGCGTTCCATTAAACCTGATTCCCATACATTATTAACGAATGCCTAGAAAGGGGTTAAAATCATTTAGAAAATATTTATTCAGAGATTTATTATACTAACCCACTTTCCATTTCATATACATCTTTATCTCGAGCCTTCGACACTTTAGTTTCTGGATAAGATAGTTTGGCCATGGCTAGTGCTGCAGGAGCGGACATTACAGAAGCCGATAAAAGATGTTTGGCAGGTACCTAGAAATGGAGAGAGATAACAAATATAAGAAAGCACTTCTAAAAAAATACTAAAACAGACTTTTATCAACCATTCAAATATACAACGTACTTAAATACAGTAGAATGAATACAGATAGTTGGACATAGCACATTATTTTGGACAATTTTCTCGATTTAGACATCACTGAATGAAACATATAGGCATGAAGTGTTTAACCTTGACTGGCTCTACAGCCCTCACACGGTCGGGTCATTGCAAGAAGGCGTTTGGTGAGCATTTAAAATGTTTTTGTTGTTGTCAAGCTTGAACAAGGCTGCCATTTTGGTTTTGCTGATTTCATTTGGGTTTTTTAACTATTGTTGTTGTGGTGCAGTTCACTTTCTTCTCAACGGATCGTATCAGGGCCAGGTTGGTCAGATTAGCAGCCTGCTAACCACGATAATAAAGTACTGGTCGATGGTTCTCTAACATAGTAATAACGATGACAGGAAGCTTTATTAGGACCAAAGTCATAAGTAGACATTGAAATGACGGTCCATTATTCTACCACTACGATACATACCCTCGGACGTCAGTCGGAATATTTTATCCCCCATAAAGGTGTTTTGGACCATATTCTAACGCGTGTATTTACGCCGCAAAACAATAAGTTTATGAACATACTGTACAGTGTTGGATTGATTTCTGTCGTCGAGAGTAGTAAGTCATTGATCCATCTATTAGTAAACGAACATCGTAGATAGCGGATGAAGAGTAGTTGACCCAGCATGTCCTTTCAGTTGTAGTGACTGAGGCGTGACCTGATTGGATCTTGTGATATGATCATATATTTGAAGGTTTAATAGTACTATTTCCTTTATATAATTACCCCCATTAAAACATAGGCAGCCATGACACTTCCGGCTATGGTTGCAAATCCACCTGTCATAATTGCATGGATTTCAGAATTCGTCAACTTTGCCAAGAATGGTCTTATCATCAGTGGAGCTTCACTCTACAAAAGAAATCTCTAATCAACTAGGAACAAATAACTTATATAGTATATATCTAAATAAAATAATGCTTAATGGAAATCTTTACGTTGTTGTTCTTATCAAGCAAGATCCTATCAAAGTATTGACATTATTGCAAGATTTCTTAATCACTAGTTGAACTGTTTTGTTCATATGCTGTTAAAAATTCTCAGAAGATTTCTTTACTCAAAAATATTTTAGCAGTGTAATGATATACTTCACATTTACGGCAAAATGTTTCCTTTGTTTTTTTTGCTGATGGCACCATTATTGTCACAAATATATGGTAAGTATATCTGGTGTACTAATCATTCAAGTACATCTATAGAACAAACATAGTAATTAAAGTATAAAGGCGATGTCATTTAAAATCACACCAGGATATTAATAACACCTCTGAAAAGTACATTTTATACAAAACTAAGACAATTCTACCTATCTACTGTTTTTATCTATAAAACGTAATGTTTCTCCTTAAAACATTGAACCATGCATGGTATTATAATGTTGTTCATGGAACTAAACACTTATAAATGATATCTATCTAAAACTTGGAACATTTCTTATATTTTTAACAGCAAAATATGCAGATAAGATAGACTCACTTATGCAATAACATAATTTTGTCTGCAGATAGTCTGACGATTTTAAATCTGTCTTCCGATAATTAAACCACGTCTTTAGACGATTATAGAAACTTACTGGTATATCTGAAAATAATGCTGATTTTGATCAAATTTTAGTATGCTACTTTATGAGTTACTAGTTTTTGGTGGGGTTCGTGTTGTTTATTCTTTAGTTTTCTATGTTGTGTCATGTGTACTATTATTTTTCTGTTTGTCTTTTTCATTTTAGCTATGACGTTGTCAGTTTGATTTAGATTTACGAGTTTGACTGTCCCTTTTGTATCTTTCGTCCCTCTTTTATGAGACCTGTAAGGAGTGTTATTTAAGATTTTCATAAGAAAAATAGTCATAACAAAACCAAATAATGCAAATAAGATTAAACTTATTCACCCAAAATATGGCACATCCACCTTTAGAAAAAAATGTTATGACCATCCTATCATATGGACTGGATGTGATAATGACCAATAGAAAATCAAAGAACATGTTACAATATATCTACAAAAAAAATCAAAATCTTAATTTACCAGTTTCATCAGGATAGCAAAGTATTAACGCTGAAAGTAACAGTAAAACTGTAACATTACTTGGAAATATTTTTTAATTACTAGTTAAACTGTTTTGTTAAAACGTTGTCTAAATTACTCAGAAGATTCCTTTACTCAAAATGATTTGAATAGTTAAGAAAAACTTGGAGGTCAATGTCTTGATAGACTTCATATGTATGGGAAAATGTTTTTTATTGATTTAAGCTATTTAGGTAATCGATACTTGGTACTACCGAGCTATACTCGAGTTCTCCTTGACATTCAAAATTTTTGCTGATGACACCATTATTGTCACAAAAAAAAAACTCTCACAAAACCCTTTTGATTATTTTGGAACTTATTATACGAAATGGAATTTAAAAGTTATTCGATAATTATCAATTCTTTTGATGTGTTTGAGTCCTGGATTTTGGCATTTGATAATAGAATTTCCGTTTTTTATTGAAAAAAAACCCCATCAAATAACAATATCTGTCTTTTTTTTGGGGGGGGGGACAAGCTTTCGGAAATAGAAGATTCTTTCTCTAATATTGGGGTCCTAGCTGTTGGTCATATAGTTGTCACATGTTTTGGCTGTTATACAGTTATACATCCTTAGCTTCAAGTGGTTGGTTTTGAACGTTTCAGATAAAGATAAACCAAGAAAAGTGCGTCGGACGCGTACAATTTATAAAAGAGGGACGAAACTCACGAAAGATACGAAAGGGACAGTCAAAATCATAAATCTAAAACAAACTGACGACGGCATGGCTAAAAACGAAAAAGACAAACAGACAAACAATAGTATATATGACACAACATAGAAAACTAAAGAATAAACAACTTGAACCCCACCAAAAACTAGGGGTGATCTCAGGTGCTCCGGAAGAGTAAGCAGATCCTATTCCACATGTGGCACCCGTCGTGTTGCTTAAGTGATAACACATCCGGTAAATAGTCTTTAAACTATAATTTGAATTTTTCTATGAGTAAAATTCAATGTAAGTGAACTATATCCGATATCAATATTCTAAAACATTAATAAATTCAAAAAATAAAATAAAAAATGAGGGTGTAATGATAAAATTTTATAATATACTAGTATATCATCTTTTCTATGAGTAAATTCAATGTAAGTGAACTGTATCCGATATCAATATTCTAAAACATTAATAATTTTAACAACAAAAATTAAGGGTGTAATGATAAAATTTTATAATATATATCTTTGTTTATTGCCGATTTTGTAATGTATTCCTTTCGTCATACCCATTATTTTATTTCATTGTTTATATATATATTTATATAAATTGAATACAATAGTAAAATAAGAAAAAAGTTAACAGCTCCATTCTATCGATTGCATCCTTCCATTGGGACTCTTCATGAATATATATATATATCTGCACATGTGAAATTTTTTTACGCCTATATATTGGGTTATCAATGCACTGTAGCCGTCCTGCTAGACCACACGACCACCTGGGCTTCATAAAATTGAAGCTCTCGGTGGCCGGGTGTTACCTTTCCACGTCAGTTTTAATCTAGCGTCGTACTACAGTACATGATATATAAGGCATCGAGATGTTATTTTTACAGATCAGCTAAGTTATCTATAGTAAAGGATCCTAAAAATTAATGTATGATACAGTCACATAAATTAATTACACTATAAGTACGTCTGGGTCAGTGACAACTCTACAACAGATTTATCCATCGGATCACCGGAAGTGATGGTGATACATAGCTATGTACATTATGTATAAACAACTCGTCTAAACATCAACCCAACAATGTTAGATTTTGTTCTTCACTTGCCGGGATTATAATATATTTTCTATGTATAATTATCGGGTTATTTTTGTTACTACTAGGACTTTGCAATGTGTCTGAGTAATCGATGCAGTTGTCATCTTGTCTCATGAAAGCTTTTTCCGTTTATTTTAGCTATGATGTTGACTTGGTCCTCATGGGACTATCAAATTAAATACCAAAACACATACCTGACCTATAAATATGTTTCCTGCAGCGTTCAAGGATTCAGCTGGAGATGTTCCAAGTGCAAATGCCAGACCACGTGCGATATACTTGATGATGAATTGCATAACTCCCAAGTAGTATAGTATAGCAATGGCGGTACTGAAAAACACAATTACTGGAAGCACCTGCAAAAAAATGACATCACTGTTATTGTCTTTGACTTAAATGCGCTTGTCAGCTCTACAAAGAGATTGTAAAATCATTGCAGATATTAACATAACAATCTTCAAAAAGCCGAAGATAATTAAGATAATATATACTAACTAGCAAATGAAAGACACAGAAGATTTGGTGTGCAACGTCTAACAAGGTTTCTAGTTCTGTCAATGATCAGATGTAGTTGAATTATCCATAAGGTACTTACATGAAAGTGAAAACAAACTCGAATGGATGATAAACAAAGTCTTGATTATGGAAGGTTTGAAGATGAGCGCTTAAAAACACGTTTAGACCCTTTACATTCTATACATGCCTGTCCGCGGTCTGAAATATGTAATTAAGTGGTTGCTGTTTGTTGCAGTCTTTCATATTAATTCATCTTCTATTTTTTTATCACAAGAATGTGTCCACAGTACACGGATGCACCACTCGCAACATCATTTTCTATGTTCAATGGACCGTGAAATTTGGGTAAAATCTCTTATTTGGCATTAAAATTAGAAAGATCATATCATAGGGAACATGCATTCTAAGTTTCAAGTTGTTCGGACTGCAACTTCATCAAAAACTACCTTGACCAAAATCTTTAATCAGAAACAGGACAGATGGACGAACGAACAGACAAACGAACGGACGAACGAACGGACGAATGGACAGACGGACGGACAGACAAACGGACGGACAGACAAACGGACGAAGACCAGAAAACATAATGCCCCTCTTCTATCGTAGGTGGGGCATAAAAAGGACGTTGATTTTGTCGTTTGATTTGTTTCATGATGTGTGAATGAGCATTTTAAAGTTTGCTCTACAGTAGTGGCGTCATAAAACCAAATTAATCAATTAAGATTAAAACAATTCACATAAAACATGAGCAATTTCGCTGACCCTTTCCATTTTTTTTGGTGATGATATGTCTATGTTTAATAAATAACATATTAAGTTTCGTGAAAAACAACAGGTAAACAAAACAGGGTACAAACAATGTACGTTGTATTAATTGACAAATATTGTATTTTAATATGATATATAATATCATTCTTTTGATAGAAATAATTTTATATGTATTGTTGCACACATCTTTCATCTGGTTGTATATAATATATGCATAGTTAGAACGTTGCATACATCGACATAGTCCAACCTTTTACTGAAGAGTAAATTTTATTGAATGTAAAATGGGGTCCAGCTGCAAAAGAAAATCCTCTAGTTTATCAGAATGCTATCCAACTAACAAAATGGTTTGGTTTTTTAACTGTGACAATAAATTAAAGCTACTAAATACAAAATTTACCCATATATTTAAAAAAACAATATTATTACACGAAATTATAACTAATTAAAAAAAAACGTTTGATGCAGTAGACGTAACTGTGTAAAATAAGTATTTGCAATGCGCTTTGACTTTGTCATTTTTTATACATGAGAAAGGTGTATTCTGTTACTTTCATAATTAAAATATTCTGTGTTAGTCACTGTGAAGTGGATAAAAAAAATGGAGAAAATTTGGTAAAAGCCTAAAAACGATTTAGAGAATCATTAAGCTATGTGACTTACTCGAAGTTTGAAGCCGTTTGTTCGTTCATAAAAATACAGAAAAATACTTTTAAAAGGGAATGTTGAAGGCCGTGTGGTGAGCTATAGTAAAAAGTAAAATCACAAAAATACGGAACTCAGAGGAAAATCATATCGGAAAGTCCATAATCACATGGCAAAATCAAATGACAAAACACATCAAAAACGAATGAACAAGAACTGTCATATTCCTGACTTGGTACAGGCTTTTTCATATGTAGAAAATGGTGGATTAAACCTGGTTTTAAAGCGCTAAACCTCTCACTTTGATGACCGTCTCGTCAAATTCCGTTATGTTTACAATGATGTGTGAATAAACAGATATGATAAATAAAATAGTCAAAATATGGGTTTAGCAGTCAACATCGTGTAACAATTTTAAAAGGAACAAATTAACTGAACACAATAAACATCTATCTACAAACACATGCAATGATTCGCGTGTCTGACGTCAGAAAATGTTATACGTCACATAAAGCTGTCGTTCAATGTATATACAAACAATTTTTAAAAATTTCACATTGGCAATGTTACCTTACAGGTAAAAAAAAATCAAACTGACGTTTGTGGTTCAACGTATTTTCTAATTTATAATAGAAATATATCATAATAACATATAATAGAACAATAGCATATTGATGGGATCTTTTAAAGTACAGATTCACATTGGAAGAACAAAAGAAACAGAAAAAGACGCATATACAAAACACACCAGCAAAAAAATGAAAGAAATTAATACAAACACATTGACGGGATGTTTATGTACCGAGCCACGTTAAAGCGATATCACATAAAACAAACAATTCAACAGTAAAAGAAATATTAATAATAGAACAAAGATAAATGAAAGAACAATATAACACGTTGTTAAGATGATAAACCACATCAGTACGCTGAGTCTATATTTCAAGATCATCATGTATTATTTGTGAAGTTGATACGGAATATTTATCAACAAGGTCTTGGTACCTTCCCATGAACTTTTTTTTTAGAAAAAGGACGAGACGTTCTTTGAAATACCCCTGGTTCATCAACTTTCTACTCAGACACTCAGTACAAATGTTGGTCTCTGGAGGGGAGTTGTCTCATTGACAATAATGCCACATATTCTTATGTGAAATACATACGATGGACAAGCGTTGGTTCTTGAAAAAGAAACCATGAGCAAGGAGTGCGAAAGTTTTTTTTTCATGAATCAACGCTTATCCATTGCATCAATAACTTAAGATACAAGTATCTTGTCTTAGGGAGGGATAAATCCTACTTTGTAAAGAATCACTCTGATTCAAACAAAAAATTCTCTGAAACCGATATTATCAAGATGCTTGATTTCTTGATTGACAACATATTTGTAACGTTCGGAGGACGTGTTTTTCAACAGACTGTCGGCATCCCAATGGGAACTAACTGTGCCCCTCTACTTGCTGACTTGTTTCTTTATTATTATGAGGCTGACTTCATGCAGGAACTTCTTAGGAAGAAAGATAAGAAGTTAGCAATATCCTTTAACTCTACTTTCCGCTATATAGATGACGTTCTTTCACTAAACAATTCAAAATTTGGTGACTATGTGGAACGCATCTATCCCATCGAATTGGAGATAAAGGATACTACAGATACAGTTAAGTCAGCTTCATATCTTGACTTACATCTAGAAATTGACAATGAGGGTCGGTTGAAGACAAAACTTTACGACAAAAGAGATGATTTCAGCTTTCCAATTGTGAACTTTCCATTTCTAAGTAGCAACATTCCAGCAGCACCTGCATACGGGGTATATATCTCTCAATTGATACGATATTCCCGTGCTTGCATTTCCTATCATGATTTCTTGATAGAGGGTTACTGCTCAAAAGGAAGCTATTAAATCAAGAGTTTCAAATGGTGAAGTTGAAATCATCCCTTCGTAAATTTTACGGACGCCATCACGATTGGGTTGACCGTTATGGAATAACTGTTTCACAAATGATATCGGATATGTTCCTTACGTCGTAACTACAATCCCCTTCCCTTTCATGAATTTGACCTATCGAATTAGACTAATTACCGGATTTGTAATCACATAAGCAACACGACGGGTGCCGCATGTGGAGCAGGATCTGCTTACCCTTCCGGAGCACCTGAGATCACCCCTAGTTTTTGGTGGGGTTCGTCTTGTTTATTCTTTAGTTTTCTATGTTGTGTCATGTGTACTATTGTTTTTCTGTTTGTCTTTTTCATTTTTAGCCATGGTGTTGTCAGTTTGTTTTAGATTTATGAGTTTGACTGTCCCTTTGGTATCTTTCGTCCCTCTTTTAAACTATTGTGTTAGTGCCTATTTTTAATTACAAGTTATTGTAAGCGAGTTTAAATAACCATGTAATCGTGTCAGACGATCCATTTCAATAAATTAAATATCACAATTCAATGGTTACAAAAGTACAAATATTGTATAACACAACACGTCTGTCCTTAAAGATCTTTATAAGAAAATATATATAATGCATATAATAAGTATATGTTTCCGAACATAATTCTAGTCCCATCAATATTTTCTATCATAGGAATTTGCTGTTGTAAAAAGTAAAATCACAAAAATACTGATTTTAGAGGAGAATCCAATAGGAAAGTCCATAATCAAATGGCAAAATCAAATCATATTAAAAAACGATTGAACAAAAACTGTCATATTCCTGACTTGGTACAAGCATTTTTAAATGTAGAAAATGGTGGCTTAAACCTGGGTTTGTAGCGATAAACCTCTCGCCTTGTTGACAGTCTCATCAAGTTCCGTTATATTTACAATGATGCGTGAATTCAACAGACATAAAACATAATATAGTCAAAATATGGGCACTGCAGTCATCATCGTGTAAGAATTTTAAAAGAAACCTGACGTCAGAAAATAATATACGTCACATATTTTGTAAAATACTGTAGTAAAACAGATGAAATCATAATATATTAATTTATAAAACAAAAATGGACAAATAGACTGCAATCATTTTTTGTTTTAAATATGTGGAATAGCCAACAATAATCAGATAATTAACGACCAAACTCACTTTTATTACACAAAATATCCATAATAACATACAAAACAAGAAGAAAAATGAAAAACTAAAAATTAAGAACAACAAAGAAAATAAAGGGATTCAAACCTAAATAGACAAGCCAGTACCTTAAAAAATCATTTATCTTAACCATGAAACCTTGAAACTCCCAATTCATACTATGCGTTTGCCTATTATGTATATATAAAGGTACAATCCCTGTGTGTCTGTTGTATACCCAACAGAAACACACAAGTTCTCAAAACAGTCTGAGAAATAAAGCAAGACAATACACCGACCAACATTTCTTTTAAAAATAGTCTAGACATTGATTTACTTGGATTCAAATGTCTAAAACATCCTCCATATAGCCCTGACTTAGCGCTAATGGATTTTGCGGTATTCCCGCATACCAAATCTTTTTTCTCCGTGGACAAACGTTTGACGATTTATCTGAACTAAGACAGAAAGTAATGAGCATAGTCTTAGAAATGGAAAAAAAAAAAAAACAGTTTGAGAAAATATTTGATGACTGGGTATAAAGATGTCAAAATGTGTTGCTTTGAAAGGAGACTAGGTTGAGAGAAGTTAAAATGCTGTCGTCTTCAAACGTCAGAACGTCAGAAATATTTGTTTTGGTGCTCCGGGTGATAGTTGCTTATGATTTTTGAAGTGATGAAAATACAGGTACTGAAATAAAATTTTGTAAACTTAATCAGTAAATCATGAAATGTGTTACATACTTGTTTTATTCTTTTCGATCGGGTTAATAATATTTTATTGAGATTGTCCTCAAACTTTACGGACAACCCTCGTATATATATAATAGACATTAAAATCGTAACCGATTGGTAGCAAAGAGCTTTCGTCGATATGTTGATGTTAGTAAGACGCAATAGAATTAATAGACGGGTTCTATTCCCAGTGAAGGCATGTAGACATTTCTAAAATTAATGGTAAGTTTTTAAAACAATTCCATTAGTGAGCAGAAATTAGTAAATTGGTTAATTCAAAATGAAAGTCAATTCAAACTTAATGAAATTAGGAACAAAAAGGAGACAAAAGAATATAACATGGTGAGCCCATTTCAGTGACTGATTAAAGAAGCGTTGGTTCTAGAAAAAGAATCCACGGAAAATGAATAGACTGACGTCATCATTATGATTTAAGTTATATAGATACAATGGATGAGCATTTATTCTTCAAAAAGAAACCATGAGCCCAGAGGGCGAATTGTTTGTTTTTCATGAATCAAGGTTTATCCATTGTATCTATATAACTTAAATCATAATAATGCATATAATAAGTATATGTTTCCGAACATAATTCTAGTCCCATCAATATTTTCTATCATAGGAATTTGCTGTTGTAAAAAGTAAAATCACAAAAATACTGAACTTAGAGGAAAATCCAATAGGAAAGTCCATAATCAAATGGCAAAATCAAATCATATTAAAAAACGATTGAACAAAAACTGTCATATTCCTGACTTGGTACAAGCATTTTTAAATGTAGAAAATGGTAGCTTAAACCTGGTTTTGTAGCGATAAACCTCTCGCCTTGTTGACAGTCTCATCAAGTTCCGTTATATTTACAATGATGCGTGAATTCAACAGACATAAAACATAATATAGTCAAAATATGGGCACTGCAGTCATCATCGTGTAAGAATTTTAAAAGAAACCTGACGTCAGAAAATAATATACGTCACATATTTTGTAAAATACTGTAGTAAAACAGATGAAGTCATAATATATTAATTTTAAAAACAAAAATGGACAAATAGACTGCAATCATTTTTTGTTTTAAACATGTGGAATAGCCAACAATAATCAGATAATTAACGACCAAACTCACTTTTATTACACAAAATATCCATAATAACATACAAAACAAGAAGAAAAATGAAAAACTAAAAATTAAGAACAACAAAGAAAATAAAGGGATTCAAACCTAAATAGACAAGCCAGTACCTTAAAAAATCATTTATCTTAACCATGAAACCTTGAAACTCCCAATTCATACTATGCGTTTGCCTATTATGTATATATAAAGGTACAATCCCTGTGTGTCTGTTGTATACCCAACAGAAACACACAAGTTCTCAAAACAGTCTGAGAAATAAAGCAAGACAATACACCGACCAACATTTCTTTTAAAAATAGTATAGACATTGATTTACTTGGATTCAAATGTCTAAAACATCCTCCATATAGCCCTGACTTAGCGCTAATGAATTTTGCGGTATTCCCGCATACCAAATCTTTTTTCTCCGTGGACAAACGTTTGACGATTTATCTGAACTAAGACAGAAAGTAATGAACATAGTCTTAGAAATGAAAAAAAAAAAACAGTTTGAGAAAATATTTGATGACTGGGTATAAAGATGTCAAAATGTGTTGCTTTGAAAGGAGACTAGGTTGAGAGAAGTTAAAATGCTGTCGTCTTCAAACGTCAGAACGTCAGAAATATTTGTTTTGGTGCTCCGGGTGATAGTTGCTTATGATTTTTGAAGTGATGAAAATACAGGTACTGAAATAAAATTTTGTAAACTTAATCAGTAAATCATGAAAAGTGTTACATACTTGTTTTATTCTTTTCGATCGGGTTATTAATATTTTATTGAGATTGTCCTCAAACTTTACGGACAACCCTCGTATATATATAATAGACATTAAAATCGTAACCGATTGGTAGCAAAGAGCTTTCGTCGATATGTTGATGTTAGTAAGACGCAATAGAATTAATAGACGGGTTCTATTCCCAGTGAAGGCATGTAGACATTTCTAAAATTAATGGTAAGTTTTTAAAACAATTCCATTAGTGAGCAGAAATTAGTAAATTGGTTAATTCAAAATGAAAGTCAATTCAAACTTAATGAAATTAGGAACAAAAAGGAGACAAAAGAATATAACATGGTGAGCCCATTTCAGTGACTGATTAAAGAAGCGTTGGTTCTAGAAAAAGAATCCACGGAAAATGAATAGACTGACGTCATCATTATGATTTAAGTTATATAGATACAATGGATGAGCATTTATTCTTCAAAAAGAAACCATGAGCCCAGAGGGCGAATTGTTTGTTTTTCATGAATCAAGGTTTATCCATTGTATCTATAACTTAAACTATTGTGTTAATGTCTTTAAAAAATCAACGGCTATTCTTAATTAGAAGGTATTGTAAGTGAGTTTAAATAACCATGTAATCGTGTCAAACGAACCATTACAATAAATTACGAAACTTCTAATGGTTAAAAAATACAAATATATTAATTTATAACACAAATAAAGGCAACAGTAGTATACCGCTGTTCAAAATTCATAAATCCATTGACAAAAAACAAAATCGGGGTAACAAACTAAAACCGAGGGAAACGCATTAAATATAAGAGGAGAACAACGACATAACACTAAAATGATACACACACAGAAACGGACCGAGCATCAGACAAAATCCCACGAGAATAACAAATATAACATCAAAACCAAATACATGAATTTGGGATAGACAAGTACTGTGACACGTCTTATCGCAATGTGAATATACACTCAAAAATAAGAGAAAACAAACGACACAACGTTAAAATGTAATACACACAGAAACGAACACGTTAATCAGACATCTGAATGTTATCTGTTATAACAAAATAAGATGTATTGATTTCGAACTTATTTCTATTAAATTGAAATGGAAATGGAGAATGTGTCAAAGGGAATACAACCACACAAAGAACATATATAGTGCATATCATAAGTATTTGTCCGAAATTTCTAACAAAAGCCTAATTCTAGGAACATCACGATTTTTTAGCATAGAAATTTGCGAAATTAACAGTTATAAAATTATGTAGTAAAACAGATGAAATCATATTACATTTATTTATAAAACAAAAATGGATATATAATGCATTACTTACGGCCATTGCAAAGAAATGGTTTCTAAATGTATCGTCACCAAAGACGAAACCAGCACCGGCGTTTGTATGTGCCAGGAACTCTGTTACACGATCTCCACACCACTGAAATATGTCGTTTCCAATTGGCCACTTGATTATTGCCAATGCAAAGTAAAACTGTATTTCAAGTCCCCAGAAAACAGGACGCCAGTTCACCTGGAATATACAAATAAAAATTGTGATATGATGGCCAATAAGATAAAAAAAATCAATACAATCATGTCATGAAATAGAAGTTCCTTCGAAATAGAAGTTTCAAATTGGGGAAAAAAAACTTTCTCCACTGGACTAAATAATACCTAACGAAACAATGGTATATTATTTGTTCCAAAAGGAACAGATATTTTATGTCATCGCTGATAGCCGAGTTTCTAGATGAAATTGTGTTAGGAGGAACAAATATACGTTGACTATTGGACCATACGCGTAAATGTAACATGAAATAATCCGCCGTTCCCAAGTGAAACTGTGTTTCCTATAGTTCTGGACAATATTTCAGTGTCACGAGGCAACATTTCGTGATGCTCCATCTATGAAATATTGTCTCAATATACCTTGGATAACCTTCCTTTCCCATGAATGTGTATAGATAAAATTTCATATGAGAATATGTTCTTCCCTAGACATGATCTCATAAATAGAGGTAAGATTCAATTATATACAAAGTCTTGAATATCGGGCACAATATTTTGCTTGAGTTGCCTATGGCGTTAAAGGGTGTCATAAATAATGCGTTTCTAAAAATGAAATGTTGACATCATATACAAAATCTTATGGTAACCATTATAACATGATTAATGAAATAAAGTGAATTCGACTCCTCCAAAAGTTATAATCATTGTTGATAGTTATCAAAGGTACCAAGATTATAATTTAATACGCAAGACGCGCGTTTTATCTACATAAGACTCATCAGTGACGCTCAGATAAAAACTTTGTTAAAGCCAAACAAGTACAAAGTTGAAGAGCATTGAGGCACCAAAATTTCAGAAAAAAAATATTTGAAAACAACACGTTTGATAATTTCATGCGTCCGAAGCACTTTTCTAGAGTTACCTTCATCAGGAACGCTCAAAGCCAAACATTTGAAATGCCAAAGATGTATAAGTACCGAAACCGTTGTCAAAAAGACCTAAAATAAATAGACAAATTCATCCAAAGCCAACTTTGCCTGAGGGAGTTGAAACCTTAGTTTCTAAATAATTTATAAATTTATAAACGGACAATTTTAGAAAGTTTGTTAAATCATGTCAGTACCTAAATACTGACTACTGAGCTGATGATACCCTCGGGGACTGATAGTCCACCAGCAGAGGTATCGACCCAGTGATGTAAAAAAATTAAAACAACACGTTTAATAATTTCTTTCGTCCGAAGCGTCTTCTGAATACTTTTTAGTATTTTTTTTCTTTTTTAAAAAAATTATGCCAAATACGTCTGAGGTAATCTATTCCGGGGATAAGAAAATCCTTTGTTTTTCGAAAATTCAAAGTTTTGTAGACAGGAAATTAAAAAAATAACCATATAATTGATATTCATGTCAACACCACAGTGCTGACTACTGGTCTGGTGATACCCTCGGAGACGAAACATCCACCAGCAGTGGCATCGACCCAGTAGTGTAAATAGTTATCAAAGGTACAAATAATAATTCAAAATGTTGAACAAGATAGAAGGAAGTTGATTGGATTATATGACGTTGTCTAAGCTGAAGTGTGTGTATTTACCCGAGCTGGATTGTGTGAAGTAACGTAGAAAACAACAACAAAACAAAAAACTCCAAGAAGGGATATAAGATTGTCTACTTCCTTCAATATCACCTCTACAATAATGACAGCTATGTTTCCACCAATAGCCAGGATTATGAAACATATGTGTATTCTGTAAAAAAAAGTTTAAAAAATTTATAAATACTTAAAAATAATTATTAACAGTTGAAGTTTAAATAATACCAAATTAACTGCTGTCCCATTCATTTTGGCTTCTATAAGAGCATAGATGATTTTTTTTAATTTATTATTTTGGTATTTACCGTATTGAATAATTGTACATATCTAAGCATGCAGACCAATCGCTATAAATGTTTTACGCTGCATGCTGTGAGTGATAGCCTTTTATTTCTCATACTAAGTCTTTCATTTGTGCAAATTGTGTGTAAAAAGAGAATTTTAATGATTACATATTTTTTGTAATATAAAGTATAAACAAATAAGTTTGTCATAGAATGTGTTTGACTACAGTGTGTGACAAAATTTTTCATTTAAATCACTTTATTGTTTGTTTGATGTAAAAACCCGACGATAATGTAACACACACAGAAACGAACTATAAGATAGCAACAACCATTTTCCTGACTTGGTACAGGACATTTAAGACAAAATGGTTGGTTGAACCGGGTTTCGTGGCTAGATAAATCTCGTGCTTTTATTGCAATGTTAAATAAAACACTAAAAGGACAATTTTACATGACAGGACACCATTACAAAAAAATGCAAGAACATTCAAGTAAGAGAAATACACGAATAAACAATACAATAAAATATTTCGTCATGCTAATAGTTATCAAAGGTACTAAGTCAGTAACCTGTTGTTAAATAGCTGTCGTTTGTTGGTGTGGTAAATAAGTGTTTCTCGTTTCTCAACTTTGAAATAGATTAGACCGTTGGTTTTCCTGTTTGAATAGTTTTATAGTAGTCATTTTTTGGCCTCTTTATATCTTGCTGTTCTGTGTGAGCCAAGGCTTCGTGTTGAAGTCCGTACTTTGTTCTATAATTTCTATAATTTGTATATTTTGACTTTGATGGAGAGATGTTCGATTGGCACTTTTACCACATCTGTTTATTTCTAATTGTACATTTGCAACAATACTAACATCTATAACCTTATAATAAGTTTCACTTACATGAAGCCATATTTGCCCATAAATTGCTCAAATTCCCGTTCGAAGCTGGTGAAATCAAGTTTAATAAATGTAGTCAGTAGTGTAAGTGATATCCCTATCACCAGTAATATTGTTATGACAATCAATCGGATAGATCCTTCTTCTGTTATTTTATCGTTTACAGTCAGGTAGTACATACAATAAATAAAATAACCAAAGTATGCTAATAATAGCACCAAATATATTGTATACCACACGATATTGTGATATTCCTTGTAGATATCAGCGACAATATTCTGGATAAATCCAACAGCGTTTGAGCAAGCGTTGCCTTCAAATTCGTCGTCATCGTGTTCACCATCGATGTCTGTCTTAGGGTCTGATTTTTTGTCAAGGTTTTGCTGAATAAAAGGAAACAAATATCAACCAGATGTAATTTGATATATCAATTAATCCAAATATCTGTATATAGTTTACGGCCATGTCGTTGTCAGTTTATTTTCGATTTATGAGTTTGACTGTCCCTCTGGTATCTTTCGTACCTCTTTTACGGGGATTACTATTCATAAAATTTATAAAATTATAGCAGCGAGCCCCTGTGTCAATTTTTTTGGTGGCGAGTGAGCAGAGGAGCTACCAACAAGTTATCATGGTGTCGATCGGTAGATATATTACCACATACACGAAGCCAACCCAATTTATATGTTTATCTTATAATTTTTGGTTTTCTCCTAGACAGATTTACGATTGTTTTTACTTACGAAAGTAAGCTTGATAAACTTTTTCAAGCAAAGCTGACCTTTTATTGTTTACACTGTTCTAAAGTTTTGTTGTTCTGCTTTTTATAGCGCATTTTATTTCACAATGTAAGCTGGATTCTCTCATTAGCTTATGAAAAATCTAATTCACTGCTTTGTCTGCCTATCAACAACATAATCAGCTATCTAAAACTTTTGCGTTGAGTAGTCCTATAAAACTGTTGACATTGGCACTAAGCCTTAATCATGATACTTAAGACAAACCTCTGATCCTTCATATGCCTTATTCATGTAAGCTTCACCAGATCCATTTTTGATTTGGTTATCAGGATCTATAACGTGCACATGACGTAGTTGTATGCCGTCTTTGTCCATAATCTATCTGCAAGTTAATACATAAAGGTTTAGAAAATCTAGCGAATGAATGTTTGGCCCAAAGCATATTTGATGAATCAAAATTATAAAAGTCTCTTTGAAGTATTCATGTTTGTTGCTCTCATATATAAATGAATACTAAAATTATTAAATATTAAAGAAGAAAGAATTTTCAAATTTATCATTTTTGACATACACCTTGTTTTCGAAAAGGTTTTTGCGCATTGCTCCACACTCTTCAAAGATATTCATATTTTTAGTGGTTTATGAAATATTTGCCTATTTTCTAAAACCGTTGCATATGTGATTCAAACTTTCGACGAAATTTTTCAGAAGCTATTCGAGAATTCATTTCAATTTGAAAACTCATTCAAGTTGTTTATATTTGACTCACTTATGACTTCAATTTTGTTTGCAGCTATAGTATATGGCTGGTTATTTTAACTGTGTTCAGTATTTTAATTTCTAGAATAATTCTCAAGATTTTAGACAAAAACCTTACACTTCTACAAGGATTCGTCTGATAATTTGGAGAAATTTTAGACAATTACTTTCATCTTATCCAAGTGTTCTTTTTTTTTTTAGATTAGAATTTAGGTGAAATTGATACAGCTGTTTTAGAAGAAGGTTCAAAAGGATTTGGACGACCAGCGACGACGGAAGCAGGTGAAGGCAATATCTTACATGACAAAAATAGTGCAGATGAGGATGAGCAGAAAACTAATTCATCAAAATAATTTGTTTTACATAGTCAGATTGTAAGTAAATGTAAACAAAACACTGGATAAAAATATATACTCAATTTAGTTTTGAACAATGCCTGTTTAACAGAAATATCATATGTTATATCAGATTTCTGATCTACGTTACTTCATCATTATAATACAATGAATGTATGCACTATTTCCGACTGTGTTCTGTAAAAAATAGTCATGCAAGAGAATACAAATATTTTAAAGGTATTTGTTAATGTCGCATATGATTGCTTTAAAACTGTTTTATTAAAATAAGATAGGTATGCTATTTAAAAATAAATGCCTTATTTACTCTTACAAATATGCAAATAAAAATTGTGTGTTTATAACATCAATAAACTTAGTATTTAGATCAGTGAAACATAACAATCCACAATATAGTTTAAGACCACTTTATTTGTTAACTTCGAATTGAAATATTTTCAGCATTAAACATTGTTCTCTGCTTTAAAGTTATAATTGTGTGTCCTGTTCAGAACTCAGCAACAACATTATGTTTAAAAAAAAAAAAAAGAAGATGTGGTATGATTGCCAATGAGACAACCGTCTCCACAAGAGACCAAAATGACACAGAAATTAACCACAATAGGTCACCGTACTACCTTCAACAACGAAGAAAGCCCGTACCGCATAATCAGTTATAAAAGGCCCCGAAATGACAGTGTAAAACAATTCAAACGAGAAAACTAACGGCCTTATTTATATACAAAAAAATGAACGAAAAAACAAAACAAATATGTAACACATGAACAAACGACAACCACTGAGTTAAAGGCTCCTGACTTGGGACAGGCACATACATACGTAATGTGGCGTGATTAAACATGTTAGCGGGATCCCAACCCTCCTCCTAATCAGGGACAGTGGTATAACAGTACAACATAAGAACGAACTATAAATTTAAGTTGAGTTGGAAAATTTCTCATAGTTGCAAAAGGAACCAGTTTTCCCTGGCCTCCCTTCTGAGTGTTGGTTTTCGTTTATCTGTGATGCCTAGAGAGAACAACTGTCAAAAGTCTTGTTTGAGACTATCAGTGTCACATTTCTTGCGCGATATGGGACTTAAGCTTCAATGAACAATGACAGTGAACTGTCCATAACTTTATGTTTGAAAAGCAAAACTCTGATCTAGCATTTTTACCTTTATTATCATGGCAGTCATATTTAAATGAACTTTTTATTAGGAGTCCCACTTACCGGTGCTTGTAATATTAAACTTGTTTGTGTCTCATAAATGGCGTACAAATCATCAGATTGTGTTCATATGTTGAATGTACAGATGCACGTTTTTAATACACTTACTTAAAATCAAACTGGATATATTACTGTTTATCATTTTATTCTATTTTTAATTTTAGACCTCTTCTTTCTCCCAGCTTGTGGAGTTTTTTTTTTTTTTTTTTTTTATAGCAGTCATAAATACATCCACAAACACTTGTATAATACCTTTAGATGTAAATCATAGTGTAGATGTGGGTTTATTTGCAAACAAATACATCTCTTATTTATTTAGAGATATTTCACCTGAAAACGATTCATTTTCTTTAGAAGATTATGTAAATTTCAAACTTGATACACCGTACATGGTGGTTTATAACAAAGTATAGGTGTTATAATGATATGCTTGTGTGATTCGTTGGCCATTTAACTCTTTAATGGAACATTTCATGTCAAAACAGTCACATTATATCAATTGTCTACCTATCTGAAAGATATATTTAACTTTAATGTTTTTGGGTCAGTCTTTTATCCCCACATAATCTACATTATAGTAAAATTGAGAATTGAAATGGGGAATTTGTCAAAGAGACAACAACCCGACCAACGAACAAAAACAGAAAAAGGCCACCAATATGTTTGTTTTTGTTTATTTAATCTTAAATGTCAAAAAGATGGGACAGTTTCGAAAAAAATAAACAAATTTAAACCAAACCTATAAAGTATTATTTTCATTTTAAAGACGACTGAACGAATGAATACTTTATCTATTGTCCGATTTAATGGTCACGTATATAAAAAAGAAAAGGATGGGAAATTGAAATAGTCATGCATTTTACAACAATTTTGAACTTCGATGATGATTCAATCTCTTTACATTATAGATATAACCCAACTTTATAGAATTAATAACCCGTTAAGTTTGAAAAGTACACTTTTTACCACGCAGAAAATCATAGATGCACACCACCATGCATTTCAGTATCGTTTACCCTCTATTACATATGTATGGAGCAGTTAATGTATGTAAATATATAATGCTATTATACATTACTAGTACTTTCTATAACTCGGGTACTGCAAATCACATACATTTACTTGTACTAATAAGTGTACTTTTATATGTTATTTTATATTTTCAGTGCTGTTCCGATACGGACTTTTTTATATACCGAATTAGTAATTGAGTACTGTTTTATTACTCGGCAACGTGAACGTCAATGAAATGAAAATAAGACGCTCCCACGAGTCTGCGTTTCTTAACTGTAGATGTTAAAAACTATGCCAAAAAAAAAGAGAGGCGAAAGACACCAGAGGAACAGTCAAACTCATAAATCGAAAATAAACTGACAACGCCATGGGTTAAAATGAAAGGCTTTTTAAACTCATTATTTAGTGGCATTTTTGTATGTCATGTGATGAAGATCATTTTTACAGTTTACTTTTTATTCATTATTTGTGGAAACTTTTGAAACAGAAACGTCATTAAATAGTTACTCTGTCTCCCTTTTAAAGATTACCAAGAGTTAATCATTATGAAGTTTACGTAATAAATTGGTGATTCTAGTATGACGTTCTTCTTTGGCTTTGGAAAGCAAAAATATAATCGCCACTGTCCACAACAACATATCAATACATATAAAGTTATGTTTTACTTTATTAAACCAATAAAACTTAGCAATGTGAACAAAATCAAGAAAGAATAGGTTTGGTATCACTGAAATGGGCACAATTGGCGACCGTGAAAATTTGAATACCTGCAACGATACTCGAGTATGGACATAAAAAAAGAAGATGTGGCAAAATGCCAATGAGACAACTCTCCACCAGAGACAAACTGTCATGGACAATAACTACTATAGGTCACCGTTCTACCTTCGACAAGCAAAATCCATACCGTATAGTCGGCTGTAAAAGGTCCCGATATGAAAAATGTAGAACAATTCAAACGAAAAAACTAACAGCCTGATTTATGTAAAATAAACAAAACAATGAACGATCGAAATACAAATATAATATACATCAACAAATCGGTGATCTGGTAAAAGCACCAAAATTAATAGAAACTCAGTAACATTTTAATTACATTTTAATGCTACACTTTAAAACAGTACAATACGAATGATAAATTTAATTTGCATTGTTGAAACGTTGTCATGGAAAGCACGTGCAGATATGCAGTTGGGACAGAAATAATATAAATTAAAAATGTTAGAACCACTATAAAAAAAAAAACATCATGTAAGTAAACAGTTATAATTCCTATGCTTTAACAAAAAAAAAAAGATGTTCAAGCAAACAGCTTTTTTCGTATATAAGATTTACAGTCACACCAATCGAAAGGAATGGTAAAGTTTAGTACTTTAATATATGCTTATTATGTTGTTAACACTGAACTGCTGACCTGAACCCAAACTTGTTCGTGCTTATCATACTGTCATATTTAAAATACATGAATGTGGTCTTGTAGAAAGTAAGTTAAATACACATTCGTGTTAAAAAGACGTTATAAATTATATCAAATGAAATTACATAAACCCGTTATAATTTATAACCATATACGCTTCAATAAATCTGTACATATACACTTACATTTATTTTAAATTTGACTTTCTTAACACGTAAACCCAATCTTTTTCTATAGATGGGAGGGTTTGAATTCAGAAGAAAAAAACACCACACTATACACCTTTTTCAGCATGAAAACAGTTCATAAAACAGTCGCAAATGATAAATACGCAGTGAAATATTATATTTACAGTGGATTAGACAAATAAATATTGATGCAGCCCACCAAAGTCCCAAATCAAGACACACTGTATCGAAAGGTACACATACTCATCAAAGTTAATGTTGGTTGCTGTAATTAAAAAAGGTGCTTACAGTACTAAAAAAATGATTTTTGAAAAAGGATTCTGTTATGATTTTATTTGTACGTCCACAATTTTACGTACAGAGGATGTGACCAATCAGAGTTGACGCGATAAGTTTGGTCGTGTTGTTTTGTAGATCATAATATTGAAGTGTTTTAAAGTATCATTATAAGATTAGCATTTATAAGAATAAGGAATTTGTTTATGTAGAATTAGAATATACATATTTATAAATGAGCATTGCATTAGACAATTAAACTAACGGATTAAGTATCAGCTTACCTTTATTTTAAATGATCACAGGTGAGTGTGTATTTCTTGTATTTGGATGAACGTTTAATTTTTCTTTTTGGTGACTACTCAACCTTTCAGTAAATCTTCATTGATAGCAATTATAATACCTGTAAAACAACTCAAGTGGGAACAGTAGTGTACTATTCTGTAACACACCTCATGTGGGGATTGTGTACAGTTAAATGATGTAAATAAATGTATCATAGTTATTGTTTATGAACAGTATCTTATAGTAAATAAGACGGACATCACTACACCTACTCTGATTTTTAGATAATTTATGATTTAAAATTGCATCAAAAGTAAAGACGGGATAATATTATATTCAGAATAAGCTTTCATAAAAAGACATATAGAATAAACGGTTGACTCAGAGCAGTGGCGAATCCAGGGGGGTGGGGGTCCGGGGGTTGGAACCCCCCTTTTTTTGGACGATCAATGCATTTGAATAGGGACTTGTAAATGGACCCCCCCTTTTTTTTAAATGGCTGGATCCGCCGGGCCCCCTGCAGAGATATGTCTCGCCTATTGGCATTAAACTCAGAAAAGACAATATGACGGACAGCGACATTGCTAGCACATATTGAACACAAGGTTATGTAATTTTCTTGATGAGTAATGTAAAAAAAATATATACTAAATGAAAACAAAGCAGGATTTTAGGAGGGATTGTTCTACGGCTGAACACATTTTTATCATATTTTTTTGTATTATTGACTTGAAATTGTGTGTGTGTCGACTTTGAAAAAAGCGTTTGACTCTTTATAGCAAATTTACTAACTCTGACAGCACGGTAAGTTTACGTTGCATTGTCTGTGACGAACCAAACTAAAGCCGAGTTTTTAATCTACATGGTCTAGAATTATCAAATCCATTTGCAGGTCTATATATAATTGGTGGCATCAATCACTTAAGATTAGTCCAGATAATCAAAATCGAAACATCAAGTTTATTCATTCATCTAGACACATACGTAAAAGAACTCGAGTATCATCTTTTGACAAACCTTTGAGGGTCCTTAGTATTAGTATTCAGTCAATCAAAAACAAGCAAGTCTAGTCAGTAACATCATTGAAAGGACAAAAGCTGATATATAATCTTCGGCACAGATACTTGGTACAGAAGTTATAGAAAGAAGTAAACAGCAGAATTAAAAAAAGAGGTGATGTTCTTATAGCCGTAAACAAGAACTTTTTAGTTCTGATGCATATGACGTTGCACCCTCTTGATAAAACAGAAACGTAAGCGCAATAAGTAGACATTATTGGTTCAAAAATATTGAATGTAAGCTCCTTCTATAACCCAACACATCTGACGAAACCAGTCTAAAAAAAAGGACTTAATGATTAGAAAACCACATAAATAAAAACAAATTTACTTTTATTAGATTGAAGACTTTAATCTCCCTGGTTGTGATTAGATTGAAGACTTTAATCTCCCTGGTTGTGATTAGATTGAAGACTTTAATCTCCCTGGTTGTGATTAGATTGAAGACTTTTATCTCCCTGGTTGTGATTAGATTGAAGACTTTAATCTCCCTGGTTGTGATTAGATTGAAGACTTTAATCTCCCTGGTTGTAATTAGATTGAAGACTTTAATCTCCCTGTTTGTGATTAGATTGAAGACTTTAATCTCCCTGGTTGTGATTAGATTGAAGACTTTAATCTCCCTGGTTGTCATTACATTGAAGACTTTAATCTCCCTGGTTGTGATTAGATTGAAGACTTTTATCTCCCTGGTTGTGATTAGATTGAAGACTTTTATCTCTCTGGTTGTGATTAGATTGAAGACTTTAATCTCCCTGGTTGTGATTAGATTGAAGACTTTAATCTCCCTGGTTGTGATTAGATTGAAGACTTTTATCTCCCTGGTTGTGATTAGATTGAAGACTTTAATCTCCCTGGTTGTGATTAGATTGAAGACTTTAATCTCCCTGGTTGTAATTAGATTGAAGACTTTTATCTCCCTGGTTGTGATTAGATTGAAGACTTTTATCTCCCTGGTTGTGATTAGATTGAAGACTTTAATCTCCCTGGTTGTGATTAGATTGAAGACTTTTATCTCCCTGGTTGGTTGTGATTAGATTGAAGACTTTTATCTCCCTGGTTGTGATTAGATTGAAGACTTTTATCTCCCTGGTTGTGATTAGATTGAAGACTTTAATCTCCCTGGTTGTGATTAGATTGAAGACTTTTATCTCCCTGGTTGTGATTAGATTGAAGACTTTTATCTCCCTGGTTGTGATTAGATTGAAGACTTTAATCTCCCTGGTTGTGATTAGATTGAAGACTTTTATCTCCCTGGTTGTGATAAGATTGAAGACTTTAATCTCCCTGGTTGTGATTAGATTGAAGACTTTAATCTCCCTGGTTGTGATTAGATTGAAGACTTTTATCTTACTGGTTGTGATTAGATTGAAGACTTTAATCTCCCTGGTTGTGATTAGATTGAAGACTTTTATCTCCCTGGTTGATCTCCCTGGTTGTGATTAGATTGAAGACTTTTATCTCCCTGGTTGTGATTAGATTGAAGACTTTTATCTCCCTGGTTGTGATTAGATTGAAGACTTTTATCTCCCTGGTTGTGATTAGATTGAAGACTTTAATCTCCCTGGTTGTGATTAGATTGAAGACTTTAATCTCCCTGGTTGTGATTAGATTGAAGACTTTTATCTCCCTGGTTGTGATTAGATTGAAGACTTTTATCTCCCTGGTTGTGATTAGATTGAAGACTTTAATCTCCCTGGTTGTGATTAGATTGAAGACTTTAATCTCCCTGGTTGTGATTAGATTGAAGACTTTTATCTCCCTGGTTGTGATTAGATTGAAGACTTTAATCTCCCTGGTTGTGATTAGATTGAAGACTTTAATCTCCCTGGTTGTGATTAGATTGAAGACTTTAATCTCCCTGGTTGTGATTAGATTGAAGACTTTTAACACCCTGGTTGTGATTAGATTGAAGACTTTAATCTCCCTGGTTGTGATTAGATTGAAGACTTTAATCTCCCTGGTTGTGATTAGATTGAAGACTTTTATCTCCCTGGTTGTGATGAGATTGAAGACTTTTAACACCCTGGTTGTGATGAGATTGAAGACTTTTATCTCCCTGGTTGTGATTAGATTGAAGACTTTAATCTCCCTGGTTGTGATTAGATTGAAGACTTTAATCTCCCTGGTTGTGATTAGATTGAAGACTTTAATCTCCCTGGTTGTGATTAGATTGAAGACTTTAATCTCCCTGGTTGTGATTAGATTGAAGACTTTAATCTCCCTGGTTGTGATTAGATTGAAGACTTTAATCTCCCTGGTTGTGATTAGATTGAAGACTTTAATCTCCCTGGTTGTGATTAGATTGAAGACTTTTATCTCCCTGGTTGTGATTAGATTGAAGACTTTAATCTCCCTGGTTATGATTAGATTGAAGACTTTAATCTCCCTGGTTGTGATTAGATTGAAGACTTTTATCTCCCTGGTTGGTTGTGATTAGATTGAAGACTTTTAACACCCTGGTTGTGATGAGATTGAAGACTTTTATCTCCCTGGTTGTGATTAGATTGAAGACTTTAATCTCCCTGGTTGTGATTAGATTGAAGACTTTAATCTCCCTGGTTGTGATTAGATTGAAGACTTTAATCTCCCTGGTTGTGATTAGATTGAAGACTTTAATCTCCCTGGTTGTGATTAGATTGAAGACTTTAATCTCCCTGGTTGTGATTAGATTGAAGACTTTAATCTCCCTGGTTGTGATTAGATTGAAGACTTTAATCTCCCTGGTTGTGATTAGATTGAAGACTTTTATCTCCCTGGTTGTGATTAGATTGAAGACTTTAATCTCCCTGGTTGTGATTAGATTGAAGACTTTAATCTCCCTGGTTGTGATTAGATTGAAGACTTTTATCTCCCTGGTTGTGATTAGATTGAAGACTTTAATCTCCCTGGTTGTGATTAGATTGAAGACTTTTATCTCCCTGGTTGTGATTAGATTGAAGACTTTTATCTCTCTGGTTGTGATTAGATTGAAGACTTTAATCTCCCTGGTTGTGATTAGATTGAAGACTTTAATCTCCCTGGTTGCGATTAGACCACCTCATGTCACTAAAACCTATTAACACTAATGTCCCACACCTTCACCACTTCTTTGGTAATACACTCAAGACGACACAGGTCTCACATAAATTGTGGATGTCCCTACCCATAACAACAACATCCCTATGATAATTCCAAACCTACCACTAAGTACAAAGAGTTGAAATTATATCTGGTCTATGTGATCACGATATTGTGTTTGCTGAATTGGCAATAGCTCTTTCAAACTCAACAAAAGTCAAGAATTGTCCCGTTATACAAAACAGAAAACAGAAATAAACCATACTCCGCTCACCTGGTATTTGTGTTTAGATCTAGCATCAATGATTATTTTTGCTGATTTTGACCATTCTGTTGACCCCTTTTGTTAAATCAGCTTTTCAAAGTTTGTTTGAGGTTTTGGCCTAGTCCAATTCCTAAGACACATGCATTGTAGAAATGTATTTTTGGTTAGTAAAATTCTTACCGTATTGTCATTGTTTTCACGATAGTTATATGTGATCCTTATACAAGTTTTAAAATAATAAACTTATAAAGCTACAAGACATGTTTATTTACAATTTTAAATATTCAAATCAGCGAAACTGCTTTCATTTTTTTCTGTAATGAAAGAGAAGTTCCTTCATAATAAATTCCAAATGGAAAAAATATTCTGGAATATTAATTCCACAGGAATAAATATTACAGTAGATGTTCCGAACGAAAAACAACCAGTATAGAATATTTATTCCAACAGATACAGGTATACTGATATTGTTTATAACATAGTTTTCACTTGAACTTCTGGTATGTTGAACACATATACGTTGACAGGTCGAACCATACCAATACTTTATTCGGCATTTTGAAGAAGACAAACTCAAATTTACTAACCTTGAAATATAACCAACGTTTTTTGCATCTTTAATTGGTAAAGCAAAGACCGAATGGCAATTTTTTTTTATTACAAACACCAACCAATCTGACACTATCAGGTGTCATACCACCAATTAAAAGTCCCTATCTGTTCAACCAAATTTTACAATTTTCACAGCTTTCTAAATATTTTACCTTAAGTTTAACTTCATAGAAACCAGGTATATCCTGAATTGTACATGTATCAGCTTTCTACATGCCAATTTTCAACAGGTGTTTAAAATCATATAAAAAAGAAAAGGTCTTCCGAAAAGAGGTACCACTAAAAATAACCCCTGGTTTTCTGGAAATCTTAAATTAGTATACTATGGGGTGCATTAATCCTCAATTTTGAATGCAAACTCATAAACAAGTAAATTTTAGCTCAAAATGGTCTTAATGTATTTCTCTTTCACCAAAAGTTTCATTTCTGCCAATTTGTTGGTTAGTTTAAGTAAACAATGACATCAAATGCACTATTTTTTGTCCGAGTAGGCCTACTTTCTAAATTTAAGGGCGTAATTGGTAGTATGACACCTATCATTGGTTACGCAGTTGGTTTCCTGGTTTGAAGTTTTATCGTATTAACAAGGAGAAAGCTTCAGGCGATGTCATCTGTTTCATGTTTCATTGACGTATACGTGATTCATAATTTTAATATTATAATAACTGATATTCACACCAATGAAAAGTTATACTCATAGAATAAAAAATAAGTATAATAGTATTTTTGATTTGAGGTATTATAACTTACTCAATTAGCAGGAAATGGTTTGAGACAATGGGATTAAAAAATTATTACAAAGTTCTGAAATATTAAATTATATGTGTAAATTGAGACGTAGTACAAACAATATTTTTTGTTAGTCCCCTAAATCATTAATGTATTAAATTTAAATAAACTGACAAAACAGCTCAACATAGGTCATGGATAAAAAGATTACTACTATGTAACAAAATTGAGAATGAAAATGGGGAATGCGTCAAAGAAACAACAATCCGACAAAAGAGCAGAAAACTAATGTTTATAAGTGTGGATTCTCTTGGCTAAAATCAAAAACATATATATTATAACATTGAGTATGGAAATGGGGAATGTGTCAAAGAGACAACAACCCGACCATAGAGCAGACAACATCCGAAGGCCACAAAAGGGTCTTCAATGCAGCGAGAAACTCCCCCACTCGAAGGCGTCCTTCAGCTGGCCCCTTAACAAATCTAACTTGTTATCTGTCACTTCAAATTTGTTATAGGGGCATTCATTTCATCACTAAAGGTACAAAATGCTAATTGGATAATAAAAAATAGCGCCGATTGCATTCCCATATTCAAATGCAAAATGAATACTGAAGTACTGAACATCGGATGACCGCAAGTTTTTATGGATGGTCTTAAGTACTTATCTCAGAAAAAAAATCACATCTCTATACCTGAAAGTGAGGTTAATGTACAGATATAATTATTTTTTTGGACAGGCTCGTGCGTGGATCATGAATAAATGACAGGGAATTCAACCTTACCGTAATAACTATTATATTGTAGTGATACAAATCAGTATACTCTGGTTTGTTTTTATATATTATAGTAGAATTTGTATATCACAGTTACATGTATATATAATTTTCCTCCATTTGTATATCATTCTATTTGACTATATTAATGATAGTGCAGTGCCAAGTAAAATGTAGCTCGTATTGAAACCACAGTAATGTATACACATGGTTGTAAATATATACATTGCACAATTCATGTATATATTGTGCACTTTCTCTCTACCTGCATGTATCTGCAAGGTTTTTTCCCTGAGGTCTATACTAAATGAATGCTTGTGAAGTTTACGTTTTAGCCACTCCAAAAAATGCGTATATGAGCATAAACCATACCGCATATGCTATAAAGGCACCGAAATGACAAATTTAAAACAATGCAAACGAGAAAAATAATGGCCTGGTTATAAACATGCAAAACAATAAACGAAAAACAAATATGATATACAACAACAAACAACATCCACTGAATTACAGGCTCCTGACTAGTGACAGGCACATTCATAATGCGACAGAGTTAATAATGTTAGTGTTCTTCCGATCCTTCCCATAATATAGTACAGTGGTGTAAACAACCATTTGAACAAATCAGTTGAAAAAGGCTTAACTCATCAGAATCGATACCAAACACAAATACACACGTGACAAGACGTTGTAGGAAATTTATACATTCCCAGTCAAGAAAAGACACTAAAGTACATATCTAAGAGTACTAAGTATCTTTGACAGCTAGTTCAAAGTCAATAACAACTTATAAAAAAAATCAAGTACCTCAGACTAAAATATCAATCAGTGCACATCCATCAAAAGTCAGAGAAAAACATGATTTCCTGCAATGCCAAAATATATTTATCGACAGATTGCAGAAAGTGAACGTGCATACTAGTATGTATATGTGTAGAACAATACTTAGTTAGGTTTTAGTTCTACTGATAACAATATCAATATGCATACCATTTAAAAAAAAGTTTTCAAAAGAACTCGAAGTTATATGAAAGCAGTATCATATCAAGTGAATTCAGTTCAGTTGTACAATGTACATCATATGAGCAAAATTTGTAATATGACGAAACATATCTCTACAAAACGGTCGATTTCATAAAACCATTTAATTAGCAGTATGTTTAAAAAGGTTATACAAATTTTGACGGTGACGTTGTTTACCGAGCTCGTAAACTGAAATACGATTCGGGTAATTTTACCGATCCTTTAAATAAGGGTCATTATAAAAAAAGTGCAAATTTCGACGAGGTAATATTTTGAAATATGATGTCATTGTTTAAAACTTTTAAATGTGTCCCGCTATTCTATAGTATGGTAGCAACGATATTCAGAAATATGCCATTGGAAAAATGAAGAGTTTCTTCAATTTTAACAATTTTAGGTCATCCTTTGAAAGAATCGTGTCAATGGTGTTACCAATTTAAAGCATACATTTAGGTACTAAATATTATTGTTTAACATCAATCAAGTGTTCCAATTTGTTGTTAAGGTTTAAATTACACCAGGCTCAAGCTAGCAGCCACTCGCTAGCAGCCACTTCGCTAGCAGCCAGTTTTTAGATATGTCTATAAACCCAAAAGTTGCATAAGATTCAAACGTACTTTAAATGTTTTTATCAATCATATAATCACAAAAAATCTGTTTTTATATATGAGTGAGCAGCCGAAGACACTATTTAATGTTTTTTTTTCTTCAAATTAACATGTAATTTCCTGTTCATTACTTTATTCGCTTTTCATATACCAAACAGCGTAATGCGCGCAATTTTAGATAGTAATGACATCAACATGACATCGACTTTTCCATAAGAAATCAATTTTGTGATATTGTAAGAAATAGCTTTCCATAGTCTCGGCATCCTGTCAAGTAGTTCCTAAAAAGTATCAATAGTTTTGCATTACAAGAATAGAAAATTGCACTGGTGCTTTGCTATTTTTTTGTCAGACAAATTTGTTTTGACAAAAGATTCTACTTCTGAACAAGCGGAATGCGCTCTCATTTGATTATACGAAAGGTTTATTTGTTGTACTTAATGTATGGTGTGCACAGAAAATATAAATTAGCAATTTATAAAAGAAACCTACCTTTGGACCTATGGTGAAATTTTCCCATCTTGGCCATTTGGCCCATTGGACCTTAGACCATTACCTATCATTTGCACCTAGTGGGTAAAAAAGTATTGCCGTAGGGAATTTTTGACAGTCTTTTGAAAAGTTGGGGTAGGCATGTTTGACCCTTAAGACCTAAGTTCGGACCTATGGTGAAGACAAACTATGAGTTGTCCCACCTGGACCTTTTGGCCATTGGACCCTAGTCCATTACCTACCATTTCCACCTAGTGGCTAAAAACGTATTGCCGTAGGGAATTTTTTACACTTTTTTAAAAATTGGGGTAAGGCATTTTTTTTAAATCTAACTTTGGACCCATGGTGAGGACAAACCATGAGTTGTCCCACCTGGACCTTTTGACCCATTGGACCTTAGACCATTACCTATCATTTGCACCTAGTGGGTAAAAAAGTATTGCCGTAGGGAATTTTTGACAGTCTTTTGAAAAGTTGGGGTAGGCATGTTTGACCCTTAAGACCTAAGTTCGGACCTATGGTGAAGACAAACTATGAGTTGTCCCACCTGGACCTTTTGGCCCATTGGACCCTAGTCCATTACCTACCATTTCCACCTAGTGGCTAAAAACGTATTGCCGTAGGGAATTTTTTACACTTTTTTAAAAATTGGGGTAAGGCATTTTTTTTAAATCTAACTTTGGACCCATGGTGAGGACAAACCATGAGTTGTCCCACCTGGACCTTTTGACCCATTGGACCTTAGACCATTACCTATCATTTGCACCTAGTGGGTAAAAAAGTGTTGCCGTAGGGAATTTTTGACAGTCTTTTGAAAAGTTGGGGTAGGCATGTTTGACCCTTAAGACCTAAGTTCGGACCTATGGTGAAGACAAACTATGAGTTGTCCCACCTGGACCTTTTGGCCCATTGGACCCTAGTCCATTACCTACCATTTCCACCTAGTGGCTAAAAAAGTATTGCCGTAGGGATTTTTTTACACTTTTTTAAAAATTGGGGTAAGGCATTTTTTTTAAATCTTACTTTGGACCCATGGTGAGGACAAACCATGAGTTGTCCTACCTTGACCTTTTGACCCATTGGACCTTAGACCATTACCTATCATTTGCACCTAGTGGGTAAAAAAGTATTGCCGTAGGGAATTTTTGACAGTCTTTTGAAAAGTTGGGGTAGGCATGTTTGACCCTTAAGACCTAAGTTCGGACCTATGGTGAAGACAAACTATGAGTTGTCCCACCTGGACCTTTTGGCCCATTGAACCCTAGTCCATTACCTACCATTTCCACCTAGTGGCTAAAAAAGTATTGCCGTAGGGAATTTTTTACACTTTTTTAAAAATTGGGGTAAGGCATTTTTTTGAAATCTAACTTTGGACCCATGGTGAGGACAAACCATGAGTTGTCCCACTGGACCTTTTGACCCATTGGACCTTAGACCATTACCTATCATTTGCACCTAGTGGGTAAAAAAGTATTGCCGTAGGGAATTTTTGACAGTCTTTTGAAAAGTTGGGGTAGGCATGTTTGACCCTTAAGACCTAAGTTCGGACCTATGGTGAAGACAAACTATGAGTTGTCCCACCTGGACCTTTTGGCCCATTGGACCCTAGTCCATTACCTACCATTTCCACCTAGTGGCTAAAAAAGTATTGCCGTAGGGATTTTTTTACACTTTTTTAAAAATTGGGGTAAGGCATTTTTTTTTAAATCTAACTTTGGACCCATGGTGAGGACAAACCATGAGTTGTCCCACCTGGACCTTTTGACCCATTGGACCTTAGACCATTACCTATCATTTGCACCAAGTGGGTAAAAAAGTATTGCCGTAGGGAATTTTTTACACTTTTTTAAAAATTGGGGTAAGGCATTTTTTTGAAATCTAACTTTGGACCCATGGTGAGGACAAACCATGAGTTGTCCCACCTGGACCTTTTGGCCCATTGGACCCTAGTCCATTACCTACCATTTCCACTAGTGGCTAAAAAAGTATTGCCGTAGGGATTTTTTTACACTTTTTTAAAAATTGGGGTAAGGCATTTTTTTTTAAATCTAACTTTGGACCCATGGTGAGGACAAACCATGAGTTGTCCCACCTGGACCTTTTGACCCATTGGACCTTAGACCATTACCTATCATTTGCACCTAGTGGGTAAAAAAGTATTGCCGTAGGGAATTTTTGACAGTCTTTTGAAAAGTTGGGGTAGGCATGTTTGACCCTTAAGACCTAAGTTCGGACCTATGGTGAAGACAAACTATGAGTTGTCCCACCTGGACCTTTTGGCCCATTGGACCCTAGTCCATTACCTACCATTTCCACCTAGTGGCTAAAAACGTATTGCCGTAGGGAATTTTTTACACTTTTTTAAAAATTGGGGTAAGGCATTTTTTTTAAATCTAACTTTGGACCCATGGTGAGGACAAACCATGAGTTGTCCCACCTGGACCTTTTGACCCATTGGACCTTAGACCATTACCTATCATTTGCTTCTAGTGAGTAAAAAAAGTATTGCCGTAGGGAATTTTGACAGCTTTTAAAAGATTAGGGCTAGGCCAATGGAACTTTGCAAATTGAAAGCTATGGTATGAAAAAATCCTGGCGCACTAGGTATGATTACCACGACTTTCACGGACGGTAGGATTGACAGTGTCAAGATATGATTTTTAGGACCGAAAAAATTGTGTCTGATCAATTGAATTGAGGATGGTGGTTGGGGTAACCTAAATTGATCTTTTTAATTGTTGGGATGAAGACATGGATCCAATATCGGACATGGAGTAAGTTGTTGAAAATGTCAAATCCATGAG
Organism: Mytilus edulis; assembly: GCA_019925275.1. Classification (NCBI taxonomy): domain Eukaryota; kingdom Metazoa; phylum Mollusca; class Bivalvia; order Mytilida; family Mytilidae; genus Mytilus; species Mytilus edulis. Next base: position 7,229,670 of record CM034353.1, read on the forward strand.
AGGTATTACCAAAATGAACCACCTTTGATGGTACTCCCGGTTTGGGAAAGATCAGTTGGTTGAGTTGATTGTAACAGAAGAAACCAACCTTAAATATCAGTGCGTCCGAAACCCAAGACGAGGAAGACGATTATCACCCAGGCAAAAAAACTTGGGTTGAAAGGTATTAGTAGGCTGTCGATAGTGCATCCGCCAACGAAAGCCTTGAAAGAGGCATTTACTACCTGGAAGATGACCCCCATTATTGCTATGGATGTGCACTTTCCTTGACGTCTCTCAGATGTCACTGCAGGAACTTATAACAATTTGGACATTGAAAGGAGCAAAAATCAATGTGGTGCTACACTGTACCTTTGTGAATATTAATCCATCAGGTAATGCAGATGATGAGAACAAGGGATACTTTCACTCGAGATTTTCACCGAGGCCACGATCTTAGCTGAAACCCTTGATTAGATGGACAAAAAGATTGGAGTAAAGATTGCCCAGTGAACCTCTGAAAAATGTGGCTGAACATTGAAAGCAATTGTAAAACTTCAAGTCAATATTAACAAACACCGGCCGCTGGGAGGGTCACAGTACTTTGAAAGAAGGCTGTAAACAATATAAAAAAACTGATGAGGATTGTTTTAAGTGGGCCATACTTTCGGCCTTGCACCATGACGAGGTATACCCAAAACATAGACATGATAACACAGTACCACCGTGGCAGGAAGAGCTCAATCTAAAAAAAGATGTAGTTCTCGGTCAGCCTTAAGGGTATTGGTATTGGTCTTGACGAAAGAGGACAAGAAAACCACCAGGAGGCCACGCAGAGCTGGTTGTGTGATTGTTCGCTTGGTGAGGACAAGATGAGGGATTACTGCCACTTTCCCGAAAATACTGGGGCGTAGCACATAACCAGTGTTACCTGAAGTACAAAATGTCAAAGTTTATACCTGTATTTTTCACAATCTGGCCGGGTATGATAGTCATCTGTTCATTAAGAACCTGGGATCGACACCGGGGCAGCTCACATGCATTCCCAATTCGGAGGAAAAGTACATCTCGTTTAGCAAGACATTCCAGGTGAGCGAGTACAAGATGAAAGACGGGGAAATGAAACCCCTTCACCAGAGTTTGAGGTTTGGACAGTCTCAAATTTATGATTGCGAGCCTGAATAGCTTAGTAAACTCAAGTCAAACAGCAGCCTTCAAGAATGTATTTGGTAGAGGAGCGTTTGATCCTAATTGTACCGGGTGATACCCGCGGAGTCCGAAAACGGTCGGAAAATCACACTGCGAGAGGTCATAAACAGGCGTAAGCTAGAATACATTGTGTCACACCGCGAATATTTTGAGCTGGGAAGCAGGCTTATAAAAGGGAAGAAGCTGGACAAGAACGCACATCTGACACTCATACAGGGCTATCTTGCGCAGGAGTGCCCAACCTACATAGCTATCCTGGTACTGTCTAGACAATGGTATCATCTGCGCCGGGCTCGACGCCTGCATTGCGACGAGTACATGACAGATAAAATTGTATACACGGGAAATGTCTGGGACTAAGCCAAGGCACATCTTTTGGCCATCATTAGTGGGACTAAGTGGGAGGTAGGCCAAGGTTACACTGAAGGATCCGAAATGGTATCAGGACTGAGACATATCACAGACTCTATTGTTAAATTGCAGCCGTACCTTTATGAGCAGGCGAAAAATTCAAAGTAATGTAGGGGCACCGACTACAACATCGATGGAAGTACGGTGAACTGTATAATTTGTAGTTTGAAGAACAAGGCACTTATGGTGGCGTTTGATTACTTGACAGAACAGGACATTGAAGTTGAATCACTTGTAATTGACGGTATCGTGCTTTACATGGACAATTTGCCACCAGAACGAATTTCCTGGGTGCTCGCCGTCTGTTCATAGAGAGTCAAGGAGGTCAAGTGATGTAAAATCACCTTCACCAGACATGGATGAAGGCTATGATATACCAGTTGAAGTGCCGGCTATGGACGAAAGTTTTCTCTTGCGACAGAGTGTGTATCCTGTTGATTATATGGATGGGTTCAAGCAACTTGAGTAAACCGAGCAAGACGAAAAAGCATTGATGGCAGCGTTCGATTCGCTGACAAGACCATTTGGATCGCTGGAGGTCAATGGCAGCACGATCAACAAGGACAATGAGCACGCCGGGTGCTCACAGAGAGTCAAGGAATTCATGAATGAAGGTAATGATATACCTGCTGACGCGCCGGGGAAGTCTCTTGATGAAGTTTACTCTTGCGAAAGGGTGTGTACCCTTATGACTATGTGGATGGGTTTGAAAAACTCCAGGAGACCGAGTTGCCACCCAGTGAAGCATTATACAATACCATCACCGGTGAGGGAGTAAGCCATGCAGATTATGAACTAATACGCGCAGCAAGTGTGTGAAAAGAGATGGATATCGCCAACATGAGAGAGTATCATGACTTGTATCTGAAAACGGATGTACTCTTGCTGTGCGATGTGTTTGAGAACATCAGAGATGCAAAAGGGATTAGAGGTGGGATAACAGTCTAGCGCAGCGGTTTGCCAAAGTCAACAACCCTTATGTCGAAGGATTCAAAGCCGACAAGCCCACCAACTACTTGATGTATGCGGATGCTGATAACCTGTATGGATGGGATATGAGTAGCTATCCACCGATCGGTGGCTTTGAATGGAATAACACCGACGTAACCAACCTTTGATACCCTTGCAGTGAAGACGACTAATGATTTATATTGGAGGTAGACTTCGAATATCTCAAGGAACGTCATGACTACCACAATGGCTACTCGCTTGCCCCGGAAACTTTACAGCTGAACAAAGTAAAGATACCTCGGAGACAAACTGAGGTATGTTGTATACTACGTCAACCTAAAACAGTACTTACGCTCAGACTCAAGATCAGAAAACCACACGGTTATAAGTTTAAACCAGATCATATGGCTGAAGATTTATATAGATCTCACCACCGCGCTCAGAGCCGCTGCCACCACTAACTTTGAAAAAGACTTTTTCAAGCTCATGAACAATGCGGTGTCGGAAAGACAATAGAAAATATCTGCAAGATGGTTGACGTCCGAATGGTTACCAACCAGAAAAAAGTGATGAAGCTCGTCACCAAGCTCAATTCTGATCGCCGGGTTAACTTCAGTGAGTATCTTGCAGCCATGCACATGCGTAAGACCAAATACAAATTTGACAAGCCAATTTACCTAGACATATCTAAGACCTTAATGGCGGACTATGTTTACAAATACCTAAAGCCAACCTACCGTGACAAGACAACCATCTGTTACACCGACAGTATCGTTTACAATGTCAAACCTCCAGATGTCTACAAAGACATTAACGAACACTGGCGGCAGAAGTTCGGCACATTCAACTATTCAAGTGACCGAACTTCCGGTATCAAATGAGGTCTGAACAGGAAAATTCTTGGAATGTTCAATGATGAATGAGCCGGAGTCCCCATGACTGAGTCTTGGATTGCGGTCCAAGATATACGCGCTCAAGGTTGGCAAGCGCCAAGCGAAGAGGGCTTAAGGGGTGAAGAAGTGCATCGTCAAAAATTACCTTTGAAAACTACAAGAGATGCCTTGATAAGCACACAGTGAGCTACCGGACTATGAATACATAATCAAAAGTCATAGGCATAAGATATATACACTTGAGTGTCACAAGAGAGCCCTATCAGCCAACGATGACAACCGTCATATCATGCATGATGAAATTAGCACCATTGCCCGTGGCCACCACAAAATCGTCAACCGTAAATAAATGAGCGGCATATGGGTGCATAATTTAGTTCTCCCCTACAAACCCCTTTTAAACACTCAGCTCAAACAGGCTGTAACTACCACGGAGATTCAATACTGTTGGTGTGCGGTCATGCCTGATACACTACTACCAATGGTCTGACACACCAAATGTGGAACCTTAACCACGACAGCTGGAAGGATCGTCTAACGCACTTGGCGTTTTGGTAAAAGCGCAGACGGACAAAGTATTACTTTGACTCTTATGGTTTGCCAACGCCCGACGAAATGGTAGACTATTTGTAGCCTGAGATCCTTTTCAAAACTGATGAACTTGAGACGCGAGGGATGTGGTGTGTGGTCACCTTTGTCTGTCCGTGTTGAAGATGCTGACAATGGGAAAATCGTGGAAAATGCAATCTTTTCGCTCTATAAATAAATGGATAAGTTTTGATCCCATGCAAGACAGTGCATATCCGTCTGGTGGATCGTGCATCATTTCGATATGAACGACAATCACATTACTAGCATATGATATCCCAAGGACAGATCGGATGCTGTGACAAAACGGTAGGTGACCAAGCAGTTGAAAGATGGTATAAAAGACAACAATGAGCTAGAGGCTGCGCTAGAAGCGATCGAGAAATAGCTCTCGAGGACATGAAAAAACACCTTGTCGGTATCGAGAAAAAAAGTGGGAAAGTGTCTACCTTGCGGCACAAGAACTAGTGACCAAAGGATGGTATATGCAAAGAACTATGTGGATCTAAGCATGGCGGTTCTAGAGAAAATCAATACCATCGAATTGAAGGTGAAGTCTTATCACACGGCGGACAGGAGACGGCGCGAATCGAATCTCATATCTGAAGAGGACCTGCGCAACTATATGATAACACAGCAGTTTTTTCCAGTCATATGAACTAGTCTATTGCACATCCGCAGATTTGATCCAATAGTTGAACTCCGTGGGGTACCCCTCCTCTTGACGTTAAGCTCTTTCATCCCTCCCATGTTCTTCTACGCAAGATATGTTCGATGCGGTAGGTGTTTTGACACTCATATCAACAAGGTCGGCCGCCTAGGTCGCATCCACACCACACTACTACACCGCGTTTTTGAAACGTGCCTGGAACTGGTTTGTGCAACTCATCCGCTAAATCATCGGTCCACCGAACTTTTATTTTCTAAATACTCAGACCAAATCGAGTTTTGGTATCGATGATTGGTCCGATGATGCTATGGTCCATACGTTCGCGTGTGGAAGTGTTGGCAATGGTGTTAAGCGAGGCTAGCATAGCTTTGCCACAGATGGGGTAACGGGCGGTTTTATCCTTGTACTGGGCATAACAGAGATCGTGGTGATATGCAGCCTGGTAAACTCGATTAATGTGGTTTGACCAAGCTTTCTGGGTGCAGGCGCTTGTTAATTTAATCTCTGGCCCGGTAAAGTTGTGTCCGGGTAGACGCATTTCCATGGGTGATCGGTTGATTACTAGTAGTTTGTCCATGAACCCTGCACCAGTTGCAGCAACAAACTGAGACTTCATGGCACCGCATACCTTACAATTTCCAACTTTAATCCGTCGCCTGTTCGATTCCTGGTCATTACCTCGCTGGGGTTAACTATGTCCGTCTTCCAATGACATTGCAAGCAAAAGTTCATCGCTATATCTATCCAAATAAATGAACGTCGAAGACATTTCCTACAGTGCCAACGCCCCCAACAGGAGCAATCGCTACCTCCTGCCGCAATCAGAAGGTTTATCATTGGGAAGTCGGACTGTGGTAAGACAACGCTGTTAAACAACATAATCCTGTGCGATGGATGCCTCAAGTACGATTAATTGTACGTCTTCGGTAAATCGCTTCACCAGCCCATCTACCGGGTGTTGCAGCAAGCGCTGGAAACAGGCTTCACTAAGGAAGATATCCTAAACCTCGTACAGTGCAAAGGCAAGTCACCCTACTCGTTGATCGATGTGGTCAACGCCTTACCACCACCACGACACCCGAGTGGTATCGAAACTTTTTCTTCGAGCAAAGGAGCGATGAACTAAGCCCCGGAAACTCGACCAAACCTCATTGTGTTTGACGACTTGATGCTTAGCAAATGAAGAATACTACGTGAGTGATCGCCACAACATTGATTGTTTTTAATTGTGACAACTACTTCAACTGCCCCGCCAGTCTATCCGGGAGAATGCCAAGGTCCTATGCTTCTTCTAGCATGATGCTAAGAATTTCGAACAAATCCGACGAGATCACTGCAACAATCTCACCAAGGAATACTAGTAGTTTTGCATTCAGTGTAAACATTGCTGGTTAAAAACCTATGTTGTTGTAACCATCGATATTAAAAGCACCAAGGCAAATGGAAAATATCGATGCAATTTGATGAGTTTTATAGGTATAGTATCAATAATAAATTGTTACAAAGATAACCCCTCGAAGTACAAGGATTCAGAGTTCCTAGAGTATTTATTGTCAGATATTGAACTGGAGCTAGAGTTCGATCCCCAGCCTAAGAAATACGAATGGCCCTGAAATGTAAATTTGAGTCGGCCCCGGGCAAGGTATGAAGACTGTGTTACAAGTGTGGTTGGATTGTGTTTCATTGTTTATGTCCCGATATGGATGAAAGTCTGTTGAATTGGCTATAAACATAATGGAAGATCCCAACGCCCACCACAACCCAAAATGCCCGCCAAAACTTTTTTCGGTCATCAGTGCAATCACCGATGCAAACCGCGTAAAGGCGTATGTCTCAGATACAGGAATCTTCAGAAGATGGGCATTCGACCCACGCTTGAACCATCGCATATAATCGATCGACCTGGGTCGACTTGGTATTCGAACCAACACTATTGGGGTGTTCGAGGCAATCGAAGGCGTTCACACCAACGCTTAGGTGCGTTCGAATGCGTTCGTTCAAACCCTTGAAGGCGTTCGAAGTCGTTTACACCAACGCCTAGGGGCGTTTGTTTCAACGCTATGAATAAATGACGTTCATCCAAATTCCCGTCCCAAAGCAGCGGGAGGCACTCTCAAAGAAGTTGCATGTAACTAAGCGGAGCATTCAATCCTGTAACATGCAGCACCGCCCTGACATGATTGGACCTTTCCAAAGTGTTTAAGCCTGAGGTTGAGGCTTAGCGGAAAGCAGTTTAAAAAAATCACCAAAACAATTGAAGATTTACCTCCAGTTGTGCCAGCCCTTCCTTCTCCAACGCCCGAGTTTGCCGACCCTCTACCTATTGCACCACCTACAACCACCGTCCTCGGACCTCGAGAACAGCAGTATTTACAGCTCAGTATGATCTCCTTCCGCCGACCACAACCTTGGATTGCGATCTGAAAACGATGGTTTCTTCATCCGAAGTTGATCAGTTACTTTTGACGGCGATGATATTTTCGTGGATGGTGTGAGGTACAAAGAAACCTTTGGCCTCTGGGATCTCATGGTGAAAAAGAAACCAGATTCGCTCGACGCTGACGACCGTGACGACTTTGAAGAGATCCTGAAAAGTTCCGGTGCCATATATCAATGCAATTCCACCCTCTTAAAAACGGCCAAGGCGAACAAGAGTTACAAGGAAGGAAATCGTATCCCACATCTTCCAGAGGGATAAGTTTGGCAGTGGGCTGCCAGTCGTGTTTCTTCCTGCCAACTTCAAGCAGCTTCTCGATCGCTTGGAACTGTGTGCTGCAGCTTACCGAGTAGGAAATAATGGTGTGCGCAACGAAATTGTGTCGATTATTGATGCTATGAAAAAGGATAGACATATCAGCATTGAGGAATATAAGGCGCTTCATCGTAGCTTCCTATAAATAAATGTTGCAAATAAAAAAAGGTTACGCACGAAAGTACGACTACGGTAGAACAGGTTTGTTTGACACAGTAGCCTTGAAATTAAAGGTGTTGAAAAATGTGGTTGGTAAAGTGGTATAAACCATCTACTACTTCGTCAACGCTAAAAATACATATATTATGTCTGACATCCTTACAATCACCGAAGGATTGACTTTCGATGAAAGTCTCCAGGGATTTATCAGGTTGACGAATACGAACCTCAAACTGGTGCCAACCTGAATAATCAAGGTGATATCCTAATCAATATCGAAACCCAAGACTTATTACTCCATCCCGCTGAAAGTTATCTTTTGGTAGAGGGGCAACTGCAAAAGAACGACAGTAGTGCATATGCTGATGCAAATCTAGTGTCTCTCTTTCACAATGGAATCATGTATCTCTTCTCTCAGGCCAGCTTATCGAACATATCAATAACCCAGGCGTTGCCACTTCCATGTTGGAAATTCTGATTTATCACGACGATTTCTCCAAATCCCAAGGTCTCAACCAGCTGTGGTGCATGGATTCATCTACCGAAGCTGAGACCGAAAACACAGGGTTCGCAGCACGTCATGGTAAAATTATCCCCAAACCTGCCAACAAAGGAGCTTTTTCATTCACCATACCCCTGTGACATATTTTCGGCTTTTCAGACGACTACGACAAGATCGTATACGAATTAAAGCATGCATTGTCACTAGTGCACGTGATTCAGACGCCGATGCCATGCACTGAGCCGCCGCAGTCAACGATGTGGCAAAAAATATTCTGAGTCAGATCTCTTGTTTCGTTCTTCACGTCACCCCATCAGACAAAAACAAGATGAGGCTGTACAAAACCATACAAAGTAAAAGTAAAATCGACTGTGGATTTCGCATGAGGCAGTGTGATTCTATCACCGTTCCCAAAAACACACAATTCAACTGGCGCCTATCTGCCACAAGTGGTACTTAAAAGCCTAGATATACAATCGTTGCAATCCAAACCGACAAAAGTGTGGATAAGACCCATGACGCCGCCGTGTGCGATGACGGTCGATTGCGGAACATAGATATTACTGTCAACGCTGAACGCTACCCAGCCGTCGTATTTAAGGCCTTTATTACCCAAAATAGGAGGCTGCAGACATCAGAAAGAAACTCTACAACATGGTCACCCTCCTCAGTAACGGCGGCGTCAACACCGATACCTCTGATTTCACAGGCTTATAGCCGGTGTTTATCATCTATGCAAGTCATCAGTCCGAGCGGCTGAAAGAATCCACGGTGGACATCCAGATACGAGCCGAATTCGATCGCAATGTTTCCGCCAACACCGAAGCATTTGCACTTGGAATCTCCGACAGAGTTCTTTACTTCGAATCTGACGGACACAATATGAACGTCGTGTTTGAAGCCTGAAAATAAATGAACAACATTATTTTTCAGCAATTCGTAGGTAAAACCGATCTAAAGCAGGGTTCTCGTTCATAGTATCCGGGAACCATAGCCAAATTCATACCCGTTTCAATCCACTAAAAATTGAAAAGAATTATGAGATGTCATTGGTAAATCATGAGACCTACTACGTATACTCCATCCCCAACATTCACACAGGTTCCTATGGCATCAACGATGAAATACAGCGACAGCTGCGGCTCAACAAACACAAAGCCAAAATCATTATCGATGCAAATCGGGAAACCCTAAGAGCATCACTAACTCTCGCCAGGCACTACGAAGAAGATTACAAATAGCCGCAACACCGTCTTGGGATTAGAACGGCAAATTTACACCTACGATAGGGCTATACAGAAGGGGAACACATTGTTAGGATCATCAACATCATCAGCATCCAGCTGGCAAATAGCGGTATTATCTATGGGAGCTATGTTAATGGAAAGCAGTAATCCACCATCTGTAGTTTCTTTCCCGGTGTCGATCCTGGTATGAAGAACCCCCCAAAAAAACTGGTGTACTTACCAGTGACCCTGAAAACCATCAATCGCATGTGCACTTATCTCACCGATCAGGATGGTGACCCCATCAAACTCCGCGGCGAACACCTCACTATCCATTTTCATCTTCTAAGGGAATAAATAATAACTTAACACGATAATGGTTTGAAAGGTCAAGTAAATAAACTACACTGGGCTGCCAAGAAAGGTTGCCAAGTCTCCATTTGTTTGTCCCATGCAAACCTGTAATGCGAACACAAGATGTGGCTCACCTCTCGGCAGGTTAAAAGATTATCAAACTTCTTCAAAAAGTTACTTGTGTTATTAATCTGGAGCTGAGTACCACCCAGATAAAGAAAACATAAAAAAAGGTGGATACCTACACATGTTCGTAGGGTTGGCAATGAGGGCATTTCACATGGTATCTAAAACCATTCTATCTGCCTTGGGTATTGAAGACTTGATTGCTTTGGGTGGTGTACCCGTCAACAAGGTATTGGGATCATGATTTTACCTGAAACTTGGTGGATGCGTTTGAAATTTTAAGATATTTTAATTCTGGTATCTATGGTGAATTTATTTGAACAGTGAATCCCAGTGGTAACAATCTCTACCTCAACCCTCAAACGCCAAGATCACCTATGATGATGGACTTTACTTGAGGCGTGCACGTGGTCAGTAATTCAACGACGAAGCCGGTCTGATATAATTTGCTACAAGCACCTTCAAAGACACCCCTCCTCGGTATGCTCCTATAAATAAATGAACGATTTAGATTCTAGGTACCGGCAACTAAAGATTTCTACCTCCTGAGCCTTATTCTCTCTCTGGTCAGATATACCTTGTGTTTATTATGTGGCTTTTTTCTCTTTTCTTTCACAAAGGTACATAGGCAGGTAATAATTCAAAATCAAATTGGCCAAACGCCCAGGTGAGATCATAGGTAAGGGTCTAAGGTCCAATTTTTAAAAGAGTGTAAAAAATTCCCTACGGCAATACTTTTTTAACCACTAGGTGGAAATGGTAGGTAATGGGCTAGGGTCCAATGGGCCAAAAGGTCCAGGTGGGACAACTCATAGTTTGTCTGCACCATAGGTCCGAACTTAGGTCTTAAGGGTCAAACATGCCTACCCCAACTTTTCAAAAGACTGTCAAAAATTCCCTACGGCAATACTTTTTTACCCACTAGGTGCAAATGATAGGTAATGGTCTAAGGTCCAATGGGTCAAAAGGTCCAGGTGGGACAACTCATGGTTTGTCCTCACCATGGGTCCAAAGTTAGATTTCAAAAAAATGCCTTACCCCAATTTTTAAAAGAGTGTAAAAAATTCCCTACGGCAATACTTTTTTAACCACTAGGTGGAAATGGTAGGTAATGGGCTAGGGTCCAATGGGCCAAAAGGTCCAGGTGGGACAACTCATAGTTTGTCTGCACCATAGGTCCGAACTTAGGTCTTAAGGGTCAAACATGCCTACCCCAACTTTTCAAAAGACTGTCAAAAATTCCCTACGGCAATACTTTTTTACCCACTAGGTGCAAATGATAGGTAATGGTCTAAGGTCCAATGGGCCAAATGGCCAAGATAGGAAAATTTCACCATAGGTCCAAAGGTAGGTTTCTTTTATAAATTGCTAATTTATATTTTCTGTGCACACCATACATTAAGTACAACAAATAAACCTTTCGTATAATCAAATGTGAGCGCATTCCGCTTGTTCAGAAGTAGAATCTTTTGTCAAAACAAATTTGTCTGACAAAAAAATAGCAAAGCACGAGTGCATTTTTTTTTTCTTTTAATGCAAAACTATTGATACTTTTTAGGAACTACTTGACAGGATGCCGAGACTATGGAAAGCTATTTGTTACAATATCACAAAATTGATTTCTTATGGAAAAGTCGATGTCATGTCGATGTCATTACTATTTAAAATTGGGCGCATTACGCTGTTTGGTATATGAAAAGCGAATAAAGTAATGAACAGGAAATTACATGTTAATTTGAAAAAAAACAACATTAAATAGTGTCTTCGGCTGCTCACTCATATATAAAAACAGATTTTTTGTGATTATATGATTGATAAAAACATTTAAAGTACGTTTGAATCTTATGCAACTTTTGGGTTTATAGACATATCTGAAAACTGGCTGCTAGCGAAGTGGCTGCTAGCGAGTGGCTGTTAGCTTGAGTCTGGTTTAAATTACGACTTATTGACATTATTCATATAGCTGTGCATTCTATTTAAACATAAATTTCAGAATACATTGTCGTAAAAAAGTTGGCTGTCCTAATTATTGCCGTTGTAAATATTAAAAAAATACACTTAAACAGAATATATTTGAATTGTATAAGATTAAATGATAATAATATACCCAATCCTTCGTACACGACCTAAAAACACTTTCATTTATGAATAAAGATAAAAAAAAAAATAAAAAATGTCGCATTTTTATACAGTAACACTACTGATCCTTCAGTAACTCAAATGACACAAAAGTATCACCAATAACATCACATTTCAAATTTTACCTTTATCAAGTACTGAACACAAAGCCAAGATCACCGAGCAAAATGAAAAAAATACTTCTTAGGCTAAAAAATCTCAAATTATATAACATAACATCCATTACTAAAAATTTCAACAGTGTTACTAAATAGTGTCATTGGTGTTACCAGCATACATCAGTTTGTGAAAACTGTGTATATGTAATACATGATATTGTTAAGACATTGTTAAATAAATATTGTTTTTCATAAAAAAAATATGATGTTTAGCTTGTTAAACATGAAAGAAACACAAAGCAATGTTGATTGTCATGATATATTTCAGTGGTGTTACTAAACTGGTCAATGGTGTTATTTTATCAAAATTGTCTCACCATTGACAGTAACACCAATGATGTAAGGTGTATTTTAAGATTCAGTTACGAAATAAGTGCTCCATTCCCCTATTCTATATGTTTTTACTGGTGCATGTTTCTATAATCAATATGTTTCATTATTCAAAGTCAAGGAAATGTTTTCAAAAAATGATTTTTATAAAGGGTACACCATGGACACTATTTCCAATTACGATATAACCTTTTATTTACTTTTACGATTTTTTCACTAGATCTTCAACATAATTGTTTGTTTTCTTTTGCATAACATGCTTACAGGTAACATTGCTAAGGGAGATACTGTTGTAAATGCCTAAATCTTGCGAAAGATAACTCTTATCCTACTAATTTGTCCTTTGGTAACACCATTGACTTAAAAAAATGTTACATTTCCTTTTGGTGAAATTTTTTATTATAAAACCAACATACACCTCCCAAAATCTTTAAAAAATGTTTGTATGTATCAAAATGCAATAAAAAGGGATAAATCATAATAACAAATGATATGAATAATAGTCCTATTTCAAGTCTGAAAGGATTTGTAGTAAAAAATAACAGTTAATTCTGGCTATCTTCAAGGGTTTAAGAAAACATTAAGGATGTTTTTATAATATTTCATACTGTAAACAGAATATTGTGTATCACAAAACATTCATATCTTATATGCAAGTGTTATTTTGATATATTTTCATGTTTGTGACTTAAAAAGACCCAATAACATAGTTTTCCATGTTTTTTTGATAATGACCCATAAACGTATTCTAAGCGGTTACCTATTCAACACGGTTATCAGGTCTTTTTTTTTTTTTTATCGCAGGTTATTTAAAAAAAATTAACTACTAGAATTAAAGTTTTAATGACAGATACATTTGTATTTCAAACATCTAAAACTTTAATGTGTTTTCATTCTCAATTTTAACTAATTAATGGCATATATTAGGTGCAAAATTTAACCGACCCTTCTGTCATTTCGAGGATCTTAAGAAAACAGCACCCAATTCTATATTCTACAAATAATACTTTTTTTTTATTTTAATTTTTAATTGAAATCTGTACACTTGTTAGTAATGAAAACATCGAATACTGGTACCTTATCCTCGTTAATGTGAGCAATATTACATGTAAATATATATCTGTTAGTATTTGATAGTTCATTTTACAAAACATTATATCAACTGTAGTTACTTTATTATACTACCACATTTTTCATTTGCATTTAAAGAGTTAAAAAATAACATAAAAGAATGTTAAAAAAACTAGAGGCTCTCAAGAGCCTGTATCGCTCACCTGATTCTACTTGGGTTTTTGAAATCATATGAAAAAATATAAAATTTGGCTAAAAGTGACAACACAACCTCATTGATAAGGAAAGGAACATGTTTAATTTCATTCAAAAGTCCCCCACTGGCGGCCATCTTGGATGGCGGATCGGCTACAAAGTAACAACACTTGGTCAGCACCTCATAAGGAACATTCATGCCATGTTTGGTTTTATTCCATTCAGTGGTTCTCAAAAAGAAGTCATTTGTATGCATTTCCCATAGGGTCCTATGTTAAACTAAGTCCCCCGCTGGCGGCCATCTTGGATGATGGATCTGCTACAAAGTAACAACACTTGGTCAGCACCTCATAAGGAACATTCATGCAATGTTTAGTTTTATTCCATTCAATGGTTCTCTAAAAGAAGTCATTTGTATGTATTTCCAATAGGGTCCTATGTTAAACTAAGTCCCTGCTGGCGGCCATCTTGGATAATGGATCGGCTACAAAGTAACAACACTTGGTCAGCACCACATTAGGAACATTCATGCCATGTTTGATTTCATTCCATTCAGTGGTTCTCTAAAAGAAGTCATTTGTATGCATTTCCCATAGGGTCCTATGTTAAACTAAGTCCCATGCTGGCGGCCATCTTGGATGATGGATGGGCTACAAAGAAACAACACATGGTCAGCACGGCATAAGGAACATTCATGCAATGTTTGGTTTCATTCCATTCAGTTGTTCTCTAAAAGAAGTCATTTGTATGCATTTCCCATAGGGTCCTATGTTAAACTAAGTCCCCCGCTGGCGTCCATCTTGGATAATGGATCGGCTACAAAGTAACAACACTTGGTCAGCACCACATTAGGAACATTCATGCCATGTTTGATTTCATTCCATTCAGTGGTTCTCTAAAAGAAGTCATTTGTATGCATTTCCCATAGGGTCCTATGTTAAACTAAGTCCCCCGCTGGCGGCCATCTTGGATGATGGATTGGCTACAAAGTAACAACACTTGGTCAGCACTCCATAAGGAACATTCATGCTATGTTTGGTTTCATTCCATTTAGTGGTTCTCTAGAAGAAGTCATTTGTATGCATTTCCCATAGGGTCCTATGTTAAACTAAGTCCCCCGCTGGCGGCTATCTTGGATAATGGATCGGCTACAAAGTAACAACACTTGGTCAGCACTCCATAAGGAACATTCATGCTATGTTTGGTTTCATTCCATTTAGTGGTTCTCTAGAAGAAGTCATTTGTATGCATTTCCCATAGGGTCCTATGTTAAACTAAGTCCCCCGCTGGCGGCCATCTTGGATGATGGATCGGCTACAAAGTAACAACACTTGGTCAGCACCCCATAAGGAACATTCATGCTATGTTTGGTTTTATTCCATTCAGTGGTTCTCTAAAAGAAGTCATTTGTATGCATTTCCCATAGGGTCCTATGTTAAACTAAGTTCCCGGCTGGCGGCCATCTTGGATGATGGATCGGCAACAAAGTAACAACACTTGGTCAGCACCTCATAAGGAACATTCATGCCATGTTTGGTTTCATTCCATTCAGTGGTTCTCTAGAGGAAGTCATTTGTATGCATTTCCCATAGGGTCCTATGTTAAACTAAGTCCCCCGCTGGCGGCCATCTTGGATGATGGATCGGCAACAAAGTAACAACACTTGGTCAGCACCTCATAAGGAACATTCATGCCATGTTTGGTTTCATTCAATTCAGTGGTTCTCTAAAAGAAGTCATTTGTATGCATTTCCCATAGGGTCCTATGTTAAACTAAGTCCCCTGCTGGCGGCCATCTTGGATGATGGATCGGCTACAAAGTAACAACACTTGGTCAGCACCCCATAAGGAACATTCATGCTATGTTTGGTTTTATTCCATTCAGTGGTTCTCTAAAAGAAGTCATTTGTATGCATTTCCCATAGGGTCCTATGTTAAACTAAGTCCCCGGCTAGCAGCCATCTTGGATGATGGATCGGCAACAAAGTAACAACACTTGGTCAGTACCTCATAAGGAACATTCATGCCATGTTTGGTTTCATTCCATTCAGTGGTTCTCTAAAAGAAGTCATTTGTATGCATTTCCCATAGGGTCCTATGTTAAACTAAGTCCCCCACTGGCGGCCATCTTGGATGATGGATCGGCTACAAAGTAACAACACTTGGTCAGCACCTCATAAGGAACATTCATGCCATGTTTGGTTCCATTCCATTCAGTGGTTCTCTAGAAGAAGTTCAAAATGTAAATTGTTAACGACGACGACGACGGACGACGACGGACGACGACGGACGACGGACGCCAAGTGGTGAGAAAAGTTCACTTGGCCCTTCGGGCCAGGTGAGCTAAAAAGGACTACAAATAAATGTATGATCAAATTAGAATAATTATTTTAACAAACATACAGATATTCTAAGTTTTCTGGGGTTTTTTAGAATGAAAATATTGAAGAAAAATAAGTGAATTTAACCAAATTTGAAATAATTAAAAAAAAATTAAAAAAATTAAAACATATAAAAGTAAAGAAAATAAATATAATGTTCTGATGAATATTTTTGATATTAGTTAACAAATCAAATAGAAATGAAGTTTTAATGACAGATATACATTTGTATTTCAAACATCTGAATCATTAAGAACTCGATGTGTATTTATTCTCAATTTTAACTAATTAGTGGCATATGTTAGGTGCAAAATTTAACGGACCCTTCTGTCATTTCGAAAATCTAAAGAAAACAGCACCAAATTCTATATTCTACAAATAATACTTGTACTTTGTACATAAAAGAGGGACGAAATATATCAGAGGGACAGTCAAACTCATAAATTGAAACTAAACTGACAACGCCATGGCTAAAAAAAAAAAAAAGACTAACAGACAAACAATAGTACATATGACCCAACATAGAAAACTAAAGAATAAGTAACGCGAACCCCACCAACAACTAGGGGTGATCTCAGGTGCTCCGGAAGGGTAAGTAGATCCTGCTCCACATGTGGCACCCGTCGTGTTGCTTATGAGATAACAAAATCCGATAAATAGTCTAATTCGGTACATAAGTTAGGCCATTGGCTTTCTTGTTTTCTTGTTTTACATTTGTCATTTCGGGGCCTTCAACAACGCATAATGCGGTATGAGCTTTCTACATTGTTTAAGGCCTTTTGGTGATTCATAGTTTGTTAATTTCGGTGTCATTTTGGTTTCTTGTGGAATGTTGTCTCATTAGCATCATCTTTTTATATTCATTCACCGTATCGACTCACCATGCAAGCACCATGTAGGACCGTCCATGTAGGTCCTATTTGTCATTTAGGTCTAATGATGTTCAGATTTCCAACTAAGTAGGTGATTCGATTAAACTGCATATGACATTTCGAGTTGTTTCTCTTTTGTCATACTGAAAATTTCTAGTACTGCTGATTGTTTATTTAGCATTTAAATGTATGTTAAACACTGAAGTTTTATTGCTTCCGAATAAAGCATTCCTTCATTTTGTGAATAAGGCCTTGTTACAAACAAAAACTTCAGCAATAGAGAGGGAGGGGAGAGGTCGTGGTGGCTGATTGGTCAACCGAATCGCTGGCCAGTTAACACAAGGTTGTGAATTTTAACTACCGTAGTTTAATTACAATGGGATGGATGTGATCAATAGTAAAACAAAACATTCATATTAAAGAACATCAACCGTCATGTAAATCCACACTCAGTCGATCGAAATGCTAATGGGGAATATGAACTATCTACGTTGCTGTTAGAATGAGGTTAAAAAATTGAAAACAACACGTTTAATAATTTCATGCGTCCGAAGCTTTTCTGGATTTTCCTTCATCAGGATTGCTCAAAGCCAAACATTTGAAATCGAGGATGTATAAGTACCGGAACCGTTGAAGAGCTATATGACAAAAATACCTAAAATTGATAGCCAAATTCATCTAAGGCAACTTTGCCTGAGGGAGTTGAAACCTTAGTTTCTTAATAATTTCAAAATTTACTTACAGACATTTTCAGAAACGTTTGTAAATCATGTCAGTACCGAAGTACTGACTACTGAGCTGATGATACCTTAGGGGACTGATAGTCCACCAGTAAGGTATCGACTCAGTGATGTAAAAATGAAAAACAACACGTTTAATAATTTTATGCGTCCGAAGCGCTTTTCTGGATTTACCATACAGGAACGATCAAAGCGTTAACTAAGATGAATTTGGCTTTTTTGTTTTATGTTAATTTTGGTCATATAATCTTCACTTGTTAAAATCGTGTTTCATTAACTATCACTAAAGCACTACTGAGTAGTTGGCCTCGAGGGTAGCATCCACTCAGTAGTTGAAACAGACATTTAAGATTCAGTAGTATCTTTTATTTCAAGGTCACTTGAAAAAATGAATTGCAGGCACAAACTGAAATGCAGACCGTTGAGTTGAATAAAGGCAAACGTAGTAAACGGTGTTATTATATCTGAAAGTACAATAGAAGAACTTGGCAAGTATTCTTTTTCTTTCTTATCTCTGATTAGTTTTGTACGAATTCTGCTTCATATAAGTGTTATAAATTTCCTGTTTACAAAACTTTGAATTTTACGAAAAAATAGGATTTTCTTATCCCAGGCATAGATTACCTCAGCCGTATTCGGCACAACTTTTTGTAATTTTAGATCCTCAATGCTCTTCAACTTTGTACTTGTTTGACTTTATAAATCTTTTGATATGAGCGTCACTTATGAGTCTTTGTAGACGAAACGCGCGTCTGGCGTACTAAATTATAATCCTGGTACCTTTGATAACTAATTATAAAAATAAGTCGGTCAGTAGGATGCACAGTACACATTTGAGTACCGTCTATTTGTTGAAATATCAACCCAACAAAGTAAAATAAATATACTGTATTATAGAGAAAAAATGAAGTACCATCGGTAATACTTTTATTGATTTTCTTTATCTGGACCAAACACAAACAATTGAAATGCAAAGATGTAGGAAAACGTGAATTCTTATGTAAAGATAACACCAAAAGCAACCAAAAAGAATTGCCAAATCCGCCTGATTTTAACCTTGCAGGTAGGAGTATGGAGTAAACGAAGCATTAGAGAAAGCTATGTTATAACTTATCTATACCGACGCACTAGCAGATGATATCTCTGTGGACAACCAGTTTTAATTTTAATTTAATAAAAAAAGTCAAGAAAAGAGTGAGCATAAAATAAGGAGATGATTGCCAATAAACAATATCCACAAGAGAACACATGACATGGATTCATTATAGGTACTTAAAGGCCTTTGTTAATTATCAAAACTCAAACCGCAAATAAATCATTACAAACAGATAATGGATTATAATGCTTCAAATTGGCGATTGGCTACATGTCCAATATAGTATCAATGTCAGCAAGTCTTGTTAAAAGATATGTTATAAATAAACTGAACACAGAAGCGAGATTTGCAACTAGCGGATTGCCTTCTAGACACACCGATTTTGTGTCCACCGACAGCCGGTGTGTTTAGTTTTATACAGATAATTGCCTAATACTAACTTCACGTAGATAATAATCTACTCGATGTTAGTTGGGATTGGTTGCAATCCGATAGCTAGTGTTTATCATAGAGATATAAGAAGATGTGGTATGAGTGCCAATGAGACAACTTTCCATCCAAATCATAATTTGTAAAAGAAAAACAAATAAATGTCAAAATATGTATATATATACCTGTAATACTGTCACTAGACACTTAATACTAGAGAATTGCTGAAATCCTTAAATGGAATCACCGACGGATACGGTTTCTTTATTGGTTGGTGCTATTATATCTTTTGTGATTGCCACAATAAGTAGTTAGTAAAATCATTTGTCCCAGTTCCACTCTTTAGCGGTGAATATATAAGCCACGCGTCAGTATGAAAACATATAGATACTTGTTAAAAAGAATATTTGGTGTGTTTGGCAAGGGTACAACTCTTCACAAGAGACCAAATCACACAAAAAATACCGCATCATTTGGTAAGAATGTATGAATAATATTTGAATAGAATTTTTGAAATCTTACATAACAATTGAATTTAAAGACCTTGAAACAATAAATCCTTGAATTAAAATAGATATATGAAGGCCAATCATATTAGGAAACCTGATGTCTAATAGAGCATTACAAGATCAAGGAATAGTTTGTAACTACAAAAAAACTGCTATATCTCAGAATCTGTGTAACAAAAGAACATCTATCACAATATTTACGAAAGATTCATATTAACTCCACAATTGACAATATTATGAATAGTTATTTGCCGTTGTCAAGATAATACTATACCATTAGATTTACTAGTATATGGGATATTGAGATTTTAACTGTCATACATCTTAAATTTATTTGATTTACGTATATTTCACGAACATGATTGGTTCTAGAAATTAATTTCCATTTTGGTACAAGACATCCTGGTAGTTTTTTTAAGATTTATATTGGTCAGCATCGTAACAATTGTCTTCGTTATTCAGAGGATGGATTTTTTTAAATCCTTGTTTAGCTATAAAAAAAATTTGTTGCGTACGAAAAATTATAATAATTCTATTTTTACAAACAATTGGGAAAATACAGAATCTGTTTTTTCTAGGTCAATTTTCTGACAATTTTTCGTTTTTGAATGTGTCTTCGTAAATAAGATCTAGTCTTATTCCTTATGATGATATTACGGTAAAACAAAAAGTAAAATCACATAAATACTGAACTCCGAGGAAAATTCAAAACGAAAAGTCCCTAATCAAATGTCAAAATCAAAGATGAAACACATCAAACGAATGGACAACAACTATCATATTCTTGACTTGGTATATGCATTTTCAATTGTAGAAAATGGTGGGGTGAACCTGATTTTATCGCTAGCTAAATCTCTCACTTGTACGTGAGATCACTTAAGGTTTATGTACCCTTCTGTTGCCATTTTTGTACGAACTTTTCAAACTTCAATTGTATCAAAACTACAGTGGATTTTCTTTAAAAATCTTGATTTATTTGCCACAAAATCCTCTTTTTCTATCAAATGCAACGAAACAGTAAAAAAAATAATGCTTTGCATCAAGTTTCCCCTTGGAACATGTACTAAATGGCCTATCTCTATTATTTATTATATCTTTAGTTTTGATACAATTGAGATTTGAAAAATTCGTACACAAATGGCTACAGAAGGGTACATAAACCTTAAGATCATCTCTCTTTACGGATTCCGGTGTTTGGCAGTTAACCGAATTCCAAACATAAATGTCTTTCGAAGGTGGGTGGTTTTTTTCCGGGCACTCCAACGATAAAAATTGGCCGCCACAAAATAGTCCAAAGCGGTGCTTAAAAGTGGCCTTAAACACCAAAAGTCAAAACAAATCTATTCTATTCTCTCCGTGCATCACAGGCTTTCATTTTGACGAATGCCGCGAAAGTATAGCAAAAACTAGAATTAGCAGATATTTTACATCTCAAAAAAGTAAAACTTTTTATTTTAAACTAAAAATAAATGCCGATATAAAATGTTGTGATAAAATGTTTTTTTCTGTCAATCGTCTTTTCACTACTTTTTGTCGAATTATGTTGCATAAGACTAAAGAAATAATTTCACAGGATAAAGAGTTCAGTTCAGTGTTAAAAAAAGGGAATTCACCACGTTGTTCATAGACCCTACTTTAAAGTAGTTAATCTGTGCTAAGAAAGAAAGATAAGATGTGAGACAGACAGAAAGACATTCTATATTCAGTAGTATCTTTTAATTCAAGTTCACTTGGAAATATTAATTGCAGCCACTACATGAATTGTAGATGATTGAGTTACAATACATCATCTTGATGTCTGAAAAAGGGCCGAAATATACCAGAGGGACATTCAAACTCATCATAAATGAGAAAAAACTGACAACACCATAACTAGAAATGAAAAAGACAAACAGACAACAAAACCCCGGTAGTACAAAAAAACAACAACATAGAAAAACTAACTTAAACTGGGGGCGATCGTAGGTGCTCAGGAAGGGTAGACAGATCTTGCTACACATATGAAAACCTCCATGATGCTCATTACAAACCCGATAGTCTAATTCGGTAGGTCACATTCGTTAAAATGGAACTGGATTGTAGATACGACATTAGGAACATATCCGCAATCATCTGTGAAACGGATATTCCCTAACGTTCAACCAACTCGTGATATCGTCCTTAAAATTTACGAATGGATGAATTTCAGCTCTACCATTTTGATCTGTTGGTTGAATAGCTTCCTTGTGAGCAGTAAACCTGTGTCAAGGAAATCATGATAGGAATTATAAGCCTGGAAATATCGTATGAATTGGGAGATATATCGTCCATATGCAGGCGCAGTTGGAATATTGTTACATAGAAATGGAAAGTTTTCAATTGGAAAACTAGACTCATCTCTTTTGTCGTAATGGTTTTTTTCAACCGGCTCTCATTGTTAATCTCTATATATGAGATAGACTTATATGTATCTGCTGTATCCTTTAAGAGCTCGATGGGTTAAATGCGTTCAACATATTCACTAAGTTTTGATTTAATTAGTGAGAGAAAATCATGTACATAGCAGAAATAAAGTTAAAGAATACAATTAACTTCCTTTTTTCCTTCTTAGATGATCCTGTATGAATTCAGCCTCATGAGAATAATAATAAAAGAGAAGAGGGAGGGGCACAGTTGGTTTCCATTGGAATGACGATTGTATAATGAAAAACACGTCCTAAAAACGTAACAAATATGTTGTCTATCAAGTAATCAAGCTTAAGTGTCTTTATAATGTCAGTTTCAGAGAATTCTTTGTTTGAATCAGAGTAGTTTTTGACTAAGTAGGATGTATCCCCCGCTAAGATAAGATACTTGTATCTACGTTTATCTTTTTTATCAAATAAAATACTTTTTAATTTGAAATGGGAATACTAGTGTAAAGTTTAGAAAAGACAAATATTTTAATACTATGTATTACAAGCTGAAAGAGTCTTTGATTGTGTGTACTTTCAAAGATCTTTGAAATTGTTTAGTATTCACATCTGATTCACGCCACCTCTAGAATATGCAGTTTCACAATAATTTGAAGCCCGGCTCAGATTGGTGATCAAATTTATGTTAATAATATTAGAAAGAGGTTTCGTGTAGCACGTAGATGACCAAGCAATATTGAATCCTTTAACTTTAGAATTGAATTAAAATGTTTGTTTTTCAATGATATAATAATCTTTTCGTCTTTGTATATAACGTATACATATCCCACGTGTCTTATGTATTATTTATTAACAACTCCTTCCACAGTGATTAGAAATATAAAAGCAAATTCTCCAGGAATCATATGGCGTCTAAAAGAGCATGACAGGATTAATGAATAAGTTCTAACTACATAGAACCTGCTACATCTCAGAATCTGTGTAACAAAAAAAGAACATCTATCACAATTTTTACGTAATAAAAGATTTATATTAACTCCACACTTGACAATATTATGTACAGTCATTTACCGTTGTCTTGATAATACCATACCATAAGCTTTATTGTCAGATTTAATCTGTCATTCATCTTCACTACATTTGATTTACTTACATTTCACGAAAGTGATTGGTTCTTAAATTTGGATTTCATTTTTTTACAAGACATCCTGGTTATTAGCTCATAAAGATTTTCCGTATTGGTCGGTATCGTGACAGTTCTCATCGTTTTTCCAGATTCTGTTTTTTAAGCCTTTTTCTAGCTAAAAAAAACTTGTTTCGAACGAAAAATTAGAATAATTCTATTACTACAAACGGTTTTAAAAATATCTGTTGCTGTTTGTTCTATTCCAATTTTTCTTACAATTTTTCTGTTTGGATTGTGCATTCGTGAAAAAGATCTGATTTTCTTCTTTATGGTGATTTAACAAAGAAAATAACACTGTATATCCTTTCTCTATAGGGATGGCCGTGTTCGGCAATATATCCAATTACAAAACATTAACTGTTAAAATTTCCAAACCTTAAGGTGGTACCTAACACTACAGGGAGATAACTCTGTAAAGTCAGCTAAACGTTTTAATTACGTTGTAATGTACAGGGAATCTCAATGATCAAAATTGGTGTTTGTCAAACTGCTATAAAACCAGTGTAATTTTTCTGACAAAACGGTTGGTTCAAAATTTTTGAAATTTTTATTTTTTGTAAGAGGGTCAAAGTAAATACATGGTCCAAATTTTATGAAAATTAAATTAATTTTAGTGAAAGTGTTGGGTACCACCTTAATCATTACAAATCAATAATTTAATATTCGATATTCAGTAGATACAAGAAATTAACGCATCTGCAGTCTTCCTTTTCAACACATCATGTTAATATCTACTATTTTCTTCATGTAAAATTCAAAACGGAAAGTTCATAATCAAATAGCAAAATCAAATGATACAACACATCAAACGAATGAACAACAACTGTCATATTTCTGACTTGGTACAGGCATTTTCAAATGTAGAAAATGTTGGATTGAACCTGGTGGTTTTATTGCGCTACAGCTCTCACTTGTATGACAGTCGCATTCGATTCCATTATATTTACAACGGTGCTTGAACAAAACAGACATAATAGGTAAAATTGTCAAAATAGGGGTACATCAGTCATCACCGTGTCACCATCTCAATTAGAACCAAATCAAACAAACATATGCAGGCTTTCATTGTGATTAATGCAGAGAAAATATGTAAACAAACTAGGAGATGCAGATATTTTTTTTATCTAAAAAAAAAAGCAAAACTTATTATTTTAATCCAAATCTAAATGCTGATATAAAGTGTTGTGATAAAATGTCCTTTTCTGTCAAAAGTCTTTTCGTTATTTTTTTAAAACTGTTTGTTCCAATTATGTTTCAAAGAGTAAACTCCCTGAATAAAGAGCACATTTCAGTCTGCTTCGTATTTTAGAATACAACTATAGCATTGACAATGGGGATAGGTTTAAAATGCAATTTTAAGGACAACAGCAAAAAATTCAATTTTCAAAATTTTCCATTCTTTGGTAGCAACATTATCACTGAACATGCGCATGGAGTAATAGTATATGTTTCCCTTTTGTAACGATTGTGCAAGGCTTTCGTCTCCTATTATGACTACCTTGATAGAGAATTGCTGCTAGCACGGAACTATATATATTGGAATAAGGGCTCCAAACCATAAAATTGAAAATACCCCTTCGAAAAATTTACTGATTCTACCATGATTTGGTTATTGGTTTTGGAATATCTGCGTCACATTATAACAACAGAATCTTACACTATTCGTGGCTACAACGATTTTGCTGGTAAATTTTGATAAGGAATGCGATTTTATACCGAATTTCCCCGAACAATAAGTAATACGACGTGTGCCAGTAGCGTAACTCCAGTCCACATCCGGCTTTTGACGGGTTTCTTTTTGCTCAATATTTGACATTCAATTCATAATTATGAGGACTGTTGGTGGTCTTTTCAGTGTTTTATTTTTTGACATGATGTTGTCAAACAATTATTCGACCGTGTTACTTTTTATTTGCCCACTTGATATTTACTCCCTTTTTTCTCCAAGTCTTTAATTTCGTCAGAGATTCCGCAGTGTCTGTTTCTTCTGCTTAAGAATAAGATGTATGTTTTGACCATTTCTGTCGAATTCTTTAACTTAGCTAGACTCGGGCCAACTTGCCTCTGTCTATGTCATTAAAACAGGTGTCCCAATGTGGAGCAGGATCTGCTTACCTTCCTGAGCACATGAGATTACCCCGATATTTGTTGAGATTCGTGTTCCTCTGTCATTATTCTTCTATGATGTGTTGTGTACATTGTTGCTTGCGTGTTTTTATATTTTATCTTTTTGTCATGGCGTTGTAAGTTTATTTTCAACTACGTTTTTGGATGTCTCTTTGGTATATTTTGTTTCTCTTTTAATCCATTCACTAATACCGGCGTCACACATAACGTATAACTCCGATGTACGCCGGGCATGTTAAAAAATCATGTACGCTGCCAATACGCTAGTAATTTTGGATGCATTCAACTGTCAATTGTATCTGTAACGTGTGCACAACGAGCTTTACGCGTGTATTGGGCGTACGAGAAGCGTACCTAAGTGTTTATCGGGCGTTCAAGAAACGTATGGTTGGTATGCCTGGCGTTTGTCTAACGTAGATGGAATGCACGCTACAAGGAAAAACGTTTCTTGAACGTATTTGAGACGCGTCCGGTCGTATCTTGACGTTTGTCTAAGTAGATGAATGCCCTTACAAGGAAAACGTTCTTGAACTATTATGAGACGCGTCCGGTCGTACTGACTTCTCTTAAGGTGTTTGTGCAACACACCCGCATACGTTTAAGTTAAAGTCGAACGATCTCGAAGCGTATACAACGTGCCCTAAACGTGTCTCAAACTTTGTGTAGCGCGTTAAACGCGCTTGTAGCGTATGTATAACGTGCGTGTAGCGTACAAGTATACAGTAGACACACGCTTGAGCTCGATGAAATTTTTTATGCTGCATAAAAACTTTCCTCGAGTTGTAGCGTTCACCAAGCGTATACCTTTGTATTTCGACGTATTTCAAACTTATGCAACGCGCGTTTAACGATTGCGTAGCGTTCCTTTGGCGTGCAACTAACGTGTACCTACTTTGTCAATTTTCTCTGTACGTCTGGCGGTCTATACGCCAATGTGTGACGCCGGCAATTAGTCACCGTTGAAGGTAGCTAGACTGGGGGCAAATTGTCTGTTACATTATTAACTGACGTAGACACTTGTTAATTTGTCTCTGTTAATGCTCTTCAACTTTGTACTTCTTTGGCTTTCGAGCTTTTATTTTATCTGGGCGTCACTGATGGGTCTTGTGTAGACAAAACGCGTGCCTGGCGTATTAAATTATAAGCCTGGTACTATTATTTTGGTGTTTTCTGTCCTGTATGTTCTTCCATTTATTTGTATTGTAGCCCTGTCATGTAATGGTGTTATTTTAATGTTTTATTTAACATTGCATAAAAGCAGGAGGTTGGCTAGCCACAGAACCAGGTTCAACCCACCATTTTCTCTTAAAATATCCTTTACCAAGTCCGGAAAATGGCCATTGTTATTTTATAGTTCGTTTCTGTGTGTGTTGCATTTTAGTGTTGTGTTTCTGTTGTGTCGTTGTTCTCCTTTTTATTTGATGTGTTTCCCTTAGTTTTGGTTTGTAATACGGATTTGTTTTTTTCTCAATCGATTTATGAATTTCGGACAGCGGTATACTACGTTTGCTTTTATTTAATATTTGGACTCGAGACTTAGGGTATTTGCTCTGTTAAATGTTCTTACTTGGCTCAACTAAAGTGCAATTATAACTTGTTTTAACAAATATGGATGCTTGTCAACTGTTTACACCTATAATCCCTTTAGATGCCAATAATATTTTATCTATGTCGTTTGGCTCCTGTCTGTTTTACTTTTACTTGAATGTGTTGTTATTCCTCGTTTCAACTAAAAAGAAACAATCCTACCAGACAATAAACAATAATCAGAATGGGGTAATAATACCTTGCAACTTTCCGATAGATAATGACAATATCGATAAACCGAGGCAAATTCTGATTCCTAGATAATGACAATATACAAATTTCCTGTATACAGTCTTAAATAAATTACATTCACATTATACCTACTCTAAGATATATATTTCACGTTTCTATTTATAAAAGAATACGGTAGACTAAAATTTATATATAACAAGAGTTTTATTTGTTGACACAAAAAAAAAAAGATTTAGACCTACATTGTATATAGGTATAGGATGTTGCTAAGTGAACATTGTTAAGTGACAATTTATTGTAATCAATTCATCCTGGGGTATCTACCATATATTAAGTGAATATTTAATCTTATTGCAATGAATTTTTATTATCAATAATTCCTTTAAACATAACTACCAGTGTATATTTTATTTCAACATTTGAAACTTAATTGGAACTTATTTTTTGAATTAGATTGAACTGTCACTATTTCATGTTTCCTTTTTTATATAAATGAAAATTTGTCGATGTCTTTATGCGATCAGGAATGTAGATATAATATATATTGCATGCTATTAATCCGAATCACTATTCATTTAATTTAATAATATATAAAACCCTGTGAAATATACCTTTTATTCCCGTAAAACAAAGTACAATGGTATAGAGACACATAATGAACATACATGGTATATTATTTAAGTACAGATGTACAATAGATGCAACAAGTGACTTACTTGTCCATATATAAAATTAAGCAGTCACCAAAGTTTGACAAAGTTGTGAAGTATAGAGCAGTGTGTAACTTTCCTCATATTTTAAAAACTGTCTTTTAGTTTCACAGTTCAGAAGTACCGCCATAGTTATCTAATTTTTGTATATGAAATGTTGAACCCATGTAAAGACCGTTGTAAACATCATACAAGCGGGTTTCTTTCTTTTCTTTTCTTTTTTGCACTAGAAATCTGTTATAAACATGAAAATAAGGAGATGCAGATACTAGAGGACGCCGAAGTCACCGTTTGGCCTTCAACAAATGGGAATTCATACCACATAGCAAGCTATCAAAGGCCCTGCCATGACAAATGCAAAAAAAAATCAAATTAGAAAACAAAAGATGTCTGCTTCTCATTGTTGAAGGGTAACACAAAAGATAACATAGTTTGTATTTATATCAACAATCGGATGTTTTTCCCACCCTGATACCCGGCCTTTTTTATTTGAATAATGATAGTCCAAAGTATATCCACAAGACACTCGTCACGTAATTTCAATAATGTATGGGTAATGTATATCAAAGTGGCACTCTTACATCTTTATTTGAGTATTGATTTGTTCAACCTTCATGTTTAAAGGGCGATTGTTTCGGATGTCTTTCTATCTATGCTACTGATAATTTTTAAATGTCGCATGTATTGTTTTAACAACTATGTAAACACTTCTAAATAAAAATAAGTGTCAAATAAACATTGAAACTATGCAGTGTTTATTTTAGATAATTTTGGACAAGGGAGACTTGTTTTAAGACACTATTGTACAGGACATATCAGAGACAATAACTCTAGATGTTGCAATGGGAAACATTAAACGTGACTGATATTTTTGGAAAAATTGTTCTGGTGATATTTATTTTCACATAATTCTTCGCTTGCGTAACTGTTTATATGAACAAAAAAAAAGAGAGTTTCAACAGTTTACTAACCCGTATTTTGTCTCAATGCAATTTAAAAAAAGTAATCTAACACATTTAAAGTACTTATCCTGCTAAGCCAATAAACATTCTTCATCAAATAATGCAAGTTTTACATTAGATCACCAACAGTTTTTGTCTTGGTTCGGGTTGCTCAGTCTTTAGTGCTCTATTTTGTGTTTTGAGTAATGTTATTTGACTCGTTGTCAGTTTATTTTTGACTTATAAAGTTTGAGTGTCATTTTAGTATCGTTTTTTGGAAATTGTCAAGTCAAAGAATATGTCTAAAATGGACCCAAAGCACAATAAAGAAAGAAGTCATAGGATTATTATGAAATAGAAATTGAATTTAGACACCCCATCAAGAAAAAGAATAATGGACCGCAAGGTATAAAGCAGCTTTCAACATAACCTGTAATAGATTTTAAATGAATACCGGAATACCAGAATTCGTGTCAAATGTGCGTATTACACTATAGAACTGTATCTAATTTTCATAGACAATGTTCTTTAAATAAAAATGGGTTTGAAATAAACATAATATAAGACTGTATATCCTTATAATTTATTGTTTTCATATATGTCACTCCTCGATCAAACAAATGATATGCAAATAACAATATTTCAATAATTTGACAAACAATTATAACTTCAATTGAATGACCTTTTATACATCTCTGTGTCTAACACAAAATATAAAATCTAACAACACAATAAGCTGTATGTAAATAGACGGGTATCAATCTTAGTCATGCCATTTCGTATCTATGATGAAACAGAAGAGAACGAAGTAAACATGATGCTGGTGTCTTTACAAATATTGCTGCTGATCAATTGCAGTAAAAACATACCCCAAAAAAATAACATTGCACTCACTGCATACAGCATCTCTTTTACATGCTATTAAAGCGGATCTTAAGTCTATATTTCCTTAGATAGATTGTTCTTATACATGGCACAAAGGAAGAATTTACTTTGCTATTTTTCAATTATATATCATCTTTTTCAACAGAGTAATCACAATGTTCAATGTTAATACGTGAAGACTTCAGAATATATTTACAAACTAAATGTAAAACACATTTATAATTTATATTTTGTATGGGATCCCTTTATCTGAACCACGATTAGTGTGCTTCTTGTTCTTCTTGATTTTTTGACATTTAGATTATTTTGACGGAGAAAAAAGTAAAGCTCGAAAATTTAAAAAAAGTATCAATCTGGATTTTTAGGATTTTTCCAAATTCGTTTCGACTAGCTCTATCAAATTCTAAAAAGAAAGAAAATTCTTAAAAAAGAAAGAATAACATCCAGTCTAACTAAGATTTTAGCTGAGTTTCTATATTAATATATTGACTTTCGAAATTAAAATTGAAAGGAGTCTGTATTGATACTAGCATTAGGAGTATATAATTTGATATGTTACAAATAAAACACAAGCATTGCGTTGTAATATTCTTGAGCATGCTATTGTATACATATAGATATCGAAAATGATTTTGTCGCAATTTGTTAATGTGAATAACTCGTCAGTGGTATTTCTAATGTTTATGTTACCCCATTTCTAATATGAATCAAATCTATCATTATGCCTCAGAATGGTCATCGAATACAATTTTCTTTCTGTATAACCTTTAGTTTCATTTTTGCTACACGGTCCTTTCTTCGTCACTTTTTAAAACTGATTTACTTACGTTTGTCACAGCTGATATTCACATTTAGCACTTCACAGCATAACAATGAGAAGAAAAATTAAAGATGAAAACAAACAGTATTCGAATTAAATAAATAAATGCAAATGTATTGCACGATTTGAAACATGTGAGACATCGTCTTAACTCACGGTGTTTCATTTTGAAATGAGTTAAAGTTAAAAAAAAAATCAACTTTATCGCAAAGTGTTAAATAAAAGTCGCATACAAGTATTATTAACTAACAAGGAAGTTTCAATAACAAGTTGAATGGAATAATGACTAATTTTTCTTTCAATTATTTAAAGAAAATACAGATATGTATTAATTTTGACTCAATTACTGTTTAATCAGAAACAGGTAATTTATCCATGATGATGAAATATGTACATTTGACTAGAGTTGGTACGAGGTGTGTTTTGTAATCCGTTTGCATTGCTACTGCCTCTCCACTGTTCTGTCTCAGGACGGATGAGTAATGTGTCATGTCATTGTCTCTCTCATGACGGTGATCCCACATCTGACGAGTAATGCTCAATGTCAATGTCATGAATAGCATCGTAACTGTCTTTGCTACAATGACTGTCCGAAGATATATTAGAGTCAATACTTGACCGCGAGGCGGCGCTATTTACTGATCGTTTTGCCCATGTCGAACCATCTTCTTCCGGTATAATAGATATCTCCTTGACCTTTGTGTCTCGGTCTCCTCGTTTATACGAATGTGACTTTTTACAAACTTATAAAATCTTCTGGAATCGTTTCGTATCTACAATAGAATTAATAGTGATATTTTCATCGACCGATTCAATACAGAGACACAATTTATATAACTATTTGAAATGCTTTAATAAATATGGAAAGCTTCTAAGTTTGGATATTATGACATCGTGTATTAAGAGAACATTTAAGAGGCTAATATAATAGATAATAAATTTGATTTCCTGAAAATCATAATGTAATAATCTAAAAACCATAAATGGTATTCACTTTTATGGATTTGAAGTCCGTCTTTATGAAATGGGTTGTATGACTCATAATTATAAATTTATTTCTTGCAATTTAGGGAGGAAGGAATAATATGAACGTAACCGACATTTTCTTCTGTTACTATTCTATAAGTTTTTGTTAAAGAAATTGATTAAATTTCCCATGCTCTTTTATTAGACTACGATCAGTGCTATCTAAGGTCAGTGTGACAGTATATAACTACGAAGTATTATGTTTTATTTGTAATTTTTTGTAAAAGTTCTATACATTCCAAATACATTTATATAAAATAAGTTGAATTTAATGCATTCTTAAGGATTATAATTTGATATGTTTACCATTTTAGTTTAAATCATTTGTGTGAGAAGGACTTAAGGGCGAATTAATTTGTTTACCAACAATCCAATGTCATTTCATTGAAATAATATGCAACACAGTTTGCATGTATGATTTATAAGTACCAAAGAGCATTGAACTTAAATTCACATTGAACAGATTTCATTTAAATTTGAATTGAATGCAAAATCATTTCTTTATTACATTTATACTTAAAGTGACAGCTAGATGGTTATTTTATATATTTAATATACACAATAAAATACTTTACATTGGTCGTGGTCATGGTAGTAATAAGAAAACAAGTTGTAAAACAGCAGTACCACAGTCATTATATTGATTTTATTCATTAGTATAAATGCAGAGTATGAAAAGCGAAATTTTTATATTGAAAAATTATTATAAAAGAAAATAGGATTAAGTAAAAAATGAGACTACATCTTTGCTCTTTTGTTGAAGGTCGTCTCGTTCTGTATGGTCTATTCTATGAATAATGTTTTAATCTATTGGACGATTAGCTGGATTTTTTGTTGTTGTGCCTATGACGCATTTGATCAATCTATTCAATTATTGCACATTTAAATTATAATGAATTCCAAAAGAAAAATAGACATATAGAAATCATAAAGAAATATATCATAAATAATTCATCAATTTTCATTATTTGTTTTAGCTCATGAAAACGAACTGGCTTTTTCTTTCATGAATTAAAAAAAACCGTAATTTTAACTTATACATTCAAGGGTTATATTCTTTAGATCCCTATCTCTTACGTAATTGACAAAGCTCGTTACTCAGGTTTGAGTTTAATATTTACACTTACATTTGTAACTGTGTCACTTAATGTCTCTTTGGCGGTTTTGGGGCGATTCATTTTCTTTTGTTCGTCGTCAACGTACACACTTTTCAATTCCTGCAAAAAAGATAAAAGACAATGTAGTATAGTATACACATATTATTAGCTTATAATATTTTCATACATGTAGATGTTTCAAACGAATTCCATAATTTTGATATAGCATGGCAGACAACAATTACTTGGTTTAAAATAGTCATGTTTTACACCCCAATGAAACGCAACATGGCTGCAATTGCTCTCCAGGACAACATTACCGTAATGCGCAAGGATATTAAAAACAAAAAGTTTTATTGTTACTCGTTATTTTTCTCGTTTTAGTTTTAAAAGTACACGAAGTTTAAGAATGGAAAAGATTTTTGTACAGATACATAGTTTTACAAGGGTGGACCGTTCGCACACTTTTAGTATGAAGCGTCCCTGTTTGATACAAAATGTACTTAAGGACAACGCTTGTTTACCAAGTAAAAGATGAAAAAAAAAACAATCAAGTTGTTATTGTTGCGTTAAACATTACTAATCCAACTATACTTAGTATTTATTACAAGGACGACAAACATACAATGCAACTAAAAAAAGGTACCCGACAATGATCTCGTGTTTATCGGAAAGTTAACCTGCCTTATATGTACTCCGATTCCTTATTTATTACCATGCAAGATAATTCGTATTTAAAACGAAAAACATATTGCACAATTCTTGTTGTTTTGTATATTATATCTTTTAATTTTGTTTCTATTTCATAACAACAGCATTGCCAACAGATACAAATAGACACTAAAACAAATGATACATGGTGATTAACTGTTTGAATATCTTCTTAAACTCTAAAATTGTGGGTTTGAACACACAGATTAGTTTGTCAATCATGACACACTGAAGCTACATTAATACATAACTATCAACTCAAACTGTTTACTCTTTGCATTAAAATCATGATATATACTAAACTAATTCAATAAAGTAAACATGAATATAAAGTATGTGTTATTACGGAAAATAAGAACTTGTCAAATTTTAGTCTTTTGATGTGGTTTCGTTTAATGGGATATTCAATTTTAAGAAATATGTGCAAAAAAATTAAAAAACCACCGTGTTGATTATCGTTTTGAACACTGTAATTTAAAACTAATGAACGCTTTTTAAACCTATTCAACCCAAGTTCTACTTTTAAAACATATTTACTCGAAGTTCTAGATTTTTCTTGATTAAACCAAAGCATCAAAGCAAATAAAAACCACCCTCTATGTCTCCGAAGTTTAAGTGGTAAAACATTCTAATGAAACAAGAGAGAGGCATGTTATAGTCTATGCGTTCCATAGATTTCAAATATAAACAATATCACAGCCACTAGTATAATTCTTTCTTGCTTTTTTATGTATTTTTATCCTTGGTGCGATATATATAACAAGATTGAATTCTTACACAAACAATTAAACTTATATCTCAAAAACGATATTCGTGGATAATACCAGAGACATATGTTGCTGATAATATATACATATATGCCTACCTTTTTGAAAGTTGAAAAAAATTAAAGTTATACAGTGCATAGAGTATAAATAATGTTATTGAACAATTGCGTATTTATCAATAATAGCTGAACTAAATCACCCCTAACATGTCAACTTAGTCCCCTCAAAGACGCACAATAAATTTTTTATCTTGATAAGTTTCAATGTTGTTTAAAAAACGTAAAATATGAATTGTTTTCTCAATTAAAAATCTATGTGGGGCCCCACCAAAACATTTACTTGCACTGTTTGACAACGGGGGGTTGATATCTTCAATATAATCTTTAGACGAAAAATTGATATGATTGATTGTAATGTATTTAACACTGTAAAGAAAATCTAATTTGATCAAATAGCTATTGCTTTTTTAATATCTAGAGTAAATGTCAATGTATATTTAGAACGAAAAGTAACTGTTCATCAATATTATTACATATAATATTGTGGTCATTATTTCATTTATTTTCAAAAAAACAAACATTACTTGCAACTTAAACAACATTTTTATAGTTCAAAGCATTAATCGGAATCAATTAAATGTGGACATATGCAGCATTTTCCCCCTCATCAATTTTTAGTATTACATATAAAGCATACCTTCAATTCATTTGTGTCATCCATTACATAATTATTATGTAGAACTGAAGCCATGCCGAGAATTATGTTCACAGCATATTTACAGAAACGCCTCAAACCAGAATTGTACCCACAAATGACTAGTACCACCCCGAACGTTTGACTTAATACCTAATTACATATTTATAAAAGAATCAATTTGTGCCTGCAGCAGGCGATTGTCACTATAGTTACTATAAAACCAACCGATATAAGCAAAGATTGTATATTGTGGTTCTTCTTTACCTATACTTGATTAGCTTAACTGCTCTACAAATTAAATAAATAATTTAAGTCTATATTAGCTTGAACCTAGCACCATCAACATGCAATGTTTGCACTCATAAAGTTAATGACAGGTGAAAACGTAAGGTAACTAACTAATAAAAAGTTTTATTAGATGTATGTATGTATTCAATGTAACGAGACCATTTGGAAAACTCTTGGGATTTTCCACTGATATTAAGTTTGCATGTGCCATTTACCTCTAATGGTGTAAACAATAGTTAGAAATTCATCTTTTTCCAAAAATCAAGGTAGGCATCTACTAAAAATAGACAGGTAGACAACAGCATAAAATTTCAACATCTTTAAAACTTCAAGACACCTAAAAATCTCACATCCCGTAAATATCACGTCCCACAAATCACACATTCCATATCTTAAACCAAGTCTAACATACAACTAACGACAAGATTTACTCGGAGTAATCAAAGACCCACACATTATGTGTATTATTTATAAAAAAATACCACACACATATATATTGAAGGAAGATCAAGACAAACACAAAAACACAAGAACCAAAACCTTAGAGAGAGATTTCAAGAAACAAAAAGACCAACTGCACGTTCCTTATAAAAAGATAGAGATGAACATTTGAACATATTTTAATAGATAAACCATTAACTACAATCTTTACTGGACGGTTAATTCCAATCAAAACTTACACCTTTTAGCAACATTAAGATGAATTAGAAGAACTTAATTTTTCTTTAAACTCCCAGCTCCTGTCTTCACCCAACAACAATTCCTATATTAATCCTTAACTCGTCTAACACTCAAAAACTCAGGCCTTTGCCTAACAATAACTTGTGTAACACTCACAAACTCCTGCCTTCTCCCAATAATTTCTCGTTGACAGCGATATTCATCGTATTTTTTAAGAATAATAACACTTATTTATTTACTATTTGTTTTAGCAAAACAACTAAGAGAATGATACTTTGGTTTTACCGATTTGTAATTCGGTTAATATAATTAATCGGTTAATATAATAAAATTGAATTTGTTAAGAGAACAATACTCTGCTGTATAATAAATGTGTTAATTTTACGTGGGTTTTAATGAAGTGTTTAGAACATTTTATGAATGAATAGTAAAGAGCTGATTTCCTTATTCCAGTAATCGATACCAGCATCTTAAAACAACGGAAATCAAGTATTGATTGTATATTTTAATGTTATTAAGTCACGTATTCTCTATTTTCTTAAATGAGTGAGAAAAAAAATAATAAATATTTTTTATTGATTTTTCTCTGAAATACAAGAAAAGTTACAAGTTTTGAAGTGATAGACAAAGTTACACAATTGACTTTAAAGTTTGTTTAGGGTTAGATCCCTTTTAAAAGATTGAAATGAAATGCCAAAAATATATAACCAGCATACTAAAGAAAATCAAGAAAACAGGATTTGGCAATGTTCGCTTCTAAATTATTTGATATCAAAGTATAGATGAATAGATTTATCTATTTTGCCAGTGCTGCTTTAACTTAGTATTAATTCTACATGTTTCTATGCTATTAGAATAATTTCACAGTTCAAAATGACATAATAATATGACGTAAATAAAAGCTATATCCTTTACAAGCTTTTCACATTATACACTCTTTGAAATCTTCATTGAACTATTTTCCAGTACTTTCTGTGTTGAACAATAGAAGTAAGACGTTTTTAAAAGTGCAATATCATAGAGTCTTGTTACAAAACAATTTCGATCATAATATATCTATTGTTGTTTGTAAAACAATCAAACAAAACCATTTCGTTACATTAAAATAATGAAATGAAATATAATTTACCCTTGGAGGTTATAACTGACAGTTTGGTTATTGTATTAACTCAACAAGCTTGATAACAAAAATCTAAAACTGGTAAAAACTAAACGTGCGTGATGACCTACCAGACAACGGGAATGACAGTTTATCCTAAATTTAGCAATTTTGAAATCAAATCTTGAGGAATTTTCTGAAGTATTATATTTATATTGATAGTCATATTGATTGTCATGCTGGAACATTTCATATATTTTTTTTTTAAATATATCTGTATTAAAATAGGAAAGGTAGGCTGAGTATTGGTTGGTGTTGTAGATAGCAATCCCATAAATTTCAAAAATAAAAGGAACATCGCTTTATAATATGGCCCTTTTATCTAAATGAAATAGGTTACTGGGTGTTTTTGTATTGGAGAAACATTCCTTCGTATTATAGTGATTCATACAAAACGTATTAGTTCTTACATAGAACAAAACCCCTTATCAATAAATAAGATTCTTTAATTAATATTTAAAGTCGATTGTTACAAATATCTTAAGATAAAAAACAGTTTCACTTCCATGATTTCACCTTAAAATGAACCTACTAGTTACTGAAGTAAAACGAAGTAATAATTATCGGGATGTAAGTCGTATAGTTTGTTATGGCTGTGTCGTAAATTAAAGGTTGTACATTTGTGTTTGAGATTCGTATCATGATGATAA
Source organism: Mytilus edulis (assembly GCA_019925275.1). NCBI lineage: Eukaryota > Metazoa > Mollusca > Bivalvia > Mytilida > Mytilidae > Mytilus > Mytilus edulis. The sequence goes on from CM034353.1 coordinate 7,267,325, forward strand.
GTGAAGAATAATGTAATTAAGCAGCTTTCTTCTGATATAACTGGTCTTCCGTGGCATACATGAATATGATGTACGTCAATGAAACACCAGCGGCACAAAAAACAGCAGATGCGAATAGGACGCAGCATACAGTCTTCTTAATGGAAAAAGACAAGTCGTCACAGTATCCATATGCAGGATTAACTTAGTAAAACATTGGAATTTTCTGATTGGCTCTGCTTATTTGGTATTTGCTCTCTAATGTTGTTTTTTTTTTTGTTACAGTCTTTGGTAAATGAACTTCTGATTATATGCAATTTTTACATAAGCAGTTGGTTTTTGTGATTGGGTTATTTTTGCCGGGAGAAGAGAGCTGCTTTCGCCAGTTTTGTGGTAATGAGGTAGCTTTGACAGTTAAAATGATCAAGAAAGACTAACCATACTTATAGATTTTACAGAAAACTAAATTGGTTATTTTATTTATACTTTGTTAAGACGCAAGACAAAATAATACCTTTAAATGTGTCTTCCGTGTATGTACGATTAAAGTATAAAGAGATAATTAAAAACAAGTTTAATTAATAACTTTATTCCAAAAAATGTCGTTTTCATGTAGGTAACAAGATGATAAACACTATATTATCTATAGTTCGATTTCAGTGCCAGCATTACATAACAAGTGTTTATATAAAAGAGGAATTTTTCTTAAATTTAGAGTTTAGAAAAAAACCATGGTAAAACCATCGTTAAATTGTTTTAAAGTGCGTTTAAGACTCAATATTAAAACTGCTGAATGACAATATGTTTTTATATTTGTGATTTCAGACGTAAATATTGGACTAGATAAAAACACCGTAGACCATCTTCCTTTGAATGAGTATTTGATGTTTGATAACCGTTGCACTATTAAAGTATCTAGCTTAGACGGCACCCGTCCAGTTCTATAGAAGGTCACAGATAACCACTGATTGGTCTATACAGTTCAAGTAAAGGTATTGTCTTATATCTTAGGGGAGGTAAAATATGAGACATGATATTAATCAGATTTATAAATCAAAATATAAATCTGGCACATTAAACAATATTTTACAAATTAAAGTTGGACCAACTTACAATAAACTAAAAGAAAGAACACAATACAACAAATTGACATAGAACTCGGACATTGGAAAACGAGCAAAATTTAAAATTTAATGATACTGATAATAAAAAAAGACCCCAAATGATTGAAAAATAAAAATAAGACTATGTATGCAAAGTATGTTACTAAAATGAAAAAATAATCAACTGTATATTTATCACTTCGTTATGATCGTGATGGAGTGTAATTGAGCTCATTGAAAGGAAGGGAAACTGGATAATACCTTTATATGCATTTTCCGTGTTTGTGCAACTGATGCGTTAAGCCTTGGCGAGAAAGTAATACAAATTTAACTATGTAGAGCAAAAAATTCTCAAATGTAGTTTTCATGTATTTTAAGCGAATTTCGATTCTGCTACAATAAACGAAACAGTTCACATATGCTACACTCATACATTAATCAATTGAATGAATATGTTCACTTCATTTTCAATTAAAAAAGAAGTACCAACTTATTTTTATTGTAATAAGCCTGATGTCATAAAGATTTTTTTTCAGATATAAGAACTTACCTTCATTGATTTGAACATATCAAAATCTGTAAAACTGTGGTCCTTGTCGCTCATTGTTACAGTATACTATTTAGCTTTCAAAAATGTCTTGCAGTAATGACGTCTATTTTATAATCCTCCTGTTTTGTTTCACTTTTCCCTCTTATAAAGAATATCTAGTGTTACATTTAGTCCTCTTGGGATGCTGAAGAACCATTAACTCTTTAACACCAATCACTTGCTTAACTTGGATAGACCGTAACATCCACTTAGGTATGCTTTAGTACTACTTTGTTAATTAGAAATCAATCACTTGTTTCACTGTCAAATACAACGGTTGTTCTGTTATAGTAGACTAATTGATGAACATTTAAAGAGATTCTATCACATGTTACCTGACCCCCTATGGCTTACCTGTACAGGTAACTATTTTTGATTTATCAAGTATTGCTTTACAAAACAAAGGTTTAATCTCTGCATGTGACAAAACATATCAGATTGCACACTTAGTAATTGATATCTTAAATGCCTTGTTTGAACAAACATAGCAACGACTTTGATAATTCTGTCAATGCCATGCGCTATTAACAGACATCTTAACCTTTAAAACTTTTCTTACTTATTGTTTTGCGTAAATGATAGAGTTCATTAAACTGTGTAAAAATCTTCAGTAAACAAACCTATCATTTGAATTACATAAACAAACCTATCATATGAATTTCATAAACATCAACTGTTCTTGTATAAAGGCACGTCTTTGTTATGTTATATTTTTAAATGTGATGAATGAAAGTTCTTTAATAATACAATATTTTTGGAGTGTAAACACGTCGTTTACAGCTGAACATTGCTAATTAAGCAAGATATACAGTATGAAAAAGTAAAGTCACAAAAATGCTGAACTCTTCAGAAAATTCAAAACGGAAAGTCCCTCAAACGGCAAAAAGCAAAGCTCAAACAAATCAAACAAATGAATAACAACGGTCATATTCACAGGCACTTATCTCAGATTTGTTTTCCCTATATAACTTAATTTATTTTTTTGAGACAAGTGCCTGTGGTCTTATTCCTGACTTGGTACAAGCATTTTCTAATGTAGAAACATATGATACATTTAATTCAGAAACAATCATCTTCGGCTTTTTACAGCCAAAGGTTTAGGAAGCCAGATAAAGCCGTTTGATAGTTAAGAACATCAGACGTTAGTTTAAGTAAGGTAGATAAAGCCATCAAACATTTAAGAACATCAGACCAAAGGTTTAAGAAGCAAGCTAAAGCCATAAAATATTTTAGAACATCAAGCTTATGAGGTGTAAGAAGCCAGATGAAGCCATTAAATATTTAAGAACATCAAACTTAACGGTTAAGAAGCCAGATAAAGCCATAACATCTTTTAGAATACCAGACTTAAGGTTTCGGATACCAAATTGAACGATAAACATTCAGGAACATCGGACATAAGGTTTAAGAAGCCAGATGAAGCCATAAAACAGTTAAGAAAACCAGACTTGAACATCAAACCAAAAGTTTCAAAAGCAAATTGCCATAAAATTTTAAAAACATCACACTAAATGTTTTTGAAGCCAGGAAAATATACAAAATATGAAAACATCAGACCAAATTGTAACTTTTGAAATAGAGCATTCTTAATCTTTATAACTAATTCAAGCTCAACCTTTCGTCAGTGAGTACATGGAATGATTCATCGTTGGAAATAGATTTTTTTTTAGGAAGATTGAATAACGTTATAATTGTCATCGTTGAAGACTCATTTTATTCGTCAGATATATCAGGGAATGCTGTTACCACCAGCGTTTTAGAAAGTCAACTTTTATTCGGACATATTAAGTAACGCTGTTACTGCGTCATAATTGACGACAGTTAACTTTCCTTAGGTTGAGCAAGTAACCCCTTGTCCGTTTCATTACTAGAGACGGTCAACTTTTCTTCATGGATATTTATTATTGCTGTTACCGCGTTATCGTGGAATACTGTCAAATTTCCCTCGGGAAATTTAGTTATACTTTGTCACGTCATCGTGCAGAATAATTAAATACGATCAACTTTTTCTTGATGAGTACATATAATGCTGTTACCGCGTCATCGACGATGGAGGTCGACATTTGCTCATGGGGTAAAAAAAAAGTAAAATCACATAAATATTGAACTACGAGGGAAATTCAAAACGGAAAGTCCCTAATCAAATGACGATATCAAAAGCTCAAACTCATCAAACGAATGGATAACAACTGTCATATTCCTTACTTGATACAGGCAATTTCTTATGTATATAGGTAATCATGATACCTTCATTGTTGACGAAGATCGTCTCAGATAAAGGAACGTTCCGTTAAAGACAGACATGTTATCTTTTATCAAGAAGATATAGGATTGCTGTAACCTTGTGATCGTGTAAGAGAGTCAACTTTTCTCAGGGAGATTAATTTAAGCTGTTACCACAATACAATATCGTGGAAGGCGTTTACGTTTTGTGAGGACGATCAAGGAACACTGTAAAAACTTTCTTTGAAGACAGTTACTTTTAGGGTGTTTTAGTAACGCTGGACATTGCTGCTTCATCGATGATCATGAAGGGGATTAACTCTGCCTCAGGGAGAGTAAGAAAAGCTGTTATTGCGTCATAACTAGATACAGACAACTTATCCTCATGTTAATCAATAAACGCTGTTTTACGTCATCGTTGATGACGATCAAATTTTCCTTATGAAAATTACGAAATGCTGTTACTGCGTCATCATTAAATATGTTTAAATTATCCTGAAGGATATCAAGCTACGATGTTACCGCGTCATCCTTGTTTTTTGGGATATAATTTAATGCTGTTATCGCTTCTCAACATGAGAAGACCAACGTTTCTCGTTTAAAATAATGAACGTTGATGTAATCATAGCTAAGTGATATTAAATAGTCGTGTTAACACACCATCCTTGAAGTTGGTCTGATTACCATCATCTTTGAAGACATTCAACTTTCCTCAGTCAGATTAATAAACACTTCATTGTTTAAACGGTCCACCTTGCATCAGAGAAATAAATATTCATAAAAATACAATTCTTCAGGGTAAATTAAAGAAGGGGGAATATATAAAAACTGACAATATCAAACGTTAGACTTTATTAACCAACGGATTTCATGAAAGAGATTGTCATACTCCTTACTTGGTACAGACATTTTGCGATTAAAATGGAGGGTTTAATTTGGTTTATAGCTTGATTGTCTACCAACTTGTGCATTTGTTTATAGTTCTATTATATTGACAAAACTAGGTGAACAACCCAAACAGACATAATAGGTTGTTATAGGAACAATTGGGATCCAACGAACGGCCAAAACGGCATAAATATAGTCACAAATAAATAAACATTACTGACTACAAATTCACATTGATAACTATTTACACCATTGGGTCGATGCCACTGCTGGTGGACGTTTCATCCCCGATGGTATCCCCAGCCCATTTGTCAGCACTTCGGTGTTGACATGAATATCAATTTGATGGTCATTTTTATAAATTTCCTGTTACAAAACTTTGAATTTTTCGAGAAAAACTAAGAAATTTTCTTATCACAGGAATTATAGATGATCTTAGCCGTATTTTGCACATTTTTTTGGAAATGTTGGTACTCTATGCTCTTCAACTTTGTACTTGTTTGGCTTTACAACTATTTTCATCTGAGCGTCAATGATGAGTCTTATTTAGACGAAACGCACGTCTGGTTTATTAAATTATAATCCTGGTACCTTTGATAACTATCAGCAGATATCGTAACGCTGTTACTGCATAATTGTTAACAACGTTACATTTTCAGGTGTGATCTCAGGTGCTCCGGAAGGATACGTTTATGCTTCAATAGTAGTACATATCGTGTTGTTCATGATGAGTCTAATTGTGTAGGTTATATTCACAGAAAAGAGAACGGGATTGTGCTTACGACAATTAGAAAATATATCCTTCGTCGTCTGTGAAATAGATATTCCATAACGGTCAACCAACTAATGATGGGGATCGTAAAATTATCAACCTCATCACTTGGAATTCTTGTTTCAATAGCTTCTTTGTAAGTAATAACCCTCTATCGAGGAAATCGGGAAAGGAAATGCATGTTCTGGAATATCGTATCAAAAGGGAAATATATACTTTATATGTAGGCGCTGCTGGGAAATATATACTTTATATGTAGGCGCTGCTGGGAAATATATACTTTATATGTAGGCGCTGCTGGGAAATATATACTTTATATGTAGGCGCTGCTGGGAAATATATACTTTATATGTAGGCGCTGCTGGGAAATATATACTTTATATGTAGGCGCTGCTGGGAAATATATACTTTATATGTAGGCGCTGCTGGGAAATATATACTTTATATGTAGGCGCTGCTGGGAAATATATACTTTATATGTAGGCGCTGCTGGGAAATATATACTTTATATGTAGGCGCTGCTGGGAAATATATACTTTATATGTAGGCGCTGCTGGGAAATATATACTTTATATGTAGGCGCTGCTGGGAAATTAATACATAGATAGTTTGCATTTGGGAAGCTGAAATCATCAGTTCTCAATCGACCCTGATGTCAATGTCTAGATGTAGGTCTAGATACGAGGCAGACTTGATGTTATCTGTTGTATTCTTTGTTTCAGATAGATAAAACAAGATCCGTTTAACATAGTCACCAACCTTGGAATCAATAATTGAGAGAACAAGATATATATAATAGAGCGTGAATTTAAAGGATAATGACAGCTTCTTCTCATCCTACTTTCTTCTTGTATGAAGTCAGTAGTATAAAAAAAAATTCGAAGAAGGACACTATTAGGTGCATAGGGATAACTTTTTTTTTATTGAAAAAACGTCCTTCAAGCCTAACAAATATGATGACAATAAAAAAATGAAGCATCTAAATAATGTCAGTTTCAGAGAATCTTCTGTTTTAGAAAGAGTAAATTGTTTTACAAAGCACGATTTATTCCTCTCTAAGACAAGACTTGTATCTATGTTGGCCATTTTTCTTTAGAAACAAATCAGGATCAGTTCTTTCAATTTATTTTTTAGTCCTTGCTTCGATCCTTTTTTTTTTGTTTGTTCGTATCGTGAGTATTTCTGTGACGTACGTGTCCTTCCAATCAACTGTTGTTAGTTGATGATAATATCAGTAATTGATGATTGTTGATGATAATATCAGTAATTGATGATAATATCAGTAGTTGATGATAATATCAGTAATTGATTTCACACTAAGGTTTGTCAAACATGGTGTGAAAAACATAAAACCTCCTCCTCATATCGTTATCAATGAATAAACAAATGATTCATAATAGAAAGTACAAAATGTTTGGTTTTTTTCAAATGCGTGTTGCTGTTTTTCCTAGCCGTTTTGTCATTAATTTTGTTATTTGTTTCTAAAGTAATGCTTTGATATAATAACGTGCTATAGTATACACGGTAGAAATCCAATCTCCTATTTCTTCAAAATGACGTATGTTTAAGGTCTTCATACAAGATTTAAAAAAAACTGACATTTGTTTACCATAAAAAACAAACAATTTAATTACTGGTAAAGTATTTTCAAACTCTTTGGGTCAGAATATAACAGACACATTAAGAAATGAGCTGCGTTGGATAATAATCGACGGTATGCAAAATCCCGTATATATGTACATGAATAAGACTTTGACAAAATCCCGTATATATGTACATGAATAAAACTTTGACAAAATCCCGTATATATGTACATGCATAAGACTTTGACAAAATCCCGTATATATGTACATGCATAAGACTTTGACAAAATCCCGTATATATGTACATGAATAAGACTTTGACAAAATCCCGTATATATGTACATGAATAAGACTTTGACAAAATCCCGTATATATGTACATGAATAAGACTTTGACAAAATCCCGTATATATGTTCATGAATAAGACTTTGACAAAATCCCGTATATATGTACATTTATAAGACTTTGACAAAATCCCGTATATATGTACATGAATAAGACTTTGACAAAATCCCGTATATATGTACATGAATAAGACTTTGACAAAATCCCGTATATATGTACATGAATAAGACTTTGACAAAATCCCGTATATATGTACATGAATAAGACTTTGACAAAATCCCGTATATATGTACATGCATAAGACTTTGACAAAATCCCGTATATATGTACATGAATAAGACTTTGACAAAATCCCGTATATATGTACATGAATAAGACTTTGACAAAATCCCGTATATATGTACATGAATAAGACTTTGACAAAATCCCGTATATATGTACATGAATAAGACTTTGACAAAATCCCGTATATATGTACATGAATAAGACTTTGACAAAATCCCGTATATATGTACATGAATAAGACTTTGACAAAATCCCGTATATATGTACATGCATAAGACTTTGATTGCTTTTGGAATATTCTATTACGAAATAAAAGATAAATGTTGACCTTTTTTTGTATGGTTTTTATATCAACTTAATTTTCAAACAGTTCAAATTTTTCTGTAGAATTTGGTCAACCTGAAAAAGTTAAAGTCTTATTTATATTCATATGCATACTAAGGTCGATTTCTATTCCACGCAGCTCAAATCTTTGAAGTGACTGCAGCAATATTATATGTTATTCAGGTCTCAGACAGGGTATATACTGTGACATTCCCGGCTTAGAGTTTATATCCCCTGAGCCGAAGGCGAAGGGGATATAAGCTCTAACCTGGGAATGTCACAGTATATACCCTCTCTGAGACCTGAATTACACATATATTACGGATTATCCCTTACTTGGTGTTATTTTTCAGTGCAGGTATTTGTTGACAACACATATATATTAAGTTGGAAACCCAACCTGATATGTTCGGCATCTACGTGAAGGATTTTCTAATTTGCTGTGAACATAATTCTATCATGTATGTAATAATTTATAATAACACTTTTAACATTAAATTTAAGTATTAAAAGTGTAAATTGCGTGATTTTGTTTCAAAAATGTATTATTGACTGAAGCACGTCATTATTTTCCCTCTTTGAGCCTCTGACAGTCTGATAGCTTTTGACTACGTCACAAAGTAACCGTGTTATGATGACGTTTTTGAGGTTCCAATTGGGGATAAAAACGTCGTATATACCCCGGCAGTTTCCTGAATATATACTGACATCTCTGTGTTGTTATCCAATCACAAACCTCGACACATTTGTAATCCGTAATATAATGTTACAGTAGTTTGATATATGATTGTATACAGGCACATGAATGTCAAAAGAGTACAGTAGTCACCAGAGCAATCGACCTTCCTCTTAATTATCTCTATAAATTGAAAACTTACTTGTAAGGGTACCTATAAGATCGTGCAGACAAGTTTTCTAATACCGGTTGTTGTTTTCTTTTGTCATTTGATTGTTTATCCCAGACTTTTGATATCTTTTGTTTATCTATTAACAACAATTGCACTTTACTGTTGCAAAATATGTAAATACAGGAAGTTTTGTATTTTCATTTTTTTTTTGTCTCGATCATTGCTGTAGAGTCATGTATTTTCGAAATGCGCATCTGTTGCAGAAAATTTGGTAACTGTTGTATTATTGACACATTATACATCTGGTGCAGAGAAATTGGTACCGTTAATGTTATTATACAAACTTCTTTTTATTCTATTATCGCATACTCGGTCAAGACGGTTAACCTTACTTCAGAGAGTACGATTAACGCTGATTTTTTTCATCGTAGATAACGGTATACTTTTTCGAAAGGTATATGGAGGAACACTGTTACCTCAGAGAAATTAAGTAAAGTTATTACTGCGTAATCATTGAAGGCAGGCTATTTTTCCTTTGATATACCAATGAACGCTTTTACCATCATCATTCAAGACAGTCAACTATTGCAGGGAAATTAAGAAACGCTACTATTTAGACATCATTTAAGACTGTCCACCTTTCCTCAACTAGATCAAGGAACGCTTTTACAATCATAGTTGAAGACTGGCATCTTTTTTGATTTAGCGATATTACCACGTCATCGTTTAAAACGTTCAAATTTTTCTCACGGAGATTATTTAAAAGTATGCGTTCTTCAGGACGGTTTATTGGCATGTTACTGCGTCGTCGTTGGTCATCAAATGGTTATCACCTTCACCATGCAGATTATGAACGATGTTACTGCGTCATCATTGAAGACTCATGTAAACAACGAACGCTGTTAACATATGAAACGACGAGGACAGTTATTTTTTTCTCGCGAAGATGAAGTAGTACTGCTTCCGCGTCATCGTTAAAGGTCAAGTTTAGCTCATGTAAATCAGAGCACGCTGTTAAATGTTATTGCCACCGGAGATAACAGAAATCTGTTACCACGTGATCGTTTATGACGGTCATCTTTTCTTCATGAAGATAATTAAAGATGATACCGCTTTCTGTCCAGATCTCTAGCAAGGTAAATTAAATGTTTATTGACCGATTTATTTTGAAAGTATATCAATGGCAGATCAAAATCCAGAAGGTTCAGATACGATATGTAAAACTGGGAAGTTATAAAGCAAAGAATTCGACATGAATTAAACTATGGACTTCCATTGTGTAATAAACTCTTCAGATAGTAAGATTACGAGCGTATATTGGTAATCATCTCTTGAGTGAGGGAGAAAAGGATTAAATATATTTAGCTGTCCTGATCTTTTTTTGAAAATTTGGCATGGTCTATACCAATACAGCGTTAGTCACATGCTCTTAAATCTAAGGGAAATTTGGAGCGTCGGTTGAGTATTTGTCTATCAAAGATGAGTAAAATCAGTAGTTTCAAATTGGTAATCATCTGTTCAATGAGATTAGAATTGTCCATTTGTTATTTCTTAAAACTAAGTCACACTAAGAGTGTCGGTTGCACTTTTGTTTTTCCAAGCCGAGTGATACTATTTTCGTCGATTGAGTAATTACATTGTAATTGCATGACTAACTAGAGGCTCTAAAGAGCCTGTGTCGCTCACCTTGGTCTATGTGAATATTAAACAAAGGAAGCAGATGGATTCATGACAAAATTGTGTTTTGGTGATGGTGATGTGTTTGTACATCTTACTTTACTGAACATTCTTGCTGCTTACAATTATCTCTATCTATAATGAACTTAGCCCAGTAGTTTCAGTGGAAAATGTTAGTTAAAATTTACAAAGGAGTAGGTCCGGTAAGGGCCGATTTTGGCCTCAAATTTCAGGTTGATCGAACGAAAGATTTTGGACACTTTTTAAACACTTAAGTGTCTATTTAAATTGATTCGATCATTTAATGTAAAAGATTTCAACTGATTTAGTCATTAAAAACGCTCCGATTCAAGCTTAAATATATAAAATCTATCAAATATGCCAAAAAACGTCATTTTTCAGATGGTTTTTGTCAAAAATGAAAGTGGCCGCATCCGTGTTCATCCCCAACCTTTATATATGTTATGTCTTATCATCAAATACAACTTACATTTCAATAGTATGAATGAACACGAATGCGGCCACTTTCATTTTAGACGGAAACCGTCTAAAATTTAACTAAAATGCTCAAATTGTGAGGATTTCAGTAATTTAGCATGACTTAATGATGCTAGTACCCGATATATGTGCATTGTATTGTCAAAAACAGCCCATATTTATGTGGCAGAAGCATTCTACTTTCCAGTAAATGGCTAAAAGATTACATTTTCACATTTTTGTAAAACTGTTATATTTTGGGGCCAAAAAGGGGTCTTACTGAACCTACTCCTTTTATGAAAATTGTTAAAAATTGACTATAAAGGACAATAACTCCTTAGGGGTCAATTTACCATTTCCGTCATGTTGACTTATTTGTAAATCTTACTTTGCTCAACATTATTGATGTTTACAGTTTATCTTTAGCTATAATAATATTCAAGATAATAACCAAAAACAGCGAAATTTCCTTAAAATTACCAATTCAGGGGCAGCAACCCAACAACGGGTTGTCAGATTCATCTGAAAATTTCAGGGCAGATAGATCTTGACCTGATAAACAATTTTACCCCTGTTAGATTTGCTCTAAAGGCTGCGGTTTCAGAGTTATAAGCCAAAATCTACATTTCACCCCTATGTTCTATTTTTAACCATGGTGGCCATCTTGGTTGATTGGCCAGGTCATCGGACACAATTTTTAAACTAGATACCCCAATGATGGTTGTGGCAAAGTTTGGTTGAATTTGGCCCAGTAGTTTCAGAGAAGTTTTTTGTAAAAGATAACTAAGATTTACGAAAAATGGTTAAAAATTGACTATAAAGGGCAATAACTCCTAAAGGGATCAACAGACCATTTTGGTCGTGTTGACTTAGTTGTAGATCTTACTTTGCTGAACATTTTTGCTGTTTACAGTTTATCTCTATCTATAATAATATTCAAGATAATAACCAAAAACCGCAAAATTTCCTTAAAATTACCAATTCAGGGGCAGCAACCCAACAACGGATTCTAATGCAATTATTTTGTAACAATTGTTCTGATTGGATGACAGCAAGCGTAAAATTCTCTATCTCCTTGTCTGTAACTAAGGAAGCCGACATTTTGAATTTCGGAATGTATTGACATGTTATTTCTACAATAATAAACAAAAAACTCACTTGTTGCGCCTAAAAATCTTCTTTTTATGAAATTGTATTACATTCTGAAGCGGCACAGAAGCCAGAAAACGCCCGGTGTTTATGTTTGACGCCGGAAGCATACCTATGACGTCACCTAGTGTAGGGACCAAAGAAGATAACATCTTTTCGCGGAATTTTCTTTAATGAAGATTTTATACTGAAATAATGATTAAAATTTAATTATGAACTTGTTTTGCATTAGAATAGAGATAACTGTATTGTATTTGAAGCTTTGCGGACGTCCATCGGTAGTTTTACTGTCGCAAATACCCGTTTACCTGTCTCCGCTCCGCGTCGCCAGGTAAACTAAATTTGCGACAGTAAAACTACCGATGGACGTCCTTAAAGCTTCAAATACAATACAGTTATCTCTTAATTGTCCAATTCGTCTCAAAATTTCAGGGCAGATAGATCTTGACCTGATAAACAATTTTACCTATGTCAAATTTGCTCTAAATGCTTTGGTTTTTGAGTGATAAGCCAAAAACTGCATTTTACCCCTATGTTCTATTTTTAGCCATGGCGGCCATCTTGGTTGGTTGGCCGGGTCACCGGACACAATTTTTAAACTAGATACCCCAATAATGATTATGGCCAAGTTTGGTTTAATTTTGCCCAGTAGTTTCAGAGGAGAAGGTTTTTGTAAAAGATTACTAAGATTTACGAAAAATGGTTAAAAATTGACTATAAAGGGCAATAACTCCAAAAGGTGTCAACAGACCATTTTGGTTCTGTTGACTTATTTGTAGATCTTACTTTACTGAACATTTTTGCTGTTTACAGTTTATCTTTATCTATGATAATATTCAAGATAATAACCAAAAACAGCAAAATTTTCCTTAAAATTACCAATTCAGGGGCAGCAACCTATCAACGGGTTGTCAGATTCATCTGAAAATTTCAGAGCAGATAGATCTTGACCTGATAAACAATTCTACCTGTGCGAATTTGCTCTAAATGCTTTGGTTTTTGAGTGATAAGCCAAAAATTGCATTTTACCCCTATGTTCTATTTTTAGCCATGGCGGCCATCTTGGTTGGTTGGCCGGGTCACCGGACTCAATTTTTAAACTAGATACCCCAATAATGATTGTGGCCAAGTTTGGTTTAATTTTGCCCAGTAGTTTCAGAGGAGAAGATTTTTGTAAAAGATTACTAAGATTTACGAAAAATGGTTAAAAATTGACTATAAAGGGCAATAACTCCAAAAGATGTCAACAGACCATTTTGGTCCTGTTGACTTATTTGTAGATCTTACTTTACTGAACATTTTTGCTGTTTACAGTTTATCTTTATCTATGATAATATTCAAGATAATAACCAAAAACAGCTAAATTTTCCTTAAAATTACCAATTCAGGGGCAGCAACCTATCAACGGGTTGTCAGATTCATCTCAAAATTTTAGAGCAGATAGATCTTGACCTGATAAACAATTTTACCTGATGCGAATTTGCTCTAAATGCTTTGGTTTTTGAGTGATAAGCCAAAAATTGCATTTTACCCCTATGTTCTATTTTTAGCCATGGCGGCCATCTTGGTTGGTTGGCCGGGTCACCGGACACAATTTTTAAACTAGATACCCAAATAATGATTGTGGCCAAGTTTGGTTTAATTTTGCCCAGTAGTTTCAGAGGAGAAGATTTTTGTAAAAGATTACTAAGATTTACGAAAAATGGTTTAAAAATTGACTATAAAGGGCAATAACTCCAAAAGGTGTCAACAGACCATTTTGGTCCTGTTGACTTATTTGTAGATCTTACTTTACTGAACATTTTTGCTGTTTACAGTTTATCTTTATCTATGATAATATTCAAGATAATAACCAAAAACAGCAAAATTTTCCTTAAAATTACCAATTCAGGGGCAGCAACCTATCAACGGATTGTCAGATTCATCTCAAAATTTTAGAGCAGATAGATCGTGACCTGATTAACAATTTTACTGCGGTCAGATTTGCTGTAAATGCTTTGGTTTTTGAGTTATAAGCCAAAAACTGCATTTTACCCCTATGTTCTATTTTTAGCCATGGCGGCCATCTTGGTTGGTTGGCCCGGTCACCGGACACAATTTTTAAACTAGATACCCTAATAATGATTTTGGCCATGTTTGGTTAAATTTGGCCCAGCAGTTTCAGAGGAGAAGATTTTTGTAAAAGTTAACGACGACGGACGACGACGGACGACGGACGCCAAGTGATGAGAAAAGCTCACTTGGCCCTTCGGGTCAGGTGAGCTAAAAACTGAGTGAGATAAGCAGCGTCGATTGGGACTCGTCTCTTTAAAGTTATGATAGCCGATTGGGTAAACATTTCTTTTTAGCACAAGCTCCAAACAACGGAGTGATATTAGGGCGTCTATTTCTGTATCTTCCATGTTTAATATAGAATGAGTTGTGGAATGATTTCTATTGACACAGCAAATAATGTGGCTTTGGATCCATTTGTCGTTTTATCCTCAATTGGTTTTCTGTAATGATCAATTGTATTATGTTAACAGTTTTACAATTCAATTCAGATCATGTAAGGCAAATAAGGTCAATATACACGCAAGCTGCATTTGTATTCGCGAAAATATATTTAGCGCGAAATAAAACAAAACACCAAAGAGAAAAGCAGCGGTTTCTGATCATAAATTATAAACATTGTTTGACAAATTTTAAACTGTTATTAAGCCCAGAAACTGCATGTTTGATGACTAGATTAGCCTGCATCTTTTAATACCTTTACAAATTCTGGGTCATACCATTACGGTTTAGAGAAAACAAATCCAGGTTACAAACTAAAACCCAGGGAAACACATCAACTATTAGAGGAAAATAGCAAAACAACAGACACAACTGACAATGCAACTAACATAGAAACGAACTATTAGATAACAATTAAGGATGTATTCGTAATGACATCAGATGCATGGTTGAATACTGTCGCTCATGAAATTAAAAAAAATGCACTTGCTATGTTAACAGTGTTTATCAAAGGAGATGAGGTATGATGACCATTTATTTACGAGAGTGGACGATTTTTACTTTAGGTCTTTTTTAAACAACTTATAACCTCTCGGGCCTGATTAAAATATAAGGTCATAGTCATAAGGACCCCACTGAATTGGGAAGTTTCACAGTCATGACAAGTGATTTTTATTCTCTATACTGAAGTGAGATAATGTGTCGCAAAATCATAATTTAAACTTTTACGAGTTGATTGACCGTTTTAAAATATCTATTTCAAAGATGACGACGGGTGTTTGTTACTACAATCCCTTCCCTTTTCTAAAAATGTGACCTACCGAATTCGACTTATCATAGGGTTCGTGCTACACGAGCAACACAACAGATGGAACATGTGATGCAGGACCTGCGTACCCTTCCAGAGCACCTGAAATAACACCTGAAAATAGACCGCTTTTAATTATTATACAATAACAACGTTACTTTATCTGCTGATTTTTTTTAGTACGTTGTGTTGTATATTTGTGAGATGTGTTTATGCAGTTGTGACCGCGGAATCGAAATTATTTTCATCCCCGGTTTTTGGTAGGGTTCTTGTTACTCAGTCTTTAGATTTCTTTGCTGTGTTTTATGTACTGTTGTTTGTCTTTTTTGTCTTTTACTTTTTGCCATTGTGTTGAAAGTTGATTTTCGACTCATGCTTTTGAATGATCCTTTGGTATCTTTCGCCTCTTTCATAAGTTAGGTTTTATATACTCGGGATTATCAACTACTAGTAGTACTTTCTCGGGGTATCTGCTTTTTAAGTTTTTACAATGATGTTAAAAATGTTATTTTTTTCAGATTTTCAAGTTCCCTTTTCTGAACTATTTCCTTCAAAATTGTTCGTAACAGTGATAAAGAAAAGAAAAAAACACAATTTGTATTTGGGTCGATGCCACTGCTGGTGGATGTTTCGTCCCCGAGGGTATCACCAGCCCAGTAGTCAGCATTTCGGTGTTGACATGAATATCAATTATATGGTGTTTTTTTTTTTTTATAAATTTACTGTTACGAAATTTAGAATTTTTCGAAAAACTGAAGATTTTTTTATCCCAGGAATAGATTACCTTATGCGTATTTGGCACAACTTTTTAGAATTTTGGGTCCTCATTGCTCTTCAACTTTGTACTTGTTTGGCTTTATAACTATTTTGATCTGAGCGTCACTGATGAGTCTTATGTAGACAAAACGCGCGTCTGGCGTATTAAATTATAATCCTGGTACCTTTGATAACTATTTGAAGTGCACATTAAGTGCCCATAGACATTCCAATGATTTGACGATAGATAATTTTGTTACAAATATCATTTTTATATGACGAAAGAAAGACTGGATATCTTTGCAACAGTAGATTTCATGACATAGTTAAAACATCATTTATTAAGATTGAATTAAGGTTGCAACTCTCTCAAGTGTTTTTGCCCGTACGTGTTTTTTGGTTTCCTGTAAAGGCCCGTCTGGTTTTTTGATGCTATCAAACTTTACTATTCCTAGTTTTCTAACATGTTTGTCTCGAATGTGTCTGATGTAGATTATTCCAGAATACAGAAACACATCTATTCTAAGCCCTAATTATTCTGTTGCCTGTGATCTCTCCTTTCAGTCTTTGTTTTTTCGTCACGGTGTATATTTGTGTGACGTATGTTTTTTCGTCACGGTGTATATTTGTGTGACGTATGTTTTTTCGTCACGGTGTATATTTGTGTGACGTATGTTTTTTCGTCACGGTGTATATTTGTGTGACGTATGTTTTTTCGTTACGGTGTATATTTGTGTGACGTATGTGCCCTTCCGTCCGTTGTTTGTTTCGTTGCTGGCTAGATTATTGACATATGCATGGATCTCACCGTGACTTGTCTAAATTAAACACAGCGTGAAAAGCTACGAAACCTCCTCTTGTTATCGCCATCAAATGATTAATAAATGGATATTAGTATCTAAGAAAAAACAATATGTTTTCTAGTGCTGGTTGTTCTTCTTCATGACCGTTTTGTCCTTGATATTGTTATTTGTTTGTTGGTAAATTACAGATACATTGATGTATTATTTTGGGGCGCAGGCCATTTTAGCGAATCATTTTGAACTAGTAGGGGACATTTTAGCGCCGACATTAGAGCCCATTTAAGCACAGGATTAATCCGTTCACCTGTATATTCGATAGCCCATTTTAGCGAAAATTACCTTGTTGAAAAATACTCGTACTCGTTCTTTGACTTTGAATTGTTTACTTTTATAAATTTTTGACTTGGATGGAGAGTTGTGTCATTGGCACTCATATAACATCTTCTTATATCTATCACCTTAGTAAAAGCATGATCAATAATTTATGATGGCTTAATGTTTAAGCTGTAACGTTCATATGTTCTTGTTGGTTCATCATGGAAATAAAAGTTATTTCAAATATGTCACCCAGCTATTTACGTTATTCTTGATACTAGTATCATCAAATTACAAATACTAACATATATAAAAATACGAAGTATAAACGAATGTGCACCACCATCTAGACAAGATAAAGAAAAAAGAACAGTTCCTACTGCAATTTAATGAACAGAATTGTACAGCGGTATATATACAGGGCCCCCTACGTTCGTTATCTGTGACATAAATTCCAGACTAGAACAGACTTTTAAAATTCGATTTAAACTTTTAGACTGTTAGTGCTTTATTTCAATGGACATGCTATTTTTTATAATTGAACTGTCTTGATTCTATTAAAAAATTTGTATTTTGTATTTATTATTATCATAAAATTGGTTAAAATATTGCGCTAAAATGGGTATGGATTTTTTTCAATTTTTGCTCAAATGGGTTAAAAATCCTGCGCTGAAATGGGTTATACTTTGGCGGTAAAACGTGCGAATTTTTTTCGTTAAGATGTCCTATAAATTAAACCTGTAAATCCGGAATCTGCGTGCTTTATCGATTTAGGTTTCGTATTTTATGTGTCGATATCAGTTGTCTCCCTTACCATGTTTGTATTATTTGGAAAAATGAGTTAGGATAAAAAAAAACAACAACAAGAAAGATGAGTAGTAGCAGAGGGAGAAAGCTGAAGCCCAAAAGCATAAGTCCTACTATGGTTACTCCATCGAAGAAGAGACGCCCTAGCACTGTAATATCATCATGACAATCAGTCATTCTATAAATTATAAAACAAAGCGAATGGTACCAATATGGTGTCTGGATGATTCGTTCCAACTCTGATTCGTACCAACAAATTCGTCCCAAGTTGCTTGGTCAGTTCGTTCCAACTTTTCCAAAAACTGGTCAGTTCGTTCCAACTTATTCAAGAACAGTATTAAACAATATTAATCATTTAAATAGCCTAATTATTTTATTTTTTAATGCTGTACTTATAAAAAATGAATATAAATATGTATCTAAAAAAATTCTATGGTTTATTAATTGGGAAAAACTATACATTGGGCATGATATATATTGATAATTATTAATTATTAAGGTAAGTATTTCATGACAAATTTAATATTTTAAATATGAATAAAGTGACTAACTAGTGATATTTTCAAAGAAATAGTTATCATTATAATTGATTATTGTATGTCTATGCATGATGTGCGCATAACAGTTGTTAATGCATTCATCAAAAGAATAATATCGTACTTATCTTGGGTCATAAACGCTTGTCAATAATAATTGAAGGTTGATTTACACAAATACAGTGATATACGGACATAAAGTTGGAACAAATTGTTAAGTCTGATTTGATAAAAAAAAACTTAATCAGGTGGAACACATTGTTAAGTCTGATTAATAATGAAATAAATCAGTTGGAACGAATTGACAATTGACTTGGTACGAATTGTCCAAATCGACGATTCTGGTGGTTGGCAGATAGATGAAACTTACATAAATGAAGAGATAAATGAAAAATGAACAAATTGATACCAGATTTACATAATTCCAAGGCCGTTAGTTGGCACCAGAAGCGACAAAGCAGCGCATCAATTTTGGGCAGGCAAATATCCACTTTTTTATATGGGACGAGCTCTGACATCCCACGGCCCCAGCTTGTCTGGCAAAACAGCAGTTGGAAGTCAGAGTAATCGGAAGTCAGAGTAATCTCGGACTAGTATTCAGTATACATGTTGTAAACGGATATTTGTGCATGTACATGTATCACTAAACAGTAATATAATACATGTAATATATGGTATTGAAGCCTTGTTGACCCAAAAAAGATAGAAAGAAATTTTACCTGTTTGCTATGCTTCACCCGGTATACTCAATTTGTAGCAGGGAAACTATTGATTTTATGTCGGCAAATTTTCAGATACTATACAGTAATCTCTTAAATTTTTAGTACTCAAATTTGACATTGTGTACAAATGTACATAGTGACTATATACATGACATAATAACTTTACAGAAGAAGAAGAAGATTGAGTACATCTCCCTGTTATAAGCCAATCAAAATCTGGTATATTAAAGTAAAGTATAAAAAAAAGTATATGTTTCTAAATACTATCACATTAACATGATTAAACCATCTTCTCTTGCAATGGGTTACAATCCAGACCTCTCCTCGCCTCTTGGCTAGAGAAGATGACATTGATCTAACATCTTGAAAAGCAATTTTTTTTGATTAATTGGCAATAATTAAACCTAAAATTGATAAGCTCCAAAATGTACCTTCTCCTTCAGTAAATTTTAGCAGCTTTTTCCATGGAGGGTATCATTTTTGTGAGTGAATCAGGAAGCTAGATCATTTGCACCTAAACTTTTAACATGTGACATTTTTTTTATTGACAGCCAGCTGTAGCAGCAGCTCCAGCAGCTCCAGTGACTGTTAAAATTGAACCAGTAGAGGAGATAACTCCAACAGCCAGCCGTGAAGACAGTCCTGCACCTTCAGAATGTATGGATAAAATTCCTGTGTTCAAAAATAAAAATTTTGTGGTAAGTTACTCATTTAGAAGAAAATTATTTAAGTTATAGAACTTTCAGTAGAAGTATTATAAAGAATCTCCTCAGAAAGCTGGACTCAGCAATGCAGTTATATTGTTGGTGGAATAAATGAAAAGAAATAGTCAAGAAGATTGCTACTGTTTTAAGTTTACAGGTTTCTGTTAATGTATCCACACATCTAGAGTTATGATTAAAAAATTGTCTTGCCTGCATGGAAAGGATTGATTTCCAGGTGTCAGCCTCAGCAGTGTCAACCATTGTTTAGTTTTGTTTGATATGAACTACTTATGATAGATCAATGATATTTTGATGAAGTTGCATTGCTATCAGTACATATAAGTTTGACCACTATTTCTTAGGCCATAGTCCAGCAAATTAAATTAATTGGCAATTTTCAATGAGAAGTTTTCTACTTAAAGTTAGTTTGATATGAACTACTTGCGATAAATCAATGATATTTTCTTTAAAGTTGCTAACTATCAGTACATATCAGTTTGACGACTAATTCGAGACCCTGCTTCCTAGGTCATTGCCATGAAACTTTGTACAAAGGAGAAAACAAAACAATTTGTAATTAAATGCATCACATAAATGGGTTTGATATAATATGCCAAATAAAAGTCAAGAAAGCAATGCTAAATGAATTATTATCAAAATCATTATAAACAGTAACACCAACTATTATATTGAAAGCAATATTCAATATACATAGCCATTGTTGGCATACATTCTATTGTCAAAATTGTGAATGGAACGTTAAATAAATTCATTTTAACTGCAAAGAAATATGTTAAACAATTTTTTACAGCATTCCTGTGTAGGTAATAGTGGAACAAAGAAAACAAGAGTTTGGAAAAATCTGAAGCAAATCATAGCAACAGAGAAAACACAACCATGGAGACCAGATGATGTCACATGTGAGTAATCTCCCATTAATAGATACAAACCAGAATAATTTTTTATACAAATTGAATTACTTCCCTTTTATTGCCATTGATAATGTTCAAAATTTGTGTAGAAGAATTAATTTTATGGAACTTTAGTAAGTGAGTGCATATGAGTGATATTATATGCTGTAAAAATATTGAATCAATCATAAAATAATGCTCTTTTTATGCCCCCACCGTAAAAAAATTTATTGCTGAATTTTTGTTTCTGTTCTCTAACTTGAGTTTGTCTCAACTAAATGTAATGAAATGTATATATGATACTTTTTACCAATAACTTAATTTAATTCAATTTTTTGAAGCGTCACTTTTACAGTTCTTGAGTTATGTCGCTTTATAGCATTATTGCTTGCGGGGGCATCATCTGTGTCCCTTTGTGCACATTCCCCATTTATATTAAAATGAATTCATCTCTTTTCCCAATTGCCAGGCCAATCAGTAACTGGTATGCTATAATAGACTTGTTATAATAGTTTATTCTGACGGCAAGGTAGTCATTAACAAGCTAAGATCATTGTCATGGTCAAATATTCTCTAAAGCCACTGTGAATTAAAAGCGTTCCTGCAACTGAAGTCAAATTCATTAGCTTCATATGATTTGTCACCAAAATGGACATCAGTTATATGTTGTCTAGCATGCTAGATAAACCCATAGATCCTTCTCAATAGTTTTGATACATGTAATTTGACAGTTTATCAAATAGATGCTCCTCCATGTTTTTCATGCTATAATTTTACAGATAACTCCATAGATGCTCCACCATCTTTCAAACCAGCCAAGAAATACTCAGATCTCTCAGGACTTGCTGTAAGTATTGATCAAACCAACTAAGAAATACTCAGATCTCTCAGGACTAGCTGTAAGTATTGATCAAACCAGCTAAGAAATACTCAGATCTCTCAGGACTTGCTGTAAGTATTGATCAAACCAGCTAAGAAATACTCAGATCTCTCTGGACTAGCTGTAAGTATTGATCAAACCAACTAAGAAATACTCAGATCTCTCAGGACTTGCTGTAAGTATTGATCAAACCAGCTAAGAAATACTCAGATCTCTCAGGACTTGCTGTAAGTATTGATCAAACCAGCTAAGAAATACTCAAATCTCTCAGGACTTGCTGTAAGTATTGATCAAACCAGCTAAGAAATACTCAGATCTCTCAGGACTTGCTGTAAGTATTGATCAAACCAGCTAAGAAATACTCAGATCTCTCAGGACTAGCTGTAAGTATTGATCAAACCAGCTAAGAAATACTCAAATCTCTCAGGACTTGCTGTAAGTATTGATCAAACCAGCTAAGAAATACTCAGATCTCTCAGGACTTGCTGTAAGTATTGATCAAACCAACTAAGAAATACTCAGATCTCTCAGGACTAGCTGTAAGTATTGATCAAACCAACTAAGAAATACTCAGATCTCTCAGGACTTGCTGTAAGTATTGATCAAACTAGCTAAGAAATACTCAGATCTCTCAGGACTAGCTGTAAGTATTGATCAAACCAACTAAGAAATACTCAGATCTCTCAGGACTTGCTGTAAGTATTGATCAAACTAGCTAAGAAATACTCAGATCTCTCAGGACTTGCTGTAAGTATTGATCAAACCAGCTAAGAAATACTCAGATCTCTCAGGACTAGCTGTAAGTATTGATCAAACCAGCTAAGAAATACTCAGATCTCTCAGGACTAGCTGTAAGTATTGATCAAACCAACTAAGAAATACTCAGATCTCTCAGGACTTGCTGTAAGTATTGATCAAACCAGCTAAGAAATACTCAGATCTCTCAGGACTTGCTGTAAGTATTGATCAAACCAGCTAAGAAATACTCAGATCTCTCAGGACTAGCTGTAAGTATTGATCAAACCAGCTAAGAAATACTCAGATCTCTCAGGACTAGCTGTAAGTATTGATCAAACCAACTAAGAAATACTCAGATCTCTCAGGACTTGCTGTAAGTATTGATCAAACCAGCTAAGAAATACTCAGATCTCTCAGGACTTGCTGTAAGTATTGATTAAATACTTGTAGTAATATATATATTTTAGATTTAACATATTTTATTGTTCAAAAATGACAAACTGATTAGACACATGTTTTTCAACTTTGTAACGTCTTCTCCATATATGTGTGATATTGTTGCCAATGAGACAGCTATCCTCCAGAGAAAAAAATAGGTGGTAGTAAGCAATCATAGGCCACAATACATCCATCAACAATGAGAAAAAAAACATTCCACATAGTTGGCTATAAAAGGCCCTGACATGAGAAATTTGAAATAATTTAATAAGAAAACAATCAGCCTATTTTAAATCCTAAGAAAACAATTATAGAAAAAACAAATATGACAGACATGGACCAGTGAAAAGTACTATACTATAGGCTCTTGACTTTTTAATTCACTAATGAATGTCGCTGTATGAAACATGTTTGTGAGCGCTTAACCCTCCTGAACCTTGGACAATCATGTAACACCAAAGAACAAACTGGGACAAAAAATCGGTTATAAGCATAACTCAAAAGTTCTTTACAAGGCACAAAAACAACTAACAGACAAACGATAGACTCAAAGCACCTGCATAAGAGTACTGGAAAATACTAAAAGCTAAGTTAGTTACAACTAATAAAAAAAACGTTTTCCCAGACCAAATTATTAATTCTTGTTGAAAAATATCATTACAGATATGAAAGCTTTATAAATTTAATTGTGTTTGATTACTAAATAGAAGAAATTAAACTATTGAAATCTTTCATTACATTGTACAACTAATCTTTCAGTCATTATCTGTGACATTTACATGTATTTTAAGAACTAGATTACTGATAAATGAATTTTAGAATACCAAGAGGTGCAATCATTTTTAACCATTCTTTTTGTGTTGTTCTTTATATTTGCTATTTGTTATCAGGAACTAAGCTTCAGAAAAGAAACTTCTATTTTTGCTATAGCAAATCAAAAACACATTTTGTGTAGGAATAATTTGATGTTATTTGAATTGATATCAAGTTGCACTAGCTATTAGTGCAATTTGATCACAATTATATAGGTAGTCAAGTAAATTGATTAGATTTTGACTTTACACCACTATGCACAGCACTATGTACTGCAATGGAACTATTGAAATGGACTCTTGTTCATCTATCTACCTCTCTCTTGTTTCATGCTGTTTTCTGTGGCATTGACTCTATAGTTCTCAGTGTGTCCTCTTACTTTGCAGTTTTACCATTGGCCCTAAAGTGAGTTTAGTTATCCTTTTTGTTTTGTCTGCTATGTGATATCTGCTCTTGTTTACGGCTGGCCCTAAGTGATAAATGTGTCCATCCTTCTTTTTGTCCACTAAATAATCTCTGCTCTGTATTTTTTACCCCTGCTCCTACAGGGATCTGCAGATTTGTCCATTATCATTTGAGAAATTGTGTTTGCTTTAGAGTGGAAGAGGGGCAAAAGATACCAGAGGGACAGTCAAACAGAAAGACTTTTGACCTAGAAGTGATATGTTTGTCCATCCTTCTTACATCAGATAAATAATAATTGCTGCTTTATATCTTGAGTACTCCTTGAAGTTGATTCATGATTTGATATTATTGTTTTTCCAACTTATTGGAGTTTTAATTTCTATTTTTTTAATGTCAAGGTTACAAACTAAGTTGAAATTGCTTTGCCTTGGTCCATATTGATAAATCCTGTTCCCCTCACTAACAAATTTGAATGTTAAGCTTAAAGTACTGCTTGGAATCAGCACAAATAAAAAAAAAATGTTTGCTTAATTGAAAGGTATTGGCCGAATGTCTATAGAGAGAATCTGTTACATATTATAGTGTTGCTTTTGAAATTTACTGATAGAAGTTACTTATCAATACTATTAAACGAGAAGACCTCATTTTTGGTGTCGCTTCTCCTCCTTTCACAATAAATTAATCATCATGCCTCTGTGTCCTATAGGTAACATGTATAGTCGCATTTGTCATCCATTCTTATGATCATTAAGTTTGGGTTATTTTGGGATAAAAAACGAAAAAGAATGCGTCCGGACATTTTCCCGTCATTGGACAAAACTTTAAGTCAGATTAGACTTCCGGTTTGTGTTTTTCTGTACTTCGAACATACAAAGACTATGAAATAAAGTATATGAATTTGCTTTCTGCTATCATTTTGAGTTCTAGCATGTATCATCCTTGCTTAACGTGTTTCAGTTTGGGTTATTTTGGGAGGAAAACGAAAATGAATAATATTTGCTATTTACTATCAATTAGTTTACAGTGGCGGATCCAGAACTTTTCATAAGGGAGGGGGGAGTTGACTGACCTAAAGGGGGGGGGGGGGGGCGTTACTCTCATGCTTCCCCATATAATCAACCATTTTTTTTCAACGAAATGGGGGGCAGCCCAGCCCCGCCTGGGATCCGCCTATGGTTTACTATTAACGGCGGTCACTGCGGATATATTTCTATATACTTACATACTTTTACTATGAATTACTGTATTTCACGAATTGTTATAATTTACTATAAATTCCAATGGTTATCTTGGGGGGGGGGACTCTTTACTATTCATGGCGTTCACTGATGTGTATATATATATATATATATTTATAAGTACCTTTGACTTTTGATACCTCTCCTGAAATTCTCTGTATTGAGTAATTAAAGTATATATGCATGTTCATAGAGTACAGAAAAACAGAAGGTATAAAAATCTGTATTTTGAAAATAGGAGGAGGGCAAAAAAATGTGCCCAGTCCTTAAGTACCTTTGAATTTTGATACCTCTCCTGAAATTCTCCAGTCAGTATATTTTTTTTTACAGTTAACATACGCTCTATTTCCCCGCAATTTCGCGGGTGTGTTCTAGTATTTTTTAAGGAAGGAACTGTACATGGGGTAATTAACAAGTTACATTTAACTGATGACAAGTTACATATAACTGATGATATCTTTCCAAGAATTCTGTCATATGTTGACTAACATATGATTATAACAACAAAAACAAAACAAAAAATACTGGCCATTTTGAGGACCTTTGTAGGAAATTTTACAGAACCTTTTTAGTAAACGTCTTATTTCAAGTATATTTTGTATGAAGGTTGTATTGGTTATGAGTAACCCAATATAAACAAGTTTTGTTTTTTATTGATTCTATATGAGCCTGGCATTAGAAAATCTAACTTATTTCACTTGTCTTTGGGGGGTGGGGTGGGTGGGAGGGGGGGGTTGTACCTGAAGATCAATCATTTTCTAGAAACCATATCTTTCTTAAATTTCTTAAATGAGAGGGGGAATGAACATTATACTTGTATGATCAAAGAGCATAATCATCCAGACTTTGAAAAATGTCACTGGAGGTCCAGGAAACTGAATAGTTTTCAAATTTGACAAACAGAAACAATTATGCAAACTTTATGGCTCTCCCTCTTTTACAAGCCCCTTCAATAATTTACACTTAATTTAGCTAATTGTTGTTTAATATGTAAACAACATATTAAATATTTTTAAAATAACACAGTTCCTCAATTTGTATTCTTCTTCGGAGAGAAGAAAATTTGGCCAAAACAAATAAACATACACAATAGAAAAAAGTTTCTTCAAAGAAAAGTAGTTTAAATTGAGTTTATTTTTCTTTGAATCATTAATCTTTGAACAAAAAATTTCAAACTAAAGTAGATACATAATTACCTGAACAAAGTTAAGAGAAAGTTAAGATATCTTCTAACATATCTGATCTATAGATACAAAGGACTTGTATGAATAACATAGGACATATGACACAGCAGCCAATTAACATCCATCAACTAGGCATCTTTGCAGGATTTTCTCACTGTGTGGATAACTCGTTGGTGGCCTTCAGCTGTTATCTGCTCTCTTTGGTCAAGTTGATGTCTCTTTGACGCATTTCCAATTTCCATTCTCAATTTATCTTACCTTTTACTGGCCCTTTAATTCTTTTCATTATTTTCTTTTGACTAATAGTGTAAACCATATAATAGCCTTTACACTATTTTAACATTCATACTATTTATCCTTTAACTATGTAGTAGATGGTCCATACAAAATAGCCTTCA
The DNA here is from genome assembly GCA_019925275.1 of Mytilus edulis. Classification (NCBI taxonomy): domain Eukaryota; kingdom Metazoa; phylum Mollusca; class Bivalvia; order Mytilida; family Mytilidae; genus Mytilus; species Mytilus edulis. The sequence goes on from CM034353.1 coordinate 7,294,516, forward strand.
CTCTTCCTTAACTGAAAGATTTTTTGTAATGTTAAATTCTCTCTTATTATAAGTAATAGGATAACTATATTTGGTATGTGAGGTCCTCTTGCCCGTCAGACAGTTTTCACTTGACCTCAACCTCATTTCATGGATCAGTGAACAAGGTTAAGTTTTGGTGGTCAAGTCCATATCTGAGATACTATAAGCAATAGGTCTAGTATATTCAGTGTATGGAAGCACTGCAAGGTGTACATGTCCAACTGGCAGGTGTCATCTGACCTTGACCTCATTTTAATGGTTCAGTGGTTTTAGTTAAGTTTTTGTGTTTTGGTCTGTTTTTCTTATACTGTATGCAATAGGTCTACTATATTTGGTGTATGGAATGATTGTAAGGTGTACATATCTAGCTGGCAGGGGTCATCTGACCTTGACCTCATTTTCATGGTTCAGCGGTCAAAGTTAAGTTTTTGAGTTTTGGTCTTTTTTTCTAATACTTTATGAAATAGTTCAACTATATTTAGTGTATGGAAATATTTTATGATCTATATGTCAGTCCTGCAGGTTTTATTTGACCTTGACCTCATTTTCACGGTTCATTGCTCAGTGTTAAGTTTTTGTGTTTTGGTCTGTTTTTCTTAAACTATAAGCAATAGGTCAACTATATTTGTTGTATGGAAGAATTGTACATGCCTGCCTGGCATGGTTCATCTGACCTTGACCTCATTTTCATGGTTCATTGGTCTATCAACATAATATCAATGATAAGAAAAGAAGGCGAAACATTTCAGCGTGTGCACTCTTGTTTAAATTATATTACATGTAATATTTTATCCTCTTTTTGATGGATTGTTGATACCACAAACCACTTTCAAGATATCATTCTGTATTCTATCAAGCTAGCTTTTACATATCTTTTTATGATAGGTAGTTCATAAGACAAAGTTTTTACCTCTTTTTCTCTTCTTATGATGGAAAGTTCATTAATCAAAGCTTTTACCTTCCCTTCTATTGGTGGGTAGTTGCCACGTTTACCTTTTCTTCTTATGATGGATTTTTACACCACAAAGCTTTTATTTTCTCTTATGATCAAATGATGGGTAATTCCCGCCACCAAAATTCTACCTTCTCTTCTTATGATTGGTAGTTCACATACCACAAAACTTTAACCTTCTGATCTTTGGAAGGATAGTTCATACCACATTGTTTTCACTTTCTTGTCTATTGATTGATACTTCAACCACATTTTTTTCATTTTCATGATTTATTACCACCTCCATTCACATACCCTTTCTGTGACAGAAGTTTATTTGTTAATCATATATTTTGTCTTATGTTTTCAGGCAAGCTACACAGACCCACAAACAAAACTGAGATATGCTACTGCCGAGGAATATTCTAGAATAAGCATGATGCCCAGTGATCTAGTTAGTGGTTGTCTAGCTTTAAGGAAAGCTAATGCCCCTGTGCCTTGAATAATTAAATTTGAATGGTACAAATCTGTTAAAAGAAATGGAATATTGTGGATAAACAGCTGTAGAACGTTATTGTGAAAAGTTGGGTATAAGTAAAACTGACATTTACAATGTAAAAAAAGTAATAAAATGTGTACTGCTGTTAACATTCTGTGCAAAAACTAAATATGAATGTATCTTCATAGTTCAGTAAATGGCAGACCAAGCAAATTCTGATCTTGTTTATTTTCTGCATCATAAAATAAAGTTTGGAAAGGAAATGGGGAATGGGTCAAAGCTACAACAACCCGACCATAGAGCAGACAACAGCCTAAGGCCACCAATGGGTCTTCAATGTAGCTAGTAACTCCCTCACCCGGAGGCGTCCTTCAGCTGGCCCCTTAAAAAATATGTATACTAGTTCAGTGATAATGGACTTCATACTTGACTCCAAATTATACTCAAGAAACTAAAATTAAAAATCATACAAGACTAACGAAGGCCAGAGGCTCCTGACTTGGGACAGGCGCAAAATTGTGGCAGAGTTAAACATATTTATAAGATCTCAACCCTCCCCCTATGCCTCTAGCCAATGTAGAAAAGTAAACGCATAAAAATACGCACATTAAAATTTAGTTCAAGAGAAGTCCGAGTCTGATATCAGAAGATGTAACAAAAGAAAATAAACAATAGACAGTAATACATAAATAACAACAGACTACTTGCAGTCAACTGACATGCCAACTCCGGAACCTCAATTAAACTGATTGAAAGATTATGTCTTCATCATATGAATATCAGGTACAATCCCCCCGTTAGGGGTTTAGTATCATACTATCATAAAATATATGAGAAGAACATAACCTGTGTCATGCCAACAACTGTTTTTTAAAACAAATGTGTTTAGTTCCGATGCAAAGACCCTATAAGTGAATCAATATTAAAGCCAAAATATGCAATCTTTAATGACCTGACTATAGTATCGTAACTATATTCCTTCTTAATAAGTCTGTTTAAAGGTTTTGTAAGCTTTTGAGGTGAATACTGACATTTTTGTGCTTTGTAAAGAATATTACCATAAAAGATTGGATGTGAAATACCTAAACGTATAAGATGTCTGCATGTTGAGTTATATTTACGAATTATTTCCTTATACCGATGATAAAATTAAATAAATGTTTTGACTAGTTTGTGATATCGTACCTTTTTTTTTAATTTCCATACATTTGTTTATCATTGATTTATTTGTTGTTACCATTAAAAACACGTTTTTAGGTAAAGATTGCATGAAATGCAATCAAAACCTTATGGGACTGACTTGATATCTAAATGTTCGAAGGCTTATCACTACCTTTTCTGATACACCAAATATAGTGCATTGATCACAACATTCTATTCATCCTATCCATGAACATTTCCAGAAGTTTATCAATGTTATATATACTCAGATATTGAAGGCACACAATGATGTTGCACTTGTCAAGAAAATTACATAACTTTTGTAAGGTGCAGAAATCTAATATCTGTCCTAAAAATAGAATGATGTCATTGTTAAAATCATCTTTGAAAAAATTTGAGTTATCTTCCTTTGTCTAGAATTGCTGTTAAATCAACTTCAACCAATGCAATAATTAATTTTACTTCCCACAGATAAATTGAAATCTCTTTATGGTTCAGTGCTTACAAGCACTTTGATTCTTAATGTAATTGTAGGGATAATGGTACCTTTATGTTTCTGTTGCAGTGACTATTTTAAGCTTTATGACCTCTTTTCTGACTTGGTGATCATTGACTAGGTATAGGACCTTACTTCTCCAGTTCATTGAACATCCTCTTGATCATTTTATGACCTAATGTTTTAGCACTGTTTGTAGTGTTATGTTGTTAAGTTGACCTCAATTGTTTTGCTCAGAGGTCATTGTTATGCTTCAAGAATCTTCTTTACTGGCTCAATGACCATAGGTAAGTCATAAGACCTTTCTTTCTTTTTTTATTGATTGATTGATTATCTTTATTTCCTCCATAATATGAAGATTTTACAATTTATATATAAGAACAGAATCAAGAACATAACACTAACATATTTACATATTCTAAACAACATCAAAGTATACAAACAGCAATAAAAAAAAGTCTATAGGTAGTTACATAATTACATAGGAAATAGAGTCAAAAACAAAACGTCTATAATTCACCAACTTCATACAAGAACAACATTAGTTAAGATCAAATATGTGACTATAAAGATCATAATTGAAGACCTGATATAGTTTATACATATAATCTGCTATGTGGCACATCAAGAGGCTCCATACATCAGCATTTATAGTTTGCATGGTATGATTCATACTTCCAAGTAACGACTCGATAATTTCGTCATCATCTTGATTAAAGAAACGAACGGAATCCTCTACGTCAAGAATATCAACAATTTTGTAGAACATTTCTGTCCGAATTTGTAAAAGAGATGTACAGCAAAGTATATAATGCATAAGTATATCCGTATTATATAAGTTACACAAGGAGCATTTGCCTGTTTGAATAGCTATGGCTCCTAATTTCACAAGCGTCATAAATTTTGAATTTAGTGATGGATAAGTTACCGCTAGTCGTAACAAACGATGCTCCGTCAAACAAGTATGTATTTTATGGTACCGCTTAAGTTCTGGTCGCCGTTCAACTGAGTGTTTCCATTTGTTTTCTTCGTATATGTCTAAAGTCTGTTTTACAATTTTGCTCCACAGTAGCTTGTCTGGAAAAAAAATTTCAGCCACAAAGTTTTCAACAAAAGAATCAAAATCATATTTTATCAAAATTTTGATATAATCGTAAGTCAATGAAATTTGACTGGCCTCACCGGTTAATATTTGTCCCATACGAAAATTAAACATCCGTTTATGTATTGTTGTAGATTTTGCACGACACAGTCTCCCAAAAAACAAAAGTTTCATTTTATCAGTATATCCTTCGACAGACCACAAACCAACATTACTAATACAAGAGTCAGTCGGACTACGTTTATCCATCATTAGTATAAATCTGACGAAATATCTTTGAGTTATTTCCAACATTTCAGTTTCACGGTAGGGTAGCTGACCCATAAAGTGCAGTTGTAAGAATTAGTTAAGGCACTCATCCCTCGTGGATTAACACCAACAGTATATAGTGGGTGAAGTTTCTGTTTTAACTTTTTACTGGATTTATCTGATCTATCGAAAGTTTTTCCATCTGAGCTAATAAGTGTTCCAGCGTAAGTACATGTACGTTTTCTTTCGAGTACAACATCCTCTTGATCATTTTATGACCTAATTTTTTAGCACTGTTTGTAGTGTTATGTTGTTAAGTTGACCTCAATTGTTTTGCTCAGAGGTCATTGTTATGCTTCAAGAATCTTCTTTACTGGCTCAATGACCATAGGTAAGTCATAAGACCTTTCTTTTTTTATTTAGCTCAATGCACTTTAAAGGACATCACTTTTCTTGCTCTGTGATTATCCAAGATTCCAAGTTAAGGACTTTACTTAAAGAGCTAACTTGAATGGCTTACTTATTATTGTTAAAGTTTAAGATCTCATACTTAGTTTAATTATTATTGTTTCGCTTCGGTCAATATAACCTGAACAGGACCGTATATACATGATATATAAGGTACTGACCCAGTCAAAAGTCTATAATTAATAATTATCTCACTGTCCAGGCTCAGTGATTATTCATTCTTAAAATTTGAAGATCTCACTTTAGTGGCTCTATAATCAATGTTATAGTTAAAGATCTCATTTTCCTTGATCAGTGATAATTGTTACGATTGGATATCTGACTCTGTGTTGGTGGTTTGGGTAGGAAATCTTACTACCGTGCAAATGGTTTAGGTTAAGAATTTATTGATAATATTAAAGTACTTTTCAGGTACATTCATGAACATTTGCGTCGATCTTGCAACCGATGAGTGTAGCAAATGCGAGATATATCCTGCATTCTGTCGTTGGCATCAACATTTAGTTTCAGTATTTTCAGGCATGATAAGTGTAGTCAAGCCTTCGTGGAATGTATAGAAACTTTTGACAGTAGTTTTGTTATTCTCATCAAAGTCAAGGATCCACATGTTTTTGTTACAATCCACTGAGTATTTAATCGGGGTATTTTAAGGCCTGAAATTTCGAATTCTTTAATCCAGCATCTTGTTTACCCCAACATCATTCGCGAAAGAGAAGATATATTTATGATTTGTACCTTCCTGTAAAAATTTAGGAATATGACAGTTGTTTTCCATTCATTTGATGTGTTTAAGCTTTTGATTTTGCCATCCGAGAAGGGACTTTCCGATTTGAAAATTGCTTGGAGTTCGATATTTTTGTTATTTTACTTTTTTTTTTGTATTTTCAAAGGAAGACTTATGCAAATGCCCGATTGTTTTACGGATTGCCTAAACCTCAAAAACATCCTTATAAAGGACTATTTACATATATAAAGTCGTGTAGTCAAGGCACTCGTCCATGCAGAAACATTATTTAAAGTTTTATCCACCATTCTTTCTACGGTAAAGAATGGCTTTGGACTCACTGTCAGTGACATATAAATAAGATGATGTGGTATGAGTGCCATTGATAATAAAAATAAAACGATGTTGTTTGGGTGCCATTGAGACAATTCTCCATCAAAGTCACTATGTATAATAATTTAACAATTATATGTCAAACTACGGCTTTCAACACGCAGCCTTGGCTAACACCAAATAGCACGCTATAAAAGGCCCCACAATGATTGACTATAGTGTACAACAATTCAAACAGGAAAACTTAAAAAAAAAAAAAAAAAAAAAAAAAGCAGAAAGAGAAACATATGAACCACACCAAGATACGACAACCACTGAACAGCATGCTCCTGACTTAGGACAGCTACATATTCACCCTAACCTGAGACAGTAGTGTAAAGAAAAATACACTATAATGTCTATAATATATCAATTGGAATGGCTTAACTCGATCAAAAAGACATTTAAAAAAAACAACTGAACGAATAAGTCTTCATGGTGGATGTATAGGGCCACTCTGCGTTTGTATTACTTGTTATTTTGCTTCGTATATATGTCTGGTCTTTTCATACAATTTTTATAGTCTTTTCATATGTTGTATTGTTACACCACTGTCCCACATTATTGACTCGGATCGACTGACGACTTCAAGATATGATCAGAAATGATCTATGACAAACGTGAAAATGTCATCTTTCTAATTCACTTCCCTTTTATGCGGTGAAATGCCATCGACTCAATCCCACTTGATACGTTGCGTTCGTTCATGTTTACACAAAACGGACTTCTTTAAAGGGTTATGCTCCTGACACAATCATTGCGCCAGGAGCGAAACTATCAATCGAGAAAACACACTTTAAAGTAAGCACAGCCGAAAAATATGTCAAACTAAGTTATCTAAGCTACCATGAGTTACAAAAAAGCACATTAATACAAAATAAGCACAGTAAAATAAAATATAAGCTTTTATGTTTCTATGCTGTGAAATAAAACGATAGCTTTTCTTTGCTATGCACAGTGTACATACAGGACAGTCACATTCCGAGCCATTCCAAGTCTTTAATTATAAGAATCTTGAACTGAGAAAACTGTTCTCTGTCCTGACATGGTTCAATGTACTGTTCTACAATGAGTGTATAGGAGGATCTAGATGATGTTCATATAATAGAGAATAATGGACGAATTACATAATGTATAAATGACTTAGAGAAAAATAGCAAAGAAATTAAGAAAAGAAAATGATAAGTTGCAAAATTATATAAAAAAAAAATAACTGCGGATAATAAAATAATTGCTTGGCTAATACTGTATACTGATTACAGAAATAAACGATATACAGAAGCAAGAAAGCATATATAATTGCAGAAAACAAATTAAACTGAGACAAATCGTATTCATGAAAATTTTACAGAATAAGCATTTTGTTTAAAGGTAAAAAAAAAATGCCTCAATCATTTATACTTTACTTATATTAATACTGTCTTTATTCATAAAAGCCTGAAATGAACCATCATGGCTCAAATTGAACAAGAAATAAAACTATAAGAATCCCCTTGTTGATATTAGTAAAATCCTCATTTTCCTGACTTAATGTTGAAAAATGTAATATACCGTTCTCAAATCTAAAAGCTCTGATAATAACGAATAATGTTCTATATGGAGTTCTTACAAGTCTGCAAGCCTCCAAAGTATCAAAATGATTGGTCAAATTCCCAAGATATTAATAATGTTCTATATGGAGTACTTACAAGTCTGAAAGCCTTCAAAGTATCAAAATGATTGGTCAAATTCCAAAGATATTAATAATGTTCTATATGGAGTACTTACAAGTCTGAAAGCCTTCAAAGTATCAAAATGATTGGTCAAATTCCAAAGATATTAATAATGTTCTATATGGAGTACTTACAAGTCTGAAAGCCTTTAAAGTATCAAAATGATTGGTCAAATTCCAAAGATATTAATAATGTTCTATATGGAGTACTTACAAGTCTGAAAGCCTTCAAAGTATCAAAATGATTGGTCAAATTCCAAAGATATTAATAATGTTCTATATGGAGTACTTACAAGTCTGCAAGCCTTCAAAGTATCAAAATGATTGGTCAAATTCCAAAGATATTAATAATGTTCTATATGGAGTACTTACAAGTCTGAAAGCCTTCAAAGTATCAAAATGATTGGTCAAATTCCAAAGATATTAATAATGTTCTATATGGAGTACTTACAAGTCTGCAAGCCTTCAAAGTATCAAAATGATTGGTCAAATTCCAAAGATATTAATAATGTTCTATATGGAGTACTTACAAGTCTGCAAGCCTTCAAAGTATCAAAATGATTGGTCAAATTCCAAAGATATTAATAATGTTCTATATGGAGTACTTACAAGTCTGCAAGCCTTCAAAGTATCAAAATGATTGGTCAAATTCCAGCCTTCAAAGTATCAAAATGATTGGTCAAATTCCAGCCTTCAAAGTATCAAAATGCTTGGTCAAATTCCAGCCTTCAAAGTATCAAAATGATTGGTCAAATTCCAGCCTTCAAAGTATCAAAATGATTGGTCAAATTCCAGCAATCATTTATACTTTACTTATATTAATACTGTCTTTATTCATAAAAGCCTGAAATGAACCATCATGGCTCAAATTGAACAAGAAATAAAACTATAAGAATCCCCTTGTTGATATTAGTAAAATCCTCATTTTCCTGACTTAATGTTGAAAAATGTAATATACCGTTCTCAAATCTAAAAGCTCTGATAATAACGAATAATGTTCTATATGGAGTTCTTACAAGTCTGCAAGCCTCCAAAGTATCAAAATGATTGGTCAAATTCCAAAGATATTAATAATGTTCTATATGGAGTACTTACAAGTCTGAAAGCCTTCAAAGTATCAAAATGATTGGTCAAATTCCAAAGATATTAATAATGTTCTATATGGAGTACTTACAAGTCTGAAAGCCTTCAAAGTATCAAATGATTGGTCAAATTCCAAAGATATTAATAATGTTCTATATGGAGTACTTACAAGTCTGAAAGCCTTTAAAGTATCAAAATGATTGGTCAAATTCCAAAGATATTAATAATGTTCTATATGGAGTACTTACAAGTCTGAAAGCCTTCAAAGTATCAAAATGATTGGTCAAATTCCAAAGATATTAATAATGTTCTATATGGAGTACTTACAAGTCTGCAAGCCTTCAAAGTATCAAAATGATTGGTCAAATTCCAAAGATATTAATAATGTTCTATATGGAGTACTTACAAGTCTGCAAGCCTTCAAAGTATCAAAATGATTGGTCAAATTCCAAAGATATTAATAATGTTCTATATGGAGTACTTACAAGTCTGCAAGCCTTCAAAGTATCAAAATGATTGGTCAAATTCCAGCCTTCAAAGTATCAAAATGATTGGTCAAATTCCAGCCTTCAAAATATCAAAATGATTGGTCAAATTCCAGCCTTCAAAGTATCAAAATGATTGGTCAAATTCCAGCCTTCAAAGTATCAAAATGATTGGTCAAATTCCAGCCTTCAAAGTATCAAAATGATTGGTCAAATTCCAGCCTTCAAAGTATCAAAATGATTGGTCAAATTCCAGCCTTCAAAGTATCAAAATGATTGGTCAAATTCCAGCCTTCAAAGTATCAAAATGATTGGTCAAATTCCAGCCTTCAAAGTATCAAAATGATTGGTCAAATTCCAGCCTTCAAAGTATCAAAATGATTGGTCAAATTCCAGCCTTCAAAGTATCAAAATGATTGGTCAAATTCCAGCCTTCAAAGTATCAAAATGATTGGTCAAATTCCAAAGAATATCTGTCTGTTTGAATATTTATGAAATGAAAATACAAGAGAACAAGTTAAACTTTGTGCATTATAGCAATGTCCACAAAACCCAAAACATGAAATAAACCCAAATAAATTCTACTTGAAAGCAAGCCCCTAAACAATAAAGATAAATCTCTAAAAAATACAATTTTTTCAGTTCAAACTTCAATCGGAAAACATGAATAAGTACAGTATACAGTTATTTAATTCAGACTTTGGATTAACGATCATTTTTTTTTTCAAATTTTTATATAACTGAATAAATTCACGGTTTGGACATTTTTGCATGAAAAGTTGTTATCTAGAAAATTTTAAATCCCGCTTTCAATGGGGCAAGTAATTGCATGGTATTCCATGTGCCTTTGATTATTTAAATTTACAATTAATCTCTCCATACTAACATGCAGCATAATTTTTCCAATATTTCATTGTTGATGCCAGAATGTGTGATGAATTTGGAAGGTCTGCAAGCACTTGACTTTAACATTGTTTCTAACACAGGCCACACTTCAGCTGTCTGTTTATATTTAAAGTAGTTTTTAGTGAAAACAAGGGAGGTATGGATTGTTTGTGTTTGATCTGAAAAGGAACAATATCGTACAGGTGTGTTGCTGAAGGCTGATGCTTAAACAACACACGTTATAAGTTTCATGTTCCGTGTCCCAAATAGAAATAATGAAGTTCGTGAATATATGTGAAAAACTTTCTTTTAAAAGTGTGCGTATACAAAGAAATGAAGGTTGTTTGTCTAGAAGATAGCAAACCACTTCACGAGAAAAATCTCTTTATGTCTATTCAAAGTATAATTAACAAGTGTCGGCATATATATATTAGACAACAGCCTAATTTGGCTACTGAAATTCTGAATTATATTTAACAATTTTGATAAGCTAAACAAATTACTAGCAAAGAAGCCAGACAATATCAACTACACATAAAACCAAATTAAACTATTGGTTAGTAGTTTTGAAAAATTATCTTCTAGTATAATGTCTTTATTGCTTGGATGAAAATCTTATTCATGTCTTTGGTTACACTGATTTACAAAAAAAGTTATTAAAAATGTCTGCAACATTTGATTGATCATTTATTTTGCCATTATCATTTTGACACAATAAATGATCAAGAACATGTTGCAGAGATCATTTGCACAATACACTGAATAGTGTTGTCAAAATGACTACCTTTGTTCGACCGCCAGAGAAACGCTCTATAAATTAGTTTCTTATAGACTGACGTTTAATGTGGTACCTAACACTACAGGGAGATAACTCTGTAAAGTCAGCTAAACGTTTAATTACGTTGTGTTGTAAAAGGAATATTAAGCTTTTCAATGATCAAAATTGGTGGTTGTCAAATTGCTATATAACCAGTGTAATTTTTCTGACAAAAAGGTTGGTTCAAAATTTTTATTATGCCCCACCTACGATAGTAGAGGGGCATTATGTTTTCTGGTCTGTGCGTCTGTCCGTCCGTCCGTCTGTCCGTTCGTTCGTCCGTCCGTCTGTCCGTTCGTTCGTCCGTCCGTCTGTCCGTTCGTTCGTCCGTCCGTCCGTCCGTCTGTCCCGCTTCAGGTTAAAGTTTTTGGTCAAGGTAGTTTTTGATGCAGTTTAAGTCCAATCGACTTCAAACTTAGTACACATGTCCCCTATGATATGATCTTTCTAATTTTAATGCCAAATTAGAGTTTTTACCCCAATTTCACGGTCCACTGAACATGGAAAATGATAGTGCGAGTGGGGCATTCGTGTACTGAGGACACATTCTTGTTTTTTTTATATTTTTGTTAAAGTGTGAAAGTAAATACTTTGACAAAATTATGAAAATTAAACGAGCCAAATTAATTTTAGTGAAAGTGTTGGTAACAATGTTTCGTTGTTGGCGATATGTCTGCCAGTGTTTCTTTGATCGTATACATGTAGGTAATTTTTGTGTGTGGAATTTGTCTCTTGTATTATGGATTGTCTCTTTAAATGTATATTCATAAATGGTGCTGTTTTGTATACAGTTATTCTTTTTTCAATGGTATGTGGTTGTCAACTATATACTCATCAATCAACGGCTTAGTAATTTGCAAAACAATAAACGAAAAATATATATGACTTATTTGACAGAAAACAACTGAAAACCTTAAAACTAAATACAGAAAAAAAGGTCTCAGTTGAAAAGAAAGTGATTTATATTAATAGCGTGATTGTCGTGGTAGCCTAGTTGAACTTCGGGTGAATTCTTCCAATTAAATTCAGTGGTTTTCAACACATATACGATACTGTGACTGGTGTGTGTTAACTTTAACGGTTCCAATTAATCCCCCCGTTCAACCACAGATTGGTGTTGCTTTCGTGTGGTAACTCTGTAACGGTTCCAATGAATCGAATATTTTAGTATATATTTATAATAATGATTCCCTACCAAACTAATAGTTTATGACCTTCATGTACAACATAATGGAATGCAAATCCTTCAATCATTAATTGTATTCATAAATTACTTCATTTCATCATGGAAGTATTATACTTCCATGATTTCATCGATCAGAAAATCTATGTACGTGATATACTTAAAGAAATTACGACTACAAGAAAATGTAACTTTAAACATGTAACCGTATATCGTCTTTCTGTTTTTCTAGCTGACCGGAAGAATGGTCGTCTGCATACATGCATCAAAACGTCGCATTCAATATTATTTCCAAATGATAAATGAAGTTTATAAGTGAACCATTACCATCTTAAAATTCCGGAGGCCGGTAGGGAAACCACAGAATAGCAAGGTGACCAGGTCAAATAGAGAAGTTGATTGAAGATCTGTCAATGCGTGGTGTTGTTTATGTATTTCAAAGACGCTTGACGTATGTGATATAGATCGGTCATCTTAATCAATTATAAAGAGGTTTACCATAAGTTTGAGAAAAAGATCTACGAAGATATCATCATGCATAAATTAGAAAATTTATATTAAATCGACTTATAACTATAATTTTCTTTGGCTGTATATAAATTAAACCAGAAAACCATTATTCAAGATGTGAATTTTTAATTTATATCGAAATTGAAAAAAAATATCATTTTCAATACTTTTAAGGTCGAGTCTGTCGTTGTCATTGTCGGTGGCATTAGGATATAAGTTTGGGTTAAAGTTTTTTGAAATGTTATATGAAAGTTTGACAGAAGCTTATTCTGGGTCTAGAAATAGTATCTAAAGATTTTATGGGGAAATAGACTAAGCTCTCGGCGGTCAACATCACAATTTTACACTAATAGCATCAATCGGAGGCTAGATACTGGGTTCCGTGGAACCCTTTATGAATGTTTTTATTTTTATTTTCTAGCAAATTAATACCACATCTTCTTTTTTTTTTATAATAAACGCAATGCGTTTTCCTTACGTTAGAAAGTTCACCATACAACAAGAGAATCTCTGAATTTATTTTGACCATTAACTAATTTATAAACGAATTATCGAAGTCTTTAAAGTATATTCAAGAAGTGATATTATTTACCAAAGTTTTACAAAACAAGCTTTTATAATTATGCACGAGACTTGCACGTGTGATGTGAATTCCCGTTTATTAACAGAAGAGATTAGAAACGCCTTCAACGTAAGATCCTTCAAAGACGTTTACAGATCCATCCAAAGACCAATTAACACGTTTCCTTTGAATAAATAATAACATATGATTCAGAAATAAATCGTGTTATTCCACGAGAACACAAAATCAAATATGAACTTCATTTTCAAAGAAATAGATTTACACCTTTTTAATATGACTGATGTTTATTTATGATGTTCATTATTTTAATAACACTGAAGGAATTTACTAAAATGACTTTCACTTTTGATTATTTCAAAGTAATAGAAGTGTTTATACGTAATGGTTCCTAATTAAACACCTGCCGCTGTATGTTTTCATCTTTTATTTGTTTTAGGCAAAAATAAATATGGAATCGTTTGTTCATCTGCACTTGCTGAAATTTTCAATGTTGGCACTTTCTAATTCTTAAATGTGAATACTTGTATAATTATTTTGGAACTGTTATTATCTTTTTATAATCAAAGATATTAGTACTCCTAATTGGTGCTGCCTTTTATTATTTTCATATGAGATTTAAACGCGTGTCCCTTTTTTCTATCGTATATTTGTATAAAATAACACCGAATAATTGTATATCTAGCATAGATGGACCGGAGATATGTACGCCCAGGTCAATATTCATGTCTCTGGACCTTTAATATTTGATGCATGTATATGATTTCAGTCAGATGTGCTTATCTAAGAGGATTTTTTTTAATACTTCTAAATTTTCCATTATTTTTCTTAAGTTAGGATTCCACATAAAAAATCTCAAATGGCACATAAATGTAAAGGGTTGCAGGGAAGAGGTGTGGCGCTGTGCTCTAAAATTGACACCCACATCCTGTGAATGTTTGTCTGAAGTTGTCATAATCTTGGGATCATCAATAACCCCTAGGGAGTACTACTGTCAATAAAGGCGGACGTCGGGGTTATAATATATTTGCATTAATTATTTTGATAAAATTGATACCTTGGCGCTAATGATAGCGTGCAGATTTACTTTGATTGAAATTTTATGACATGTTTAAATCAAAGAAATTTTTACCTATGATATTCCGCAGACCCTATGTAAAGAACAGTTTTATTAAGGCTGAGACTACTTACTATGTGTTATAGCAGTCTCAGATGACGGGTAGAATTATGATTGTACTGCTTATAATATTAAAATTCTTGGAAATATGATAAATTAAAATAACACTTAATAAATGTCGTGCATCCAAAGCGTTTTATCTTTATCTTCCGCAGAACACTCAAAATCGTTTTTAACATCCGAAGCGTAAAACAAGTGTTTTCTAAGATTTTGGCTTTTTGATAATCGTCCTTCAATGGTCTGACAACTGTGAGTGACCAATATGAACTTCAGAAAAAAAGAAAGTTATAGTATATCTCAGTTAGAAGAGAACATGTTTGATAAATATAAAAAAGACTGTTGTTCAAGAATTTGTTCATATAGTACCGGTTGTAAATTGAGAACATATAAACTTTTTAAACATACCGTTATAACACTGAGCAATATTTGCTACAGAAAATGCCACTGCGCCATCGTAGTGCTTTTTCAAAGTTTAGATGTGGTGTAGCACCATTAAAAATTGAAACTGGTCGATATGAAAAAAAATCTAGACGAAAGAGTCTGTTTTAACTGCAACATTTTAGAGGATGAAAAACATGCACTTTTAAATTGTCCGTTGTATGAAGATCTAAGACATGCTCTTTTTATTGATATATTGTGTCATAATGATATGTTTTTAGACTTGTCTGATGAAGAAAAATTTATATTTATGTTAAAAAAAATACCAATATTTGTAATATTGTTGCCAAAACCTGCAATAACATTTTAACAAGGAGAAACATTATTGTATATCATTAACTACTGTATTTGTAGTATTTAATAAAAATGAATAAGTATTATATGTATTTTAATAGTCTTTCACAATTCTTTTAAGAGTGGCACATACATATATTTAATTGTTTTAACTATGTTTACCGTATAATTAATTTTATAATTGTATCTTGTTTTTATCATGTTGTATGTGGCGAGACTTTAGTAAACTATTGAATCTGATTCTGGATAGAACAGTTTTATTAAGGCTGAGACTACTACGTGTTATAGCAGTCTCAGATAACGGGTAGATTTATGATTGTACTGCTTATAATATTAAAATTCTTGGAAATATGATAAATCAAAATAACACTTAATAAATGTCGTGCATCCAAAGCGTTTTATCTTTATCTTCCGCAGAACCGTTTATTTTTTTTTTTTACATCCGAAGGGTAAAACAAGTGTTTTCTAAGATTTTGGCTTTTTGATAATCGTCCTTCTATGGTCTAATATCTGTGAATGACCAATATGACTTCGAAAAAAAATACCCGATTAAAACTGATTGTTAGTTTGAATCTATCACACAACCTGATGATTAGCAGTATACTTTTACTTTATACAAGGCTTTTTGACATTTATATATTTTGAAAAAGACATCAAAATAACCAAAAAAGTTGATTTAAAGATTTTACTAAATTTTCATAAAAAGGATACTTATACTGCAATGCTTCTGCAAAATTAAAGTTGGTTGGTCAATGATTTTTACTTTCTGCAAAATAAGGTTGTTGGTCAATGGTTTTTACTTTCTACAAAATAAAGTTGGTTGGTCAATGATTTTTACTTTCTATAAAGTTGGTTGGTCAATGATTTTACTTTCTACAAAATAAAGTTGGTTGGTCAATGATTTTTACTTTCTACAAAATAAAGTTGGTTGGTCAATGATTTTTACTTTCTACAAAATAAGGTTGTTTGGTCAATGGTTTTTACTTTCTACAAAATAAAGTTGGTTGGTCAATGATTTTTACTTTCTACAAAATAAGGTTGGTTGGTCAATGATTTTTACTTTCTACAAAATAAAGTGGTTGGTCAATGATTTTTACTTTCTACAAAATAAAGTTGTTGGTCAATGATTTTACTTTCTACAAAATAAGGTTGGTTGGTCAATGATTTTTACAACTAATAGTTGATAAGAAAATAATTAGTAAATATGAAAACAGTAAGACAAGGTATTCACATTAAACTTAAATATAAAGTGTTGGAATATTCTTGTTATAAAATATCTTAATACAAAAAATCAATTCGTTTAATAAATATTTGGTTTCACGCATGTTTAAAATATTTTCATCAAATCAAACATTTTAGTTTTTGGTTTGATGCTTTCTGACAATTTTACTATTTTATTAAACCTTTTAACTATTATTATTGAAATAATAGTTAAAAAGTTAATAAAATAAAAGCACAAAATTGCGAGATGCCCTCTCCTCATTCGTAGGTTGTTGAATTAAGATTGGAATAAGAAAAAATGTATTGCAGAGGTATAAGGTGCCTCCATATTTTAATTTTAGAATCATTGTCAATATAATGTTCTTATACGTTAACAATATTAATTTGTTCATTTTGACACTTTAAATTTAATAAAAGTCACTAATTGCTTTCATTAACGAAAAGCGTTTAAAACAAATATAAATTTATAAGAAGTCCATCATAAATAAGCAACTACTGAGATGTCCACCGGGTCAAGTATCAATTACTGTCAACCAGCGCAGCATCATGGATATCATACCGCCCCGTGACCGATGACACGTTTGGTGTGAAATTGGAAATGTCAGACCAGATTAACTATAATGAAATATTTCCGGATTAACACATTTATTAAGCGACGATTGTAATATTCAATTAATATTTACAAAAATTAGCAGGTTCTTTGATTGATTTACGAATCTTTATGTTAATCCATGCAGGTTTTAAAGTTTATTGGTTTAAGGATTGTTTACTAACACCACAAAACATGGGTCATTTAAACCATGGAAGTATTATATTGATATAATACTTCCATGTTTAAACTGACAATGCAATTTGAAGAAATTTACACAAAAGATTGGAGAGAACAAACTTTCTTACAATTTCAGTGTATTATTTAGATTTAAATAAAAAAAAAAAAGAGATGTTGGATAAACGTCTTTGATCAACATCCCAGCACAAGTAACAACAGACACTAACAGAGCGACATATTGTATGCAACAATAGATTTAAAAAATGGCCATATCCTATATGCAACAATAGATTTAAAAAATGGCCATATCTTGTATGCAACAATAGACTAAATAAGGGGCCATATACTGTATGCAACAATAGACTTAAAAAGGTCCATATATTGTATGCAACAATAGACTTAAAAAAGGGGCCATATACTGTATTCAATAATAGACTACGAAATATGTCTTCAATAATACTGTCAAAATATTTGAAAGGGATTTTCTAGAGTTAATGGATTATTTCTAATTTATCTTGATATATTTTAATCAGTAAGAGAAATGATGAAAACTTTGGTTCAATTAATTTGTTCCCTACAAATAAGCATGAGCTTAATTAACAAAAGGTACAACTTGCTACGTGGATAATCATATTATTTAAACTAACGCCGTAAGTTTGTACGATATTAAAATGCTAGTGCTTATACTAATTTTGACATGGAAGCCCACTGCCTGAAGGAGATAAAACATGAATTTCATTTATTTTGTAATCTAATGTCACCACTGCATAATAACTGTTATATATGTGTATGTATAGAAAGATATAGATATCTGCAAACAAAACTTCTTAAAGCTTTATATAAAGTGGACGCTTTGAATAGTGCAAAATAAATATAAATATATTTATATTTGTGTGCGTGTTTTTTTGGGTTTTTTTTGTTGCGTAAAAAGCGAATTGTACATACCTGTTGCCGAATTTCTAGACAAAAAATGCAATATTATACATTATTTAGAGCAGTTTCAGTATTTCCGTTTTAGCAGTACACGAACTTCTTTTTGTGACATTCAAAAATAATGTATATCGAATAGATCAAGAAACAACATTCGCAAATTGATCATGTAATTAGACCGTTGATTTCCCGTTTGAATGGTTTTACACTATAATTTTAGGGCCCTTTATAGCTTGTTGTTCGGTGGAACCAGGGCTCCGTGTTGAAGCCGTACATTGACCTATAATGGTTTACTTTTTTTAAAATTTTATTTGGATGGAGGGTTGTCTCATTGGCACTCACACCACATCTTCCTATATCTATTTCTGTTTGAAGTTTTTACTCACTTACTTTATTAATACATAAAAATTCTATCAACAGTTTTTATAAAAACGTCTACAGATTTAGGTCCTTTGTGAATTTGTCGATTTGACCATCACACTCGACATTTCTCCTTGAAAGTTAGAGTACATTTGAAACCATTAAGCTGTGTGGTCTACCACTGGACATATTTTTGTTTGGTTTTAGATATTGTTGATATTGATATAAATGCATACAAATACAAATACCTGTCAAAATTGATTAAGTTTTATAAACATTACCAATGAAAGTAGAATTTCATACCATTCCACCAAGTGGATGGCTGCATTCAATCTGTGTGAAAAGCGCAATACTCAGTAAATGAAACCGATTAATGCAGTCAATAATTACATCGGATTCTTTATACTGTTAGATCCCCGTGGTCTTTCCAGTGCATTTTACATAAATACCTCTTTTTTTTGTAAATCTTTTAATTAAAAAAAAAAGCTTTTAAAATATCGAATTCTGTCGTAAGAAAAATGAAGTAGTACTTCCCGTCATGTATATATACTTTTCCCAGAGAATTTATATATAACACTCGACTACGATCAAATGGTACTCTTGAAAATTTGTGTGTTTAGAGTTTTTTGCTTTTTAATTTTACAGAACGGAAGTCGTTTAAACTTCCTTCTCGTTAATCCTGGTGTTTACAAGGAAAACAGATGTCATTGAAATTGTGAATATTTTTATGAATGAAGGAATGTTTTCTTACTTATCAAGAGCGTGGGAACTTTCTTTCCACGTGCAATCTTCACGCCAAAGTGTGACTCAATGCAGCATTGTAAATTACGAAATCTCCAGCAAATCTTTTAACTGACTGGTAAAACTATCTGCTTAAAAAATCAAATGTTTCCTTGGGTATACATTCTGTATAAATAAAATCTGAAGGATTCATCAGAATTGCAGATATTTACGATGACGTTTTAAATGTTCTGCTTTGTCGCCGCAATACCGGACAGGAACGTGGTGCAGACGGGAAAATGATTAACGTCAAATAACTAAAATACAAAGTCGTAATCGGAAACGACATGTCATCATGAGAATGTTACGGAATTAAAAAAGCGTCAAGTCAAGGGCAGTGATATAGATATAGTTATTGTTCCCAAACCATAAACCATAAAACTGACTATGTTTTCAACTTTCTTTCACTTTATACCATTACAGCCTAAAAATACAGAAAACTTTTTTTTAACCTCTATTTTTTTTTTATTAAATTATGTCTTAATCGATTTAAAAATACTTCTGTTATTATTTTTTGCGCATTATTAAAATTTTGCAATGTACAACGGTTAATAGTTTTCTATATTAATTGCAGAATTTTTGCGAATAATATTTAAACCCAAAAATAGGACACCTGCATTATCACATAACTTATTTATTACAATTAAGAAATATATTGACAAAACAAAACTTGTTTATCTTTACTAATTTCACCCCTTTACGTGAAATCTTTATCTTGTGAATATTTGTTTTTCTTTCTGAGATCAATGGGGCGATTATCGGAACAAAAACTTTCTCAGGTTTTATTTATTCAATAAAATCTTATTCAAAGGTATATCAATCAGAAATGGAATATTGAAAAATTTGCAAAGATTGACTAAACATGCTAAAGTTTCTGACAAATATCTTTTCTTTCTCGTCTTGCGTTCCATGTTGTCAGTCAAACGCCATGGGAATTTTCGCGCGAGACGAATATCACAATTCCACACTTTTGCGATATGGGTAATATAATTTTTGATTGGCAGAATGGTTTCGGGGATTTATTACCTATTTACACTTACACCAACCTCAGCTTCTGCGGAGGGGGCGGGGCGTAATACTGTAAACAAACATTGGCATTACCATCTGGTATAAATGGACGTGCCTCACAAATAATTAACCGAATGCACGTGTATAAGTAATAAGTTTATTTCTGAACAGAAAAAAAAAGTGAAAGTTTAAAATTTTGGTGGTATCCTGTTGACAAACTGCACGATATACATTTATGCAGAATTATTGTTTGAACTAATTTTTTACAAATAACTCCATGGTATTAACAGATTAACTATGATACCACAGCAGTGTAGCAATATGGATACAATGTACGTTCAGGGACAAATTGGAATACCCATGATCAAACAGGAATATGCCGAGGATATGACGGACCATTTAGAAATGGACTTATCCAAAATGAAAAAGAAATCTCGAAAAAGAACCTTCAGCAAGACATTTGATTCTGTATCGGAGGCATCGTCACACGAAAACTCGAATGACAGTTCGTCTTCATGTAGTGGAGAAAACAGCAAGAAAAAGAAAAAAGGACAATCAATGGAAGAAATTAATACTCAAAGATGTTTAGCAAATGTTCGTGAAAGACAGAGGACACAAAGTTTAAATGAAGCCTTTCAACTCTCCGAACCATTATTCCGACGTTACCCTCAGATAAACTTAGTAAAATCCAGACTCTAAAGTTAGCTTCCCGTTATATTGACTTTCTGTACCAAGTACTAAGAACTGATGACAATTGTGATAAGAATAAGTCTACCAGTTGTAGTTATGTAGAAGATGAGAGACTAAGTTATGCTTTCTCTGTATGGAGGATGGAGGGAGCATTGGCATTGTCGGGACACTGATTTCATATTACATTCTTTGGTTAGTATTAAATATATAATCTAGAGCATGGGCATTGCCGGGACACTGATTTATATTACACTCTTAAGTTAGTATTAAATATACAATATAGAATAACTATAGCTTACACAGTTATTGTATTATAAAATAATAATGATAATATACATAGTATTTACATTCATTATATCATTTGCCTTAAAATCACAAATATCTTTTCCTCTTCCTTAAACAAATAAATTTAACAATAACAACAAAACTTATTTGAAATAAAACAATATTTTTATTGTTATTTTGAATTTTTCAACAGCAAACAATAGATTTGTTGTGTGTGTATAGTCAATGACAATAAATACACACGTCCACGGGAAAACATTATGTGATGAAACATAGTTGAATAAAAAATTAAATAAAGAGTATTTTATATTAGCTTTGATAAATTTAACCTCTATTTGACCAGAGCAATATCTAAACTTGCCATGATTTATCTAGAAAATGGTTACCCATATCAACAGATGCTGGGGTGAAAAAGATTTATCAAATATATTGATATGATAAATATGATTGATATGAAATATGATGATATGATAAATAGAATGATATGATAAATATGATAAATATGATTGATATGATAATAAAATATGATAAATAAATAATAAAACTGAAAGGATAACACTTCAGATATAAATATAAAATATTCGAATTATGTTTCATTTCTCAAAATTAAGTGATTTAAAATTAATTGGTAAGTACCCTGGTACTGAACATATCTTGCTGACAGTCGTAAATTATATTTGTAGATTGTCATGAACAAATAAATGTGCAGAACAAATGAAGGATCTGTCTTCTGTGTAAATATCATATTATTGCATTAAAGCAAATAAAGTTAATGAATATAAAGACTATATGGTATCAGTTTGTTTCCATGTTTCGGTAAAAAAATATGTATATTCTTTGAAAAGATTACTTTCACATTAAACTGAATTTTAAAAATTACTGTTTAATGTTAATCTGATTAAGAGCAAATTGTTTTAAATATTAAATGAAAAGGACACAAATTCTATTTTTTTTATTCACGATTGAAAGAAAACGGCTAAACATAAATTTATCAAAAAAAATAAAATTTTGGAGCATCAAAAATCAACACTTTAAAACCCTAAATTTATAATGTCCTGGAAGTGGTACAAACGTGTTATCCTGGAATAATTAATGCTTCTTTTATTCTTACTCAATTTTTGGTACGGACAATCATTTTAGAGGCATTTTCTATGAGATGGAGACTTTTCCCCAAAAAAAAATACGTATATCTGGCCTTGCTTAGGAGAAAGTGTTATTTTCAATAGACAACTTTCGAGTTCGATGCTTATCCGTCAAAAACTCTGGTTTTAGTGAACATCATTCGTGCGTTTAGGGGCATCGTCACTTCCATTCCAATGTTGAGCGAGTGGTTGGAAAATTATAATACTATATTGCACGATTTATTCGCAAACTAATTTAACATAATTGACAATCAGCACTGCTGTCATTAGGAAATTGTGCTAAAGTACCTACGAAACAAAAATTATTTCTAGTTTATCCTGCACAATGACGATCACTCAGTTGATAGTATTTAGGGATACAGGCGACCCCCTCTATCTGGTAATTGACGTCACAAAGGCGCAACTAATTGACAAGTTTTTTTTCCGGTGTGTGATGAACTCATTGTGCAGGATAAACTACTTTACAAAAACAAAAACACATACATTTTAAAACAATAATAATGAAAGTGGTCTATTTCATTATTATTGATTAAAATGTATGTTTTTGTTTTTGTAAAGTTGTTTCGATAAACGATTTTTTCAATTTATGGAACCCTGCATTTTGTCCACAGATAACCTCTTCAAGAGGAATCCTTTGTTCCTTTTATACATCGAAGTTTGCAATGCTTATACTCTATCTGTGTGATTCACAGAACAACGAAAGCCGGTTTTCTACACTTTATAATATAATCTTTTACCACGAAATTCTTTTGATCTTTGAGCTCAGTGACAAAGTTAACATTAGTTCTGTACAACATCAATACAAGAGAACAAAACTAGAAATAATCCAACATGACACATGTATGTTTGCCGGTAGATATACAGACGTGATACACAATCACTTATCATAATCCAGATTTATATACAGATAAACATTGCATCTTGTCCAATAGGACTTTTAAAGTCAATAATATTTCGATTTTTTTCAAGGTAATACAAATGTCTTTCCATATTTTCGTCTCCATTTAAATATTTTGCAAACCCACTAATAAAAGTTTGTGCTTAATGTTTAGTTAAACCAAAATTAAAAAGGGACTAAAAGCCTGTATGCAACTACTGTAGTGACAGAGACAAATACATTCACCTCGACCAGAGATGTGTTATCAATAAATTAAATGCATCTGCCTCAACTAAATCAGTTGATGAATTTTAGTCGACGAGCGGATTTTGATTCCGCACCTTATATTTTGACTAGTGTACTGCAGAAAAAAATCGAATCTGAAATCTGCCAATAAAAAAATGTTGTATACTTCCTTTTTAAAGTGCGCACTAAAACTATTGCTGTTATAAAAGTCAAAGTCATCAGTTAATGACTAAAACAATTGACCCATGATGGCATCCAAGTAAAAGAAACTTCAGGTGTAGTAAACATTTGATTTCATTGTTTTGTACGTGGTTGTGTTCCATAACTCGGCTGTTGTTATCGGCGTAAAGCAAGCACCCGACTGTTTCACCCTTGGTTATCTATCCCCTTTGTATTGATGTTCACTGATACGTAACTTACTGCTTTCTTTATGGAATATTGTGTAATATATGCTCTGGCTATTATATGAGATGCACATCTGGTAACTTTTGAAGTAATATTACTTCATGTATGTACATACTGTGTAGTGAATGAACAACAGACAAGAAATTAGAGATTCTACAAAATTGTATTGATTGTTCTTCGTTTAATGTTGCCTGCAGAGTAAGAATAAATGCAAGAAGATTTGGGGTACATGTCATTGCGACCATCCCTTGAAATACACAAAAACATCTTTTAAAAGATCAGCATCAACACGTATTGTATTATCCTATCTTAAACTCGTAGTAGCCTTACTTCGAGGTTTGCATTATAACGAAGAAAGCAACCAAGGCATTATTCGACCTTTCATATACTCACATTAAAACAGTGCTTTTGATAAATCAACCCCTAGAATTTTACAAAAGGTACAATGACGAATGTATATCAAATACAATGAAACCATTGCAAAACCAAAGACTGTGAACAGATTTTGATCTTCTACATTGTAATTTCAACCACCGTACAAATGTAATAAGACTATTTATTGCATACAATATAATATTTCCCACAGAAAGTAATCAAAAGTTAGCTTGCAGTAAATTCCAATATTGCACTAGTGCAATAAATCTTTAAAATTAATGACGTCATCAAAGACAAAATCTTAGTTTAAACCAATTTTTACTTTCAAATATTATATTGCTATAATAATACAATAAAAGGGTTATTGCATGAATATTGGGGAATATTGTCCCTCGTAGAACATATATTGCACTCGCAAGCTCGTGAAATATAAAATTCTACTAGGGACAATATTCCCCAATAGTCGTGCAATAACCCTATAATATCAACGTCTTGACCGATCTCGTGCAATTTGAAAAGCATTTTTCTAAAAATGTATACAAAATGTAGTAGTGTTACAACCCATACTATAAACAAGGAAGGTATATATCATATAACATCCTTGCTATAAATATGTGGATTTATATACAATAACACAAATACACTTAGTTAAAATTAACAGTTAAATATCTATAAAGCCAGAAGGCTCGCCCTAAAAAAAAATGACGGACAATTCCCACATTAATTGTTTTTAAATAGTATTGCCTAAAAAGCTGGGGTTAATACGACTCCTTTTTTTTTTACCAAATTACTGTATCCGCCGGTCTCATCATAAGTAACAGAAAAGGGGATGACAAACCCACTTATGCATTTTGTAAAGGGACAAATTAGTAAAGACAATAGAAATTATTTAGATCCTCATAAAACGTATAATGTTTTATGGAATACCCACCACTTACACGCTTAAAGCCACTTTATAAACTTTGTGCATGGAAGATTTTTCTGGATTAACCTATATCAGAAATACTCAAATCAAATGACATCTTAGTGTCAGTAACAAGGACAATAGCATTTTTTGCTAGTAATAATTAAAGAGTATGTAATATTCGTCCAAATCAATTATTCCACCATTACAACGTATATGTGTTTTCCTCCAGCGATGTTTTCTTAGTAATCATGTATGCTGTACTATTTTCTTTGTAACAATATAAGTGTTTGTTGTTAGAGCAGTACTCTTTTATTACAATTTAATATAAAATTGACGGGATGTATTACCAAAGAAACAAGTATGTTAAACGAGAGCCGTTTTCCTTAACATCATCAACTATGTATTTCTAAGACATGAAAGAAAATTACTTTTACATTTTTCAAGCATTTTCTTTGGCATTTTCTTCTCAAGTTCTCAAGTGTCGTGACGCTCTTTTGCAAAGAAGACCCTCAGCCATCTGCCAAAAACATCAAATCGAGGACGCACATTTGTTACTAGAATGATTATTACTCTGACAAAACGCATCACTCTCTGTTTTTATCATTAAGATGATGCATTTCAAATTCTCCCATCATCTAGTAATGGCACAAGTCTTATTTCCATCAATTAACATTCAACAAAACGAACTGTAGGCGAACACCGTGCTACAGCTACAGCGCTTTTAAGAAACAATATAATTAATGTGTTCATGTAGTAAAATACATTTCTAGAACTAAGTAAAAATATTCATTTCTCTTGGGAAGAAACACATTTGTTTGATTTATGACCTTCATTAATTCATTTCATGTATACATCAGAAAAATTTATGGAATAATTAATAAAATGTCTTCTGGCAGTGACGCAATACATACCAAAGTTTATGACAGTCAGCTGATAGTTAAAAGTTTTTGTCCAGATACATTAAGAACTTTGATTAAACACGTTGTTTTTTTAAATCAGAATATTTGGATTTGAAAAAGGTATACAGTTTTTTGGTTGCTTTTTTCAATTAACATAACTGAAAAAATGTCGGATGAATCGTATTGACACAGAAAAATAATTCCATAAACCAATCCAGAGTCCAGGAAGGACATGTATAGCATGACACAAACAATAAGGTTTGAAACATACAATTTTTGGTAACACCATGCAATAATTCAAGATTAAACAATTTCAATTGAAGCTTTAATATGCATTTAATTCATGAAAATATATAGATCGCAGTTAACAACGCGATTAACTGCTGTACATATGACGCACCTTTTGTGGTTTGTGATTCACAAATAAATCACGCCAACAAGAACTTGATACAAATCAGTAGCTTTCATGTATTTACCGCTATCTCTTTGATATTTCAGATTTTGACGAGGACATGGTTTTTGTCTCCAGTGTTTTATGAAATGGCGACCAGTTGTCATGACTACGGACCAATAGTTGAAAAGATGAACAGCCTTCTGATGACTTGTGATAACGATTGTGAGATCTGTCATATTCAGTTAGGACGAATGATAGACACAAC
Organism: Mytilus edulis; assembly: GCA_019925275.1. Lineage (NCBI taxonomy): Eukaryota > Metazoa > Mollusca > Bivalvia > Mytilida > Mytilidae > Mytilus > Mytilus edulis. Next base: position 7,321,255 of record CM034353.1, read on the forward strand.
TTCCAGTTTATACATCAGTGAAATAGTCCACTTCCGTTATAGTTTAGCAGTCTTCCACCGTACATGTCGTGTAATAAATACTTTGTATAGAAATTACATGCTACCGTGTTGCCAATAATGCAGGTGTGTAGGCTGGACAAGCTTGTCGTCCCAACTATTGAACTTCTGACCAAACCTTCCCAATGACCAAACCATGACAAAAGAATCTCCCATGTGTGATCACGTGTTCATTTTTTGTCACTTATCATCATAATTTAACGTTGTTAAACTTTTAATATTTTTATTTATGAGGAGCAGTATTGACAATCCTTTTATTGTTTTTTTATGAGATTGAATGTTTTGTATAATTTATTTTTAATACAGATGATATGAACAATTGCTGTCTTCTTTTTTTCTGTTATTATTTGTGATGCGAAAAACAGGTTGTGAAAATGTTCGGCTACACAAAATAAATGCAAGTTACAAGTGATACTATGTTTGTGGTGTCTCCAATTTACCGGCTTGACCAATTCAGAAATTGCGGACAACGTATATAAAAATACTGCTTATTGTTACTCAAACAAAAACAAAACAAAATATTTCCGTACTCCATGTATACCTTACAACAAAACTATTGTTATTTACCTATATACGTTATTTTATTTGTGGAATTTTGTCCAAGGTTATGGTTGTCTCTCTGAAATTGTTTTACATCTAAACCCCTTGTTTGATTAAGTTTGTATTTAATTTGTGTCATAGATCAAAACTAAACGTTCAGTGTATGTTCACTTGATTTTTGATAATTTGTCTTTCGATTGAGTTAAAACATTTCAATAGATATTTTAAAGTGTGTCTTTCTATGCTGTGATGTTACACTATTGTTTCAGGGTAAGGTGAAGTTTTGGCGCCTATTAAAACATTTTAACCCGCTGCATTTGCTTGCACCTGTCCTTAGTCAGGAACCTGATGTTTAGTGGTTGCCGTTTGTTGATGCGGTTCAAAGGTGTTTCTCGTTCTCTTTTTTTTTATGTGGATTAGACCGTTCGTTTCCCTGTTTGAATGGTTTAAAACCAGTCATTTTTTAGGTCATTTTTTGCTTGCTGTTCGATGTGAGCCAATGCTCCGTGTTGAAGACCGTACTGTCGATACCTGTAACTTGGCATTGCACAAGGTCATGTTTTTCTCTGGCTGTTTATGACGTCTTTACACTAAATCCATTGGATGTTGGATGTGTACGGATTGATAGTTTAGTCTTAGTTGCATTATTTTTTTTATTAGTTGTTAGTGGCTTTGAACTAGCTGTCAGATAACTGCGAGTACTCTCAGATCTGTTTATTGTGTCTTTTTGTGTCGGGATGTATAAGTACCGGGCCACGTCCACTGTATTTTTGTCCATCTGATGAGTTAAGCCTTTTTCAACTGATTTTTATAGTTCGTTCTTATGTTGTACTGTTATACCACTGTCCCAGGTTAGGGGGAGGGTTGGGATCCCGCTAACATGTTTAACCCCGCCACATTATTTATGTATGTGCCTGTCCCAAGTCAGGAGCCTGTAATTCAGTGCATGGTTGTCGTTTGTTTAAGTGTTACATATTTGTTTTTCGTTCATTTTTTTACATAAATAAGGCCGTTAGTTTTCTCGTTTGAATTGTTTTACATTGTCTTATCGGGGCCTTTTATAGCTCACTATGCGGTATGGGCTTTGTTCATTGTTGAAGGCCGTACGGTGACCTATAGTTGTTTATGTCTGTGTTATTTTGGTCTTTTGTGGATAGTTGTCTCATTGGCAATCATACCACATCTTCTTTTTTATATTTGACCTATACGGGTTTACTTTTATAAATTATGACTTGTATGCAGGTTTGTCTCATTGGCACTCGTACCACATCTTCTAATATCTATATATAAAAAAATACACACACACACACAATACCCACATGAACAACAACAATAAAATCAAAGGACAATGTGTAAAACAAACACCAGAAATAACAATGCGACATCGAGACAAAGCAATATTACAAATATACACCAATGAGTTTATATGCTCTCCTTTTCAAATATAACTTTCTTGATTATCATGGACAGATAACTCATACATGATATTTGATATAGTACCAATTCAAAAACTTGATATCAAGTGCTCCTATAATTAAGGGCTTAGAATGTATCACGCTTGTTATGGTGTTCTGTTCTGTCTCTTTGTTTTATCACGGGAAGCAACTTTTAAAGCATTCACAAATTTTGTACCGTAAAGAGGATACCTGGAATAAATGAACATGTTTAGAGTTGTATTTTTTTTTCGCCTTCGTATTTCAGGTCAAGAATCGATCGCAAGACTATGGTCATCTAAGGTTCGAGGTCTAGCAGTTATTGTTAATTATAGAAAATCCAAAAAAAATAAAAATAAGTAATGGATGATTGACAATGAGACAACTTTCCATAATAGAATCATGGAAGTATTATAATGACTATATAATACTTTCCATAATAGAAATGGACGTTATCTGTCTTCAACAATGAGTAAACTATAAAAGGGTTGTTTTAACATGATCCGTATGGTATTCTGACCTCAGTTCCATTGGTTGATTAAATTGGAGCCGAATCTAATAAATATGAATAAAACTGCCATTATTTGTGTTTTATTTACATTTTTAATAATATTTTTTAATAAATGAAGAACAAACCTTCCAAATACTTTCAAAGGCTTAAAAAAATCCGGAGTTTCTACACAAGGTATGTATTTATGCCTACACGTGATGTACCAACTTTGGTGACCGTTACTATGGAAACGAGTCTGGTGACATACTATTTTTAATTCAAATTTTTATAGAGGCCATTGCATAGTATATGTATGCAAATTTTAAGAAAAATTCAATGGTGAAAAAATTTTGCTATATCTGTAGGGATCCACCTTAAACATGCAGAGACTCACTTTTAAAATAGTATATTGTCACAGGACCCAAATTGCACGTATTCAACAAAAAATAGCGGAGGAAATCTGACAAATTTGCTTTGAGACTTAAATATTTGTTTTTTATTTATTTATGATTTGACAAGTTATGATGAAGCATTCATAGGATAAAAGACATCTACGGCAACGTTACACATCTTATACTACTTCTTTACAAAGAATGCATTTGTTTAGGGGCCAGCTGAAGGACGCCTCTGCTGTTGTCTGCTCTATGGTCGGGTTGTTGTCACTTTGACACATTCCCCATTTCCATTCTCAATTTTATTTGCTTTCTTTTCTGATTCAAAATATCAATGTCTGCAGTATTTGATCATTAAACTGCCATTGCTTAGAAGTTTGAAATATCGTAAATGATTTTTCCATGGAAATATTTAAATACTTATCAGTACCTCTACTAGGCTGGTATTCTTAAAGAGACTGACCAAGGAGGTTATATAAGCTCCTTGGACTGACCAAGACGTAATATTGACAGACGTGACATAATAAAGTGATAATTAGTTGACGGGATGCTTTGTTAGTTCTGTCTTATTTGATTGGTATCTTACCAGCAATGTGAAGGTCATATTTGATTGATCTGTCAAGGGTAAATTGATTTCTCGACTGAATGGATTTAAGCGTTGCGTCTGATAAAATTTTGGAAGTGATAATTTACGGAGATTAACATTGCATATTAAATATTTGACATTTTGATGCCAAACTGTTATTTCTAAAATTTACCGATTTCCTAAAAGATTCGATAAAACGACGATAATTCTATCATAACAATCTAGTAAAACGAAAATTGACATTTGACATGCAAGTTCATTATTATAATTATTATTATGTATAAATACAGTGCCTATAACTTTAAAATCTTAAAAGTTCTTGATACGTTTGACCTTAAAGAGTTAGCTTTAGATTTTTTTTTTTTCAGTTTGGAGTTTAGTAATTTTTTTGGTAGTCAACTTCATTTCTTTAATCCAATGGTAAAAATGAACCGTTTACCTCTTGTGGTACTGGGTGGTACTCTATCATTTAGCGCATCAAAATGGGAATTAAGTAAATTAAAACGTAATGAGATGCTTCTACTTCTACCACTAAGTGACCACCGTTATCATATTGACTATTCTGTCACTCAGGATGCGGTATGGACATGAACATCAAACGTCTTTATTCAAATAAAAAAATATGTGCACGTGCTTATGTTGAGCAGCCGTTTTGAAGACATTGACAGTTATGTAATAGAACTAAAATAGTATAAGAAAGGGTCGTGAAACGTTACAATCAGATCTGAAACCCATACTATTAAATATAATTTGTTTGCAACAACAAAAAAGTCACAAATGTAAAAAAGAAAAGCATTGTGAAGATAAGATAAGATAATGTTTTAAGTATTTGCACTCTTCTTTTTCTCGTTCGCTTTGTGTACCGTTTCTTGTCTTAAATAATTAAAACAGTTTGCGCTTCATTACCGCCTACCGGAGGAGGAATTTTTTCTTTGAACACATCGAGCAAAAGATATGTTTAGTATGCGACAAGAAACAGAGGTTTTAGTTTCACAAATAAAATTCTACGACTGAACTACGTGAGATGTGAGTTCAAAAGAAATAAAAAGCAATGGAATTGTAGTGCAGATGGTAGATGGAATTCATTGTGAATATTTTATGTTTAGGGGGTTTTACATCTATAATCCTTACAATCCTATGAGTTGTAAAGCTTTTACATTTCATATACATTATACATATACTAATTGATGTCGGTAAATTAATTGGTGCATTGCGTGATCCAGACAAAATTGTAAAATTTCTAAAATAATGTTTTCAAAAGCCATCGATCTTATGGATATGTGTGTTCAAAAACAGTTTCAAAGCATATAGATATTGCTACAAGAACATTTATTAATCGCTGTTTCTTTAGTACTTGAACATGCCATATAGTATAACATGTTTTAGTACTACTTTGTTAAAAATCTATATATACTATTAAGTTTTGAACTTGATATTTTTAAAGGAACGAGTAACGAAAAAAAACAACTTACACTGTCACCTGCTACCGTAATTGTAGGGGACTTGAATTTATTGTTTTTCTCACGGATATAATCGTGTACAATCAGATAGTTTAACATAGAATAAGAATTTGTGTGGTTAAAACTCGACTGGAAGTCTCCATAAATCTTGAAATCATAGGTGGATAAACAAATATGAAGATAGATAAAATTCAATTTTATGTTACTACTGAAATAAAGGGATAATTTTGTATTTTTATAACATTGTAAAAATAAGAAAATGTTGTATGATTGCAATTGCGACAACTGTCGCATGTATTTGCTTTTATTTCAGAATATATTTTATATGCATATATATACCTTACGAATATATGCTTCAGATTATATCTATAATTGTACCATTAATTATCAAATGATAAGTATCCATCTTTCATCAGGTTAATAGTAGGCTGATAACAGGTGTAACTGATGTTGAGGTTATCTCCTTTGTTACGTATCATTATCTAATACTAGATATGCAAAGTTCGCGCAGTCGGAATATCAAGATATTTAGAATATAAGAATTTGTATAACACCGATTTTTACGGTAATTTTGGCGGGAGTTCGCAGTTCCCTGATTGAGTTGTAAGGACATTTTATCTAAAGTTTGGTATTTTAAACATGCACGTTATACAAAAAACGTTTCAGATTATGCTAGTTACATTGTAATTCATGCACGAAGTATGACTTTGTATAGTAAAAGAATTTATAATCAAAGAATACAGATTTATTTTCTTATTCCGGATTATCGATAGTACTTGGTTTCTTTATGATAATCCATTTTAGTACTTGCAGAAAGTGTCACAATAAATAATTTTAATTTCAATCTTAAATATTATATAACAAAACGGAAATGTCTTTTAATTCGATGTTCATTCTGTTATATAAAAAACGAAATATATAAAACAATGTGCTACTGAACCAGTTCATTTTGGGGTCCTTACCTTTTACTTTTACCTATCCTGTATTTCAGTATTTGCCATCTCTGTCAGATGAACCACTGGCACTGTTGTCTTTTGTCAGTGTGAATTAAAGTTTACTTTAAATCCTATGAATTGTCACTACATACATACACGGTCACAATAACAACGATGCACGAATAAAATAGGTTAGATAAAAATATCTTTCGCGGTCCGCCTTTCAACTATGTCGATTTCTCTGAGAAATTAGAGACAAAGATTTTGATTTTTACAGTAACAAAAACTTGGGACGGACACATAAAGAAGGTGACATGGTGATACAAGGTAAGCGTTCAACCCTCAACCAACATACATGTAGGTCAGTACAGTAACAGTACAACATCAGAACAAACTGAACAAAATTTAGTCGGAATTGGCTTACCGGCGAGGGAAGAACAAAAAAAAAATAATTGCGAAAGCAAATTTAAAGATCTAACATTATTGTGCTGATGTTTAGACGAATAACATATATAAGTATCGTCAGGTTTTCATAAGTGCAAGATCAAATATTACTAATCAAATGGTTATAATGTTTTTTGAGACATATACATGTTAAATGTAGCCGATTTTTATGTTTGATGTTTAAATATTAAGATACCACAGTGTATTTCTTAAGAGTTTTAGTATCATAGGAGCCTCTGATTTTATTCCAAACAAATTCAAATCCAATCTTGTATGTTAATATGATAAATGTACGCTACACATACTTATAGCTGGGTCGCTTGCGAAAGATATTTTAGAAAAAGGCTGACACGATTTATTTTGTTATTTTCTTTTGAAGCATAGACATTAAAACTTGTCAAGTGCCCGTTATATAAAAAACGTCGACTTAGAATTGTAAAAAAATGAGTGTTCATTGGTTATATAATTTCAATTTACAACGTGTTGAATTTTAAGTGGTGTCTTCCTGTGAAGCACAATGCTATAAACTTTAAGATAAACTGATACATTTCAAGTTTTTCACATTAATAATTCCCAGGACAGAAAAATGCTAGTGCCATCGTAGAAAGACAAACAGTGAAGTTCATTTTACCATAACACGATTTTCTTTATAATGGAGCATAATTTAAAATACAGAAGAATATAGAAATTGAAAGATCTTTTTTATTCACTCATTAATAAATAAATAATGCATTCTGCGTTGTTATTCCATAGTCAACATTATTTTCGTATACACCTGAACTGCATGTACTGATATATGAAATTGAAAGATAATTATAGGATTCCCTATTCACTTAATATCACTATAATTGTGAAAAATACACATTTTACAAATGTAAGTTAATTTTTTACAAGTACTGCAACTTAAATTAAGCTGTGGTGAATTATTTTACAATGGAAGGTTGATAGTTGCCCTATTTTCACTGACATCGCTCTTTGGCGGTAGATAAATAAAACATTATTATACATATACTTTTTGCATTTAAACATGAAGCTTTTCATTTTCATATCTCTAATCAATTTACATATATTCACGAGATGTTCTACATTATGCACAGTTTTATTGATTTTGTAAATTGTACAATTCGAACAAACTTTCTATTATAAAACAGTATCATTAAATGCCTGTGTGATATATTCAATATTTTGTAAATTGTCAATATCTATTAAATAGAAAATGAAAGATGTTAGCATTTAATAAAAGATAATGATAATTTTTTTCATCTGTGCTTTGATATATCAATGCCATATGTTTAATGTATTCAAAAAGTTTTTTGCTTACAATGCAGTATTGTTTAAATACCAACTTTCATGTACAACTCACTTTCAAAAAATTTGTAATGCATTGAAGGCACATTTCGAAGTCCTAGTGTTAACGCGTTGAAAGACCTTTATAGATGCATATGTAGTTGTTTTTCGTTGTCCCCTGCATTATCTAGTTCTCTGATCCGGTCTTAATTTAACTTTCTAATCCTGACTATTTTGAAGTAAATTTCTGTTCAGAAGCTATGCAATTTCTCATTTTATTGGTTGTCTTATCTTGTTGTTTTCAATTACTGTAGAGCGTTATGTAACTCGCATACTCTGTGTGGTTGTTGATTTTCCCATACTTATCATTAAAAATAAATCAGATTCAGGATTAGTGATTCGTAATAAGCATTTGTTCAGGTGCTTGATTCACAAGGATTGTTTACGCCATTTCTTCGGTTTGTCCGAGCACTTGTTTATAAGTTGTGTGTTTTTGTCTGTGTTCATGTCTCGAAAGCTCTTGTTATTGTCTTTGCGATTTTCTCGTTCGTGTTTTAATGTCCCCACATTTTTCTAGTTGATGGTTTTTCTGTGCAATTTTTTCTTTTGTAATTGTTTTATCTTACTTGTGGTTGGCTTTTTGGTTTGTTTTCTTTGATTTGTCTTGAAGCTTTTAGTTTATACTTTGTATGCATGGGGTTGGTGTGTATGTTTTCTTTGACAGTCTGGTAACTTTATCCACAACTGTTTAGATTATTAGTGATTTTGAGCTGGGCATATAGAAAAACAAAACGGTCTGTTGTTGAAGATCGTTTGATGAATTAGTGTCCGTACACTTGTCTCAGTCGAATTGGGTTATCCGTGCATTTGTCTAGTTCGTGTTTTTTGTTTCTATCCTAATTGTGTCGTTTGTGTTTTTCTATTTGCAAGTGTTTTGTTCGTGTTCATTTGTCTATGCAGTCGACTATTTCGTGTTTGTTTGTTCATGAAAATTCTCGTTCTTTTTTTTTGTCCGTTAACTTGTTTCAATCGAGTTTGTCTATATGTACCTGTTTTGTTCGTGTTTGCTTGTCCGTAGACTGATTCGTTCGTGATTGTCTATATATTCATTTATTTCGTTCATGTTTATTTGACAACACTATATTTTCTTGTTTTTTTTTCGTGCAATTACTCGTTCGTGTTTGTCTGTATCAACTTTTTCGTTCGTGTTTGTTTGTCCATGCACTATATTGCTGTTGTTTTATCTTCTTTGTTTGTGACTGACTCGTTTGTGTTTGTTTGTCCGTGCACTATATTGTTGTTGTTGTTTTTCCTCTTTGCACTTACTCGTTTGTGTTTGTGTGTCTTTCCGAGGTTTCTTTAATATTGGTGTTTGGTCTATATGCACTCGCCTTGTTCGTTAATCGTCCCCTGATTCTCAATTATTGACAATGATTAATTCGATGAAGAGCATGTGTTTTGTTTGTTATAATTTAATAATTGTACAACATTTGATTTGATCATTTTGCAGAAATTGTATTATTGTTTCTTGTTGCTGATTGTGCTAATCTGATTATAACTACATTTTAGTTTACACGTTGTATTTGTCTTTTAAACGACATGACAAGATTACGTAACAGCTAAAGTAGACTGTAACCCACTTTGCTGTTTGATTTTTTTGATATACTGCCAAAATGATGAATTTGTAAAAAAAAAAATGAAGGCACAACGAGGACAATCAGGACAAACTTTCATTTATATCGTGGACACATCTTAATTTTTGAAACAAAAAAAAAGCAATTAAAAACAAAAATGTGCACGTTATTCAGTCCTCTAAATTCCTCGGTGTGCTCGATCCAGTAGTATTAAATTGGTTCGTTATTTATAGATTCCTCGGTGTGTTCGACTCAGTAGTATTAAATTGGTACGTTATTAAGTCCTCTAGATTCCTCAGTGTGTTCGACCCAGTAGTATTAAATTGGAACGCTATTTTGTCTTCGAGGTTCAACATTGTTATCGAACTCATAGTGTTTAATTTGCTCGTGATCTTGTCCTCTACATATTCCATCGTGTTATATATCGACCAGTGATATATTTAATATTAGTTAAATGTACTACTTGTTTGTTCAATTGTCTTTTGGGTCAAACCTTCACCATGAATTTGGACGTTATGGATAAAACCACGAACGCTCAGAATGCATGCTGAAATCAATCAAGAAGTCATATGATGATAATTGTTCTTTTATGTATAAACATGACTGTTTACTCTTATCTTTTATAATTGGCTATCAATAATTGAAATTTCACAGAAAAAAATCAATTTATTGAGATTTCGAATTTATTGTACTATGTTAAAATGATGTTCTTTACATGTGTTTTTAAAATTTCATTTATGCATTTTTCAATTTAAAAGCGCAGATCCAATAACTAAATCATAATGAATGTTTTCATTCATAACTTCTCTGCAAAAACTGAAATGACAAAATATTGCATCTACTGGCAATAAAATAACGTTAATTAAATCCAGATGAGCCAAAACTCATTCTATATTATGCACGTGTAAACAATTAATACGCACAACATTAAACATTCTGGCACGAGAATTAGGTAAACATATTGGATTCATTATCTCGTTCGCGTGTCCACGAAAAATGATACCGTTAAATATTCGAACACATTGAAGAACTCTATTAAAGTTTAATACTAACCAATAAGAATATTTGAGGTATAAAAGCAGTCTCTGATCTGTTGTTATATATTGGACTTCATTTTGAATTTCTATACATCTTAACATTGATAAGTTGGCTTTTTGGCTCGATATACTAAGGAGAAAATTGTATGGCGCAATATAACCTTCATCAGTGTAAAGGGTTTTATAATATGGTAATGATGTTTATACAAAATACAGCATTGTTGAAAGATTTATCTGTTAAGAAGTAAAGAAGCTATATATCAGTGTAAAGCATAATCTGAAGTGTGAAAATTAAGCTTGTGTAATGTTTATATATGTTTTTGTATTATTGTTATTTATTTGTTTATATGTGATGAGTACTGATGTGTCAAGATAGGGATTTAATGGTGACAAAAATTAGGCAAATATATATAGAATTCCATACAAGAGAAAAGAAAGGATATGGGGAATCCATCAATGACACGATATAAGAATTTGCAAAATGTACAAAAAAAACAAAGAAACAGTGCTTTCATTGCTGTCCTTACACTCGGATTTTCATATATGGTTTATGCTAGATCATAAGTTTAAAGTTACTAATAGTCATCGTATTGCCTTCAAAATTGAGAAAAACCCATACCTTATATTCAGATATTGCACTGTCCCATGTTAGTGGAGGATTGAATCCCTCTTACATGTTTAACTCCGCCACAATCTGTATGTATGTGCCTGTCCCAAGTCAGGAGCCTGTTATTCGATGGTTGTATTGTTTATGTGTCACATATTTGTTTTTCGTTCATTTTTATACATAAATAAGGCCGTTAGTTTTCTCGTTTGAATTGTTTTAAATTGTTATTTCGGGGCCTTTTATAGCTGACTATGCGATATGGGCTTTGCTCATTGTTGAAGGCCGTACGGTGAACTATATTTGTTAATTCTGTCATTTTTGTCTCTTGTGGAGAGTTGTCTCATTGGCAATCATACAACATCTTCTTTTTTTATATCATTGGATAATGACCATATGTGAAAATCCAAAGTAGATTTATGTTTTCTCAGTGGGAACCATTAAAAAAAAACGTTAATTTAACTGACCAGAATTAGTTTATTATCTACCAGCGGTGTATTTTAAAATAAAAATACTTTTATAATCTAACTCACCAGTAACCATGGCTATATATTAAGTCTCTTCAATTTATTTGCAATCAAAATTATTTGACATTTACAGAAATAACCTTGGGCTAGGTCTGTATAGGCCAATCAAAACATATTATTCTGACCGTTCGCTTCAGTAATTTATTATAAATCAGGAATTGGTATGAGATAGACCCAAAACATCTTCTTTTCATTTTGGTGGGTTTGTTCCACTGCAGTTTTTGTTATCCGAGTAACTAATTACTTTGAAAGCTAGTTTCTGTAATGTAAGTATCAAAATTTGTATCGATTTTGTGAAGTACATTTTATATAATCAATGCAGTTAAACTAATAGTCTCTGGTCCAATAAATGCAACGGTTCCCACTGGCCAAACGTGATGTTACAGCTTTGTGGAATAAATGTAAACTGTTGGCTAGCATTATGTCAAATAATTGACCTACAATCAGTTCCATTAAAATATTAGAAAAAAAATATTTGATTTGCCTCATATTAATTTTCGAGCAGAACGTTTAAAGAGAACATTGACCATATTGCTCTCCTTCAATCATAACCTCTTGAAATCTACAGGGGATTGTAATGGAGACATAATTTAAACTGACCAAAATTGAAATAAGACTCCAAACTAAGAATTATGCCTTACTCTCAAACTGTCAATGTCTGGGAAAGAAAACAGAGAGGCGTCATGATCCGCTGCACTAATAACAAATAGTAAATCTGCATAAATACATATTGTGTTTATAACGGTCAATACGGTTTATTTTGTAAACATTACCCTCCTGACAGCAGAATACTTGGCTGTCTTGGTGAGGTAAACATAACTGTAGATTATTGTCCAGACATCCATTTACTGTAATCCCAATGGTATTGTTAATTACGTGGTATTTCACAGGCTATGGAATTAAGAAACATGCCAATCCCCTTGATACACTTATTATCAGCATGAAATATCAATGGCTTAAAAGGAAGTTAACCAATTATTACTATGAAGGTTCCTTTATTTTTTGTAATCTTGTTTGCGACGTTTTCCATTCGAAATGTTGTTACAAATGTATAATCTTATAAGCATTTATTACTTTTTTGGAAAATTTCATTATTATTCCGAAGCCAAGCAGATATTAATACGTGTAATTTTCCTAACTAGCCACCCATCAACTATAACAGTAAGCTGATGATCAATTAAACTTTAAAGATCAGCGTTTGTGATATCACTGTAGAATAAGTCAGTTTGTGCCAAATGTTTTCACTTCCTAATATTATAATGGTCAGTAACATTGCAATGCTATAGGCCACTAGCCCAGACCTATCAAGTATTTCAGATAGAAAACAAGAATGTGTCCCTAGTACACGGATGCCCCATCTGCACTATCATTTTCTACGTGAAAATGGGATAAAAACTCTAATTTGGCATTAAAATTAGAAAGATCATATCAAAAGGAACATGTGTACTTAGTTACTTCAACTTTATCAAAAACTACCTCGACCATAAACTTTAACCTGAATCGGGACAGACAAACGAACGAACGAACGGACGAACGAACAGACGAACGGACGCACAGACCAGAAAACATAATGTCCGTACATGGGGCATAAAAAACGTTGAGGGTGCATCTTAAATTTGTCAGAATCTAAATCCTAATTAATATTGTACCGTTTTCGTTGGTTGGTGCCTGTATTAACTGTTTTATTATTTATTGCTTTTTATCAGACCGTTGGGTTTCTCTTTTTAATTGATTGGTATTTTGTCCCCAGAAGACCTTAAATATACTGCATGGGTCTTGCTCATGTATTGTTGTTAGTGGTACAGCTCCTTATTCAACTCTATAGATATCATCCACATTTAAACTCATGAAAAATGTCTTGAGTTCTTGCTGCTTTGATATTGATTATATATCTCTAGAAAACATACCTGCCTTTTATGGGTTTCTTGTTTGAATACATCGGTTATCGGGTATCAAAAGGCTTTAATGCGGGGTTCACACATTGCCGATTATTGCTCCCGTTTGAGATCAGACAGCGATACGACACGAAAAGTGAAAAAGTCGGATTAGTATCCTCAATTATCTGGAATGTCCTATTATTGTCTGAACGCAGTCGTTTTAGTTCGTAACAGATTCCTACTGGTCGGGAAGGGTCCGAATAGTTCGGCAAAGCACCCCGACAGTTAGGTGCGTCCCGTAACATTCGGGGAAACTCAGCCGATTTTGTCTAGTCAGATTACAATCGTGCCTATGTCGTGACAGATTCTGCTGTATCGGATCGAATTCCTAACAATGTTCTGTGTATTCGGGACGGTGTCCTGTGGAACGGGAATGATCTGGAGAAGTCCCGACAATAACAGAATACAATACGACTGAGACCAGACAAAGCCGTTTGCAATGCGATAGAGCGGACCGTGATAGGATTACGTTCCGACAGTACCTGATCATCCCGATTATGCCGACAGTTTTCGAACGGATAACTCCCGTAAGCGTCGGTTCACTGTCTTGTCACTATCTGATCTCTGTCGGATTACATTCGGTAGAATCGGGACGCAGTCGTGACAGACTCGGTCGAATTTTACCTGGCGAAAGATACAAATCGAATTTCCATCCACGATTCACAGGATCTTGATCAGACTTTTGACAAATTTTAATCGGGAATGGTCCTGTCAAGGACGGCAGTAAAAATCGTGAATGTGTGACCCCAGCTTAAAGGAGACATTTGTGCACAGGCAATCTTTATTATGAAACAAGTGATGATAATTAATTTCGTTAACACTTATAGAATTAAGAGTGGGTGTCGGACTGTATTTTTCCCTCGTGCATTAAGATGGCAATTAAATTACAACCGAAATGAAAATCAAACGAGGCTATTTATTTGCACGTGGGGCAAGTTATTATATATTCTACATTAACACGTGCATGAGTTTTAGAGTGAGAACTTAAAGATTTTATTTTTCCGAAGGTAATATACGTCACCATTAATTCAATTTCACTTAAAACGTGGCTTCTCATTTCGACCCATGACCAAGATCCCATGTATTAAAGTTATCATGTTTCAAACGAAAATAGAAATTAAAGTGCCCCATCAAAGAACGTTACGAGTTTCTTGATTGCGGTTACATTTCGCTTGAATGTACTATGTCAAAATTGAGATGAAAACATATCCAACTAAGTTTAATAAACTAGGACATAAAGAAATTCCATCGTTCTTTTCCGGTTTTTATTTTTTTTGCAGGTGCAAAAATTTGTCTCATAATAAGCTAACGAAAATCAACCTAACTGCAATGAAGATCACTATATTTTGACTGGTACTTTTTTAGTTTATTTGTGGTGCTCAATGAGAGTAAGTTATTTTACTTTTAACATATATGCTATAGTAAATTATTTGGACACTTATTTCATTTCTACCACGATAAAGTAGAGTTGGGGATTTTTGTTATAGTATTATTTGTACTCTTGTGATGTGGCAGTTGCAACACATTGCCGTATGAAACTTATTTACTGAATGGAACATAGATATATGGTTATTCGGGACTTCTCTCTTTTGGCAGTTAGACCTGACTAAAGTGGTCAGTGCCGTGTGGGATTTACAGATATGCATCCACGTATTTTCAAATTTTTGCTGATAAACACACATTATCCGCGAAAATTTGAAAGAAATCGAAAAACATCCTACACAATCCAAGATCTTTCCAGTGCCACCTGTATTGGCTTTCAGTTGGCTCAAAAGCCTTAAAAACTTGCTGGTAAGAGCTGTGGGCTATTTATGCGGGACCACATAGTGTACAAAATATTTATTCTGGACTTATTCGTAATTTTAATGTTCGGTTTATGTTGTATTCATGTTATTTGTTGGCAATCTGAACTTAATTGTATGCACTATTTGGTATTCCAATCATGTCATATATATTAACTTTAATAGCTACTCCACAGAACATTTGGTATGGCGGAGTCCTAAAAAAGCATGCATATTGTTAAATTTAATAAATATACATTGCCTATTGAACATTCTTAAATGAGTTGTAATTAAACAATAACCACTTGAACTTGAAATGTAGCCTCAATTCACAATTCACCATTGACGAGACTGTCGATGGGATGCCATTGAATTTGAAGGGCAAAGAAGAAATCCTTGTAAAACTATTCTGAATTCCAGAAAAAAAAGTTCGTAAATCTCTCTCTTTTTTTAATAATTAATGTATGCTGTATTTTGGCTTTCATTAGGTCGAACAGAATCATGTAGAGAGAAAAGTAACACTAAAGTGTTAAATATAAGCGATAATACACAGTAAGCCAACGGTGTCAAACATTATATGATTATTATTTGTAATACGTTCCATGTGGATATAGCATTAATTAACTTAATGATTATTGCCCAAGTTATTAGAGTCTATTAGTATGTGTTATTATTCTATAAGACCCACGGGATACCATTAACCCCTACTTTTGCACTACATATATATTTTTATATTCTACCTTACTTCGCTATATTAATGACTTTTTAATATTTAATTACTCCCTGCATCCCAAGTGTTATTTTGTTTACTCTTGTTTTATACTGGAGTCCAGGTTTCTGTGTGCGTTTTTTGTTTGTTTGTTTTGGGTTGTATATTGATCATGGTAATATTTTTAGGATTTAGACGACTTTATCTGTCTTTTTTATATTGTCTTTTTTCTTTTATGTTTGTTTAAATGTAGCTTTTAAACATTCCAACTAGTAAAATAAGGTTACACTGTTTCGTTTATCATTCTGTTATCACAGTTTGTAACCGTTCTTCATTCAGAAATCACGGTTTTTGTGTTCACCAATCAGTTTGTTCGGTTACCATTCGGTTGTCACATTTTGCTGGTTCTTCATTCAGTTAACACGATGTGTTCGTTCGTCGTTTGTTTACAATGGTTTTTCTTTCTGTATTCAGTTATCACGGTTTGTTCGTTCTTCATTTAGTTATCACGGTTCGTTGGTTCTTCATTCAGTTATCACGATTCGTTCGATCTTCATTTAGTTATCACGGTTAGTTCGTTCTTCATTTAGTTATCACGGTTCGTTCGTTCTTCTTTCAGTTATCAAGGTTTGTTCGTTCTTAATTCAATTATCACGGTTCGTTCGTTCTTCATTCAGTTATCACGGTTCGTTCGTTCTTCATTCAGTTATCACGGATGTTCACCAATCGGTCACCATTTTGTTGTCACATTTTACACGTTCTTCTTTCAGTAATCACGATGTGTTCGTTCAACATTCGTTTGCAACGGTTTGTTCGTTCTTCATTCAGTTATGACGATTGTTTGTTCACCACTCGATTATCACGATTTGTTCGTTAACCATTCACATGTTCAGTTATTAGTAATTACTGTTTGTTCGGTCTTCATTCAGTTATCACGTTTATGGTTCGTGCTTTATTTAGTTATCACGTTTGTTCGTGCTTTATTCAGTTATTACGTTTGTGTGTGCTTCATTCAGTTGTAAAAGATTCCTGATTCGTTCGGTTGTCGAAGTTTGGTTCAGTATAGATATATTTGAAAACTATACTTAAAAGACTGTCACTTTCCTTAGTTGTTAAGTTGTGTAGAAGTTAAAATGAAGCAAAATATTGACGTGATATTTAATTAGAAAAAAAGAATAACATGGCGACACTTTGTCTACAGGTTAAAATTTTCCTTGTTAAAATGCTTAACACTTGTCAAAACATAAAAATGAGAAAATATTTTGTTTGTAATATTTGTAATTCCAGTAGTTGTAAATATTCTTCTGAGCGATGGTAAAAATTAACTCTCATGTCATCAATAAAATCAAATAAGCAGTTTGTTCAGTCTTGTGAAAACGACTATGTGTAGAAAGGGGTTAATTACAATCACTAATAATGATAATTTAGTATTGTATGCTGACTTTGAGAGAGAAATAAAGGTCTTGCAAACGGCATGATGACAGCATTATTTTGGAGAATATGAGAAAAGTTGAAGCTAACGTTGCATGTTAACGACTACTCGTTGATTTATCATACAATATATCACTACAATTTGGTAGATACTAGCACTTCTAATCATTTTACAAGATAACCCCCTTAAAACATACGGTTAACGAGTGTGCCTATCTTTATAATTCATTTATTGCTCAAATTTGATATTAAAATAAATTTTGAAAACGATACATTTTCTCACGGGTTATTAGCGCTATGATTGTGTTTGTATAGTGGTATTACCCCTGACTGATTATTTGCTATCAAATTTGAAAGCTTTTTCTGAAAACATATCACTGATAAGGAAATGCTTCTTGATAAAATGAGATGTTTATGTCAAAAAACTAAAATAGCAAAATCATATCTGATTTATTCAATATCCATGGGAAAAATCATGGTCAATGTAGTAATCGTGGGAAATTCATCCGATAGATGTCACTTTTGAGGACCGAACCACTTATATAAATACGTTTAGTATTTTTATACATATTATTAATTATCAAATACTCTACAAAATTTCAAATGAAATATAGTAAGCGAAATGGATAAGCAATTTTGATTGTTTAAGGACAAGCGTTTTACAGAACAAGACGTGCGTTTAGGACACAATTATTCGAAAAAAAAAGATAGAGGATGAAAGTTATTCCAACAGAAACTCAGCGCAATAAAAACAAAAACTCATATATCGTTCTGCTTTCAACAATACAATTTTTATCATTCACAGTTGTTTTCCTTTCATTGGTTGAGTAAATTTAACGTTTGATTCTGTCACGGTTTAAATTATGGAACTCTACCTTTTTGAATTTATCATGAAATTCAGTAATTTTATCAATACTTTTTAACCCTTTCGACTATTTATCAAAATGACTTGGTAAGTAACACCTGTCTATAAAGGACCACGATGTTAGAATATAATTGTGATGAAAGAAGACAACCTGTGTTCGAAATTACTACCCATCTATAAAGAATAGATCTGGTATCATTCACGATCATTTGAAAACATATAAAAAATAATCGCAACTATCCAACTTTCCCCTACCCCCCTTTGAATACTTTCCGACAACTTATTCTGAGGAATCTGCTTATAAGGACTGACGTACCTTTATTCATAAAATGCTAACAGACAAAATTAAATATCATTTCGAGAAGTCTTTCAATTTTATCAAATATTGATGATGTCCTGTAACATAATTAGCCACATTTCAATGAGTTTTTGTATCTTATTCTCTGAATCGATTTATGGCTTTTGAACAGCGGTATACTACTGTTGCCTTCATATATACTAGTGAACTTAATTGAGATAATTGATACTGCCAAAACTCGAAGGTCTACGTATATATTAATTTTTTTGCTAGACATTGACACTATTGAATGATTTCAAACTATAATCTATGACAAACATGATTGTTTTAGCTTTCCAATTGTCGATTTCCCATTTCATAGCAGTAACTTAAACTGATGGTCTCAATCAATTTGTTCAGTTATTCCATGCTCATAGTATGCGGTCGTTTTTTTCAGAGGTGTATTCTCTTAAGAAAGAAAAAAATACTCCAGGAAGGAAAACGACTGAAATCGACCCGACGTAATGTTTACGGTTACTAACTCATTACACATTTACAACAAATATAAGTGTTTTCTTCGTCTTGGATCTTTTAAAGATACAGGAACAATCGTCTGATCTGTGAATTTATCGATTGTTTCATATTTTTGATTGTGACAAATTGAGTAAGCATTTGTAGGCTGGGGAAGTTAGCGCACCCGATCTAAATAATGACAACAGTAGTATACCGTTGTTCGAAAGTCATAAATGGATTGTAAGAAAACAAATCCCGGTATTCTTGTCTTTAGTTTTGCTAATATGCTTGGTCTATTTGTTTTTGTTTTTATAGTGATTAAGATTATAACTCAATGTTGACTGCTGTACACCTATTTTTGACATTTTTACCTATTAATTTCTGTTTGTTTTGTTCACACATTGAAAAACGCTTGCCAAAGTGGGACGTCCGTTTGGCTGTGCAGGATATATCAAGTTTGCAGCCACGTCCGGTCAGAATTGGGTCGTTAATTCCGATGCCTCGTATAATGAGATTGCCACGCTCTTTGCACTTTAAGAACCCTCGCAACAACTCTTTGAGGGGTCCGTAGATGGCCTGTTGCAAGGACAAATCTCTGTCCCAATCCAATATACCCTCATTTTGAGTTGGCATTCCAAATTTCCCCGACCAGCATTCCGGATAGCATCTATTACAAAACATACCTATTGTATTTATTGTCAACTTGTTCTCGTCCTGAACATGGATACAATATTTGCAACTGGACGTTAAGCAACCAACAAGCAATCAATCTTTATAAATGAATGTCTTCTGTGTTCCGATTTCTTTGGGCAATCCTTTTACGTGCCGTCATTAAGAACGCTCAGAAACATTTGATCTATCACAGGACATTTTAGCTAACTACAAGATATGAGTTTTGTTCCATGGTACGGTAAATTGTAGTAAACGATACGATGTTTATATATGAACGACTGATGAACGACTTCAAACTAGAATCTTGGAAAAATGGGACAATTTCAACATATAATAGTCAACGTCCCATTTGTTAGCAGTAATATACCATTGGACCTATTGTGCTTTGATGTCTCATTAAATACCGTCAGCTCGTGCATGTTGACTGACACGGTTTGGACTTTGTTAACAGGGCTTTGCTGACAAAAAATGTTAAGATCGATGAAGAACGACTGAAAGCGACACAACATCAGTTTTACAGTCACCATCACGAATTAGTTGACCGATAACATGTGTTTGCGTACCAACTCACAATCAAAGTGTTTCCGCGCTATGATATGTTTTGATACAAGAATGGTTGTCTGATCTGTAAGTTTACCAACTTGGTCATACTTCCGACTTTTGAACAGCGGTTAACTACTGTTGCCGTTATACTTTCGAATTCGACATTTTTACTTAGTATGAATTCACCTGGCGAGTGAAAAATGGAAAACAAAACGTTTAATAATTCATTGCGTCCGACGCGCTTTTCTGGATTGACATTCATCAGGAACGCTGAAAGCCAAACATTTGAAATCCGAAGATGTATAAGTATCGAAAATCGTTGAAGGGCTATATGCCAAAATTACCTAAAATAAATAGCCGAATTCATCTTAAGCCAACTTTGCCTGAGGGAATTGATACCTTAGTTTCATAATAATTTCAAAATATATAAACGGACAATTTTAGTAAAGTTTGTTAAATCAAGATATGTTTTGATATGTTTTGATACAAGAATAGTTGTCTGATCTGTAAGTTTACCAACTTGGTTATACTTCCGACTTTTGAACAGCGGTTAACTATTGTTGCCGTTATACTTTTGAATCGGAGTTCCTTCAGTTCCTTCAGACACTTGTCATAAACAAGAAGATCAAAGAAGCCAGGTTATTTAATTTCACTTTCAGATATATTGATGATGTTCTTTCCATTAACAATCCGAACTTTTCCGATTGGGTTCCATTAATATATCCACCAGAACTAGAAATTAAAGAGACAACAGACACGGCTTCCTCTGCCTCATTTTTAGACTTATACCTCGAATTTGACATACACAGTCATCTCAGTACCAGAATATATGACAAACGAGACGATTTTGATTTTGAAATTATCAATTTCCCCCACCTTAGTAGCAATATACCAACTTCACCTGCATATGGAATATACATTTCCCAAATTATTCGGTATTCAAGAGCTTGCAGCTCCTACTCAGACTATGTAAAACGTAATCAGTGTCTGAACAGAAAGTTGATGAACCAGGGGTATGTCAAGGAACGTCTCTTCCTTTTTCTAAAAAAATTCATCGGAAGGTACCAAGAACTTGTTGATAAATATTCCGTATCAACTTCACAAATAATACACGATGGTCTTGAAGTATAGATTTTGCGTACTCACGTTGTTTATCATCTTAATAGCGTGTTATATTATTCTTTTATTTGTCTTTATTAATATTACTTTTACTGTTAAGTCTGTTTATTGAGATATCCATTTGACGTAACTCTGTGCTTATGTATCCCGTCATATTTTGAACGGCAAAATTATTCTATGATGTGACTCTGTACCAATGTATCTTGTCATACTTTGAATAACAAAATTATTTTATTAATATTACTTTTACTGTTATGTCTGTTTTTGTGATAAACATTTGATGTTATACTTTGAACCACACTATTATTTTATTAACTATTATTACTTTAATTTACTGTTAAGTCTGTTCTTTGTTATATCTATTTTACATGACTGTATTTATGTATCCTGTCATACTTTGAACGACAAAATTATTTTATCTCTACCTGTGCGAATTTCAAACACGCAATTTTACACCAGTACTTAAAACTTTCCATCCTTTATGGGTGCATTTTACATAGATAAATAAAATCGTATAATATAAGCAAAATGAGGATGTTAATTTTGATGCATGCCTTTTTGTGCTTCTTCCTTACATTTGTTGTTTTTATGGTGATTAAGATGATAACACAATGTTGACTGCTGTACCCCTATTTTTGACATTTTTACCTATTGTGTCTGTTTGTTTTGTTCAGGCATCGGTGACAATATAATGGAATTTGATGCGACTGTCATACAAGTGAGAGGTTTAGCTAACTATAAAACCAGGTTCAATCCGCCATTTTCTACATAAGAAAATGCCTGTATCAAGTAGGAATATGACAGTTGTTATCCATACGTTTGAGTGTTTGAACTTTTGATTTTGCCATTTGATTGGGGACTTTCCTTTTTTAATTTTCCTTGGAGTTCAGTATTTTTGTGATTCAACTTTTTAAATCATGTCAGTACCGAAGCACTGACTACTGAGCTGATGATACCCTCGGGGACTGATAGTCCACCAGCAGAGGTATCGACCCAGTGATGTAAAAAATGGAATACAACACGTTTAATAATTTATTGCGTCCGAAGCGCTTTTCTGGATTTATCTTCACCAGGAACGCTTAAAGCCAAACATTTGAAATCCGAAGATGTATAAGTACCGAAAATCGTTGAAGAGCTATATGCCAAAAATACCAAAAATAAATAGCCAAATTCATCTAAAGCCAACTTTGCCTGAGGGAGTTGAAACCCAAGTTTCATAATAATTTCAAAATTTATAATGAAACATTCATGCTATTCCCTCAGTTTGGTTTATTAGCTTAATATGCGTTTCCTAATGTATTTACGAAATTTGAATATTGGTTAACTTAAACTTATTATAACCTGATTTGCAATTGTAATTACGTAGACATTAATATAAGATATTTCGTTATACTTCGATTGAACAAATGTGACACTATTTCGTTGGTCACAATGTTAATGCATTTATCTGACACAATCAACTATATTATATGATGAACTGTCTAGTTGTATAGATAGTCACCACGTAGATAGACAGGAGCTAGATGTTAAATGCTGATATAAGTTGTAATTAACAAGTATACTGATTAATCACTATAGACAAATTATGAAAATTATGATATATATTTATCTTTTCAGATATCTGTGTCTGCCATAAATATTTCTGTTTACAAGGTCACCTTACTTAAATATATACCCACAAGTTCATACAGGTCGTATAGAAACAAACAAATCCAGCATAGATAATAAGTCTTAAAAGTTACTGTTACTGTGAACCCAAATGTTCTACGATATTGCATAATCTGGAGGCAATCGGCTATTTATTTATACAGAACGCAGCACAAATGTCAGAGAAACATATACATAGATACAACAACGTTTGCGAGCTAAGTATAAAGATTCAATAGTTTCATATTTGACCTTTAGAAATTAAGATTGATTTTTTTTCAAATTGAATGTCATAGAAACATTTGACTAGACGTTTTTCGTATTGCCCGTTTGTGCAGCTTTTCTAGCTGTTGTCACATTAACTGAAATTAAATAAAAACTACCCCGGCTTTGGTGGCCACCAGGTTTATAACTTTATTGCTTTCGTATTTTAAGAAAGCAAAAAATAACAATTCATTACTGTGAATCTTATTTAACTACTAATATACCGACAGGTAAAAATAAGATATATTTTTATTATCCTTGATGATTACACCCAGATGTGTTGTTACGTTTAAAGGTTGAAAATAAATAAACAATTTCATTTCACACTTTCAATAATTATGAAGAATTAACAGTCAGGTGTTTAAGATTTAGTGACCTACAGCGGTGTGTATAAGCTTACGGAAATCCATTCATGTAATTATGTTCTTTTGTTTATTGATACTAGCATTAAAGAATTATAATAGTCAAGGCATTGGTGATGACGGCTGAACATTTCCTCGTGTCTCGTGTTAGTTCTTGTGTTATGTGGTGCGTCCTGCTATTTAAAAAAAATATGAAAATAAAATAAACTCTATGTGGAAACGTCATTAGGCAATTATAGCGTGATTTTCGAACAATAATTTTTGATTTGGTTTATAAAACAGCAAAACATTAAAACGCGTCACAACAGACGGATAGTTTGTTCCCTGTGGTTAATATTCCTTTCGAAAACAACTCATTCAGTGGTCAAGAGCTCACCATACACGTGAGAGGTTTAGACCTATAAAATCAGGTTCAATCCACCATTTTCTACATTTGAAAATGTCTGTATCAAGTCAGGAATATAACCTTGTTGATAATATTCCGTTTCAACTTAAAAATTATACATGATAGTAATGAAATATAGTTTCTAGGTACTGACGTTGGTAATCATCGACTTAACGTGTTATAGTGTTCTTTTATTTGTCTTTGTAAATTATTAGCTTTTACTTTCTAGTCCATTTTTTGTAATATCCTATTTGTGTGGTATTGTACTTATGCACCCTGCGAATGTGATGTTGTGCTGTGGTCAATATTTGTATTCTTAACTTTCATTTTGCTTGTGTGCTTCTAAACTCCAAATATTTACGTTTTTTTCTGTAAGTTGTTTTAGTTTATATTTTGACAACTATTTAGAAACTGCGTACCACCTGTATGCTGATTTTCGTGAACAATAAATAAATGGGCATTCACTCGTCTTGTACACTAGATAGCAAGCAAATGAGGTGACTTCAATTTTTCATTTCCATATTTTCTTTTTATGTAAACATTACTACAGCACTTGCATATTGTGTAGTTTCCTCCCAGCAGACATGATGAGTTTCCTATCAATAATTTCTTGCTTAACAGTTGTGAATTGTTACTTAAAGGCAAAAAACAAAGATTTTTTACTTGCGAATGTCTTATGCACGTCATCACTAATTGGATGACAATTGTTGTAGCGAAATTCCTTTTTTCACGCATCCACATATCATTTCCCAAGGACAACACTTTCTGTGTAATTGTTTGCGGAGGACCAGCTTATTCTCTGGAGGGCACTTGTATATCTGGTTGATGGAGAAATTTTTGTTCCTCAATGTGTCTTACTTTCACATTTTTCACTTTCTTATATTTTGTTATGGTATTGTCCGTTCTTGCTTTTGAATTATGATTTTGATTTGCCATATCTCATTTGCTTTTTACATCACACTTTCTTATTGACGTCAACAGTAAATGTATTATTCACCAATTTTACATTAATTCTGACACTACAAACTATTGCTGCCGAAATATTTTTTGGGAGAAAGTACAATATCTACATTTTACAGTCTCCTTTCTTTTTTGTTTTTTTTTAAATATAAGCAAGAGTGTAAATTTAATAAACACCAATTCACCAAAAAGCCATAAACAATAGGAAAAAAAGTCGTAAAAATAGTTGAGGTTACGAATTTTTTAATTAATAATATTTGATGGTTCTTGTGATTCATTAAACAGGTTGTAGCATAAAGTTTTCTATACTGTTATTTTGCTTGAATATTGTATCTTTTTTTACAGTACATATTTTGCCACATTTTTATGTTGTTTGTCTTATTGTATAACTCTAGTAACATTGGTTCATCGCAAATGTTTTGGAGTACAGAAGAAACCGGTGCAACTGGCAAATGCTTAGGGGTTGACAGGGTCTAGTATATGAATTAAATGAATTTTCTGCACCATGCAGAACATTAATAAATCTGTTTTATTGATGCAAACTCAGCCAACTTTTGCCTAAAGATTATGTTAAACTCTTATAAAAGTTTCAAGTAAATTGTTAAAAGCGTTGTTATGTGCACGTCTGCCGCTTGTTTTTCTAATACGGATATCTTTTATTTTATGAATAGTTCCGTAAAAATCCAGTCCACTAAATATTAATTATAAAAGGAGAAAAAAACCACTGAATTGTGAAAAATGCAAAACAAATACTTTATTTACTATCACAGAATCTATGATCAGTGGGTCGCCTACCTTATACAAAAAAAGTTTCGTCTTGTTTCATAATACAACTCCATTAGAAAATATCAAGACCTTATTGATTAATATTCCGTATTAACTTCACAAATAATACGTTATGGTATTGAATTACAGATTCTAGGTACTGACGTTGTATCATCTGAATTTAGTGTTAAAGTTCCCTTTTTTGTACTTGTGTATTTTCATCATCATTTTTTTAATTAAACTTATGCCGTGAACCGGTACTTATCTAGCCATTGTGTTATTATGCTAATAATCAAATCGAATTTTTGTCTTTTATTTTGCTCATGTACTTTGTCTATATATTTATTTTTCCATTATGTTTCTTTGTTGAAACAGTCATTTTCTTTAATAGTGATTTTATTACAGAGTTGACTGTTGTACCCATTTTTTTACGTTTCTACCTAATAACTATAATGTTTTGCTCACCCACTGCTGTCAATATAATAGAACTCTATGCGATTCTCACAAAGTGAGAGGTTAAGCTAGCCATAAAAGCAGATTCAATTCACCATTTTCACATAAGAAAATGTTTGTTGTTTGAGCTTTTGATTTTGCCATTTAATAAAAGTCTTTCCGTTTCGTTTTTTCCTTGGAGTTTTTTTTTTTTACTTTTTATACTAGTAGCAAAATTTTCATCACATTTTATTCGCATCATTCGTTTTGCTTTGTAGAAAATAAAGGTTATAAGGGATTTATTGGTAAACTAAACCAAGAGAGAAAACCTCATGAACAAAAAAAGACGAATTGAAAAAAACCAAAAAAACTCAATAACGCCAACATAATCAAGTGGATAAAGAAAGATAACTCTAAGTTAAAAGGTAATGTATACAACTATCGTATTATAAATAAATCAAAACAATAAACATCGACTTGCGTTTGTTCGTTTGTTTGAAGAACACAAGAGGTGTAAATGTAAGTTCCTATTTCATTTTCTATTATCATCGTGTAATGTGTTTTCGTACTAATAACAATTTTCACTGCTTACGGTTTTTACTGTTGAGTTTTTATTTAGGTGTTTACTCAGATTTAAAAAGCATGTCCTGTAGATTGATTTTAGGTATATAGTTTTTTTGTCAATGATTTCTACGATTTTTTACTGTTTCCGATTACTTTGCGATTTTTGTATGTCAAAAACACGGCGTCATATGTTTTCGTATGAAATAAAAATTGGATCAGTACACGGACAGGAAATGACTACAAAATCCGGAAATAAATTTTTTCTAAAGTCGTGGTTCTGGTGATCGCTTGAATCATAAAAAAAGTTATTAAATACTTTTCAGTACTAAAAATTACTAGTAAATAGTGTAAGGTTGGTGTTTCGTGTGATGAAATTTTTAGATTTTGATTAATTTTCAGATTGGCACCTGGTTTGTACAAAATACATTATTTTTTCTAAAATAAAATGCAGTTTTCAAAATTTATGATTAAATATAAAAAGTTAAGACTGTTTTCATCTTCATGTATCAAGGATGTATAAAAAAAATTGTCAATGAAATATTGAATAGTTGGATTTTGAACAACCATTTTATATAAGAACCCTGCTAATTTTAACTCGATGGTTTGTAATTAAAACGGCCAAAAAAACACATGACAGTCATATGTCTTGAAGATCCGGTGTCTGACTTGCAAAAAACATATCTGGACTTATTTTTAACCCTTCAGAATTTTTTTCCACAACTATTCTAGTGATGCGTATTTTTGACATTAAATAAAAATGGCTAAATAGGTCAGTTTTATTTAATTTGTTCTAACGTCTTTAAAAAGCGACGTTGAATATGTTTTAAATATATCAAGTTGTAGTGGTGTTGTTGTTCTAAATATAGAAACAGAAAAACATGCCACAATGTACGCGTATGCAGTCGAAACCGACGAAATGTGGTTGATACGAAAACATATGACATACGAAAACAAATACAATGACACGACGATAATATAAGGTTTTTGTGTTCACCTAAAGGCTAAAGGTGTTTGATGTTGGGTTGATCTTAGTCTCGCATGTTAAACAGTCCTGGTCCTGACCAATGTCGATGTATTGGTTTCTACATTTCTATTTTTGGCATGTTATGTCAACCTTCTTTTATACATAGATTACTAGCCAAATTATTTATTTTTGATTTTTTTTTCATAAACGTTTTTGTTGTAGTTCAGTGTTGTTCTGTTGTTTTCCTGTTACATTTGATGTGTTCCCTTGGTTATAGTTTGTTACCCCGGTTGTCGATTTATGACCATTGAACAGCGGTATACAGTGGCGGATCCAGAGGGGGGTTCCAGGGGGTGTCCGGGGGTTGGAACCCCCTTTTTTTGGCCGATCAATGCATTTGAATGGGGACATATAATTGGAACCCCCCCCCCCCCTTTATCCTGGGTTGGGACCCCCCTCTTTTTTTAAATGGCTGGATCCGCCCCTGGGTATATACTATAAGGTTGCCTTTATAGCACAACCTATTTCATTTTCCATTATCTTTGGAAAAAGTAAAATATGCTATATGGATTCACACTAACTATATTCAAAAGCATTGCATTATTACGAACATGGGGGTACATATATTTGCAAAAGAGCAACAAAAACACATCTATTTCCATAGCACGTTTATTTAAAAAAAAACAGATAACATCACATGACAAATATGCATCATCATCATACAAAGGGACACAACTATCACGACATAACTACAAAACACATACGACCATACAATACATATACATAACAGTCAAGCTGTTCATTAGCTATGCAAAAGGTTTTTAAGGTTGGTCTTTGATTTAGACACGTATTGATACACAATGCTTCACACACTCTGGAGTAGTGGCTTAATTAAGTTTATGCCGTTTTTTATATATTTTTCATGTGGATATTTAACCACGGGCTGAAATTTTTAATGTCTTAATTGATAAATTAATCCTGAGAGAATAGTTATAGTTTAGGGTTGAACCCAAGTTGTACTTATCAACTACAGCCATTTTGTTTTATTTTCTTTAGGCTTGACATGCTTACTTTTGTAACGGTTTAAACATGTTTGCAATTGCTTGTGTTAATTTATATGAAAGTGCATGCTACTTTATGCTAAATTGGGGTTTTTTTTTTTTTTTTTTGTGCTGCTTTGTTCAATTAGTTGGTTATTTATTTTGTTATTGTAGTATATTTTGTACAAGAAACTTGCATCCTCCTTATAAATGACCAACATACATGACATATAAAAGGAAAACATTTTAAAGTGTCAAAATATGTGTCCATTGTATGGTTATGAGACAAATGTCTTTCTTTGGACAATAGTGAAAAATTGAGAAAAAAAAAATATAATACCCTAGGAATTACTAGAATAATTATATAACATTCAAAATAAGACTATGATAATAGCCATAGAATTACTATACTGACTAAAACCTTGACTGAAACATACATGTTTGCAATCTTACAATTAAGGGGAGATAATATTTTGGATTATCTCTCTTTGATTGTTGAAATTTAGTTTGAGTGGGTATACATTTGTTAGTTTTTTTCTCCATTAACCCCTTTCTTTGGAAACAGGTAATCCCAAATTTGTTTTTATTTATAAACAAAAATCAGAAAACATATCATTATATGACAATGATTGTTGTTACTCTTGCTTTTTTTTTATTTATTTCAATTCTTATGATGTTTGCACAATGTTTTATAAAGATTTATTTATGCATGAAAGTAGATTTATATACCAACTTGTTTATTCATATATAATATTACAGCTTTGTGTTTTCATTGACAGTTGTATGAGTCAAGGTGTAATTAAAGGAATGAAAATCATAAATGGAATGTTTATGCTTTATCTAAGCTATTTAAATGACTAAGGATTCATTAAAAATTTTCTCATCCAACTGTCAAGGTTTAAATTCTGGAGAAAAACGGAGAGATGTGTTCGAATACTTGAAATCAAAGCTCTGTCATATTTACTGTCTGCAAGACACACACTT
The DNA here is from genome assembly GCA_019925275.1 of Mytilus edulis. Classification (NCBI taxonomy): domain Eukaryota; kingdom Metazoa; phylum Mollusca; class Bivalvia; order Mytilida; family Mytilidae; genus Mytilus; species Mytilus edulis. Next base: position 7,350,895 of record CM034353.1, read on the forward strand.
TACTGAAAAAGATGAATCATTTATTAGAAACCAATGGGGAGGAGAATGCATTTTTAATTCTTTTGCTTCAAATCAAAGAGGAGTTGCCATTTATTTTGCAAATAATCTTGAATATAAAATAAATAAGATAAAGAAAGATGATAATGGAAATTTTCTTGGTGTAGATATTACAATTGAAGGTAAAAATATAACACTTGTTAATTTGTATGGACCAAATAATGACTCACCATCTTTTTATAATAAAGTTAATGAAATAATAGAAAACTTTAATTACCAACAAGTTATTCTGACAGCAGATTTTAACTTAGTTCAAAATCAGGCATTAGATACATATAACTATCTAAATATAAATAATCCAAGAGCAAGAGAAAAAATCTTTGAACTTATTGAAACTTGTGATCTAATTGATCCCTTTCGAGAATACTACCCAGACAAGAAACGATTTACATGGAGAAAAGTTAATCCTCTGAAGCAAGCTAGGCTTGATTTTTTTCTTATATCTCGGAGTTTCTATCAAAATGTAAAAGGAGTCGAAATTCAAAACAGCTATAGATCTGACCATTCACCAATAGTTCTACACTTTAAAATAAGTGATTTCAATATTGGGAAGGGTTTGTGGAAATTTAATAATAGTTTATTATATGATATAGAATATGTTAAATCTGTTAAAGAAAAAATAAAACAAGTAAAAGATCAATATACAACTTTAGTATACAATAGAGACTCACTAGACCAGATTGATTGCTTAGATATTCAATTTACAATAAATGATCAGCTGTTCTTAGAAACATTAATGACAGAAATTAGGGGTAAAACAATTTCCTTTGCATCATATAAAAAGAAAGAAAAAATTAAATTGGAAAATGCTTTAGTAAATGAAATTCAAAAATTAGAAGAAAATATACAAACCACAGAAGCTCTTGAAGATCTCAACCAAAAGAAATCTAAATTACAAATTTTAAGACAAGAAAAAATGCGTGGTCATTATGTTCGCTCAAAAATGCAATGGATAGAAGAAGGAGAAAGATCCTCAAAATATTTTCTCAACTTAGAAACTAAGAACTTTGTTAATAAAACAATTCCAAGACTAGTCAATAATGAAGGCTGTTTAATAAACAAACAAGAACATATTTTATTGGAAGCTAAAAACTTTTATAAAAATTTATATTCAAAGAAAGATACAATAAATAGTGTTGATCTCAATAAGGAAATTCCATTTTTAGACGTTCCCAAGTTAACAAATGAAATAAGGGATACCCTTGAGGGAAAAATCTCCTATTCAGAATTAACAGCTGCTATTGAAAGAATGAAAAGTAACAAAAGCCCAGGATCTGATGGATACACCAGTGAGTTTTTTAAATTCTTTTGGATAGATTTAGGTAAATTTGTTCTTAGATCAATCAACTATGGGTATAATATGGGTGAAATGTCAGTATCCCAAAAAAGAGGGATAATTACTTGTATACCAAAGGGAGATAAACCAAGACAATATATGAAAAACTGGCGACCAATAAGTCTTTTAAACACAATATATAAACTCGGGTCTAGCTGTATAGCAGAGCGTTTGAAGTCTATTTTATCACTTCTAATAAATAATGATCAAACAGGGTTCATTCCTGGAAGATACATTGGTGAAAATACTAGACTAATTTATGATATTTTTTTATATACAGAAGAACATGATATACCTGGTATTCTCCTCCTTATTGATTTTGAAAAGGCATTTGATTCAATTTCTTGGAGTTTTATTGAAAGTGTTTTAGACTTTTTTAATTTTGGACCTTCTATTAAACATTGGATCACTACTTTTTATACCAAAACTCAATCTGCAGTAACTCACCCGAATCTTTGGATGCATCTCTCCGTACTCTAGATAAATATGCAGATTTATCAGGTCTTAATATAAACTTAGACAAGACCAAGGTTGTTTGGATTGGGAAGAAAAAGTTTAGCCAAGAAACTATGTGTGTTAAGTGGGGATTGGAATGGGGTTCCAGCAGATTTACACTTCTTGGGATAAATTTCTCAGTGGATATTAGTGAAATTGAAAATTTAAACTATAACCCCAGGTTGAAAGAAATTGAAAACATTATAAAAACTTGGACTAATCAAATACTCTCACCAATTGGAAAAATAACAGTGATAAAAACACTTATAATATCAAAATTAAACCATCTATTCCTGTCCATACCTAGTCCAAATAGCACAAAGCTTAAACATTTTACTGAAAAAATATTTTCCTTTATTTGGGATAACAAACCAGATAAAGTCAATAGAGACACCTTATCCAAACCGCACTGTTTAGGAGGACTAAAAATGATTAATATTGAAAACTACATAAAAGGTCTTAAACTAACCTGGATAAGAAGAATAAATAGAAATAATTCAAAACTAGTAAAACTATTCCTCTTTTCAGAAAATCTGAATTTTTTGGAAATGCAATTTCTTGGTCCTTATAAAAAGTTGAATAATCCATTTTGGAAAGAAGTATTTGATGCTTGGCAAGATCTTCAAAATGTACAAAATAACTCTCAAATTAAAACATGCCCTTTATGGAAGAATGATGGAATAAAGATTGGTAACCATTCAGTATTATATAAAGATTGGACAAAAAAGGGGTTTGGCTGATCAATGACTTGTTACAGGAAGATGGAAACTTTATGACTTTTGATCACTTTAATAATGTATACAATATTAAAACTAATTTTCTCACATATCAAGGCCTAATTTTGTCAATAAAAAAGTATTTAAAAGAATATCAAATATGTCCAAATGACTTAAAGAGAGAAAACGGTCCAGTTTTGCCCTCAGTATTAAAGGTTTTTTTTAAATCCCAGAAAGGTTCAAAAGATATGTATAATATTTTGAATGGTAAAAAGTCAAATCCTAAACAAAAATGTGAACAAAAATGGTCATTAATTCTCAATGCGAACTTCAATTGGAAAAATATCCATGTATTGCCCTTTTATATTACAAAAAATTCAAAATTGCAGTGGTTTCAATACAGAATAATACATCGAATTTTAGGCACCAATGAACTTCTCCTTAAAATAAAAATTAAAGATACAAATATTTGTAGTTTTGGGTGCGGAGGGGTTGAAACAATAGAACATATATTCTGGACTTGTCCATATATATCAAAATTATTGGAAGACCTTGACTCCTGGATATTTGAGAAGACAGAAATAGAACTAACTTTAAATATTGATTTGGTTTTATTTGGTATTTTAACAAAAACCGATAAAAATGATATAAGAAACATAATACTTCTGTTAACAAAATTCTACATTTATAAAAGCAAATTAGCTATGGAACAAACCAATATAATAGCACTTAAAAATTATTTAAAGGAAAACTTATTAATAGAAAAAAATATATTCTATAAAAATAAATTACTCAGTAGGGCAGAAAACTGCTGGAACCCCTGGACTCCTTTATTATCATAAAAACAAAAAAACAAAAACCAAATAGACTCCACATATAATGTATATATTTCATATCCAAACAACCTCTGTCTTAAAATCATTATCTGCAATGTATCAAACTAAAACTGCTGTGCATTTGTTATACAGATAATTATGTTTGGAAATCTTAATAGTAAACTTCTTTCTTTTTGAAATTACTGACATGGTATATTTTTTTATTTTTTTCCAAATATTGAACATTGAATGTATAATACTAACAAATACTAACAACTGTATAAATATGATATTTACTAATGTTAACGAGGCCGGGATAAGGTACCGGTACTTGATGTTTTAAACTAACAAATGTACAGATTTCAATAAAATATGATAAATTTAAAAAAAAAAAAAAAAAAAAAAAAAAAAAAAGTGTATGCCGTTTCCTCATTTAGTACCCGTTTTAGAAAGTGTATTTATATATCATTTTAACTGCCATAGCTTCGAATCTGTGCAGTTGCTCATTGCGTGAGGCGGAAGAGTAAACCTTAATTTAATAAATATATCAGATATATTTGCCGCAATGAATTTGTATTTTTTCTTATTTATAAAAGAATTTGAAAAAAATCTCTAACGCCATTTATGCACAAGTATCTAGATCATAAAGACAACCTGTATTACTTTATCTACAGGAATTAAACAGAATAAAATACATACTAGTAACAAATGGTTTATACCATAAAAGAACCGAAATAACATTATAAACAATGTTTGTCGACATTATCATTAAATTTGGCGGAAGTGCAGTAACCGTGAAAGACAAGTTGGAAACCCTGAAAGATGACGAACTGACAAATGCATGCTGTATTGTCAAGAACTTTCTACAACATAACAAACGAATAGTTATTGTACATGGGGCTGGGTATGTATTTTGTCTGATGTAAGATTGTTTATAAACCAATAAAAGCCTGTATTCTTAATCTACATAAATGATAATATTAACGGTACCAATTGTATTGAACCAGATGTGCAATTTGATAACAAGTGTCCCTTCAGAAAGGTTCAGGCTCTAAATATCTGATAATCAAAAACTTATTAAAAATGATTGCAGAGCAGGAGCAAAAATTATAACCAATGCCGTCAAGGAACTACAGCTTTATATGATGAAATTATATTCCTTTATTTTGAAAAAATGTACAGAGAATTTTAATAACACAATATCCGTATGTTCATACCAGTATCAAAGTACTGGACACTTAGCTGGTGATACCCTCGGGGATAAAGTCCACACGCAGAAGTGTCAACCCACTGATAGTAAATACAGTTAAGTATATTATAAGCTGGAAATCAATGTTTTCGAATCAAATATATAAAAAGCTTATGGACATCGAAACATAAACATGCCTTACATAAGGAAATGGCAGCTTTAGTGTTGTGATTTTATTATTTATAAACTGCTAATATTAAACCATTTACAGCGGTCCTACTAAAAAGCGCCCGGGAGCGCCCGGGAAAAGAAATAGCGCCCGGGGAAAAGAAAAAGCGCCCGGGGAAGGAAAATTAGCGCCCGGGAGAATAAAATAATAATATTTTATAACAATAATTTTTTTCCTTAAAAAAAAAATTTGCTTGTTTTGTCCTTAATATTAACAATGATTAATGGGGATATGTACGATGCTACATCGAAAGTGTTGTTTATATCTTTTTATAAAACTAAAACTTTGAATGTTTTAATGTCTATGCTTATCAGGAATTTAATGCTTTGTTTGAATTCAACCAAACTCCTGTTTTTACCCCCTTCATTTAACTACTGTACATGTATAGTACTGCTTTATTTGCTGATTTATTATGTGTAACTCTTTTAATTTTGATTAGATAAATATTTATCTGTGAAATTTAAGTTGTTTAATAAAAAATTACATTTTTCATTTTACAATAATATTGTTTTTGAAAAACATGTCTTTTGAAGTTTTACATTTTATAAATATTCCGCATAAAGTGTGATCTATTATTATCTGTCTTTCGAAATAGTATTCATATATTATTGTTATAGAAATTGAAACATTCATACTTGTTTTGGGGCTTTATTATAAATGTCTGGTATCTGAATTTGCAAATTACTTTAAAATTTAAAAAAAAAATCAATGTACATAACTTATTTCATCGACACAAAGTTGTCTCATGCCAATAAAATATCTATATATTTTCCCCGGGCGCTATTTGTTCTTCCCCGGGCGCTTTTTCTTTTCCCCGGGCGCTTTTTCTTCACCCGGGCGCTCCCGGGCGCATTTTAGTAGGACCCATTTACAGAAGAGAAAATTGACAATTAATAAACAACAGTTTTGTTTCTATAGAATATAATTTGTGTAAGCTATATCGATAATTTTATGCAAACAGGAAACGATTTATTGTAGGTCGTTCGGTCACCATCAGGCCAAACAGTTCAACGTAAATGCAGGTTTTACAAGTGAAGACACTAAACTGGGATTTTGTATGACTAGAGTGTCTGTAACAAAGGTATGAGAAATACTTCCTTTTGAATCCCTCTTATTGACGAATTGGTGGAATGGCTCAATATTGCATATTTGTATTTTAACATAGAATTGCCATTACGCTAGCTTAATTAGATTGTATTCGTTATATAGTAATATCTAGAAAAAATTGAGGCGTCAGGTGCTAAAGGATATTGTGTTTGTCAAATCAGTTATTATTAAAAGAGGAACAACATTATTTTTTTCAAATTGTTATCATTGAACTTATTTTTTCAGAAAATAATCATTTTAAAATTCTTAAATTTATTTATTGTTTTTAATGTATTGCATATACACAATGTTTTTTTCTTTATTAATATTTCAGCTAAATAATATCATAGTTAACCGTCTGTGTCAACATGGAGTAAACGCTGTTGGTATACCGGTAAGTAACTGTTGATAAATGTCTCATCGTGCTGTGTTGTTGTCATGACAAATGGTGGAGATATCTAGTCAGAGGTTGGTGTTGATGAAAGAAGTACAATTCAAACATATGACAACTGTGTAGTATTTTGGTATCTACTCTCTGTTTTTTTAGCAATAACATATTCTACAAAGAATATACTTCAAGAAAAGATTAAAATATTTTTGTAACATTTTTTTTTTTTTTTTTTTTTAGAGAAACACACCTTTATATATATGACCACAGCTATACTATTCAAATACTCGAAGCTAAATACTTTTTATCAAACTTTTTCACTTGATGTTTTATTACGGAGCTCAGGTACTGATGACAACTTAAACTTCGAAAACTTCATATATTTGTTTGCCTTCGATATTCACTCGGTTTCAAAGTGTTGGCATTTTTCTCCATTGCCAATGGTTAAATGTGACTTTTGACAGTATCATTGACCTAACGATTAGCAAATATAAATGTGTCAATTTCGTAACATATTGCAGAAAAAGCCAACTAAATGGTCAAATTTTTCGTATCACTTATACTGCATTCCGTTCATTATGATATGAGAAATAGATAACAGGCCACAATAATAATGGTAACTTTCAGAATATTACCATATTTAACTCATTTTTAATGTTATAAAGCTTCAATCCTTGTTTAAAGTAAAATAGCAAACAAAACAAAAACTCCAATGAATATTCAAAACGGAATGTCCTTTATCAAATGGAAAAATCAAAACTAAACCATACCAAACGAATGAAAAACAAATGTCACATTCATGACTTGGTATAGGATAGCTAGCATAGCTAGCTAAACTTCTCACTTGAACGAGTCGCATATAATTCCATTACATTGACAACAACGTGTGCGCCAAACAAACAGACATAATACTGCGGATTCATTTATTTTCGTGGATTGGGAAAATATTGCATTTTCGTGGATATTTCATTTTGTGGTTTTGCCAAATTTTGCAAAAATAGTACAACATTCGTATTTCGATGGCGATTTTATCTCGTGGTTAATTTTTACCCACGAAATTAACGAAAATGTATATCCCAGGAATGAAAATGAATCCACAGTTGGAAAAAAAATCAAAAATGATGGTATGGCAGTCAAAATTGTGTTAATATAATCTTAATAACTATAAAAACAAATAACTATTTAAACAAAGTATAACAAAATGACATATAGAAAAGTAGATAAGCAAAACTGAAAGACAAGAATGCAAAAAAACTCCATAGCACAATAATGTTTTTTTTTTCCTTTAGGCTTTTGGGTGTTGGAAAACCGACAACAGAAAAGTAATCCAACATAACATCGAAATTGTCAACGATGTCTTGGCGAATGGGTTTGTACCTGTGTTGCACGGTGACTGTGTGTTTGACACGACGTCAGGGTGTATTATCCTGAGTGGGGATACCATCATTAAGGTAAACGTGTGTAAGACGTATCCACTATTGGTACCAATTATTAATATATTACTAGTATTTTCATATTTACGAATCATTGATTTTGATAAATCTAATTTATTTTCTGTTTGAATAGGATTTCTTAGTCAATAAAATAAAATATCAAATGACAGGTGACTAAAGTAGCTTAGGACACTGGTCATCATCTCTATTAACAAATGAGATTCGTATTATTTATAATACGTTTATATGTATCATTCAGATCATCATTAATTTCTTCCGATGTTATGTATCAAGGTGTCAAATCATTAAACATGAGGTAGGAAAATTGGAAAAACTTGTAACGTGTGTTAACGAGGTAAGCATCTACAGATATGTATATATTTTAAACGCAAGAGCAGATTGATTGTAAAAAGTCAAGATACCTTAGTTTAAAAATTAAAACTTTTTAAAGGCTATTTATAGATCTTAGTCCATCAACAACGATTTCAATAAAAAAAAAAGGTGTAATAAAAGAATTGTATTATAATTCGTACTCCGGAATTCAAGTTCTCATGTATAAGATATAACAAACTTAACCTTGTATCGGTCACTATTGAATTAAGAACCGATGAAATCATTCTCAATGATGTAACTATCACCATCAATACTAAAGACAATGATTTAAACAACTGTTAAGGGGGAAATGACTACAGAGAAAGAAAGTACAAAAGTTTTTGACATTGTTGCAAAATAACAGACGGTGATTGAACCAAGTCTTTGATATTTTATAAACAATTGAAAATATTCATCCAATAGGGAACACATCATTTTAAAAATATATTATGATTTCACATGATTAATTTCAGACGATATCAAAGCAAAATGATGTCAGAAACGTTATATTCTTCACTGATGTCGATGGTATTTACGACAAATCACCAGAAGACAAAGGTATTCAGCAATTTCTTATAACAATGTCTGAAAAAATGATTTAAAAAGTAAAATCACAAAAATACTGAACTTAGAGGAAGATCAATTGGAAAGTCCATAATCACATGGCAAAATCAAATAACAAAACGCATCAAAAACGAATGGACAAAAACTGTCATATTCCGACTTGTACAGCATTTTCAATGTAGAAAATAGTGGATAAACCTGGTTTTTATAGCGCTAACCCTCTCACTTTAATGACAGTCTCATCAATTTTCCGATATTTTTACATTGATCTTAAATAAACAGACACAATAAATATAATAGTCAAAATATGGTACATCAGTCATCATCGTTTAACAATTTTAAAAGGAACAATTTAACAGAACACTAAAACATTACTATCTACGAACACATTTATTGATTTTAATATTGTGTTTGTAGCGCTCTGTATCTAAACTAAATAGACCTTACGTTAAAAATTCTTGTAAAATAATTTCGTTGTTAAAATTCTTATAAAAAGTTTTGTCATTTGCATTCATACAACATCTCCTAGTGTTTATATTATGTCAACGTCAGTTTCTATTTTGATTAAGCTGTAATGAAGGATTGAAGAAAGAAAACAAATCTGGGTACAAACTTAAATATAGGGAAACATTCTAGCAATTCTTCAATATACACTCATTACACCAAAGCAAACATATCTTTATTGACACGACTTTACATTTGATATTTTGACATGATTTTGACATGATATTTTACGAGTGGCAAAATATGATTTATTGAATTTTTTTTGTAGAGCAAAACTGATTTCTGATATTGCAGTAGAAGAGAATAGAAGCATCTCTGAAGATATATCAACAAAGCGTTCGAATATTGATGTGACGGTGGTATGGAACTAAAAATAGATACAGCGAAGGACATTGTGATTGATTCCCAAGGTAGAAGTACAGTGTTTGTTTGTAATGTTTTATCAGATCCTTCTACTATTTTCAATACAGATTCAGTATTTAATGGAACTATTATAAGATTTAAAAAATAACAGAAGTATTTGTGTCTAAATTCACTTCAGCCTACAGACAATTAGATTGCAGTGAGAGGTATATCCAGTGAAGAAATACATAACATACCAACATTCTGGACAATGAACATGCGCTCCCTTAAATTCTTGTAACATCTATCGAGTAGCCATGCCCGTATTGTGCAGTAAAAGCAGTACTCTAATGTTAATTCTGCCGCTGTGTCGATACCTCTACTTGTGGATTGTTAGTCTCCAAGGATATCACCAACCCAGTTGACAGTTGTTCGGGTAGTGGCATGACAATACGAACATTGTGTTCTTAAATTTGCTTTTACAAAATTTTTAAATTATCTTAAATTAAGGAATACATATATCTCCCTCATGCACAGCTACCGTACCTGGCTCGAAATAACTAACCTTTTCGGTTTATTATCTCTTATTTCTTTTTAAAATAAATTTGGATTTTCATATATCGGTATTCATTAGATATAGACGATGAAGTTAGCTTTTCATCGTAAGTTCTCCAAATATCAGCAACAAAAAATCCTTTAAACCATCTTAAGGCTAATAATAATAACTAACTCACATGAGACGGACCTCACAAACATGGTTATGAAAAACTCATCATAGATACCAGGACTAAATTTAGTATATACGTCAGACGCGCGTTTCGTCTACAAAAGACTCATCATGACGTTCGAATCCCAAAAAGTTCAAAAGGCCAAATAAAGTATGAAGTTGAAGACAATTGAGAACCAAGATTCCTAAAAGTTTTGCCAAATACAGCTAAGGTGATCTATGCTGAGGTAGAAAAGCCTTAGTATTCAAAAAATTCAAAAATTTGATACGATCTTTTTGTCTGGTCAATAGGAATTTGTTTTTAGGAGTTTTAGATCAGAAAAGTCTTCTTTCAGTAAATTTACCGGTGGTTTCCAATTCACGATTGTACGATTGATTGATTCTGGTTTCTCAATGTCTTATGGCAAATATTTCATGTATGTTCAGGACGAGAGCAAATGACCAATAGATAGGTCTTGTAAAAGAAGCAGTCCTGAATTAAGGTCGGGTAATTTAGACTGCCAATTGAAATCAGCGTATATTGAGAATGAACAGAAATTTAAAATTTAAAAAACGGGTCAACGAGATGTTGCAAGTGTTTTAAACGTAGATACTTTTTTTTTTATTTTGTATAAAGAAATACAATTTAGCTCTTGGCCTTCGTGTGGCCATTATTACCAGTTATCCTATTATGTAAGTTCTCTGGAGGTGTCGATGGGGGTATTCTGTTGAGACATACTCCAGCGTTGACTTTGTGGTGTGTTCATATATTTGTCTATATATTTTTTTATCTGTCATCATTGTTTGAATTTGTCCCTTTCACACTTGCCTTTCCCTTTCCTAATGTTGTTGGATGATTTGGTCTATATGCATTGTGTTTGAAAATACAAATTAAATTAAAATTTTGTTCCGTCTGATGGTTTTGTGCAGAGGTATGGTGCTTTGGCTTAAAAAAATCACCACAGTAAATGGATTTACGTACTTTTTTAGCATCCTTGGAGAAGATATTGATTTGATAATTGGTATATAAGCCATGTCAAGTTATAGATCAAGACTGATTTTTTTGGGGGTCAGATAATTTTGTGCATAGTCTTCTTGGACTTGTTTTTTCCTTCTTGGAATGCAGTTTGAAAATCAATCATCTGCGGACTAATTAATTTGGATGTTTTGCACACCCAATCATTTGGACAACAGGAAATAAAGGCAACAGTAGTATACCGCTGTTCAAAACTCATAAATCTATGGACAAAAAACAAAATCGGGGTAACAAACTAAAACTGAGGGAAACGCATTAAATATTAGAGCAGAACAACGACACAACATTAAAATGTAACACAACAGCAACGGACTAAGCATTAGATAACATCCGATGAGAATAACCAATATACATCAAAACCAAATACATGAATTTGGGATAGAAAAGTACCGTGACACGTCTTATAGTAATGTGAATTCACACTCAAAAATAGGAGAAAACAAACGACACAACGAAAACACAACGTAAAAATGTTACACACACAAAACGAACTATGAATAAAATGGCCATTTTCCAAACTTGGTACAGGACATTTGTAAAGAAAAAATGGTGGGTTGAACCTGGTTTTGTGGCATGCCAAACCTGCACTTTGATGACATTGTTAAATATAACATTAAATGACAACATAATAATACAGGACTACAATACAAATAAATAGCATAACGTATTAGGCATAGAAACACATGAATAATAGATAACAAAAGGCATCAGGTTTAAAATTCATTACGTCAAAAACGCGCCTCGTCCAAACAAGACTTACCAGTGACGCCCAGATATAAAGTTCGAAAGTAAAAAAAAAAGAGGGGGACAAAGTTGTACAGCTCTGAGGATCAAAGTTGAAAGTTGTGCCAAATACGGCTAGGGTTTTTTGCTTGTGATAAGAACATCCTTATTTATATAGAACAATTTATGCTATTGCAAACAGTAAATTTTATCAAATGAATATAAAAGATTTACATGATAAAACTGACGTTAACTAATTACAGAAAACAAAACATAGATGCATAATAATTGAAGACCAACACAGAAAATAGACACACCCGACTCAGTGACAAACCAGGCCTGAAAGCAAAAAGTCATAACCATGACGTCACATACGAAGTATTGAAAAGGTACAATATTACGTCATTGCAGACATTTGAATTTCTGAAACAGCACAAATATGACGTCATTTTGAAAAATTATTTCTAAAAAATAAGATAAAATAGGATTGCATTAAGATTATAATAGAACTAAATATTGATATTACATTTAAACACAATGCACATTGCAACACTAATCAATAGCAATTAACTATATTATATATATGTCCGGTTTGTTTTGAATCTAACTTCAAACATAAAAATCGTACAGATTACGTTGAACAAAATCAAAACTAATAAATGAAGGCGGTGATTAATTTTCTTTACCATAACACATGAATTTAATAAAAAAAAGACGTCAACCAATTTGACAAAATCCGATGAAAATTACAAATAAATACATGAATTTGGGATAGATAAGTACCGTAACACGTCTTATAGTAATGCGAATTCACACTCAGCAAAACAGTCACAATCGGGAATAAGTCACGTTCGGTAATTAAAAGATTAGACGACGTAATGACAAACCACAATCTACCATGTGGTAAAAATGTCCTTAGCTAGTTTGGTTAAAGACACATTATATGGATCAACAAATTCGTGATGGTGTCCATCAAATTTACGGAGTGTCAATTTTAATCTGTCCTCCTCATAACTTTGTTGAAGCAGTTTCTGTGTAAGAAGCACACTTCTGTATATGAAGTCCGTATAGTGTGAACATGCACGAGAATAACGTATCAATTGTGATATGTAAACACCATTCAAAGGGGCAGAGGGTATGTTACTGCTGAGAAATGGGAAATTGATAATTGGGAAGTTGAAATCGTCCCGTTTATCATAGATTTCCGTGTGGAGTCGTCCATCTGCGTCAATATTGAGGAACATGTATAGCAAGGTTTAACATTACCATCACTGCTTGTGTAAAATAACTATATTTTTTGTCACGAATTTTTTCACATATTATAAGTTAAATCCTAAATATATTCGGCATATGAGACCTTTCCAAGGTCTTGATGTCCGACATACAGGGTATATCTGACCTTAATTTCATTTTCATTTTCATTGATCAGAGATCAAGTTAAAGTTTTCTGATGAGTGTTTTCTATAATACGAATAAGCAGTAAGTCAACTTGTTGGATTCATCTGACCCTGATCTCATTGTCATGATTGATATGTTATTTTTAAGTTTTTGTGGTTAGGTATGTTTCTCAGATTCTATATAAGCAATTTTATTTTCAGTATAAAAGGTGTACACATTTATCATGCAGGTTTAATTTAACATTGACCTCATTTTCATGGTTGTGATTTGTCGATGTGGCAGGGTTCATCTGGACTTCATTTTCAATGTTCTTTGATCAATGTGCAGTTTGTATTGGTCATTCTGATTCTCAGATACTGTAAGTAACTACATTTGATATGTGAAATTAATTCATTGTGTACACGTATCTGTCAGTGTTCATCTACCCTTAAACTTATTTGATGGATTATTTATGTCAAGATAAGTTGTAGTAATAAAATGTGTCTCGCTTAATGTTATTTGCAATAGCTATTTAACTATATTCGTTGTATGATGAAAATATTCTTGTAGCCGGATTCATTTGACCACGACTTGATGTTCATGGTCAACGCTACGATTATTTTGTTTCTTAGATTATATATGCAAATGGTTGGTTATATTTTGTGTATGGGATGATTGTACTGTGTACATGTTCGTTTTGTTTATGTTTATTATACTTTGACTTCATTTACATGGATCTTTGTTAAAAAAGAGGGACGAAAGATACCAAAGGGACAGTCAAACTCATAAATCTAAAACAAACTGACAACGCCATGGCTAAAAATGAAAAAGACAAACAGAAAAACAATAGTACACATGACACAACATAGAAAACTAAAGAATAAACAACACGAACCCCACCAAAAACTAGGGGTCATCTCAGGTGCTCCGGAAGGGTAAGCAGATCCTGCTCCACATGTGGCACCCGTCGTGTTGCTTATGTGATTACAAATCCGGTAAATAGTCTAATTCGGTAGGTCACATTCATGAAAGGGAAGGGGATTGTAGTTACGACGTAAGGAACATATCCGATATCATTTGTGAAACGGTTATTCCATAACGGTCAACCAACTCGTGATGGCGGCCGTAAAATTTACGAAGGGATGATTTCAACTTCACCATTTGGAACTCTTGGTTTAATAGCCTCCTATAGGATATTGCTTACTTCTTATCTTTCTTCCTAAGAAGTTCCTGCATGAAGTTAATGTTACGTTTAGAGATACTTTGGGTAAAACCTTTATTTTAAAGACAATAACAAATGAGGTAAACGAACATTTCATCGTGTACATTTGTCTATATATATATATCATGTATACTCATCAATGCATATATGGCGAGAGTTTGTATTCTCTGTGTTAAAGGTTCTATTGTGAGACAAAGAACAGCAACAAATCGCTGTTCCTTTGTTTATAGTGTTTTTTGCTCTGCATTTATATATTTTGTGCAATGCATGGATACTCCATATCATTTCTTTTCTTTTATACATGTTTTTGTTTTAAGGTTCGTGTGGACCCTTTGGCTAAAATGGCCGTATTTTCACCTCAAAATTTACTCTTGAGTACAGACAAACCTCCGCATCTGTAAAAAAAATTATTGCATACCGTGCCCTAGATAAATAAATTTCAAATATGTTTCATGCTTTAGAAAAATAAAAACTTACCAGGATTTTGCAGTTCACTTTTTTTTCATTCCTCCAGAAGGTGCCAAAATAAACTAAGTTGTGAAACAGGTTTGAGAACTTTCCTACAGGTAATAATTGAAATGAGCTGTTTTGATTGACATGGACAATAGATGAACAATAGATACCTGACAATAATTGGTGATTTAAACTGTGTACTTGAGTGGACCATTTCAAGGAAAACTCAGCTGTTTTTTAATTTTATCATCTTCTTCAGGGACGAACAAAAGTGCACAGCAAAATCCAGTAAAGTTATGAATTTTCTAAATCATACTATGAATTTGAATTCTATTTATCTAGGGCATGCTATGCCTTAAAACTTTTCTAAATTCACAGATTTGTCTGTACTCAAAGTAAATTTTGAGGGGGAAATACGGCCATTTTAGCCATAGGGGTCCACATGAACCTTAAATGTAATATTCAGACTTCTCTCAGCATGCTGTTTTTATAGCTACAGAACAGAACTCCCAATGCCCGGAATTAGTTTAACCATGGAAGTATTACTGTTCTGTTCAAATACTTTAAAGTCGATACTTCTCCGCGTCGAAATATTTGATATATATTTGCATTTTTCAATCGATAGTGTCCGACATATTTTTAATTATGTTCTAATTCATAACTTCAAGCGAACATTTACAAAATAAACTCAACAACTTTGTATGGGATCAGCTCGCCTGACAGTGTGCAGCAAAGCTTTAATTTTATTAAAGACAAAGGCAATGTAAAAAATTTTCATCAGTGTTACTGTCTGCCTAAGCCGCTGCAGGTAACAAACACAAAAAACCAATCTACAAAAATAAAAACAAATTTCATTATGTACGCAAATACATATTATGAATCAAATAAAGATTCTGTTCTTACACACATTATTCACATTAATAAAAAATAACACAAATAAAATACATTAAGTCGGGGGGGAGGTTGCAAAACTTTACTGTACCAAAAGCGAACCTCGAATGACAATATCTTTATTTACAAAACCGCCAAAAGTATAGCACGAAATATTTGAAATGACCTTATTCAAATATTATGGTTATTTCTAACTCGATCAATGAAAAACATTTAACCTATTATATACTTTCAAACACGTGTAAATTTATAAACAAATACACGTGGTAATGTTTACATACCGGTGTACATAACTTTAATAAATATATTGAGTAGGATGAGCTATAAGTATAATTGTTAATTAATACAACTTTTTCATCGTCCGTTTTTAATATAGAAAAAAAAAACATCTCGGTTATTTTAGTCGCGACTACAAAAGATCACAATTTAATATAATTTTCAGGACAAAAAATGAAATATAACCGACTAAACACAGTTTAATTTTAAATTGTTAAATTATCAAAGTAAGTGGTATTCTGGACATTTATGTTTAATTTCATCAATCACTCATATCCGTTCAGTTAACTCTCACAATTACTCATTATATAGTAATAACCTATTTTACAAATGGACAAATTATGTAAAATTGTTGTCAAGGACAGATTTAACAACATCAAAATAGGTCTTTAATACTAGAATTATAAAAATGAATTAAAAAAAAAATAAACAAGTAATGAGATTTCTTACATGGGAGTGTGCCAAAGAATAGATGTACTAATAATGTAGGGAACGGTCATGATATCACCGACCGTATTGTACAAAATGCAATATAAATTAATATGCTTTGCTTTAGTTGTGTAAAAGAAATGATTTGGAGAAAAAAAATCTATTAAAAAAATAGGGAGATGCAAAGATTTAAACTTTCCTTATTAATAGACCTGATTGAAGAATTGCTATTTCTGACAGTTTAATAACATAAACAATGAAAACAGGATAGAAAACGCTAGTCCTTGACCAATCTTGAAATAATAACAAATGCTGGTGCTGAGGAATACGGCTAAATGAAAAGATGGACCATTAGAAAATTAAAGTCATCTCTTTTATGTGAAAGTTTTATTCTCAATCTGATTTCGTCTGCACAGATCTGAAAACACATTGTTCTACTTTCTGGTCTTGTAATTATGAAGGATAAACAGAAAGCAGCATGGAACTATTTGATGCTTTATAAGGGATTTTCGTATTCACGGTTTTTGTGACTCTTGATCAAAATCTTATTAAAATTTAAATAAAAGAAGCCATAATCAGATTTATAAATATGTTTTACTAGTAGAAGTTAATTTCAGGATATGTAATTTCTGCGTTAAGAGTTTTGAAAGTGTGCATTATTACAACAAAACAGTTGGATCCAGAAAGGCCTTTATAATGGAAAGAGGAATGGACTAATGCCAGATCCTTGCTGGTAACGCACTATTTATAGCTACTAGAAGATTTAGTCGGTTGTTTTGTTAATAAAGCTTCTTTAGTCGAGTAATGCCTTTCGTCGTTGGCGTTATCTAGAGTTGTAACACAGTATATGATGTATATAGCTAAGTAGATAGTATATCTTTCAGATCAGCTGTTTATATATATAAGTCGAAATATTTGCATAAAGGCACTAATATAAGATGGTATCATAGGAAGATGTTTTTATTAAATCGTGTTGACAAATAATTCGACTTAACAAATAGCTTTCGTCAGTGTCAATTATTTTAACAATACTGATTGTATGTGTAAAAAGCTCTGTAATTTGGGTAGGTTATGGTCTATTGATTTAATCCCAAATCTTGAACATTATAATATAAACAAAACTCGATACTCGTGACTGTGTTTTTTGACATTCCAAAGTGAATAAATATTAAAACGATTAGCAATTCTTATTGATGCCGTCTGGATGATGTATGATTTAGCTTTCCAGAACCTGTTGCTCGGCAACACTCCAGTGAATGTTCTGTTCTCTTGTGGTAAAAGTCATCAAGTTTGTAACCCGATTGTCTTAAATGCTGAAACTAGGAGAAGAGGCTTCTTAAAGATATCACTCATATGGCCATTGAGACGTTAGTGGAAAGGTTGCTTTAACTCACGAACATATTTGTGGACACAAACCCAACATTCTAGAATGTAAATACATTTATACTTATGCAGGTAACATTGCAAAATGTCCTTTAGTTATTTTCGGTTGCCTTACTGTGAAAATTTTATGGGTGATGCATCTGTAGGCAGAATTTGCAGCATTTTTCCTCACACGAACGATATCCTCCAGTAGTACTTCTATTATCAGACAATAATGGTAAGTGGAGATAAATCAAACGTGTTTACGTAGATCCGTTTAATATAGGCTGAAAGACCTTTATAAAGTGTGCTTCTCTTGCCAGTCTTTTACACTTATTAGCTTCGTTCATTTTTTAGAACGGAGATACGGTATTTTCTACTACTTCCATTTTTAAATGTTCGCTCATATCTTGCATTCGTGTGGTTTGATCTCGTATATGTTGTCTGTGAACACGGACTCTTTGGCATATTGAATTACCAGTCTGTCCTTACCCTTCATTGCAAGTGCTGCATACTATACAGTAAATTATGTTATCGTTTTGCAATTGATGTCTGTATTTGGAACAATTGTTTTGCCTTTTAGTAATGTTATTTGCGGCCCGGACAGGACTTGTTCCGTGTTCGAAGGATCGTATGAATGAAAATTCATGTATTGGTAAGTGTTTGTCTTCCTATAATATATATATGTGGTTATATTGAGTTCTCGATAATATTGTTTATCATTGAGCAGTGGGTAATATATTCTGACCAATATTACTATTGCACCATCCTTATCAGCTTTATTTATGATTATCAAAAGCAATATCAATGACGGAACTCAGGTCTACAGTACATGAAGAGAGAAACTACAGAACTTGTCCAATTTTTAAGCACTCAAAATTTTAAACATAAATTAAATACTCACTTGTTTTTCTTTGACGTGCTAGCATTTATTGTTTTCAAAAAGTCCTCAATAACCTTTGAATTCCTCCTAAAATCTCGTGCTGAGTCACTTATGTCGAGCGATGCGCTAGGAGGTGTACTTGAATTGGTCCATATTTCTTTTTATTTTAAGGTTCCACTACAGTCTGAATATAGGACACTTAAAAAACATCTAAACTTTGCCTGTATTTTTCAACCTATAATAAATGAGGTCCTAAACTATGAGAACATATGTTCATTTAAACATACTTAACATATACACACTGTGTAAATTGTAAAAAAAAACTTGAAATTGTTATGTGTGGTCAAACCGGTTCTTGGGGTGAACACAAAATTTTCCAAAAACTCTGGAGGCCTGCTAGACGACTTTATTTGATTTAAATTGGTATGGACGAATACTGATACATGTAATGCAGTACAATCTATTCGTATATAATTTTGTTGTGTCACATAAATATGTTTCAATGACATATTTGTCCAATTTCTGTATTGTACCTTAGATATTCGTTCACTTAGATCCATGAAATTATCTGAAACTCGTAAATCAGTACATTTTCTTAAAAATCAACAGCTTGTACTGTATAACATGTAACAGTATTCGTTCATACTTATTTAAACAAATTGAGTCATCTAGCAGACCTCCAGATTTAAAAAAAAAATCTTGTTATACTTTCTAAAGACTATAATCATATCACAACTTATACTTTCTGAATCCTAATGGACAACTTTTGTGTATTTATTGACCAAGAAAAAGGTACGGGTTTTGATCTGAGCGTCTTCTGTAGACGAAACGCGCTTCTAAAGTATAACATTATAATCCTGGTACCTTTATTAACTAATTACACCACTTGGACCATGCCACTGCTGGTGGACGTTTCACCCCCGAGGGTATCAACAGCCCAGTAGTCAGCACTTCGATGTTGATAACTTTCTTTTGTTATTTTTTCATAGTATTCTTCTTTTATCAGGCTAAGTCGGCTGCAGTTAAAATGATTTTATTAAGGTTATATTTCATAACTTCCCAGTTTTTCCTGAATAAAGGTTAAGATTGTAAACATATTTTAAGCGCCATACCCTCCACTTGTGTCAGTTGTGTAACAGCACAGCATAAGAAAAGACTAAGAACCAGCTGTAAATAATTATCAAAGGTACCAGGATTATAATTTAGTACGCCAGACGCGCGTTTCGTTTACATAAGACTCATCAGTGACGCTCAAATAAAAGTAGTTAGCAAGCCAAACAAGTACAAAGTTGAAGAGCATTGATGGCCCAAAATTCCGAAATGTTGTGCCAAATACGGCTAATGTTATCTATGCCTGGAATAAAAAAATACTTAGAATTTCGAATTATTCATACTTTTGCAAACAGTAAATTTATGGTTGGATGTTGTTTCATATGACACACATTTTAACCTAACTAACAACAACATATTATCAATATATATTAAAACTGGGCAATAAACTTTTTTCAAATGTCATAGACATCTCACAGTTATTATGATTGTAATAGTTGCTTTTATATTTCAAAACCTAATATATGCCATTTTTAATTCGAGTTTATTTATATGTTTAATAGTATATATACATCCCCTTATAAGAGGATCCTCAACAAAGATAGACATTTGATTGTTCAAAGATGATGTATTTTGTCAAAATGTTGGTTTTGATGTTAGCATGTAAGTTAATTTTAATTTAATTTTATATCGTTGTTCGTTCTTAATTTATATTTCTTTATTAGAATTAAAAGGCTTGATATATACGTTTATTGTTCATTTAAGTTCTTACTTAATCTTACTAAAAAATTGAGTGGAGAGGGCTTACATAGGCTATGCCTGTAGCCCAATCCAATTCAATTTATTTGAATAAAATATTGTTTAAACTAAACTAAAAAATTCTTATTTGTTATGCGGTAGCTGAATTTCAACCCTATGACTAAATTGCTATACCTATAAATATCAAAGATACCAGATTATAATTGCCATGTGATTATGGACTTTCCGAATTGATTTTTCTCTAAGTTCAGTATTTTTGTGATTTTACTTTTTAATACGCAAGACGCGAATTTCGTCTACATAAGACTCATCAGTGACGCTCATATTAAAATAGTTATCAAACCGGACAATTACAAAGTTGAAGAGCATTGAGGACCCAAACTTCTAAAAATCTAAGTTTTGTAACCGGAAATTTATAAAAATGACAAAATAATTGATATTCATGTCAACACCGAAGTGCTGCCTACTGGGCTGTTGATACCCTCGGGGATGAAACGTCCACCAGCAGTGGCATGGTCCCAGTGGTGTAATTAGTTATCAAAGGTACCAGGATTATAATGTAATACTTTAGATTAGCGTTTCGTCTACACAAGACACATCAGTGACGCTCAGATCAAAACCCGTACTTTTTTCTTGGTCAATAAATACACAAAAGTTGTCAATTAGGATTCAAATCTCGTCAAAGATGGTAAATATGTATTTCACAAAGATGGAGGTAGAGTTTATCATCACATCATCCATTTAATTAGTCCTTAGTGGTACTAAGCAATCTAATGCAAATGAAAAACTATTGAACAACATCATCTTCATTCATATTTGAATGTTTTGTCTAGAACTATGAATAAAATACCTGACAAATTGCTGCTACGGTCAACGCATTCACCTTATTACCTTTTATTTCACTTTCTTCAAGGGCCTCGCTGGCCCTGAGGTCTAATTAGTCGACCTACTGTATCACTAGCCTGTCAACACTGAGATTGTGAGTTCCAATCCCCCACGATGCAGGTGCGCTCGACTACAATCTTCATTCACTTAGATTGCTAGTTTTCCTTACAGAGGTCGTAGTTTTTACTGCGGGCATGCCGGCTTCCTTCATTAATAAAAGCTGACCGCCACGAAATAGTACAATTAGTGCTGAAAGTGGCATCAAACAACAAATACATTGAAAATTATACCCTCATAATGCTTGACTATTTTACCGACTGATTTGTCAACAAACAAATTTTCATTTCAATTTGTACTAATTGTGCATCCCTATTTAATGTCTTGTATGTGTAATCATATGAATCAGAATCCTACAAAGATAAAAAGACAAAAAACATTTTGCAAAGTTTCTTAATTTTGCTTTCATAAATATTAATGGTAACCTGTCATTTCAGTGAGTTTTTGTCAGTAAACTTGATATAAAAAAAGATTTTATTTGACAGAACTTTCATGGTATTACTAATCATTGGAAAATTTTATATACACAGTAGTAGTATACCTAAAACAACAAGGTTATTTTTCATTTGCCTGTGTATATTATGAAAACTGGTTTTTTTCAAAAGTGATTATTTTCTAAGGGTCATTAAGTATTTCGCGGTGGTGTCTTGCCATGGCTTTGTTTGGACTTGTTTGTTTGTTTTTTAGCCTTGAATGTTTGTCCGTAATATTTTATTAACTATGTATTTGCATTGAGGTATCGCAGTTCATATGGTATAACCGTTTCACAAATGATATCGGATATGTTCCTTACGTCGTAACTACAATCCCCTTCCCTTTCATGAATGTGACCTACCGAATTAGACTATTTACCGGATTTGTTATCACATACGCAACACGACGGGTGCCACATGTGGAGCAGGATCTGCTTACCCTTCCGGAGCACCCGAGATCACCCCCAGATTTTTGGTAAGGTTCGTGTTTATTCCACTATTTTCTACATTTGAAAATGCCTGTACCAAGTCAGGAATATGTCAGTTCTTGTCTATTCGTTTTTGATACGTTTTGTTATTTGATTTTGCAATGTGATTATGGACTTTCCGAATTGATTTTCCCCTAAGTTCAGTATTTTTGTGATTTTAATTTTTGTTTATTCTTTAGTTTTTAATGTTGTGTCATGTGTGCTGTTGTTTGTTTGTCTTTTTTCATTTTTAGCCATGGCGTTGTCAGTTTATTTTAGATTTATGAGTTTGACTGTCCCTTTGGTATCTTTCGTCCCTCTTTCATTGTGTGTTAATTTGCGTTTTTTGATTGAGTAAAACCTTCAAATTGATATTTTATCGTGTGTTTTTCTATAATGTGATGTTATACTATTGTTTCAGAAAAAGGGAGAAGGTTTGGTACCATTAAAACGTTTAATTCCGCTGCAAATGTTTGCACCTGTCCTAAGTCAGGAATCTGATGTACAGTAGTTGTCGTTTGTTTATGTAATTTATACGTGTATCTTGTTTCTCGTTTTTTATATAGATTAGATTGGTTTTCCCGTTTGAATGGTTTTACACTAGTAATTTTGGGGCCCTTTATAGCTTATTGTTCTGTTTGAGCCAAGACTCCGTGTTGAAGGCCGTACATTGACTTATAATGGTTTACTTTTATAGATTGTTATTTGGATGGAGAGTTGTCTCATTGGCACTCACACCACATCTTCCTATATCTATCAAACCTAGAAGGTCTGCTTAATATCTTATTCTTTTCTAGTTAATTGACACTGATAGACGAAATCAAACAAGAATGTAAAGTAAACGTGATGTTTATTTTTATTTGCAATTGTTCCATTTCGCAGCAGTAATACAACCTTTGTCCAATCATATTGTGTTTACTTATCTACGTTATAAAAATTAGAAGATGTGGTATAATTGCCAATAAGACAACTCCCCACCAGAGACCAAATGACAGAGAAGTTATAAACTATAGGTTACCATGCGGCTTTCCAGAATGAGCAAAACCCATACCGCGTAGTCAGCTTTAGAAGGCTCTAAAATAAAAATAAAATGTAAAACTAACGACCAGATTTATGTATAAATTTATAAACGAAATACAAATATAATATATACAGCAAATTACCAGGAAGAACGTCTGAAATCGATACTTCAACAGCTTTACGGTCACCATCACGGGTTGACCAATACGATATGTTTGTGTCGCAGCTCACTAACGACATGTATTGCAGTCTAAGATCTTCAGATACCAGAATAATCGTCTGATTGTTTTACCATCGATTATATCCTATAATCGATTACTCTTTATATTGTGCTTTAATCGGTATCAAGTATCAGTGGTTAGGGGATTGTGATCATAGATGGTATTTATGGATAACTCAAATCGTTATGTGCACAATTTTTTGCTATCATTTCAGAAAAATAAGAAAACAAATACCCTAGTTAAGATAATTAGATGATTTCAGCTTCACAATTGTGAACTTTCTATTTCTATGTAGCAATATTCCACCAGCACCTGCATACGGAGTATGTATCTCTCAGGTGAACGACTATCCAGGGCTTGTTATTCCTATCATGTTTTCCTTGATAGAGGGTTGATCCTCTCAAGGAAGCTATTAAACCAATAGTTCCATTTGGTGAAGTTTAAATCATCCCTTCTTAAATTGTACGGACACCAACACGAGTTGGTTGACTGTTATAAATATCTGTTTCACAGATGATAGTAGATAAGTTCCAAATATCACAACTACAATCCCGTGCCCTTTTCCTAAAATTGTACTTACCAATTTAGACTTCTTACCAGGTTTGTAAATAAATTAGCAACACGAGGGGAGCCACATGTGGAGCAGAATCTGTTTCCCTCCGGAGAACCTGAGCCCTTAGTTTTTGGTGGGGATCGTGCTTCTCAGTCTTTAGTTTTCTATGTTGTTTTTTGTACTATTGTTTGTCTGTTTTCTGTTGTCTGGGGGTCTTTTTCTTTTTGCGCCATGGTGTTGTCAGTTTATTTTCGACTGATAAGTTTGAAAGTCCTTTTTGTATCTTTCGCCTCTCTTTTATAAGACAAGGCGCACGTCACAGAATATGCTTGGAAATCCTAGTAAAGATATATATTTTTACCCTTTTTTATTGTTATTTACAATTACAAATTATAATTAAAAACCAATTCGTCAAAGAACAATTGAAGGTCTTTCCACCTCGATAATAAGAATCGATTTAAAAACAGTGTTTGGAAAATGTCACTCTTGTTCATGTTATTTATTACTTCAAACTGGTATTAAAAAAAAACAATTATTTTTTCATAGGAGTAGTCTGAAATAGGCTACTTCCGGTAAAAAACGGTCATTTCCGGTTGAACTGGTACATGATAAAATGTCTACAACCAAATGCAGAAGACCGAATTGTTTTATAATGAACCAGTTAAAATTTTAGCAAAGGTCAAAATCTATAACATCAAATTGACCTTTGACCTTGACCTCAATATCGAGGTCATAGGTCAGAGATCTCAAATCAAAATACTCCAGGTTAATCACTTGTTTGATTGTGGAGTAATATTTATTTAAATACATAAGGGGAGAAAACTCCTATAAGGGTTGACTAAAACACTTCGACTTAAACGGGTTAAAGTTGCGCCCTATTGTAAACAGTTATTTGGCAAACACATCATATTAATTGTTACGGTTTCTTTTGAATAAAGATAACAAGCAAAATTCAAAAATGAGAACATGACCTTGACCTTTGACCTTGATCTCAATTTTCTTCAAATGGACGAAGGACTCCATATCAAAAGACTTTGCCTCTACGACTAATAATGTGTGAATTCATCCAACATATCGCCTATCTTAAATTTTCAAATGGAAATACTTCCCATAAGATGTTTCCGATCACTCCAGTCAAAATTAACCAAATCATTCTTAAAAGTAGACGAACAATTTGGTGAAACAGTTTGTTAAAATCTTTTACGGTTTTAGAGATAAGCGATAACAATAATATGGGGACGCGGGAGGTAACTCCTATAAGAATAAGTGTTCGGTCACACAAAGGTGAGTTTTGAAAACCCCCATTACTGTAAAACATCATTGCCAAAAATCCATTCGATATGTTGTATGATTGAAAAACATCTCAGACGGCAGAAGAAAAAATAAATAATCAGAAGAAAAACAAAAGTCTTTCCACGAAAAGTGAAAGACCTAATAACGTAAGAAAAAAGTTCTTGATAAAGACACGTGAAGCATGTTACTGAATTTGTTGGTTTTTGGTTAAATTAAGGTGTTAGGTTTATTAGTTATAAAGTGATTAAATGACGTCTACCCCTGTTATCATTCTCATTGTAGGTTTTGCTCAAGCAGTACCGCCACCCATTCCTTCACAAAGATGTACAGAAGAATTGGAGAATTAGCAGAAGAATTCGCTTACAAGAGACAATACCAGATTTTGAAAGTTATGTACAAACAGATAGATTGACGGGAGGGTATAATTTGGATCCAAGAATGGTAGATGATTATTGTGGGTGAGAATTCACTAAAATTAAGTTTTCTCTATTCTCAAATATTTTTCTGCATATAGCGTTGTCTCATGGATTTTCTGCTATTTAGAATGCATTGTGACGCCACAATTTCCATTCAAAAATATGCATAGTACAAATTCGTATGACGTACATACGAAATCATATGATCTGACTATACGGTCGCTGAAATGCGATAATCTGTGGCGAAGTGCGATGGTCCTTTCGCTGATGTACGATGGCCCATCTGACACGTGATTCGATTCCTAGTTTAAAATTTACATATGTCCAATTATTAGACAGTTGAACAAATTTTAAAGTAAGTATGTATAAATATCAAACATGCAATGTTTTCTCCAGTTGCGGTAAAAACCATCTCCCGATGATATATCTCATTTCTTGTCGCTCAATCACAGCAGCCGTTTATATGTTTCACTTATTTTTCTTCACTCTGACTTATATGTATTTCAAACAACTTTCACGTTTTCCAGTCATTTCAAAGATTGTTAAGGACAATAACCTTCGTATGGAGCTTCTATAATTTCTGAACGATTGTACGAACGATAGCTTATTTTTTACTAAGCTATTTACTATCAACACTACACCGTTACAAATAGGACTGGAAATGCAATGAAACGTATAGAAAACATAGAACATTTAGTCTATCGCACTGCAGCATTACTACCATCCCACTTTGGTCTAGAAAACAACAAGATAACCTCACAATGCAACCATCGCACTTCAGTTTGACAATCGCAGTTATGAGTACCATTGCGGTTCAGAATCTTACATAAAAAAGCACAAATATATACGACAGACGATCTAAATCATATAACTTTATATAACACAGTACTGAATTCACTCATTGCATATACTGTGTCGTTAATTAAGCCCAACAATGTTTGCTACTGTAGACTGCGAGATGTTGGATTGATTTTAATTGATTGGTTTCAACTTCATTATTACTAGAGAAATGTTTTCATTGTCTTTGATCTTTAAATAACAGTCGTCTAATCGGTTATTTTACGAATGTTTCCTATTCTCCATTTTGACATTTAAACTGAGGTGTTAATTCTCTTGGCAGTTGATGCATGCATATGTAACAATGTTTTAGATTTTAACGAGAGAAATTTATGTATTACTGAAAAATATTATTATACACAAACTAGTCAAACATTTACTAAATTTTATCATCGGTATAAGGACATCATTCGTAAATATAGCTCAACATGCAGACTTCTATACGTTCAGGTATTTCACATCCAATTTTTTTATGGAAATATTCTTTATAAAGCACAAAGGTGTCAGTATTCACCTCAAAAACTAACAAAACCTTTGAATAGACTTATTAAGAAGGAATATAGTTACGATACTGTTGTCAGGTCATTAAAGATTGCATATTTTGGCGTTAATATTGATTCACTTATACGGGTCTTTGCATCGGAACTAAACACATTTATTCAAAAACCAGTTGTTGGCATGACACGGGTTATGTTCTTCTCATATATGTTATGATGGTATGATACTAAACCCCTAACGGGAAGGATTGTGCCTGATGTTCATATGATGAAATCATAATCTTTCAGTCAGTTTAATTGAAGTCTGGAGCTGGCATATCAGTTAACTGCTAGTAGTCTGTTGTTATTTATGTATTATTGTCATTTTGTTTATTTTCTTTGGTTACATCTTCTGACATCAGACTCGGACTTCTCTTGAACTGAATTTTAATGTGTGTATTGTTATGCGTTTACTTTTCTACATTGGCTAGAGGTATAGGGGGAGGGTTGAGATCCCACAAACATGTTTAACCCCGCCGCATTTTTGCGCCTGTCCCAAGTCAGGAGCCTCTGGCCTTTGTTAGTCTTGAATTATTTTAATTTTAGTTTCTTGTGTACAATTTGGAAATTAGTATGGCGTTCATTAGCACTGAACTAGTATATATTTGTTTAGGGCCAGTTGAAGGACGCCTCCGGTGCGGGAATTTCTCGCTACATTGAAGACCTGTTGGTGACCTTCAGCTGTTGTTTTTTTTCTATGGTCGGGTTGTTGTCTCTTTGGCACATTCCCATTTCCATTCTCAATTTTATAGTAGGAGAGGATTACCCTGTCGCAGCAACGAGGCTTGGTCATTTCTGGATTCAAATTTTCGTTTTTGATTTGTCTTTATAGTAAACCGGTCAACAACACATTACTCGCAGGTATCTGTATTGAAATAACGGTCAACGGTCAACGAAATAAATTATAACGTCCGTTAAGCTTTCGAAAAAAAATATCACTTGAAACTTCGGCATTCAGTTACTGTCATAAGTGCCTTGTGAGAATAGTTATCAAAGGTACCAGGATTATAATTTAGTACGCCAGACGCGCTTTTCATCTACATAAGACTACAAAAGACAAAAAAGGATGGTTTTGCGATTAATAATATGACTTAATCATAACTATTACTGCTTAAAATTGTTCCTGTTCAACGTGTTCCTCTAAGGATATGCTTTTCAATCAAGAGCTTCAAAAATCACCCATTTTTGTTTATATGTTGTTTAACATGTAGGTTTTGTGGACTGTTGTTTGTATTTTCGTCGAGTAATGGCTTTGTCATTTTGTCTTAGACTAATGACCTTAACCATACATTTGATCAACTATTTCTAAACGTTTAAATATGCATTTGATAAAAGTTTTTGTAAAGTTGATTTAATACATGGGGAATTTGTCTGTTTGTGAGGCAATTTCAAATAGACAAACTGAATTTATAGAGAGAAAAAACATGTTAATTGTTAACTTGGTGCCACTGTATATATATTGCACCTAGATTTATTATACTCATTTCTGCTGAATTTATCAGATAGTCATATCTAGTCGATTACGGCATATTACACTTCCATAACACAAAATTAACTTTTTTAAAAGTCAAATTATCAAGTCAGTTATTGTCGATCCTGCGACTTTTGTTGTAGAAAGCTCGACATAGGGATAGTGATCCGGCAACGGCAGCGGTGGTGGCAGCGACGGCGGTGATTTTTTTGGAGTTTGAAGTTTTGGTGGTCAAATCCATATCTCACATACCATAAGCAATAGGTCTAGTATATTCGGTGTATTGAATGATTGTAAGGTGTAATGTCCAACTGGCAGGTGTTATCTGACCTAAACCTCATTTTCATGGTTAAGTGGTTATAGTTAAGTTTTTGTGTTTTGGTCTGTTTTTCTTATACTGAATGCAATAGATTTACTATATTTGGTGTATGGAATGATTGTCAGGTGTACGTGTCTAGCTGGCAGGTATCATCTGAGCTTGACCATATTTTCAGTGGTAAAATTTAAGTTTTTGATATTTGTTTTTTATATATAACGCTATATGCAATAGATCAACTATATTTGGTGTCTGGAAATATTTTATGACGTGCATGTAAGCTGTTCATCTGACATTGATCTTAATTTCATTGTCCATTAGTCAATGTTAAGTTTTCTTGGTTAACCCTCTTGCTGCCGGAGGGACACATATGTCCAAACCGGCAGTGCCGGAGGGACACATATGTCCATGGATAAATTTATGCAAGCTTCTTATCAATGCTGTATCTCTTTCAATTAAAATACAGAAGAATAAACAGGGTCATGTTTTTCTCCAATTGGTCCCAAATGTAGTGGTCATTTTGTCGTGACGTCATATATCGAATGACGTGGTTGTTTGGCATGTTACGTCACAGACGTTGAGCTGTCGTATTTTCCGGCATATGAAATGCAACCTTGAAAAACGGTCGGCAGCAAGAGGGTTATGTCTGTTTCTAAGAAACTATAAGCAATAGGTCAACTATACTTAGTGTATTGAATGATTGTAAGATGTACACGTATTTCTTGTATGGTTTATATCACCTTGACCTCATTTTCTTGAGACATTTCAGCGTGTGTATTCTTGTTAATTACTGGTGTTAAGTAGACATTTACTACAATTTTAAGTTTTTCTGTTTAGCTTGTTTCGCAAGATTGTTCCATTTTACGAAAACAACATCGCAGCTTTGAGAATTTTGTGTAAGACTGAACGACTAAGACGTTATTTGGAGGTAATGGTGAATATGAAGAACATTGCCATGTCATTTTGTGAAGACGAGAAAATGAAAGGTAACGTAACGACTATATAAAAAAATGTTATTATTCTCTTTGATTGAGAAAGAGAAAAAATGTTTTACGCTAAATAGATTTTCTTTTTATAATAACTGTAAACAATAGGGTTTAGAACGGAATTATTGTGAACGATGTATGAAGACATGAACCTAGCTGTTCACGTCTCAAGTAATTGTCGATTGATTACATAATTGTTGCTTTTCGCAATCGATGGTTATAGATTAACCTTTATTCCAAAGGGATCAATATGTTTCATTTGAGGATTGTATATTGAAATTAATTACACCTTATATAAGAATGCCAGCTTTTGATTGGCTGATAGCCAGTGTATTTTTTCGCATATTCTAACATTTCTTCCTCTTTTCAAACGAATCTGACTGTTTTTCACCACTGCCGGTGAATATGCCTCAAATACCATGGTATTTGCCATTTTGGATATTCCTTTTTTACCCTCGCGAGCATTTTCCCGCCATTTTTTTCGGAATTGACGTTACATAAAGACAGCGCGAACGCGTATAAGTACATGTATAGTTCCCGCGGTATATTTTATGATAGTACTTGTCCTCAAATAAATATTTCCTTTTCCTAGTACAGAGAGTTTAAATTAAAATTCATTCGGTGTAATTAAACAGATATATCATGTTATGGAGGGGTATTTGAAAAAAATACAAGTCTTGGGACAAAATTTCCCTTGCCTAGCGGCTCGGGAAATTTAAGTCCCTCGACTTGTATTTTTCGCAAATACCCCTCCATAACATGATATATCTGTTCAATATATTTGAGAAGTAATGCACCAGTTATGTTACTTAGATAGCTGTCAGTGGAGCAATGATTCTTATGTTGATATACAGAATCAATTGTGTCACTCCAAAGAAAAGAGGGACGAAAGATACCAGAAGGACAGTCAAACTCATAAATCGAAAATGAACTGACAACGCCATGGCTAAAAATTAAAAAGGACAAACAAACAAACAATAAGTGCACGATATTTGTTTCTGTCTATAGTTTTTTTTAACAATAATTCTTCTACGAATTACAGGAACTGTAAATTGGGTTGAGTGCGCGCAGATTCGTCTTCATACTTATGGATGGTTAAAACGGTGAATTTGTTTTTCATAGCCGATAGTCATAAAAGAAACACATATTAGTCAAGTATCTGTAACATTAATCATTTGGTTCTTTTTTGACGTTTACCACAAGTCTCTTTCCGTTTATATAAACGTTGCTTCCCATACTTTTTTGACGTTTAACACAAGTCTCTATCCGTTTAAATAAACGTTGTTCCCATACTTTTTTTACGTTTAACACAAGTCTCTATCCGTTTATATAAACTTTGCTTCCCATATTTTTGTATTACAGATGCAAAAGCCCTTCTGACATGTTCTAGTAACAACCATATATCACAACATGGATTTGTTGGTTGTATTAAAGGTGCCATACGTGGTTTATCTTTTAGTATACCTGATTCCCTCAATTGTGCGTAAGTATATTTGCCATTTCTAATTCAAGTGAATGAATAGATTTTAATCAATTGAACAAACATGAATAGCTGCTTGAAAAAAATCCAAATAAACTATTTCCACGACTGCGGAGAGTAATGACATTATGTGTCTAACATAAATGATCTACTCATTTGAAGCTTCGTGTATACACATTTCTTGAAAGAGAAAACACAATGTTGACTGCTGTTCCCCTATTTGACATGTTTACATACTAGGTCTGTTTGTGAACACATTGTTGTCAATATAATGGAATTTTATGCAGCAGTCATACAAATGAGAAGTTTTGCTAGCAATCAATTCTGGTGTAAGAAAATGCTAGTACAAAGTCAGGAATAAGACAATAATTATTGTTATTCATTCGTTTGGTGTTTTTAAGGTTCTGCTTTTGACATTTGACGATGGACTTCCGTTTTCAATATTACTTCGGGTTTGGCATTTCTGTTATTTGCCATTTATATGAATTATGTATTTATCTTTTCAATTTTGAATCTGTAGTTCGTTAATCTTTTCGAAAGTTATAAGGACGCCTTCATGGTTTGGTCGACGTTTTTTGAATATTTATATCAAATATGACTGTCATTTTTGTTCAACTTGTCGGGCTACAATCCCGTCCCCACCACGACGATTAAAAACATCACTCCTCTTTCTTCTGGCTGTCATATTTTGTGATTGTGATTTATCAATTATTAATGATGCTGTCAATCTTATCTATCTTTCGATAACAATAAGATTGATAAGGGAAATGAATTAATTGTATTTAGGTATCACTTAAATTGGTACTAAGATTTATATAGAAGCATTCTTTTATTCATGAACAAAATCCATTGCTTATACACCAAAATATCAAAGCAAATGTAACTTTGAATTCAAACGATGATGTTTTTTGTAATACAGAAAACATGTACGCTATTTCAACGAATCAAAAACATTTGTACATGCTACGGAAGAGTATCGTCATTATATGTATTGTAAAATTTAACTGAAATTATCAAATTGTGTAAAAATATAAATAATCAGTCTAGTATATAGTCAATAAACAGTAAACGCTATTTAAGCTTTTCTAAATGACCAATATCGTAAAACTAACGTCTGTGTTCACTGTGTATATCTTTCCTTGATGTGGGGCTTTGCAGATGTTACAGCGTCTGTCTATAGAACTTCAAATGCTAAGTGAAAAGTAATGCAACAAATAAGACCTGCCAAAGTATATTGTTTATGGCAGTTTTAAAAAAGGTTTAAAGGGTTTAAAAGAATTTTCCGACTGTTCCCGTTATATTTGTAAGAAGAAAGTCACGAAAAAGCAAAAAACTGCAATGAAATAAAAAAAAAAGTGTACACATAAATGAGAAAGCTGGAAATGTCTGATATATAAACTAGAATAATGAATTTGTTTATTGTGTGTTTTATTTTTTGCAGAGAAGACGATCCTAAATCTTGGTTCACATCTTTAGTCAACAGTTTTAAGTCATGTAGTTGTCAGTTTGATTCGTGCGCACCAGAAAGTACAAAGTCAATAACAGAAATGTTCACAGATCATCTAGATGACGCATGTCTAATTGTAAAATATTTGACACAGGGACAGTAGCGTATCACAACCTCGAATTTTAATCAGATTGTTTTCAGTCAACAATATGAAATAACAACATTCTGAATAAATAAAGTCTAAAGAGAATTGAAATCAATCCGTATCTTTTTCTTTTTTTTTTGGTTATCAATCTACGTTTCTTTTATCGTTTTAGTTCGAAACCCCCCCCCCCCCCTTTTGCGTTCTTTTTTTTCTCTCTCTCTCTTTTGTACCGCTTTCTTGACCGAATTGAAACAGTTCAAATAATATATGTTTGGGGGAAAATATTCCGAAGAGCAAAGTGTTTGCGGGCCAGAACTTTGGGAATCAGTTTTTGCTTTTTAATAGACATTCGCCATAAGTCGAAACCGAAACCAAGACTTTTTCATGGAGTGATTAAAATGCTCATCTTTTAATATACCAAAACAAATGCATGACACTAAAACATTTTTATTTGGTTTTGTATTTTTGTTTTGAATACAAATTTTGCCCCTGTTTTTGGTGGTGTTCAGGTCTTAATTTTTGTGTGAGGTGTTTTTTTTTCTATTATTGTTTGTCTTTTGTTCGTTTTTTTTTCGTGTTTTGTCATGACATTGTCAGTTGATGAGATATCTCTTTGTAATCTTCTGACAATCTTTTCATCTGACCCTGATTTTTGTATTAGTTTGACAAAATAAGTTTCTTGTGCAATTTATCCTTTCATTTCTCATCTCCTTGATGCTGAATAATGCAAATAGTCTGCGTATACTTAAAAGTTACTTCCAAAATACTGACACTTTGAAGACTTCGCGAAAGCGTAGGAGAGACCTAGAAAATATAATTATCCTTAAAAACTTTAAACCAAAAAAAAACAAACTTAAGAGAATCTTAAAATTTTGACATTAATCTTTCAGTATAAATCAAATTCAGGGAAATCATACGTTGGTTCTCAGGTCATTCAGGGAATAATGTTATATGAATATGTTAGTTTCTGTAATTTATACGTGTTTCTCGTTTCTCGTTTATTTTTATTTTATATAGATTAGACCGTTGGTTTTCCCGTTTGAATGGTTTTACACTAGTAATTTTGGGGCCCTTTATAGCTTGTTGTTCGGTTTGAGCCAAGGCTCCGTGTTGAAAGCCGTACATTGACCAATAATGGTTTACTTTTTTAAAATTGTTATTCGGATGGAGAGTTGTCTCATTGGCACTCACACCAGATCTTCCTATATCTATGTAAGATTAAAAGCTTTTTGAAATATAATTTTTCAAGTGAAGATGAAATTAAGTTATATCAACATTGATATACATATCTTGATCGACAGCGAAGAAGATTTTTATTCCGTTGAATATGCTCGCACTGCTATGATTTTGTTAAACATTGATACACTCAGCAATGAAGAAGAAATTTTGTGTTTTAACTTATAGTATTGATCCAAAAACCAAATTAGAAAAATTAGTTCATCATCCTGGATATTCTCCTATTGGACATTGCATAACAAAATCTGGTCTCTCACTTTTATTTCCAAGATCCTTATTAATTAAGCGTTAGATAAAATTCAACTACTTTCGAAGACGGTGTTATCTTCCTATTTGAAAGTAAATAGACACTTTTTGAGGATGTCAAAAATATTAATTAGGGTTCAATTTCGCAGAGATATCATATATCAATGTGATAAGTTGTTATGAGTCATGAATTCTATTTTCTCTTTGGGGGTCTACAAAATACTGTGTATTACTCCTTCTATCTCACTAATATGAGTGGCCCCATCTGCTTTTCATCTTTATTTTTTATTTTTTAAGTGGCACAATTCTTTTCAATCTTTTCAAGTTTGCAACGACTTATGTCTGGTAGCACAAAATTGGTTAAGAGTGAGTTTATAATTTATTGGTCCAGATTCACGTTCAATGAACGACTGTTGTGGGTTTGTTAGTTAACCTTGCTCGAAAGGCAATGTGCGCTTTTGCCATCACTGCGTCCGTCACCCATTAGTTTTTTCTTTAAACACCTTCTCCACTAAAACTGCTCACTGCACTGAATTTTTAGTTTCTCTGCTTATTCTATAGAATGTCAATTACAAAGCTTGTTCATTTCGCCTAGATTTTTTTATTAACCAACATGACTGCCTTGTCTAAAAATTGGACATACGAGTCAAAGCACAGTTTTGGTTAATATTCCTAAATCTATTTCTATCACAGAAAAAACTGACAGACTAAAAATGGACAGCACAACAATTTCTAACTACAATAAAACTGTTTTCAAGTTTTTGAAGTTTTTGCCCCTGATGTGTTGATTTGTAACCTTTTAGCGCTCATCGTCATTGTTTCAAAAAGGATCTGGCTATAATAAATACAACAGAAGTATACCGCTGTTCAAAGTGTAATAGTGTAAAATGTAAATAATGATCAACATGACTAGGACCCTGAAAGTTGGAGAAAATGTAACAACACTTTTAGAGATATGCCCCCTGACATATATTTTCCCCTTAATTTTAAGTAGTTATTGACTGCTACCGTAAAAATCATAGGAGCTAGGTTCAGAATGTAAATAGCAAAAAGGATCATCACGGCAAGCTGTAAACAAGTATTCTAAGCTTACATTACTTTTATCATGATTTTATTGGTGAATGGTTTTTCTCACAGGGATGTTTTTAACACCAAAGTTCAGAGCTGGCTGACCGCCATGGAATATCTGTTTTGGCGGATGATTAGAAATTGTAGTCACCACATTACCATCTTCAAACACTTATATCCCGTTTCAAATTTCAAATTCGACGAAGGTTTAAGATTACAAAATTAACATGACCGATGTCTCATGAATTTGATGATGATATATAGTTAAAAAGAGTCAACTACCACCCCACTATTGCGTAATACCCAGTCACAAGATATAACTTGTCGGCATTTTTGTTAGAGTACCCTGTAAGGTGTAACATTTGGGGTAGGTTCTTTTACCCTTCGTTAGCACATGAGATCAACCCTAGTTTTTTTCATAGGGTACGTGTTGCTCAGTCTTTAGTTTTCTGTGTTGTGATTTGGTGAGGTAGGTGTTGCTCAGTCTTTAGTTTTCTATGTTGTGATTTGATAGGGTACGTGTTGCTCAGTCTTTAGTTTTCTATGTTGTGATTTGGTGGGGTACGTGTTGCTCAGTCTTTAGTTTTCTATGTTGTGATTTGATAGGGTACGTGTTGCTCAGTCTTTAGTTTTCTATGTTGTGATTTGGTGGGGTACGTGTTGCTCAGTCTTTAGTTTTCTGTGTTGTGATTTGGTGGGGTAGGTGTTGCTCAGTCTTTAGTTTTCTGTGTTGTGATTTGATAGGGTAGGTGTTGCTCAGTCTTTAGTTTTCTGTGTTGTGATTTGATAGGGTAGGTGTTGCTCAGTCTTTAGTTTTCTGTGTTGTGATTTGGTGGGTAGTGTGTTGCTCAGTCTTTAGTTTCCTGTGTTGTGATTTGGTGGGGTAGGTGTTGCTCAGTCTTTTGTTTTCTATGTTGTGATTTGATAGGGTAGGTGTTGCTCAGTCTTTAGTTTTCTATGTTGTGATTTGATAGGGTACATGTTGCTCAGTCTTTAGTTTTCTATGTTGTGATTTGATAGGGTACGTGTTGCTCAGTCTTTAGTTTTCTGTGTTGTAATTTGATGGGGTAGGTGTTGCTCAGTCTTTAGTTTTCTATGTTGTGATTTGGTGGGGTAGGTGTTGCTCAGTCTTTAGTTTTCTATGTTGTGATTTGATAGGGTACGTGTTGCTCAGTCTTTAGTTTTCTATGTTGTGATTTGATAGGGTACGTGTTGCTCAGTCTTTTGTTTTCTATGTTGTGATTTGGTGGGGTAGGTGTTGCTCAGTCTTTAGTTTTCTATGTTGTGATTTGATGGGGTAGGTGTTGCTCAGTCTTTAGTTTTCTATGTTGTGATTTGATGGGGTAGGTGTTGCTCAGTCTTTAGTTTTCTATGTTGTGATTTGATGGGGTAGGTGTTGCTCAGTCTTTAGTTTTCTATGTTGTGATTTGTTGGGGTACGTGTTGCTCAGTCTTTAGTTTTCTATGTTGTGATTTGGTGGGGTACGTGTTGCTCAGTCTTTAGTTTTCTATGTTGTGATTTGATGGGGTAGGTGTTGCTCAGTCTTTAGTTTTCTATGTTGTGATTTGATGGGGTACGTGTTGCTCAGTCTTTAGTTTTCTGTGTTGTGATTTGGTGGGTAGGTGTTGCTCAGTCTTTAGTTTTCTATGTTGTGATTTGATAGGGTACGTGTTGCTCAGTCTTTAGTTTTCTATGTTGTGATTTGATAGGGTACGTGTTGCTCAGTCTTTAGTTTTCCATGTTGTGATTTGATGGGGTAGGTGTTGCTCAGTCTTTAGTTTTCTATGTTGTGATTTGATGGGTACGTGTTGCTCAGTCTTTAGTTTTCTGTGTTGTGATTTGGTGGGGTAGGTGTTGCTCAGTCTTTAGTTTTCTATGTTGTGATTTGATAGGGTACGTGTTGCCAGTCTTTAGTTTTCTATGTTGTTATTTGATAGGGTACGTGTTGCTCAGTCTTTAGTTTTCTGTGTTGTGATTTGATGGGGTAGGTGTTGCTCAGTCTTTAGTTTTCTATGTTGTGATTTGGTGGGTAGGTGTTGCTCAGTCTTTAGTTTTCTATGTTGTGATTTGATAGGGTACGTGTTGCTCAGTCTTTAGTTTTCTATGTTGTGATTTGATAGGGTACGTGTTGCTCAGTCTTTAGTTTTCTATGTTGTGATTTGGTGGGTAGTGTTGCTCAGTCTTTAGTTTGTTGTGATTTGATAGGGTAGTGTTGCTCAGTCTTTAGTTTTCTATGTTGTGATTTGTGGGGTAGGTGTTGCTCAGTCTTTAGTTTTCGATGTTGTGATTTGGTAGGGTACGTGTTGCTCAGTCTTTAGTTTTCTATGTTGTGATTTGTTAGGGTAGGTGTTGCTCAGTCTTTAGTTTTCTATGTTGTGATTTGGTGGGGTAGGTGTTGCTCAGTCTTTAGTTTCTATGTTGTGATTTGTTGGGTAGGTGTTGCTCAGTCTTTAGTTTTCTATGTTGTGATTTGGTGGGGTACGTGTTGCTCAGTCTTTAGTTTTCTATGTTGTGATTTGATGGGTAGGTGTTGCTCAGTCTTTAGTTTTCTATGTTGTGATTTGGTGGGTAGGTGTTGCTCAGTCTTTAGTTTTCTATGTTGTGATTTGATAGGGTACGTGTTGCTCAGTCTTTAGTTTCTATGTTGTGATTTGATAGGGTACGTGTTGCTCATCTTTAGTTTTCTATGTTGTGATTTGGTGGGTAGGTGTTGCTCAGTCTTTAGTTTTCTATGTTGGATTTGATGGGTAGGTGTTCCTCAGTCTTAGTTTTCTATGTTGTGATTTGATGGGTAGGTGTTGCTCAGTCTTTAGTTTTCTATGTTGTGATTTGATGGGTAGGTGTTGCTCAGTCTTTAGTTTTCTATGTTGTGATTTGTTGGGTACGTGTTGCTCAGTCTTTAGTTTTCTATGTTGTGATTTGGTGGGTACGTGTTGCTCAGTCTTTAGTTTTCTATGTTGTGATTTGATGGGGTAGGTGTTGCTCAGTCTTTAGTTTTCTATGTTGTGATTTGATGGGTACGTGTTGCTCATCTTTAGTTTTCTGTGTTGTGATTTGGTGGGTAGGTGTTGCTCAGTCTTTAGTTTTCTATGTTGTGATTTGATAGGGTACGTTTGCTCAGTCTTTAGTTTCTATGTTGTGATTTGATAGGGTACGTGTTGGTCAGTCTTTAGTTTTCCATGTTGTGATTTGATGGGGTAGGTGTTGCTCAGTCTTTAGTTTTCTATGTTGTGATTTGATGGGGTACGTGTTGCTCAGTCTTTAGTTTTCTGTGTTGTGATTTGGTGGGTAGGTGTTGCTCAGTCTTTAGTTTTCTATGTTGTGATTTGATAGGGTACGTGTTGCTCAGTCTTTAGTTTTCTATGTTGTTATTGATAGGGTACGTGTTGCTCAGTCTTTAGTTTTCTGTGTTGTGATTTGATGGGGTAGTGTGTTGCTCAGTCTTTAGTTTTCTATGTTGTGATTTGGTGGGTAGGTGTTGCTCAGTCTTTAGTTTTCTATGTTGTGATTTGATAGGGTACGTGTTGCTCAGTCTCTTAGTTTTCTATGTTGTGATTTGATAGGGTACGTGTTGCTCAGTCTTTAGTTTTCTATGTTGTGATTTGGTGGGGTAGTGTTGCTCAGTCTTTAGTTTGTTGTGATTTGATAGGGTAGGTGTTGCTCAGTCTTTAGTTTTCTATGTTGTGATTTGGTGGGGTAGGTGTTGCTCAGTCTTTAGTTTTTCTATGTTGTGATTTGGTAGGGTACGTGTTGCTCAGTCTTTAGTTTTCTATGTTGTGATTTGTTAGGGTAGGTGTTGCTCAGTCTTTAGTTTTCTATGTTGTGATTTGGTGGGGTAGGTGTTGCTCAGTCTTTAGTTTTCTATGTTGTGATTTGTTGGGGTAGGTGTTGCTCAGTCTTTAGTTTTCTATGTTGTGATTTGTTGGGGTAGGTGTTGCTCAGTCTTTAGTTTTCTATGTTGTGATTTGGTGGGGTAGGTGTTGCTCAGTCTTTAGTTTTCTATGTTATGATTTGGTGGGGTAGGTGTTGCTCAGTCTTTAGTTTTCTATGTTGTGATTTGTTGGGGTAGGTGTTGCTCAGTCTTTAGTTTTCTATGTTGTGATTTGATAGGGTAGGTGTTGCTCAGTCTTTAGTTTTCTATGTTGTGATTTGTTAGGGTAGGTGTTGCTCAGTCTTTAGTTTTCTATGTTGTGATTTGTTGGGGTAGGTGTTGCTCAGTCTTTAGTTTTTTATGTTGTGATTTGGTGGGGTAGGTGTTGCTCAGTCTTTAGTTTTCTATGTTGTGATTTGGTGGGTAGGTGTTTGCTCAGTCTTTAGTTTTCTATGTTGTGATTTGTTAGGGTAGGTTTTTGCTCAGTCTTTAGTTTTCTATGTTGTGATTTGTTGGGGTAGGTGTTGCTCAGTCTTTAGTTTTCTATGTTGTGATTTGGTGGGGTAGGTGTTGCTCAGTCTTTAGTTTTCTGTGTTGTGATTTGGTGGGGTAGGTGTTGCTCAGTCTTTAGTTTTCTGTGTTGTGATTTGGTGGGGTACGTGTTGCTCAGTCTTTAGTTTTCTGTGTTGTGATTTGGTGGGGTAGGTGTTGCTCAGTCTTTAGTTTTCTGTGTTGTGATTTGGTGGGGTACGTGTTGCTCAGTCTTTAGTTTTCTATGTTGTGATTTGATGGGGTAGGTGTTGCTCAGTCTTTAGTTTTCTGTGTTGTGATTTGGTGGGGCAGGTGTTGCTCAGTCTTTAGTTTTCTATGTTGTGATTGGTTGGATTCTGTTGGACGTTATCGACATATAAGTTTGAATATCTTTTTGTCTTCATCCTCTCTTTTAAAGATGAGTGTTCAACTCTATTACCTATCCTTGATTTGTTTTCAATACATCGCTGTTAAAAAATTACATAAGGAATAGGTTTATTCAAACAATGTATCATTAAATTTACATGGATTGTATATGATTTTACGAGCTTTATAAATAACATTAATGTAAAAGTTAGGATTTGACTTCCCGTTTTGTAAAAGGAACCCATAGGCTGTGTAAAGCCAATCCTTTTATCTATGAAATAATATTGTTCAACTCACTAAAACCCTGAACAAAACTAACACGTTGGGACATATATACATACCAAAAAGTACATTACATGTATGATTCATCACAAAAACGTTTTTCGATTGGCAAAAAGCAATTGCAAGTCATTCTGAAATTAACATTCATTTCAAAATGACTTGTAACATTCATGATGACACACGTTTTCCTCAAGAAAGTGCACAGGTGAATAAAAGAAAAACTTGATTGTATCGAGTTTTCATGATCATAGCGCAGAATTGTAATTATAAGTATTGAATGTTTCTTGTAGTAATTTCATATGATTGTAAAAGCGTTGACCGTGTGCACATTTTAAGAATGAAGCTCTTCCGCGCTCCATACAAAATGTATTATGTATATCTGTCAACGCTTTTACAAAAAGAATAATCCAATTAGTTATTAAAAGGGATCAAATGAACATCACAATCAAAATAAAGTAAAGTACCAACAAGGAACGAAAAATCATCTCTTTATTCGTTATAAGCTTTGATTTTGCAATGGGAAACTGAAATATCCAAATATTAGAAAGGACAGATACTGATGTTTCTTATAAGATATAAATAAAGTAAGCTCTCTTGGGCAGATTTTAAGCAGTATTATTTGCGTAGTCATGGTTATTTAAGAAAAAAACATATAAGCAAGGTTGACGACAGGTGTAATTATTTCATAATTACTTGGACCTTGAAAGAATCTTTATTTGCTGTATTCATGTTTTACTATATGTCTTAAAGAAAAACAATTGCAAAGATCTATACGTGGGTTTTTCCCCTATGTGTAGTACTGTTTCACCCTACAAGAAAATCTGACGCTTCTACCCAAACAACAGACTTTTGGACAGTTCTTCCTTTGACCTTTTGAATCATTTTTTCGTAGCTGTCAATTCCTTCAATACATTGATTATCGTCTAAATTTATAATGATGATTTTTTCTTTCTGCAGCTAATAAATAACAATTTTTTCACTAACATGGGGCAATTTTCAAAATCGCACTATTTTTATCAACGTTCATTTTCGTAAATTTAATGAATGTGATACTGACTTGGAGACAAAATCACGACTAAAATTCGTTTTAATATTCCTGGTCGATGTTGTATCCAAATCTGTCCATAAAAAAAATGAAAAATATGGCAGCTGTGAATTTTCAACGGGCTCATAATCGTTATGATTTGAATACTATTTTTTTTTTATTTCAAAGAAATAAATGTTGTATAGTTGTTTTGTGAATCAAACGTGAAAAAAATCTACGAAAGCCTTTGAAATGAATACAATGAGATAGAACTTTATTTAGCAAAATCAAAAGGTTAAACAACTATTTTCTAATTGCGCTTCTCAACCCCTTCACACATCTGGTCCGAGTACACAGTTATCGTCCTTTGATTTTCAAATATAGTCCCTAGTGTGGACAATGTGTTACTTGCCAATCTTTTTTATACCCCTTCCAAATTTATTTCTTCATGTTTTATGCCTCAAATAGCAAGTAGGGGGATAAAATTACACTGTGAAAAAATTTGATTCATGAATTTTAAAGTAAAGTAGTGATTTGGTCCAGCTGAAAAAGGTTAAAAATAAGCATTTCAGAAGCTGTCAAAAATTTCAAGACCCCCTGAACATAAAATTGCCCATATTTTTTGTTAGAGCCGACGAAGTTTTCTATAATTTTGATATAATTTGTCCCAAAAGTAGTCCACCACACTGTAAAAATATTATTGAGAAAGCGCTGGTGGGATTTTTTAAATTTCCATTTATTGTCTAAAAGAAATTCACT
The DNA here is from genome assembly GCA_019925275.1 of Mytilus edulis. Taxonomy (NCBI): domain Eukaryota; kingdom Metazoa; phylum Mollusca; class Bivalvia; order Mytilida; family Mytilidae; genus Mytilus; species Mytilus edulis. The sequence continues at coordinate 7,393,574 of CM034353.1, forward strand.
ACGAAATAACTGTGAACTCGGACCATCTGTACTTAGTAGTACAAGAATAAAGAGTTATGTAATACTACAGATGTGGTATCTCTACGTGTAAGGATAAAAATAAAATGCTAAGAGATAATTATAAACTTTAAATATCCCCAAGATATAAATATCTTTTGGCAGAGAATCATGTTAAAATTTTCAATCATTGTTGAAAAAAGTAGTTTGTTAAAACAGACTTAATATCAATGAAAAAGGGCTTTCATGCTCAACAAGAAAATCAAACCTTCAGACTTTTATTTCAGTTAGAGTATAAAGAGAGTCGATTCGAAGACAGAGAAATTATTGGTAATAAATCTCATAATGTGGTTGCTGGTTAAAAAAGATTTCTGATATAAAGACTGCAATACGTTTAAAGAATGTTCATGAAAGTTGGTATACATTTGATTACAAAAGACTTTGGGTACTAAGTTTTCTGAAATTATCAGAACATCACAC